>JAKSZU010000019.1:13456295-14056295 GCA_026018925.1 Tupaia tana | reverse complement strand
AAAGCGAGAAATCACCCCCCGCAGAGGGGATGGCCACGCTGCAAACCCTTCTCCTCCATTCTCCTCTGGGAATCTTGGGCGCGCACGCACACGCGCCCGGCATGAGTTTAAGCCACCGGGTCCATGTCTCAAATCACAATCAAGGTCTCAAACTGCAATCCAGGTCTCAAACCGCGATTGACTACATGGGAGTCCAGCGACATAGCCATTACGCTAACTGCTGGTCCCTATTTTAGTTTTTTAAGATAGAGGGAAAGTAAGCCACCAGGTCCAGGACTTGAACCGTAGTCGACCATGTGGGAGTCCAATGCCCCCAACCACCATGCCACCTGCCAGCCCCCATAATACACATTTTCTATGAAATTTTTGAAGACTCATATATATTTATTATATATCAATTTATAATAAACTACGTTATTATGATTATCCCTAAGAATCTCCATTAGCATATGTTATTATTGGCTACCTTCATTCAAATATAGACTCCATAGGTAGAAGTCAGAATAATTTTTTTCTACCCATGAAAGAGCAAAAGGAGGATTTGGGTGTTTTGTTTGTTAGTTTTTGTTTTGCCTTTTTTTTTTTTTTTGGTAAAACAGTAATATTTCTGGCACTGTATTAGAAAATTTACTTGTAAAATAATTCTCCAGTGTGTATATACCTCCAGATTTTCTTACAGATAAAGCAAGTACCTTATCAAACAGCTAGATTTTAGATAAAAATAAATACATACTAGGTGTTTTTATTCCATGTAAAGCAATGACTATAATAAAATACAATATAGATCATTAAGAGAGAGGGCTATATGAGCACCAATTTTCTTTTTCTTTTTTATTTTAGAGATTTTTGCGATAGGGTGTGTGTACTCAGTGGAGACACAGAGATAGATAGAGATACAGAAAGTGAGAAATCACACCCCGGCAGGGGATGACCCCTCCACAATCCCTTCTCCTCTATTCTTCTTTTGGGATTTTGGGCACACACACACACACACACACACACACACACACACTGTGAGTTTGAAGCCACAGAGCCTGGGACTCAAACTGGTCGGCCATATGGGAGTCCAGCAACGTAACCAATATGCCATCTGTTGGTTCCTCAATTTTCTTTTTAAATAAAAGTGTTATTCTATGTATAAGTTCTTACTAGGAAATGTAGTTTAAAATGCAATACTGGTGAACGTTTGGCACTTAGTGATATTTTGAAAGACCACATTTCCAATACCCATGCACCTTAAGGGAAATTTAGCACGAAAGTTAATGGGATGGTTTTGACACTCAACCGTGGATTCAAGAAGAACCTTGAGATAATCATCCAGCCATGTAACATAAATGTACTGAGGACCCCCCATGTGACAGACGTTCCACTAAGTGTTGGCGACATAGATTTGATGGGCAAAGTCACCCATCCCTGCCCTTACTAAAATAAGTAAACAGTAGCTAGAGTGGGATTTCATGTGTACAACAAAACTTTGCTCTAAAATCATTTCAGAAAATAGCTGTGGAGGGTTTGATTATAAAAATATGTCTCTGAGGAAATTCCACTAATTCTCTTGGTAACAGTATCTCTAAGTAAATTGCAAGCCCTTTGAAGGTAAGTTATACTTTTCTCCATCCCCCTATGACATACGATTGTGTTATTGGTAGATTATCCAATAATTATTGAATGAATGAGTTAGTATACCCCTTCAAATGTCGATGAACACATTTTAATATCCATCCTTTTCAAAAGGATGGATGTTTCATATTCCTCATATTACTTCCAAATATTTGAAAAGTCTTATTAGTTACCCTTATTACCTCTTCTTCTTTTCTCATTTGATCGATAATTGTAAACGTGGGAGTGATAAAAAGGTGTCTCCTTTTGATGAGAATAAACCGAAACTATTATCCCAATGAGAAAGTGTATTTCTCATGAATCTGCTTAACTTAAAAAAAAAAATTTCTTATATCTTGACACATCTTTCTGAAGATAATTCATTGTGATATTTGCCTTGGAAACCAATAATCAGCATGAAACTCATTTATTTTGATGCCTGTCTAGATACTGGTGTGATACATAATTAAAAAAAAAAAAGCTATGGGCCTTTTTGCTTACGGCCTCCTTGTCTTGACAGTCAATTCCATGCTGACTTCATTTTTCAGACACCAGGTGGCATCCCATGGCTGGGATGGGAAGCCACCCTGGATCTTAGGAAGAGGCCGGGAAGCAGTGCTCAGCGGATGGCCGCTTTCTGCCAGGGCACTCAGGGCTTCCTGCCCACACCACTGCCTGCCGCTGCTGTCTTCTTTGCTTTTTCTCCTTACTGATCCCTGCTGCCTGTTCCCTGTTAGGACTCTGGCATCTCCCTTACCTCACCCTAATCTCCCTGCTTAGATCACTGGGCCTTGACCTTGGCCTTATCCGATGACTCCATCCCTTGTCTCCAGACGACATCTGACCCTCTCTGGCTCCTTCTCCAGACTCGGTCCATGACGTAGAACTTGTTTGCTCATGGCAAGCCACGCATGACAAATTGGCCTCCAATAATAAATAAATAACTCTATCTTCTTGATTTCTTATTTCAGTTCCACTGTATTTCAATTTGTCAGTGTATAAATCAGACAAAAGTGACAGAAACCTGATTCAAATGAACTTAAGCAAGAGGAATTCACTGGCCTATTTAACAGGGGGTAAGCTGACTGTAGGCATGCCAGGCTAAAGGGCCGATCATGGCTGTCTATTATTTCTTCTTTTTTGTTGGCCCTGCTTCCCTCTGAGTGCTAGCCTCCTTCTTTCCTAGTGTGGATAGATGGTTTACTCTATGAAGGAAGAGACAATGACTAATGTCATCTCTAGGTTTATGCATATATTTTTAGCTCAAAATAATACTTCGGTCTCCCAACATACATATATATATATATATTTTGGGGGGAGTTTTTTGCTATAGGGTGTGTGCGCTTGCCAGACAGAGAGACAGACAGAAAGCAAGAAATCACCTCCTAGGGGGGATGGCCACGCCGCAATCCCTTCTCTTCTGTTCTCCTCTCGGGATCTTGGGCATGCACGCACAAGCGCCCGGTGTGAGTTTTAAGCCACCGGTTCCAGGACGCGAACCATGGTCAACTACATGTGAGTCCAGCGACATAGCCCTTACGCTAACTGCGGTCCCAGTCTCCCAATATTTGCATAACAGTCAGAGAGTTATGGCTGTGCTTTCATTAAAAGATCGCCATTAGGCCAATCACACCATACTCCAATAAAATTAAACATGCTGATTAGTCAGATCTGAATCATATTCTCATCTGTCTGAACAGTGGTATAGAATCTGTTATGAGAAAAAGTGATTGGATAACAAGTGTAATAATGGCCATCCCAGAATAACAATGACCATCTTTCATAATAATAAAATATTTAGAACCAGGTGGAAATGAAGCAGATGGATGATATGGCACTACGGACTCAAAGAAATGCTGTATTTAAAAGGCAGACAGTCTTTTCCAAATGCGGAGTTTATGTTAAAGAGGTGAAAAGGAAATTCCTAAGCGTGAGAAAGGAGAGACGTCACAGCAAGAGTGGGGAGCTGCCTGAGCCGGTGACCACGTGATTTCGTGCAGGATATAGGCCCAGAGGTGTTGGAGCTAGAATCCCATTTCCATGTGGAAATCAGAGCACTGTCTATAGATTCACTCATAATAATGCAAACTGAGAAAAGTTATTTGAATAAGCCTCAGAGTTTCAAAGCATTCCTTCAGTCACAAAGACTCTGTCTACCAGATGTAAAAAAAAAAAAAAAGAAAAGAAAAGTAAGGAAACATGCAATCTATCTGGAATTTGAGAAATAAGAATCCCAGGCCTGGGCGATTGTGATATAGGAAATACAAGCTAATAAGTTGGCATAAAAAGTTTTCAGGACTATTGAAAACTTTCCCCAGCTACATCCCCCCCCCCAACCCCGCCACCACTCCAATTTCCAAATATGCCAAAATAGTTCTAAAGTGATGCTTTCATAACCTAGTCACATGGAAACCCCACAGGAAAAAAAATATAATATTTCCTGAAAATGAGCTCACAATTGAAATACACAGGCCACAAAGTGAAATAACTCTGCCATTAAAGAAAACCAGTAGGTAAGTAAAACAAAAATCTGAGAAAGATTATAAAATTGAAGTATTAACCGTAACTAAATAGGTAATGGGTAAGCAGAAGAAATTAGGAAAGAATGGAATAATAGAAATTAAAATTCTTTTCAAAATGAAAAATGCAAATATTGACATAACAACTAAATGGGGACCGGGAGATGACGTAATGGTTAAGTCACTGAACTCCCACATAGTTGATAATGGTTCGAGTCCTGGACCCAGCAGCTTAAACTCACGCTGGGCGTGTGTGCATGTATGCCCAAAATCCCAAGAGAAGAATTGAGGAGAAGGTATTGTGGAGTGGCCATCCCCGCTTGGGGTGATTTCTCGCTTTCTGTCTGTCCCTCTTTGTCTCTCCAATGAGTGCATGTGCCCTATAGCAAAAATTTCTCACTAAAAACAAAAACAAAAACAAAAACAAAACTAACTAAATGAAGGGGCCAGCAGATGGCATGGTGGTTAATGTGCTGGACTCTCACATGGTCGGCCAATTCAACCATTTGAAAATCATCATGGGCAGATGGGAGGGCATTCGTGCATGTGTGCCCAAAATCCCAAGAGGAGAGCCAGCCGGTAGTGTAGTGGTTAAGGCACTGGACTCCCACGTGGCCCACTGTGGTTCGAATCCCAGACCCAGCACCTTGAAACTCATATGCCCAGAATCCCAGGAGGAGAGTACAGGAGAAGGCATTGTTGTGTGGCCATCCCTCCTGGGGAATGATTTCTCGCTTCCTGTCTATCTCTCTGGCGGGTGCACAGGTCCTATTGCAAAAATCTCTCAAAAACAAAAACCCAAGAGGAGAATGGAGAAGGGTTTGCTGCATGGCCATCCCCCCTGGGGGGTGATCACATGATTTTGTGTAGGATATAGGCCCAAAGGTTTTGGAGCTATTGTAAAATCCCATTTCCTTTTGGAAATCCTTTTCAAGGATTTAGTATGGAAATGCTGAAATCAACATAGACCTGTTACAAAATTGTAGGTAGTCTTCAATAGTTTCACACTGGGCAAAGGATACTTACATATTTGGAAACTGGTAAGGTATTTTCCTTGGAACTCCTCCTTTTTTCTCTCTGGGATTTTAGACTCTCCCTTGTAACTTTGGTGTCTCTAGTCATAGAACTAGTCATGTTTTCTCTCTCTCTGTAGGCTGTCCTTCATTTTCCTCTTTGTCTTCCTAGTTTCTCTCACTCTCTATTCTGTTTACGCCATTTTTTTTTAATTGTTGGAATTATGATCAGCCCTAAGAATCTATCTGGAGTAAGGTTATCATGGGTGCTCAACAGGGAACATTTTCAGTTGTTGATATGCTATGTAATGGATGTTTGAAAAATTGTCTTTGGGCCAGCCCTGTGGCCTAGTGGTTAAGGGTGCAGGATCCCATATGGCTGACGATGGTTCTGATCTCAGCTCAGTGGCTTGATGTACGCACTGGGCCCCAAATCCAGATAGGATGGAGAAACAGAGGAGAAAAGTGGAGGCATGACCACACCCCACTGGGGATTGCTGTTTCTCTCTGTCTTTCTATTTTTATCAGGTGCACACACCCTCTGGCAATTTAGAATTAAATGAATGAATAAAAATTGTCCTTAGTGCATAAGTGACTTTGCTCTGGTTTCTCTAGGCACAAAAACAGTTTTGAGAGAGAGAGTTGAAGGAGGTAGTTCTATCTCTTCTGTATGTTGTCACAAAGTCATCGTAGGTCCTTAGTCACTTTAGCACCTTGAAAGTTTGTCTCTCTCCATTGGAGGGCCTAGTAGTGTCCTCTAGTCTGGGCCTAGAATGACCAGCCATGTACCAAGGAAGGAATTTGCACTAAGCAAAGTGCACATGAGGCAGAGGTGGAACCAGCGTGTTGATATAATAAACATCAGCTGACCCTAGGACCAGAATATCCATGCCAGTATGATCAGTTCATTTTCTTTCCATAGTTGAGCTACTTAGGAAGCTAAATCATAATCAGCATCCACTTTATTAATTCACCACAGGAAATTACTGTCACGGGGATTTCAAGTACCCCAAAGATCATATGATAAAAGCAATCTTTCCTGTAGGCAAGCCTGCATATGAAAGCAAATAATATTCAAAAGATTGTGAGCATAGGGACACATGAAGGGTAGAATATTGCATTGGATTTTTATCTGCATCCTTTACACAAAAGGTGTTGTTTATCCAATGGACTTGAAATTTTGAAATGCTTGGCAGCCACCTCCCGCATCCATACTAACATCAAAGGTAGTTAAAAAATTACTCAAACATCTGGTAAAATAACGAATTCTGGCTCTCTCCACAAAGATGGTATAGGGCTTGAAGTGTTTAATTCTGTGATTCTTCTCAATTCTTCCATGACTAATGAATCCTTCTTCTGATTGATGGGTTGGACGTTCATCACCACACACGAATGCCATTTGTCTCTCATACAGTATCCTTTAATATCCAGTGGGGCTACTAAAAGTGATTTCCACTCCTTCTCTCTCTTGTGATCTGTGGTATACATCTTTGAGATGGTGCCTAGCGACAGGTGGTAGTTCATAACTAAGTATGAGAAGAACCAGTTGGGACCAGCAGTTGGCATAATGGTTACATTGGACTCCCCCATGGCCGACTGCAGTTCATGTCCCAGACCTGGAAGTTTGAAACTCACACTGGGTGCTTGTGAGTGCGTGCCCAAAACTCCAGGAGGAGAATGGAGAAGGGATTGTGGCATGGCCATTCCTCTTTGGGGGGTGATTGCTCACTCTCTGTCTCTCTCTCTGGTGGGCACATGCACTGTATAGCAAAAATCTCTCAAAAAAAAAAATATATATATAAAAGAATCAATCATGAAATTGGCCTCATGTGAAATACATTTTGTTTAGTAAACTTCTTTTAGAGTCTGAAGAAAGCTATGGTTCTTGCCTCCATGGGGAGAAAAGCGCAAAAAGACTAGAGGAAAAGACAGAACTCTATCAATAGGTTTAGGAGCTCCAGATTAAGGATTTTTCATCCTACGGCATATTTGCTTTCTAATGCCTTTTTAAACCTTGCTTCTCATTCTGAACAACCCAGAAAATGCTTTTTATTTCAAGTGATCAATTCTGAATTCTTTTCCAAGAAAAAAACTTTCCGGAGAACAAGGGGCCAGATCAATATACAATCATAATTTCGGTTGAAATTAAAAGCTCTCTCTTGGCCTGGAGAATATAATCTGTTCCTATGACTTGGGCTCTGTAAAGAATTTACATGGCAGGCTTATTGCAGGTTTGATGTGGGCTCTACCTTACTGGGGCATGTAATGCTTAGAGAATCTGATTAAAACTTTGGGAAGGAGCAGCTGTTCAGCAACCGAGGGGGAACTCAGGACCTATTTTTCAGAGCCTGACTGCAAGGCTTGACACCCTCACCAGCTATTGGATGATAAATGAACTGTCTTTGAATGCCCAGCTCCTGTGTTAATAGCTTTAAAATATCGGTTGTTTATGGGAAAGAAGTTGGGAACTCTTATCAATTTTCCTGTCCCAGAGGGTTCTCAAATACATCATTTTTTTTTTTTTTCATTGCCAAAATGGCAGGCCATGTTGGAAAAGAAGGGAAGAAATCCTTTCACCATTTAGATATTCTCCATTAGTTAACAGAAAACACTTTCTCATTTCAAAAGAGAGTAGAATAATGCCCAGTAAATTCTTATTTAAAAATGAAATCCAGACCATCCTCTTGCTGGCACTACCCTGTAGTATCAGGATCATAATGTAGAAAAAGTAAGAAATCACCCCCCAGAGGAATGGCCACATCACATTCCCTTCTCCTCCATTCTTTCTTTCATGCACACACACATGCCAGGCGTTGAGTCTCAAGCCACCAGGTCTGAGACTTGAACCACAGTCAGCCATGTGGGAGTTCAGCAATGCAACCACTATGCCATCTGCTGGTCCAACAGTGTACGTTTTACTTCTCCGTGGAGAAGTGGAAGCTAAGCTAGAAGTCAGCATTTTGACTCTATTATTTACTAATTTTGTACTATTGAGTAAGTCATTCAACTTCTTCCATTCAACTTTCTCATTAAGATGGCAACTATAGTATACTTATCTATCTTCACCTTAAAAATAAAAATCTGTTGGGATTTTAGAAGTGAGATTATACTATAGGTACAGATTATGAAAGCCAAGAGATCTACTTTATGGGGAAACAAAATTATAGAAAACTAAAGCCAAAAGATGTATAATTATGTACTAAGGTGGATGCAAAAGTCTATGTTATCTTTAAAACAGGAATGGGTTGAAATTTAAAAAGTAAAATATAACAAGTTAAAATATAAAAATCAAAATAAAATACCTAAGAAGTGAGACGATATGATTGTCTCTTTAAAAATACAAGAGACACACATGGGGGAATATTAGAGAACTCAGAAATCTGAGGGAACAGAATATTGGCACAAAAAATCAATCACTTTTCTAGACTTTAGCAATAGTTAATGATAAAATGTAATGAGAAAAATTATTTTTCTTTTTTTTTTTTTTTTTTTTTTTTTTCACTATAGGGCACATGCGCTCACCAGACAGAGAGAGAGAGACATAGAGACAGAGAGCAAGAAATCACCCCCCAGGGGGGATGGTCACGCAGCAATCCCTTCTCCTCCATTCTCCTCTCGGGATCTTGGGCACGCACGCACATGCACCCGGCGTGAGTTTTAAGCCACCGGATCCGGGACGCGAACCGCGGTCGACTATGTGGGCATCCAGCAACATAGCCATTACGCTAACTGCTGGTTCCCAGAAAAATTATTGTCTTCACAATAGCACTGGAACAATGATTACACAAGATATCTAAGAAGAAAAATCTTAACTTTAGTAAAAGACAAAGAAGATAACTTTAAAAAGGAAGAGATATACTATGAGACAGAATGGGAAGATTCTGTACTATAAAGTAGACAAATCTCCCCAATCTTCAGTGTAACCTTATTTTTAAAACCCCAGGGACCAGCAGGTGGCTTGGTGGTTAAGGGCGCTGGACTCTCACATGACCGACTGTGGTTTGAGTCCTGGACCTGGAGACTTGCTTTCTCACTGACCCCCCGTCTCTCTCTCTCTCTCTCTCTCACTCACTCACTCACTCACTCACTCACTCTGTCCCTCTCTGGATAAATTAAAATAAATAAATAAATAACATTAAATAAAATAATTGTAAAAGAACCAGATTTTTAAAAGATTATTCTAAAGTTCATATGGAGCTTCTGCTTAACACAGAAGGATAACATATTTTTATCCTTCTAGACTCTTTCAGAACCAACTAAAACTAATAATAACATTTTAAAATGGAGAGAAAAATTCATAGCTCTTAAAAAAGAAAAAAGATCACAACTTCAAATCATAGACTGAGAAATAGTTAAATATGAAGTCCTACCACCAAATGATATAAAATCTTAAACAAGAGATGGTAAGATGCTGAACCAACTGTCAGACCTGACAGCACAACACGTTACTGACAGGACCAGCCAATATTTCATTGTTTAGAGCACGAGAAGGTCAGGAGGATGAGCCAAGGAAAAATGGGGGGAAATAGCTTGATCCTTCAAAATGGCAGACAAGTAGCAATCGTGCTGACCTCATTGTAGCGATCTTGCCCCGAGCAGTGTAGGAGGCTATTTGCAGGGGCAAGGCAGCCATTTCCAAACCAAAACATATCATTAACCAGCAGCTTATGTCTTTTCTCTGTGCTACCTCAATTTGAATGCCATGAACTACAAAAAGATGTGTTTCCAACAGAAAGGAAATAACATATATGGTGACAGATGCTGGAGGCCACCTGTAGCAGTTTTCAAACACAGCTTCCAAGTTCTTTGACACTCCTACTATCTAGAAGTGGGTCTATGTTCCCTCTCCTTGAATCTGTAGAGTAGGAGGAAGGAATGCTGTGCCAGTTTCCAGGCCCAGGCCTGAAGAAACTAGCAGCTTCCACTGGTCCCATGGAGTACTTAGTCTTGGAACCCAGCCACTGTGCTGTGAGGAAGCCAATCTGCTCTGTGGAGAGTTCCACCTGGAGCAGGAACAAAACTGCAATACTTGCCAGACATAGGCGTGATCTGCCTCTGAGGTGCTCTTAGAACTGCACTTGAGCTGCTCCATCCGATACCGAGTGGGACAGAAATGAGTTCGACCCAGTGAGCCCTACCCAATTTGCAGACAGGTGAACAAAATGGCTGATCGTTGTTTTAATCTACTAAATGATGGCTTGGTTTGCTATGCAATAAAAGATAACCAAAACAAAACCCAAAGTAAGTGTAGTCAGCCTTGGCCTACTCCACCCACCTTCACTGCTTTCCCTGTACTACTCTTGAATTTGTACTCTGTGTGTTTGATTGTTTTTTTTTTTTTTTTTAATTGGGTTGTCGGAAAAGTCATGACACATTTTTGCATCAAAAAAATACGTCTTGACCTTTCTGACAACTCAGCCATTTGTTATAGGGCATGTGCAGCTGGACAGAGAAAGGAGAGGAAGAGAAAAAGGGAAAGTGAGAAATAATCTTCTAGGGGGAATGGCCGTGTCACAGTCCCTTCTCCATCATACACCTCTTGGGATTTGGGGCATGCACGCAGACATGCATGATGGGATTTTCAGGTCAGGCCAGGTCCAGGACTTGAACTGCTCAGTCAGACAAGTGGGATCCAGCTGCCTTAACCCACCTATTGGCTTAGCCAATCACTTAAAAAGATGAGTAATGATCAAAAGGGAAAGAGTAGTACATGTTCTTCAAAACTGCAAATTGTTTAAAAAGGTGGAGAAAATTTAAACCAAAGAATAGCAAACAATTCCCCAAGTATTATAGAAAAATATCAGACCAAAAGTCTCCATTGTCCTGGAGGGTCTACAGACAATTTCTCTCTCTCTCTCCTCTCTCTCTCCCTCTCCCTCTCCCTCCCTCCCTCCCTCTCTCTCTCCTCCTCTAAATATCAAGCAGACAAAAATGTTTAGAGAAGAAAAGAGATACAAGACTTCATAGAGAGACATAGATTAATTAAGGGGGATTAAAACTGTGCTGGCAATGCTCAGATGAAAAGCTTGAGAAATAAATCACTAAAGAGGCAAAAGACATTTTGGAAGCAATGAAAACAGGATGAATTTCTCTGAAAACATTGTTAGGGACATAAAATATGGAGTGTAGGAAACAACACAAAGTAGGAAAAAACAAAGATATAAGATTGACTAGAAAGCATGATAGAAATGGTTGACAGATCGTTTTGAAAAAGAAAATGCACGGCGAATATTTTAAAACATAGTAAAACAATATTTTCCAAAAGTGATGTAATAAATGAATCGAAAACTTAACCCACTAGATTCTAGGAAAACTTCAATCAGAATTATCAATGCATGAGATAATCTAGTAAAGTTACTGAATTTCAAGTTTAAAGAAGAATTATAGGAAGAAAATTCAAGTCACTTACAAGAGCAGAAATAATCAGGTTGGCTTTAGACTTGACAACAGTGACGTTTCATTTCAGAAGATGGAAAAGCAGCACAAATGTTCACTTCTAAGGGAAAGAATAAGAAACCCAAGCCAAGTTGTCCTTCCAATAGAAGGGCTACAGTTTGAGTGTCTGAATAACTAGTATGGAGCAATGGGTTATGCCTTGGGGAGAAAAAGTTAAATACCTAATGCACATCATTCTTAAAAGGGAAATCTAGAATGGTTACAGGTCTAAATGTTAAGAAAAACTATGATGGGGACCAGCAGGTGGCGTGGTGGTTAAGGTGTTGGACACTTTCACATGACTGACCACAAGTTCAAGTCCTGGACCTGGTGGCTTGCTTTCTTGCATTTTCTTTCTCTCTGTCTCTCTCTGGTCAAATTAAAATAAATGAATGAATAAATAAAATTTAAAAATAAACAACTATTAAAAAATAGAAAAGAAAAACTATGAAATATTCAAAACCTTTTTAAAATTTAATTTTGGAATATTAATAATATTCCTAAATAAGATTCCAAACCTAGAACAATAAAGGAAAAATTGAAAAAAATGAAGCAATCTATCCATAACTTTTAAAAGGTAAATCACAGCATCAGGGAATGGTGAACTAGAAGAACATATTTACACTACTCTCAGCAGTCCTAATTTCTTTAATACACAATGAAAACGTATAAGTCAACATAAAAGAGGTAATACTATTGTAAAGATATCTTTCTCTGTGTGCATGTGTGTGTGTGTGGATATGAGTATATACTGTATATATGATCAATGTTTGTAAGAATGCGGAGAATTGGCACATGGCACCCTTTTCATCAGTACTCTAATAGCCAAAATTTTAAATTTTCCTAGCCAAGCTCATTTTAGTAATCTACCTCAGGAAATATTTGCTTACGTTGACAAACATACCTCTACACTGCATTGTTGTAATAACAACCAAAAATGTAAACAGTCAGAATGACTATGGATAAGGGAGGGATTACATATATTGTCTATATAAAAAGAATAGAAAATTCTAGAGTGTGTGAAGAGGATGTAACATGGAAAAAGCTTAAGGCTATTCAAGGTGTAAAACAAAGTTTCTGGAAATGCCCATTGTATAATAGTATTTCTATACTGGATTGTTTCTGTATAGAAATGCATACACTCATAAACGTAAGACAATGGCTCTTGGCATTTTTTCTATATGCTTTTGCATTACCTTAATTTTTAAGGCAGAGGCTATATTACTGTTTTACTTCTGTAATAAAAAAGACTCCAGCAATAAATGCATTTTTAATGGGATTAAAAACAAAACTATCTCCCTGCTTACCTAATGGATGCTGTAGGTTGTCCTTACTGCAGTGTCTTGTTCACCTAATAGTTGAGCCTCTATTGTTCGGAGGTCTCTACTAATGAATGGATAAATGGATGTGGCGAGGAGCCAATGGGAAGATGTTTGTAAAAGGCTTATATAAGCGTAATGTATTTAGGTGACAGTAAAGCCTAGGAATGCCTATGTCTGATGCCAGAATAACTGACTGAAAACTGACCAGTCAACCAACCAGCTGATGGACTGATCGCTTGGTGATTTGGAACAAAATAGGTCCAACTAAACCAGAGAGAGTCCTCAAACTCCTGTCCAGATTGGCGAAACAATTACATTAGTCCCCCAGATCATGGGAACAGCTTATCAAGCCAGCCAAATATGAGATGTCCTACCCGAGGTGTGGACTTTTTAAAAATTCAAATGAGGACCCAGCAAATGGTTTAATAGTTGCATCATTGGACTTCCACATAGTTGACCGTGGTTCGAGTCCTGGACCTAGTGGCTTAAAACACACACCAGGCTGGGACCAGCAGTTAGTGTAATGGCTATGTCGCTGGACTCCTATGTAGTCGAATGTGGTTTGAGTCCCGGACCCGGTGGCTTAAACTCACACCGGGCACATGTGCGTGCGTGCCCAAGATCCTGAGAGGAGAATGGAGGAGAAGGGATTGCAGTGTGCCCAAATGCCCTGGAGGGTGATTTCTCACTTTACATCTCTCCATCTCTCTCTCTCCAGTGAGCACATGCACCCTATAGCAAAAATCTCTCTCTCAAAAAAAAAAAAAAAAAAATTCAAATGAGACTTTCCTCCTACCTCAAATCAAACATCATGGTTTCCATTTAGGTGATTTTTTTATTTGAAGTTTCAAATTCCTCATCACATGATAATGTTTAAGAAGTATTGGATTTATGTACCACAAACCTATCTCATGAAAATATATTTATGTAAGATCAAAACTTATTGTTAGAGGTAGAAAATCTCCATAGTGGGGCCAGCAGGTTGTTGTGGTGGTTAAGGTGCTGAACTCCCACATGGCCAACCATGGTTCAAGTCCCATATCTGGCAGCTTGCTTTTTCACTTTCTCTTTCTCTCTGTCTCTCTCTCTAGTGAGTACATGTGCCCTATGGCAAATTAAAATAATAATAAGTAAATGATTATTTAACAAAAAAGAAAATCTCAGTGGTTTGGGGCTAGACATGTAATGTGAATGTGTGATGGCCCAGAATATAGGATAACGAACTGGTGGAGACAATGGCTAAGAGGAGGGTGCACGCCCTCCATAGGTGTTTCAGGTTCAGTTCTAAATAGTGCAATGGCCAAACATACTCATTGTAGCCATTCTGTGACACACACACACCCCAGTGAAACTGACAGAAACCCTCCTTTCCCACTAAAATCTTTTCATTGCCACTCCTGTTTTAGGCTACTTTTATTTCCACCTTTACTCTTTTTTTTTTTTTATCTTTTTTTGGAGAGGATTTTTCTATAGGGCGCTTGCGCTTGCCAGAAAGACAGAGAGAGACAGAGAGACAGAAAGCGAGAAATCACCCCCCAGGGGGGATGGCCACGCCGCAATCCCTTCTCCATTCTCCTCTCGGGATCCTGGACACACACACACACACGCGCGCGCCCGGCGTGAGTTTAGGCCGCCCGGTCCTCTTTTGAGCCCACTATTTCATCAGCCAGAAATTCCCTCCAAGTCTTCTGTCTCCAGATGGCATGCATGTGCAAAGCTAGGGTTACATTTTACCTCTCAGAGGAACACTCTCAAGAACATTCCAGCCATCAGTTCTCTTCCCTCAACAGTAAAAGAAGGCTTTATTTGCAACCACAGACTTGACAGAGTGAGAGGGGATAGTTAGAGTTCAAAAAATCCGGTGACAAATAGACTAATTTCCAGTATGATCAGTATGAGGACACTCTGCCCAGATTTGGTGGTCTCCAGGAAAAGCAGGCCAGCTTTGCTTTTTTTTTTTTTTTTTTAAAGAATTATTTATTTCATTTTATTTATTGTTATTTTTATTATTTTTTAATTTGCTATAGGGCACATATGTTTATGAGAGAGAGAGAAAAAGAAAGACAGAAAGAAAGAGAGAGAGGGAGAGAGAGAAAATGAGAAAACAAGCCATCAGATCTGGAACTGAAACCCTGGTCAGCCATATGGGAGTCCAGCACCTCAACCGTCACACCACCTGCTGGCTCCAAGCCAGTTTTAAGGAACAGTGAGTTCTTCCCCTTACCTACTTCCCTATATCTTCAAGGCATTGGTCCTGGTTCGACCTCTGGGAATCATATGGTAACAAGTAGTCTATGTTAGGCCTGCCCAGTATTCATGGGAAAGTATTTTTTAGAAACATCTTAATTTGTTGCATAAATTAAAAATTGACATAATTAACATAAAAATTCAGATTTCTGAATTATTGTGGGGGGGGAAAAAACTGGAAGCTGTAATAATATTGAGAAAACATAGATTCATTCCCCCAACAATTAGTTAACATTTAAGAAGTAGCTGCTGGGACCAGCAGGTGGTTTGGAGGTTGATGCGCTGGACTCCCACATGGTCGACCACGGTTCAAGATTTAGACCCAGTGTCTTGCTTTCTCACTCTCCCCTCCCCTGGTCAAATTGAAAAGTGATAAGAATAAAAATCAAATAAATAATTCTTAAAAAGGAAAAGAAGTAAGCTGCCACTCTCATTTTTAATTTTTTTATACAATCACTGTATAACATAGTAGCTTGAAAAATGAATTTTTCCAGCATGAAAACACTATGTATTAGTCCACTTAAAGATATTACCATATACATTATTATCAACAGATACTTTTCCATTTTTGTAAATGTTTTCCTTCTTTCTTTTGTCCCTTGACTCCTTTCCTCTCACCCTCTCTCATTTAACCCAGGCACATTATCAAACCAAGCCCGAGGATCATTTGCCATGGATTATTTGGTTTGGCTTTTTTTTTTTGGAAAGGTTTTTACCATAGGGCGCATGCGCTCACCAGACAGACAGAGACAGAGAGACAGAAAGCGAGAAATCACCCCCCAGGAGGAATGGCCACACCGCAGTCCCTTCTCCTCCACTTTCCTCTCGGGTTCCTGGGCATGCACGCACACGCACCCGGCATGAGTTTTAAGCCACCGGGTCCGGGACTCGAACCGCGTTCGACTACATGGGAGTCCAGCGACACAGCCATTAAGCTAACTGCTGGTCCCTGGTTTGGCTTTTTAATGGGAGAGTTAAGAGGAAAGGCAAGTATTTCTTCTGCTTATGTTTCTATGAAAGAAGGAAAGAGGAAAGCTATCCTCACTCTCATTGCTTGCCCGACCTCCAAATTTGCCACCCTCCGTATTGAACAAGGCCATTGTCTCTTTGTTATAAAAGCTCTGTAAGTGTTAGAAAAAGTAAAATTATCCAAAAGATTTTTTTCTCCTCTAGAAAACTTCTATATAAGATGTAGTTCTGATTCCATTCATCATCCTAGTTGCTCCCTGTGAATAAGTTTGCTTCTATGTTTTCAAACGTGCATTAGAATTTTTGACCCAAATGTGGGGATTATTTTTAATCCCTACTAAATGTTGTTTGGATTTATACAAGATGCTTGAACTCCCATCCAAAACTTGTGAACTAATTTGAAGAATTTAGAATTAGATGTAGGCAAAATTAAGTAATTGAGTATTGATTTATTTAGCAATAAAATTCAATTTTTCTAGTAGCTTAGCAGAGAGCTCTACTTAGGGACAATCTGTTTAAAATTTTTATCAATGACTGAGATCACGAGAAAGACTGCAGGCTTGTCAATTTGTAGTTGATATGCATCTGAAAAGTATAGCAAGTATGCTGAATAACACATCAAGATTCCCAAAATATAGCAACAGAACTTAAGCTTATATTTAAGGTTATTTTGGGATAACTTATCGCTGAATTATTAATTCCCATAATAATTGCACCAGATTTTGTTTTAGGCTGTTAACTGATGAATAACCCTAGGTAAGAGCATTTGCAAATAAATATACTTTTGTAAAGTCTGTAGTTTTCAGAAAATATATTGGGATCTAAATTAATTTTTTAAAATTTGTTCATTTGAACAAATTTTTCAAGAATGAGCTGTAAAAGAAAACTCCATTTTTCTTCTTACACTTACACATAATGAGTTTGAGCCAGATCCTCAGGGCACTCTGATCATTTCTCCTTTTGAGCTATCATCATTAACAAAGGAGATATTATTTGAAAATTTTCACAGGTAACATTCAAGGCAGAATCTCCCTCAGCTTTTATGGTAAAAGAAATGACTTTGTGCTCTTATCCATAAGAATTGCTTCTTCACTCAAAATACACTGGCATGTTCAGAGCAAAAAGACAGCTCACTGAAATGCAAGGTATTTGTGGTTATCCTGGAACTTCCTAGAAGGCAGCCATATTGCTGGAATTCTTATTTTCATTCCTTTCTCACATCCAGAGCATCTCCACGATTCTGGGGACACTGTGGATCATACAAGAAGTTATTTTGTGTTGTTTTCTAGATTTTGCTTTCCTTTCCCTCTTGAGTGCATTGGTTAAGGGAGTTATTAAAATGAGTTTAAAATCTCTCTCGAGAACTTATTTCAGTCCCGGTTGATTTTGAGGCATCTCATTGATGAGTTACCCAAAGTCCATTATGATAAAGGTTGCCATTTGGTCTTGGGATTTTTTTTGATCTCCCCTGGCCAAGTTGTGGATAAATGGTTATTGAACTCTACAAAATATTCACTTTTTTTCTTCACTCAGTCTCATATTAGCAGATAAGGAAATAAAAATGGTATATGTAGTTATATTATCTTTCATCTCCTTGCTAAAAAATGACATTTTTGCTGCTGTGTCTTGACGTCTTCAATTGGTCCTTCAAACTTCCAGCTCCATGAGAATAGGGAGCATGCCTGCCCTGTTCACCACTGTATACCCAGTGCCTGATGCCATCTCATAATAGATACTGAGTGGACCCTTGAAGAAATGAATGACTCAGGGCCTTTGAACATGCCATTCCTTCTGTCTGAAATCTTTACCTCTAGCTCCACCGACAACAACACCCACCATTCCACCCACTTCCTTTCCTGGCTGTCTCCTTCTCATATGTTTAATCTCAATTTACATGGGCTATCTGGAGATAAGCTTTGCCTAACTATCCTGTCGAAGAGACCTCTGCCCTGCCCCCCACAACACACACACACACACACACACACACACACACACAAGCATACACATTTTCTACCCTGGAAGGGTTACCAGATTTATCAAATACAAAACACATTAAAATTTGCACTTAGATGGTCAATAATGAATAACATTTTAGTATATACAAGGTTAATACTGTCAACCCTAGATGCTGTCAGCCTTAAGTATCCTAAATACCTGATCATAGCACTTAGCACAATTCATAATTATGTATTTACTTGTTTGTTAATTTATTTTGCATTATCCCATAATCTATCATAACCCCATGGGGGCAGGAACATGTTGGTTTTCTCATCAATATATCCCCAAAGACTCAGCACAGTTTTTTGCTCTAGTAGATGCTCAATACCTAATTGCCAAGTGAATAGTTTGAAGATCAGATGAGCTGCCATGCTTAATGATTGTCCATTAATTGATTAATGATTTGGGTGGACAGCCCATTTATTTCTTCGGTGCTTCTCCCCATCTGGTGATTGATTGCAGTCAGTTACATTTAAGGAATATTGCCTCTTTTCCTTAATGATGTCCCCTCAAAAGCAACTTCTCAACATGCAGATGTTTCAGAGGAAGACAGGGAGATGGTTATTAATTGACTCAAAAGAGTCTTTAATTACCCATAGAGAGTGAAGCGCCTCTGATGATGGTATTATATCTATTTTAATCTTTTTAACAAAAGAAAAATACTCAACTGAGCTATGCTATCGGTATTATTTTTGCCCAAGAAAAATTAAAATGTTTTAATCTTGAAGGAAATAAATAGTTTTGACTATGACATTTCAAATACATATTCGGATGTATTCTCTGTGCTTGATTCATGGCATATATGAAAGGAGAATGCTGACTAAATGCCTCCTAATTTTATGTAATGGAACTCTGATACCACTGAAGTATACTTCAGAAAATTATTTCACAGTTTAGAAAATGATTGCTCTAACATAAATATTCAGTTTAAATGACTTGACTATGTCTCTATAGTCCATTTTCCAACACTGAGTGTTACAGAGTGTATCGTTAGAGATCTCTCTCTCTTTTTTTTTTTTTTTTGGAGAGTTTTTTTTCTTCTATAGGGCATGTGCGCTCGCCAGACAGACAGAGAGAGACAGAGAGACAGAAAGCGAGAAATCACCCCCCAGGGGTGATTTCTTGGGCATGCACGCACACACGCCCGGCGTGAGTTTAAGCCGCCGGGTCCAAGACTCGACCCGCGGTCAACTACATGGGAGTCCAGCGACATAGTCCAGCTAACTGCTGGTCCCTGTTAGAGCTCTCTTTATATCCTTTTATCCTTCCATGTCCCCATCCCCCATCCAGCTGTCCCTTAGAAAAACAGCTGGGGGGGGTGGGCCCTAACTGCCCTAAACAAAACCATGTTCCCACTGAGAGGTCACAGACAGAGAAAAAGCAGTATTTTTCTAAGGGCATTTAAAAAGGATCAACAAATATATTGGGGGGAGCCCTAGGATAAAATACAGAATACATTAAATGAAATAAAATAAATAGAGGGGTCAGCAGGTGGCACAGTGGTTAAGGCAGCTGGATTTCCACATGGCCAACCATGGCTCCAATTCTGTACTTGGTAGCCTAAAAAATCACACCAGGCACATGTGCATGTGTGCCCAAAATCCCAGGAAGAGAATGTGAAGCAGGGATTGTGGCATACCATCCCCATCATGGGTGATTTCTCACTTTCTTCTCACTGTCTCTCTCCTCTCTGGCGTGGGCATGCACCCTATGGCAAATACCTAAAAATAATAATAATAATAAAAAGATTATGAATAAATAAATAAATGCAGGTACATTACATAAATTATGACCTACCTTCCTGGCAGCGTACAGTTTAATTAAGAAGTAAATGCTTATCTTTACCTAAGTTTGTGCATTACCTTCTTCCTGCTTTTTATTTTTTTGGGGGGAGGGGAGCTCTTATGTTTATAAAGATCCTTTTGGTCTCAGTTACAGATGACATTTTCACTTATAATTCCTCAGGACTAAATCCATTTGTAGGGAATTCAGACCAGTGAAAATAAATATCACACAATAGAAAAGGAAATGACAACAGTGAAGATGATCGGGAGGATCTTGAGACCCACCAATCACTGGACCAGTTCGGTTCTCAATTGCTGCTGGGTTTTGCAAAGGCTGGCTCCCTGTAACCCGTATAACATAGCTTTCTGGCCTCCTCGTCTGTTCCAACTTCATTTCAGCAGGGAGAGGTCTGCCAGAAGAGGACCCCTGCTGACTATCAGGTCCCACCCCTTCTGTCCATATGACCGCCTCTTCACGTAGAATGCTTTGTGCTGTAGTGGGAGGGCTTTGCTTATGCAAAAATGCATGTGGAGCTGATGTTCAAATCCAAATAGGTGGTGGCTCAGGAATATTCACATTCTCTCTGTCATTGTTTTCCTCTGTCGAGTCACTTGGTGGTAGTGCCAGGCAATACACAGGAAGCTGATAGCTGTTCGGTTCACAGCACTCTGAGTGCACCATGTGGTAATGCGATGTTTGCACCATAAGTGATGGCTGTGCCAGTTCATGGTCATTGCTCCTTCTTGCATCCCAGACCACTTTATAGTGTCCAAAAGTTCATGGAGTATCCCAGCATTCACCTCTCTGCGGACATTGCCCATCTGTCCATAATCACTTTTCCACTTTGATTTCTCCTTTTTTAAAGGCTGGTTACATCCAAAAATAACTCCACTACCTTTTGAATTCTTGCTGAGGCTTCCTGAGGAGTCTTGCATGGTGCCCATACATGTATCCACAGGGCTCCTTGACGCCATGGTCAAAACCCTCAGCCGCAAGTCCAACCTTGACAGGCACACCCCTCTGTTTGCCTGCCACAAGCGAACTTCCTGCTCATTTTAAAGTTTAATATCTGATGAGTGATTTACACATGTGAGGATATCAAAAAGTTTGTGGAAAATGTATATTATGAAAACCTATGCATGGATTTCCAAATTGTTTTGTACCAAAATAAATTTGTACTTTTACTGCATTTTAATTCTATAAACTTTTCCGTCTCCTCCTTTACCTTCTCATTCAATCCTTCCAGCAACTGTGCTATAAATACTTCTTACAGCCCTTTAACAGATGAGAAAACTGAGGCTCAGAGAGGTTAAAATTACTTACCCAAAACCACTCAGCTCGAAAGTGGTAGAACTTAGTGATGAGCCTCCTGCCCAAAGATTTTGTAAAATTTGAAACGAGACAAATGGTATAAATGTCAAAAGAGATTAAAGAGGTCCTTCAAGAATAGGATTCTCTGTAAATGAACTAAAGGCTACTGAGAGGAAGAGGACTTTCCCCAGCCTCACTGAGGGGGGTAAGGCACAGCTCTGACAAGGGGTTCAATGGGAAGGGTACAAAATGACCCAAACACAACCTGGACTGAAGCTCTACCTGTACCACTTCCTGTTGAACCTGGACAAGTTATTTAACCTGTTTGACCTTCGACAAAATATGGGTGCTACTTTTCTGAAAACTTAATGAGATAAACAGACTCTTTGTCAACTGAAAAACATCATGAAAACAGTATTTATTATTTGGTCTCTTTCGTTGGTAGGATCACAATTCACTGAAATATTGAGGAAGGCCATTTTCAGAAGTGCTTCAGTTAAGTTCTTTCGGAACTGCTGGCCATGTGGGTGGCCTTCCGGAGTCAGCTGGAGGGTAGTGGAGATTAAGGAGGACTAGTTTATCCTCTTACCCAAAGCTATTGTCCTGGTAAAATGAGGATTTATGTGCCTTTCCTCAGATTGACACAGCATGACACCAGGAGATGAGTTTTTATCTAGGGCACTGCAAAACATTGTACCCATGCATTAAACTAAATAAAAGCCTTGTGTAATGGTTTTAATATCTGAAAGCTATGCATGGAAAATGTGTGTGCATTATGTATAAAATGTAAATTTTTGCAAATTTGAAAATCCTGTTTTCATCAGGCGAGCCTAATGGTTCTGGTTTGCTTCAAGTAAGCTTCCTCTCAATATTAGTTACTGTTTGAAAATGCACTTTTTTTTTTCCTTCTCATACACAAACAAAATTACTGTGCTTAGAGCGTTTATCAGTTTTCTCAAACACTGAACACTGCCTGGCCTTTTGCTTCAGAAACTGTGTCATCTTAATAATGACAGTCTTTGCTGGGTTTCCTTTCTACTTTATTTTCCCCCTTGTCTTCCAGTTACTCCTCGTGGACATACTTGAACATCTCTCTATAACATTAATAAAATACAGGGCTTAGAAAATTGCTTCAGAGACTCTTCTGAATGAGTTAGATATTGGTTCGTGAGTTTTTGAGGAGAAATGCTTTGTCTTCTGTTAAGACTCTTTTCGCTGTGATGATGAACTTGATTGGGGAAGTGATCCCAATTTTCAAAATGTAAGGTGTGTTGGTGATACAGCCTCTTTGATGAGATGCTCCATGGAAACTGCCATTTCTCCTCTGTGTCTTTCATTCTCCATTCAGAGCACTCTAGGCAAAATCTATAGGGAATTCAATTTTTTTCCCTCCCCTTCAAATAAATAGCCATTTGGAGATTATCTATACAGTCATTCATAAAGGAAAGTCATATTTGCATTTTCCAAGGTGATGCTCCTTCTTGTTAGAGAGAAATATAAAAAGGAGACTTCAAAAGTTTATGGATAAATGGAATTAAAGTGTGAGTCTATTTTAGTGCAAAAATGTTTTGAAACACACACATAGCTTTTCCATAATACACACTTGCCATGAACTTATTGAAGACTCCTCATGTTTGAAGGTTCAAGAAAGTCTTTCCACTAGGCAAGAAATTCCTCCCTTATGCTCCATCTAGAGAGGCTGAGAAGAAATGTAATTCTCCTGTCGCAGTGCCAGGTTGATCCTAAGGCAGCCTCTCTCCTAGCCATCAGGAACCATCCTTGATTTGGAGATAGAATTAGGAAAGAGTGAGAAGAAGGCTTGAATTCTATGCTAGCTGTGAGTCTTGATGTGTCATCTGGAGCTATCACTATCTACCAGAATTTCCAAATCTGGGATACACACTGGACCCAGGGCCCCTGACAAAGCTCTTTTTCTCTGCAGTTCCCCTGATATTCTATCTATATTAAGCAAGACTTTGGCCATTGGCCCAGTTACTATTTTTTACAGTATCGTTGAAAGAGCTTTTCTGGGGACCAGCAGGTGGCATGGTGGTTAATGCGCTGGACACTCCCACATGGCCAACCAAGGTTCTAGTCCTGGACCTGGTGGCTTGCTTTCTCACTTTCCCTCTCTCTCTCTGGTCAAATTGAAATAAATGAATGAATAAATAAATTTTTAAAAGTTTTTTTTTTAAAGAAGAGTTTTTCTGTCCCACCTTGATTTCTGTTATCCCCAAAGCTCTTAATATATAAAACTGACTTGACAAACGTTCAACCAGTCAACCACTCAGAACAGACCCTGGGCCCTGGGCCCTCTTTTTTTTTTTTTTGAGAGTTTTGCTGTATAGCACGTGTGCTTGCCCAAGAGACAGAGAGACAGAAAGCAAGAAATCACCCTCCAGGAGGATGGCCATGCCACAGTCCCTTCTCCCCCATTCTGCTCTCGAGATCTTGGGCACACACGCACACACACACACACATATACTGGCACGAATTTTATGCCGCTAGGTCTGAGACTCGAACCGCAGTTGACTACATGGGAGTCCAGCGATGTAACCATTACGCCATCTGCTGGTCCCAACCCTGAGCCTTCTTGAAGTTAGGACTTTAGGAAATGCTAGGTGTCAGCACTCTTCCTCTGACAATCAAGCGTCCTAAAGTCTCCCAATAGTTTCTCAGTCCTACTTGTGTTCTTGGCTACTATGGCGATATATCTAGGATCCCTTTCCTTTCACAATTTAAGTCCTTTCTTAACCATTTCCTGGACTTTTTCAAACGCCTATATACTCTTCTCACTGCCTGTAGTCTCTTTTCCTTTCATCCATTCTTCATGCTTTCAAAGTCCTATTCTTTAAAAGGCCTGTCTTGTCAGATGAGTGAGCTGTGGCAGACCTTTCCGTGGCTCCTGGTACCTCAGGATCAAGTCCCAACTCCTTAGCAAGGCATTCCTAGTCCTTCAATGAATCGCCGTGACCTTTATCTCCAGGCTCTGGAGGAATGTGTACACTCCGATGTCTCCAGGGCTGAAATAGAGAGATGAGGGAGGTAGGCCGGGACAGACTGGCCAGGACCACTGGAAGCAGAGTGCTCATGCCCCACCTGGGGGAGCCACTGTTGTTCAGCTCTAATTCTTGCCATGCAGAAAAGTAGGTGCAAAATTATTTGATTTTTCAAGAGAAGTTAGAAACCTGGAGTTTTTTTTTTTAATGTAAAATCTCCTAATTTATAAATGTTGAAAATATTTTACATTTTTCTTTTAAACAAATGAACGAAAGGACAGTGAACAGGCCAAATAAAACACAGCAATCAGATGAAGCCCATGGGCTGTTCGTACACAATCTACCACCCTCTAACTTCGCTACTCTCATCCAGGATTCGGCAAGTTTTTTTTTTTTCCTGTAAATGACTAGGTGGTGAATATTTTAGGCTTTACAAGCCATATGGTCTCAGTGGCAATGACTTAATTCTGTCTTTGCAGTGCAGAAGCAGCCATACCCTCTGCGTAAATGAACAAGAGCAATGTGGCCATGTTCCCACACAACTTGATTTATAAAAATAGGTAGTAGAGAGTGAATTGGGCCCAGAGACTGGATATATGTTACTAACTCTTGCTTAATCTAATGAAAATATCCGCTCCTTCTCTAGAGAGTTCATACAATGGTAGATTCTGTTCTTTATCTGAAACGTCCGTTCCTCCTTCAGCCACCTGGCTTATTCATCCCTCGAGACTGAAGTGAAAAATGTCCATCTTAAGCACCATGTCTGACTCCAAAGCCCAAATGAGCTTCTATGTCACCCTGAGCATTCTTCTCACGGCATTGTACTTTCTCTGTTGTTTGACTTCTCTATCTCTCTGACGAGCACAATCCTCTCACATGCAGGTACTTATTTAATGTCTAACGTATTGAGGAACAAGGAGTAATTAGCATAACCTATAAGTAAAATGTAGACATCTCATTAAATAGTATCAAACAAAGAAATCTCTACTCTTTATATTTATGGCTTCCCAGATGTCACCAAATCCCTCCTTCCAGGAGGTGTCACTAAATTCCCTCTCCTTTGGAGAAGCCCAAGGAATTGTCAACCTCTGGCCAGCATCTGGGAAAATAAGGCCTGTGCTTGCCTCTGTCAATAACCAGCCTTGGCAGAGTCAACTTTGACACCTTCCGTCCTTGATTATTTATACCTGGGAAGTCAGCTCGACATGATCTCTAAATGTCTCCTTCATCCTAAAACTCTCTGGGAACTTTTCTCAACATTTTTAACCAGTGTGAAGTGAATATTATTTCACCAGTTTTAATGCCGTAATCCAGTGATAACCTCAGAGATTACTGAGGGATGTACAGAATGCAGAATGATTTGCTTCTTTACTCAAAGTCCCCAAATTATTATTTAGGAGAGTGAGTTATGGGTTCTTTTGGTATTTTGGGTTTGTGTGTTTGTGTGTGTGTGTTTTAAGACTTCAGCTTTTTATTGAACATGTTACAAAAGAGATTTAGTCAAAAAACAAAAAACAAACAAACAAAAAAAGCAAAGCCCATGTTATCATCCAATTCTTCAGATTTTTCTTTCTTTGCTTTTGACCAGAGAAGAACAGAGGGAGAGGGGCAGAGAGAGAGAAAGAAAGTGAGAAAGCAAGCTGCTAGGTCCTGGACTTAAACCATGGTCGGCCGTGTGGGAGTCTAGTACCCTTAACCACCATGCCACCTGCTGGCCCCTGTTGGTTTGTTTTTAAGAGTTTTTTTTTGTTTTGTTTGTTTTTTTTTTGTTTTTTTTTTTTCTTTTTGCTATAGGGTATGCATGTTCACCAGAAAGACAGAGAGAGAGACAGAGAAACAGAAAGCGAAAAATCACCCCCGGGGGGGATGGCCTTCTCCTCCATTCTCCTCTTGGGATTTTGGGCATGCAAGTGAATGTGCCCGGCGTGAGTTTAAGCCACCAGGTCTGAGACTCAAACCTCGGTCGACTACATGGGAGTCCAGCAATGTAACCATTTTGCCATCTACTGGTCCTTGTTTTTTAATAGTTTTATTATCTGCTCAAGTTTCAGTTGTAAGATTTTGTATTTCTAGCAGTCTGCCAACTCTTTCCAACCCACCATTTCAAAAGTTTTACATTAGAAAACCAGGCAACCATGGTTCTCTAAGTTATGGAGATGGTTAAAGTGAATGAGAGCGGAATACTCCTAAAAAGAATATAAAACTAAAAGTCAGATGAAGATTCAATTCCTTTTTCTATCATTTTGCTGCATAGCCCTGGGGAAGGTGCCTTATCTGAGTACCTCATTTCCTCCCTGATAAAATGCAGATAATTATACTTCTTTCATATGGTTGTTGGGAAAGTCAACAATAACAAATTGTACGATACATGATAAAAACGCAGCAAATGATACCTGCTACATTTATTTTACTATTATTATTGGCTCTGAGTTATTGCCATGTTTGGGCTCGTGGGTGGTCATAGTGAATAAGCTTGGTGGAGAAGCTTCCCTTCTACCCAACTCCAGTCAAAGAGAAGGATAGACACTGCCTGCTGTTCAAGCACGTCACATGCCATTCTGGCAGCCTTGTTATAAGATGGACAGCAGAGCAGACCTGCACACGAGCCAGATGCAGTCAGTGGTCAGATGGGCAGCTGACAGAAAAGGTCTCTTTTTTTTTTTTTAGAGAGAGATTTTTGCTACAGGGTACATGCATTCTCTGGAGACAGAGACAGAGGAACAGAAAGTGAGAGATCATCTTCCAGGGCTGATGGCCATGCCACAATCCCTTCTTCTCCATTCTCCTCTTGAAATTTCAGGCAAGCATGCACACACGCCTAGCATGAGGGTTTTTTTTGGGGTTTTTTTGTTTGTTTTTGTTTGTTTTTTTTTTTTTTTTGAGAGGTTTTTGCTATAGGGCATGTGCGCTCGCCAGAAAGAAAGAAAGCAAGAAATCATGCCCCCCCCCCCTCCAGGGGGGATGGCCACTCTGCAATCCCTTCTCCTCCATTCTCCTCTTGGGATCTTGGGCACACATGCACACACACCCTGCGTGAGTTTAAGCCACCGGGTCCGGGACTTGAACCACGGTTGACTACTTAATGGCTACAGCAATGTAGCCATTAAGCCAACTGTTGATCCCTTGCCCAGCATGAGTTTTTTTTTTTTTTTTTTTTTTTTTTTTTTTTTTTTGAGAGGTTTTTCGCTATAGGGCGCGTGCGCTCGCCAGACAGACAGAGAGAGACAGAGAGACAGAAAGCGAGAAATCACCCCCCAGGGGGGATGGTCACGCCGCAATCCCTTCTCCTCCATTCTCCTCTCGGGATCTTGGGCACGCACGCACACGCGCCCGGCGTGAGTTGTAAGCCACCGGGTCCGAGACGCGAACCGCGGTCGACTACGTGGGAGTCCAGCGACATAGCCATTACGCTAACTGCTGGTTCCCCCCAGCATGAGTTTTAAGCTGCCGATCCGGGACTGGAACCACGGTTGAGTACATGGGAGTTCAGCGACATAACCATTACACCATCTACTGTCTCCGCCCCCTTTCTTATACTGTATTCAGTCTGGGTCACTTACCAGATGTTTTGTTCATAAAGGGAATTTAAGCTATTCTTATAAGAGTACTCATTTTACAGTTTCTG
Organism: Tupaia tana; assembly: GCA_026018925.1. Classification (NCBI taxonomy): domain Eukaryota; kingdom Metazoa; phylum Chordata; class Mammalia; order Scandentia; family Tupaiidae; genus Tupaia; species Tupaia tana. The sequence continues at coordinate 14,028,473 of JAKSZU010000019.1, read as the reverse complement.
AAAGCTGCATCTCAACCAGTAGTAATTCGGCAGCTACTTTCTTAACAGTACAGGAGTGGCCGCCAGCAGTGCCTGCCAGGTGGCTGGTGGTTTCAGCCTCCTCAGGACTATCATCCCACAACTCACGTGTTTCTACGTCTGCGACTCTGAGGTGAGCGGGTGACTGGTGTGTTGCTCATGGGCTGCTGTCAGTCATACCCACCAGGCATCATAGGGTGCAAACCCACGAGAAGCAGCATCATCTCACGAGGAATTCACGAGGGACCAGGACCACAGTTGTGAGCCCTTTGTTCATTCTGCAACTTGCTGGTCCAAGGGTCTGTGGGAGATACTCTGCCAATCCCCCCTTTGGTAGACAGCAGCAGATGTGCTTCCTCAAATAAGCTTGCCTTCATGTTCTTGGTTTGCTGTCATGATTATAGGACCTTTTGGGACCAGGAGACTAGAGACAACCTAGCCAGAAAAGGCTTTTCAAACTAGGGGCATCTACCCTGCATCCTTACTATCCTTCTCCTAGAAGCATGTCCCACAGTTCTGGGAGAACTAGAGAAATCTAAACGACCACACAAGAGCCCCAAACATGAGTTATCTCTTGATCATTTTAGCACAAGAGCTTAAACTTTCGTAACTTTTTAAATTTCAAGTTTCTGGACCAATGGCAATATTTTGAAGGGCCAAGTCACATAGTACCTGAGAGAACACCAAGTATTCCACCTGACATATAAAAGGTTCCTATAAATGTGGAATCTGAATTGATAGTTATACTGCCTATCATGGGAGTGGAAAGTTTCTGATGCCCTAACTGTGGTTTATATCTTCTTCATACTAAATAAGGAGGCAAAGACACTTAAATCTTCCTGAGTCCCCATTGAATACCATGTGAGCCAAGACTTGATCCAATTATAGCACATGCAGAGAGCCATTTCTCCTTTTATTAGGCAATCCTAAGGATGTACTCTGTTATCTACTGGAGGAGTAGGTATTGAAGTGTCTGGCACCTGAAAAGAATGATATGCGATCTATTTTCTCCCATTCCTGAATATGCTTTGTGGCTCATTAGAAAAGAGTACCATACATGATCGTGGGCCTAATCAAATGGAAAGACGTATTAAAGGACTAAATATACAGTTTGGCAAATGATGTGCAGCAAAAGTAGATGGGGGAAGATCAGAATTGATACAGACATAGCACAGATGAATAAAGGGACTTGTGGAGAAAGCTGACCAGAGCAGGAAGATGAAATTAAACCTGAGAAATACTAGTCTGAACCCTCAGAGATGTTGCCCTTATCATCCGCCATGGTTGCAACTCCCAGAGGAAACAAAGAAGGAAGGAGGGTTATTCATGGGACTGCTGCTATAGAGCAGGGATCAACTGAAACACCAGGAGAAGTGAAGTATAGCACCTGTAGGAAGGAGATTATGAATATGAAAAGAGGAGAGATATACTATGTTCTTGGATAGAAAAACTCAGTATATTAAAAATGCTCATTTTCCCCAAATTAATTTTAAAATGTAAAGCAATTTCTATAAAAATAAGGTAACCATTATTTCTAGAACCAGATAAAATTATTTAAATCTCATATAGAAGAATAAATGGTTATAATAATACCTAATGTAATTCTTAAAATGAAAAAATAGAATAATTAAGTTATTATAATTATTGCAGTGCGGTACCAGGATAGGAATATATGGGTCAAATGAACAAAGTAAGACATTCAGAAATAAACAGATATCTGTCTCTGACCGTGTGTGTTATGTAAGTGCTACATATTTAAAAGTAATATTATAATTTAGTAAGAGAAAGGAGGTAAAGTTGGGTCATTTAGTTGGATAATTATAAAAAGGGCAAAAAGAAAATGAAATTATACTTCTACCATCCTACTTATGATAGTGTATTTTAAAAAATATACCAGATGACTTTTTTACATGTTGAGAAAAATACATATCCTCTATCCCCTTACCTTAGTGGTGAAGATCCCACTTGGCCTACCCCAGTTTGAACTCTGGCCTCAGCAGCTTGACAAATACGTGTGCCATGTGCATTCCTCAAATCCCAACAGAATGGAAAAATACAGAGAAGAAATTGCAATATAACCATACCCCTTGGGGGTATTCTCTCATGCTCACTCTCTTTTTCTCTCTCAAACACATATGCCATCTGACAATTTTTTAAAAAATACATGAAATCACCAGAAATACCAGACTTAATATTAGTGTTTTTGTTTTCTTTTCTTCTTTTCTTCTTCTTCTTCTTCTTTTTTTTGGGGGGGTATAGTACATTGGGCAGTTTATTAAAGGAGAGAGAAGGAAAAACAGAGCTTCCAAAAAGGGAGGTGTCCCAGAAAATGAGTTGCCAAGGAAGAACTGGGGTGAGGGAGGGGCTTATTTCGGTCAGGAAGGACTTTGTCTGGACTTGTTCTAGGTGAGGCTTGTGTATGGATTCCCCTTCTGATGGAATGAATCCAATCATTCTCCTAATTTTGGAGTGGGTATGAAGGTCAGGAGATTTCTTGTCTAGAAGCTTTGGGCCATGAACTATTCAAGAACCAGATTTACAAGGAATATGGTGACTGGGACAGGAGGAGTTGGCAGGAGCCACACAGCAACAGCTCTCCTCTAGGGGTGGGGGGCTGCTCTATCTGTAAAGGGGGTCCAACTCTTGTCTTAATCCTCCATCTGAGGAAGTACCCCGAACTGCTGCTGGGGTAATGGGCCAAAGATCATTCTTGCTACTTCCTGCTGAGATGAGATGATGATGATGGGAAGATGGCAGTCAGGGGTCCATCTAGGGGCCCCACAGAAGTCGTGATGGGTAGTCATTGGAGTCTGTGCTGACCACTGTTTGTAGCTTGATGGATTCTAAACAAGAATAGCAGTTTGTTACAATAATGATGTAACAGACAAAGAAATTTAGTTATTTCTATTGCATATAGCACTTACAGTTGACATCCAGCATTGTGACTGACAGCATTTTATTAGTACAATCAGCTTTAGAACTGTTTTCTGCAGAACTTTAATTTCATCAGATTTAACTCCTAGACTCTTCCAATATGACTGAAACCTTTAACAACATGCTATAGTCTTATAGTTTTTGTCCCTTTTTCTTCCTTTACCTTAGCCATTTTCTTGAAGACAAATAAAAATACTTTCTATATTAAAAGCTTTTCTTGGGACCAGCAGTTAGCATAATGGCTATGTTGTTAGACTCTCATGTAGTCGACCGCGGTTCAAGTCCTGGACCCGGTGGCTTAAACTCACGCCAGGCGTGTGTGCGTGCATGCCCAAGATCCTGAGAATAGAGGAGAAGGGATTGCGGGTGGCCATGCCCCCTGGAAGGTGATTTCTCGCTTTCTGTCTCTCTGTCTCTCTTTGTCTTTCTGGCAAGCACATGTGCCCTATCGCAAAAACCTCTCAAAAAATTTAAAATTAAAAAAATTGAAGTTTTTCTTTTATCCTTTAATTTTTACCAAGGTAACCTTCCTTTTATATCACCTTTTTTTTTTTTTTTTTTTTGGCTTACTGTTATACTACTTAGTAATCACTTAATAGGTATTTGTGAAAGATTTTGTGGTCATAAGATTGGATTACAAAATTTGAGAGATTTCAACATATTCGAAAAACTCTGGTTGCCAGGATCTTAAACATTATAAAGTTACAGACATTTTCATATTCTTTCTGATTCCGTAATCAATATCTTTTTGTAAGTCCAAGATAATTAACCACATGCCATTTGTATTTGGAATTCCTTTTGCCCATTTTTCTGTTCGAAGATTTTTTTGAAAAGATAAGGGGAGAAAAGAGGGTACCTAAAACCTCCTGGAGTTAGGTATTAATCATGTGATTCTAATCGTAACACAGTGTAGTGAAGGAAAGGTAATTGATCCTGTTAAAAGCAGTTTGTCATAAGAAAACGTTTTGTATCTTTTCAGTACTTCCTGGAGTCAAAGAATCAAACTGAGAAGAGAATATAAGCAATATATTACTGGGATACTGTTGCAATCCATACAGCTGTTTCCAAATTGTCATAGATTACAACCCCTGCCCTGTTATTTTTTTTTCTCTTTTATATCTTTATATTTTAATGATGGAAAAAAGTCTACATGGGTTCAATTTAGCTTTCTTAAAGTACTTCAGGTTTCTAAGGCAGTTCTTTAAGTAAGTTGCTATTGTGGTCATTTCTTTTGTTTTTGTGTAATATCCAAGTTGAAATCACAGTAGTCCCCTCTGTGGCAGGCTGGAACGTTTTGGTGAGAGGTGTCACAGGATTTGCCCTCGGGGATGTTTAAAAATGGAACATGGTGCAAATCAACTGGGAATTCCTGACCCTGTCATTTCAAGTTGGCTCTGACTAGTTGCGGGTATTTTGGTCTGTTTTGCTATAAATAAAAGGGTATTTGGAAATGAGGGTTCGATACACATAAACAGTTCTGATGGAGAAACAATTACTTACCTCTTTTTCAGGTTAGGCATCCATGTTGGTGGTCTGGCATTTTAATCCTTAAATGCATCTTATAAAACTGTTAGAGCACACAGGTACCATCTTGAATATCAGTGACCTCAGGCCAGGCCAGCTCTTTGCTTACACACCCAAGATTATCTGATGAGTGAGAGACTGTCTGAGGAGAACAGAATTGCATGGAGTTTGGTTTTACCTCCCAGACAATATTCTGTTTAAATGGGCTGCATTCATGCACGTTCACCTGGGCTCAAGGTTTGAGAACTGGGTAAAAACAATCTGGAAATATAAATTTTAGAGGCTTGTTGGTGGTACATTAGTGAACACAACATTGAGGGGCTATCCATATGGAAGGCTCTGGGCTCATACACAGGGACCTTTCTGAGTACATTGGGAATTTGTGTGCCCACGATGCTGTCTGGCAGAAGCCAGGTGTGAATCATGGCATCAAGACTACTGGAGATGGGACCAGCAGTTAGCGTAATGGCTATGTCGCTGGATTCCCATGTAGTTGAGCGCGGTTCGAGTCCCGGACCCAGTGGCTTAAACTCACGCCGGGCGTGTGTGCGTGCGTGCCCAAGATCCCAAGAGGAGAATGGAGGAGAAGGGATTGCGTCGTGGCCATCCCCCCTGGGGGGGTGATTTCTCGCTTTCTGTCTCTCTGTCTCTCTGTCTTTCTGGCGAGCGCACATGCCCTATAGCAAAAACCTCTCAAAAACAAAAGAAAACAAACAAACAAAAAAAGACTATTGGAGGTGCTAACTATGTGAAGGAAAGATTGCTGGAGCTCAAGAGAGAGAGAGGGTGGGACCAGCAGTTAGCATAATGGCTATGTCGCTGGACTCCATGTAGTCGACCGCGGTTCGCGTCCCAGACCCGGTGGCTTAAACTCATGCCGGGCGCGTGTGTGTGTGTGCCCAAGATCCTGAGAGGAGAATGGAGGAGAAGGGATTGCGGCGTGACCATCCCCTCTGGGGGGTGATTTCTCGCTTTCTATCTCTCTGTCTCTCTCTCTCTGTCTGGCCAGTGCACGCGCCCTATAGCAAAAACCTCTCCAAAAAAAAAAAAAAAAAGGAAAAAAAAAAAAGAGAGAGAGAGAGGTGCAACACTATAATTGTTGGGGATCTCAACACCCCATTATCTCCTTTAGAAAGATCTTCTAGGAAAAAATAAATAAATACAGGACCTAAATGATACTATGAAATGATTGGACTTGACAGACATCTATAGAACTTTCCACCATAAGACCACAAAATATACATTTGTCTCTCCCTGGTATAGAACCTTTTCAAAGATTGACCATGTGATAGGACACAAATCAAGCCTTTACAGATTCAAAAGCATAGAAACTATATCCAGCGTCTTCTCTGACCATGATGGAATTAAACTCGATATTAATTTTAAGAAACACCCTCAAAAATACAACAAACACATGGAAATTAAACAACCTACTCCAGAATGACTTCTTAACTAAGAGATTATGAAGAAATTAAGTCAGAAATTTAAAAAAATATGGAAACAAATGATAATGAGTACATGAGTTTTCATAAACTATTGGATATGGCAAAAGTAGTCGTAAGGAAATTCATAGCAATTAGTGCACATAAGAAAAAGATGGCAAGGTGGAAAATAGACAACATAACATCATCCCTCAGGGAATTGGAAAAACAACAACAACAAAAATGCCTGGTGAAAAAAAAAATGATAAATATTTGAGCAGAAATAAATGAGACAGAAAATAAATGAACTATACAGAAAATGAATAAAAGCTAAAGCTGGTACTTTGAAAAGATTAACAAGATCAACACACCATTATCTAGACTGATAAAGAAGAAGAAAGAAAGAAACCAGAAAAATCAAATACGTAATGAAACAGGCAACATTCCAACAGACACAATAGAAATGCAAAACATCATTAGAAGATACTATGAACGACTATATGCCAACAAACAAGAGAACATGGAGGAGATGGACAAATTCCTGGATGCATATCATCTACCAAGATTGAATAAGGAGGACATAGAAAATGTGAACAGACCCATAACAAGCCATGAGATTGAATCAGTAATAGTCTCTGACAAAGAAAAGCCCAGGTCTGGATGGCTTCACTTCTGAATTCTACAGAACTTCTAAGGAAGAGTTAACCCTTATCCTACTCAAATTATTTCTGAAGACCCAAAAGGAAGGAAACGTTCCAAATTCATTTAACAAATCTAAGACCTCAAACTATGAAACTACTGGTGGAAAATACTGGGTAAACTCTGGGAGACATTAGGGTAGGCAAAGACTTCTTAAATAAGAGTCCCAAAGCACAGGAATAATCCCTAAAATAGACAAGTGGGACTGTATCAGACTAAGAAGTTTCTGCACAGCAAAGGACACAATAACAAGTATGAATCAAGAACCCTCAGAATGGGAGAATATTTTTGTAAAATATGCCTCAGACAAGGGACTGATAACCAGAATACACAGGGAACTCAAGTGACTTACCTGAAAAAAAAATGTCTAACCCAATTAAAAGATGGGAAAATGAGCTGAACAAACATCTCTCTAAGGAAGACATATAAACAGCCAAAAAGCATATGAGGAAGTGCTCAACATCCCTCATCATAAGGGAGGTGCAGATTAAAACCGTAATGAGATACCACCTAACCCCTGTCAGAATGATAAAGATTAAAAATACAAAAAGTGATAAGTGTTGGTGGGGATATGGTGAAAGAGGAACTCTCCTACACTGTTGGTGGGAATATATACTGGCTCAGCCACTGTGGAAAACAATATGGAGGTTCCTCAAAGATCTACAAATAGAATTAACATTTGATCCAGCAATCCCACTTCTGGGTATCTGCCCAAAGGACAGGAGAATGCTCAGGCAGAAAAGTGCTTGCACATCAATGTTTATTGCAGCATTAATCGCACTAAGACATGGAACCCACAAACAGATGAATGGATGGAAAAAGTGTGGCACATATACTCTATGGAATACTACTCAGCCATAAAAAACAACAGGACCCTGGCATTCCATAGAAAGTGGTCAGATATGGAGGATCTATTCTGAGTGAAGTAAGGCAGGATATGAAAGAAAGATATTGTATGTATCCACTTAATATATACCGACTCTCTCCACTCTGTGGTAGAGATTGAAATATTGGAGGGCATAAAAGTAATGAAAATAGTTATGGATGCTGCAGACAGTGTGGAATGGGGGTGGGGGAGGGAAGAGTATAGAGAAGGAAAGCAGGAGAGTAATAAAGGACACAGGAATTGTTTATTACCTGTTGATAACAGGTATAGTTTTCTCAACTGGACTGGTCTTGGAAGTATTTCATGTTAGATAAATTCTTTATATAAGCCAAATGATATATAGGGATTGAATGTTTTTAAAAAATGGGAATAAATAATAATAATCTGAAAAAAATGATGAAAAGCTATTAGATGATAATGATATGGATAGTAATGTCTTTGTCTTGACTAATATGCATGGTAATCGTGCTGGAAAAAATGAAATACACTGTAATGATACATGTGATTCAATGTAAAGATTTTGATAAATAAAATTATATTAAAAAAGACTACTGGAGGTGCTCTCTTTCTCTCTCATAGAAGTAATAAGTAAATAAAACTTTTTTAAAAATGCAATTTTTAAAAAGAATTATTTAATTTAACTTTATTTATTATTATTTTCCAGTTTGATCAGAGACAGAGAAAGAGAGAGAGGGAAAGTGAGAAACCAAGCCACCATGTCCGGGACTTGAACCGCGGTCGGCCATGTGGGAGTTCAGCACCTTTAACCACCACTCCACCTGCTGGCCCCAGAAATGCAATTTTAACTGCTGCGCTTCTGTTGCGTTGTCTATTTCTTCAAACTTGGCACTGCCAATGTCAATCACTGTGTATAGGGACAAAGTCAGTGCCACTCTGCAGTGACCCACCCCATGGCATAATATGTTTGATATTATCTCATTTGTTCTCTAAAAAACAGAGGGTATATATTTGCCAATCTATGCATAAAATCTCCAGAGTAGGACGTGGGTTTTGAGAAGGAGGAAAAGAGTCTCTGTTTTTTACTTTATATCTTCTGCACTTTTTGATTTTTATAAAAAATTTCCCAGTGAGAATGTATATCATGTATAGATCATCTTTTCTTAAAAAAATTAATAACTGCAACATTGCTACAAATACCAGATTGTGTAAACTGTTTTTAAACATAATTGAAAAAATATTGATTCGAGGCTGGCGTACACCATAGCAAATCGGCCCATATGCTGAGATTTCTTCAGGCTTGTCATCATTCCACATCTTTATCTTCACCCATTCCAAATGCCAATCACTGTGTATTCTTGCTTGCATTCTTTAGCTGCAGTCATCTGAAGGTTTTGGAAGGCTCTCTCCAGAATTTTTATTTTTATTTTTTTTTACCCTGTTGCAACATAAAAGATTCCCAGATATTTATTCTCTTAGGTCATTGCTAAGGTCGTAGCAGATCTGTACTCAGAATAGCATGACTGTGGGACCAGCAGTTAGCGTAATGGCTATGTTGCTGGACTCCCACATAGTCGACCGCGGTTTGAGTCCCGGACCCGGCGGCTTAAACTCACGCCGGGCGCGTGTGCGTGCGTGCCCAAGATCCCGAGAGGAGAATGGAGGAGAAGGGATTGTGGCGTGGCCATCCCCCCTGGGGGGTGATTTCCTGCTTTCTATCTCTCTGTCTCTCTCTGTCTGTCTGGCGAGCGCACGCGCCCTATAGCAAAAACCTCTCCAAAAAAAGAAAAAAAAAAAAAAAAAAAAAAAAAAAAAGAATAGCATGACTGAGAATAACCCTGCTTTAACTCACTGGAGTGGGGAAGATTAGATAAGCGAGTTATAGAACACTACCCACAAAAGACACAACAAACCGTCTTCCCTCAGAAAACTGGAGAGTTTACATCATTTCAGCTTTCTTTTGTTCTACAGACAAGAAAAAATTTAAAACAATTCAGATACGTGCGGAAGAGTTCACATACTCATCATTTTGTATTTTTAAATAAAATGGTTGATAATACTTTGGAACTTTCTTTTTAAAAAGAAAAACAAGTAAAAATAGAGCACTAGTGAGAGTCGTATTCCTTCCTAGTCTCTCTTTTCCACTAACACCTTTCTTCATGAAGGAATCACTAGTCTAAAAATACTGTAGATCCTTCCTAACTGTTTTTTTTGTTTGTTTGTTTTGTTTTGTTTTGTTTTGTTTTGTTTTTTGGAGAGGTTTTTCGCTATAGGGCGCGTGCGCTCGCCAGACAGACAGAGAGAGACATAGAGACAAAAAGCGAGAAATCACCCCCCAGGGGGGATGGTCACGCCGCAATCCCTTCTCCTCCATTCTCCTCTTGGGATCTTGGGCACGCACGCACACGCGCCCGGCGTGAGTTGTAAGCCACCGGGTCCGAGACGCGAACCGCGGTCGACTACGTGGGAGTCCAGCGACATAGCCATTACGCTAACTGCTGGTTCCCCTAACTGGTTTTTCATAGGCCCTGGGTCTGCCTGTACCTGTAAACAATATATGACACATTTCTGTATTTCAAAAACTTTATGTAAGTAACGTCATATTGTATTTTGGCATTTTCACTCGATTACATTCAGCTACAAGTTAAATCATTAAGAGCATTATATGTCCTACATAATGAGATGGCTGGGGAAAGATAGTCCCGTGGGGGTGCATTGGCTGTTTGACATCAGCAAGGATGACGATGGTCATTCGGCCCCCATCCCTGTTTGTTCCTTCAGCCTTCTCCTTGCAGGTTGGCTGTTAAGCCTCAGGAGTTCAAATACCAGGGAAGACCAAGAGATAAGGCAATGAAGCCTTTCCTTCCAAAGTTTTATATTTTTATTTTGGGGAAAGGAAAGACAACCAGAGAAATTCACTACAGCCATTTGACAAAACGGATGGATCCCTTGCTGCAAGAGAGGGCAAGATGAGTATTTTAGCTTTTCAGCACTATTAATAGAAAAAGTCACTGGGGAGAAGGATAAAAAAGAAGCTATTGATGACATTTAGGTAGCCAGTCAAAATGTCTGCTCTTACAACTTGCTTTTTCCATTCACCATCATGCTTTTTACAATTTATCTGTACTGGTCATTTTAGCTATAACTCATTGATGTTAATTGCTGGATAATAATTCATTATATAAATATATCACAACTTATTTGTATATTTTTTCTATTAATAAGCCTTTAGGTTGCCATTTTATTTATTTATTTTTTAATAGAGATTTTTGCTATCAGGCACATGGACTCACTGGAGAGACAGACAGAAAGTGAGAAATCACTCCCGGGGAGATGCCCATGCTGCGATCCCTTCTCCTCCATTCTTTTCTCGGGATTTGGGCATGCACACACGCGCCTAGTGTGAGTTTTAAGCCGCTGGGTCTGGAACTCAAACGGAGGTCCACTACATGGGAGTCTAGTGATGTAACCACTATGCCATCTGCTGGTCCCAGCTGTTGCCATTTTTAACTATTGCAAAAATGCCATGTGACTATTCCTGTATATAGCTCTTTGTACTCATGGGAGACTTTTATACATATAATATATAAATCAATTTAATATATGTGTTATAAAATATAACATATTTAACACATATAAATCACATACAAACCCTTATATACATAAAATCCATTTATATATATATATATACGTACATATAAAATGTATATCATACGTTATCTTGTGCTTTCAACAAGAATGTATTTTCTTGTTTCTTGTTTTATTTTTTCTGATTTTATTTGGATCGATAATTGAATTCTCTTGTGTACCTTTTTTGATTTATAGTGATTTATTCTAGTTTCTTCCATTGTTTGTGTCATTATCCTTAAGTTCTAGTATGCATAATTAACATACCATACACAATGCATTCTGAAATAAATCAGCATTTCTAGCATCACCCTGGATACTATATAGAAAGTAAACTATTTTAATCATTTTCAGCCCTTCTATCACTCATGTTGTTATTTTGTATTTTCATTTGACCTAATTTTCAATCATTCAGTAATTATTTTTACAGTTAGTGCTTAGCTTGGTTTATCCATATATTTATCAGTTTCTTTGCTTAAAATTGCTTCATGTAACTACTACTTCTTCTGTGTTTAGTTTTCTTCTTTTTGAACCTTTTTTTTTTTTTTTTTTTGGTGATTCTCTTACTCAGGAGATGTGGTTGGGGGACCAGCAGTTAGCATAATATCTACGTCACTGAACTCCCATGTAGTTGACCGCAGTTCAAGTCCCAGACCCGGTGGCTTAAACTCATGTCGGGCGTGTGTGCGTGAGTGCCCAAGATCCCAAGAGGAGAATGGAGGAGAAGGGATTACGGCATGGCCATCCCCCCGGGGTGTGATTTCTCATTTTTTATCTCTCTGTCTCTGTCTTTCTGGCGAGCACACGCGCCCTATAGCAATAACCTCTCAGAAAAACAAAAACAAACAAAGAGATGTGGTTGGTAAGTTATCTCAGCAGTAGCAATTTAGCAAGCAATAAGTTATTAGTCTTTGGGTTAAAATCTACTGAGCCATCACTTTTGGAAGATAGTTTATCTGGATATAGATTCAAAACTGGCAAATATCTTCCCTTGAAACTTTGGAGATTGTATTATGGATGTCCATGTTAATGATTAAAAAATATGCTCTGGGGGGACCAATAGGTTACATAATGGTTATGTTGCTGGACTCTCACATAATTGACTACAGTTTGAGTCCCGGACCAAGTGGCTTAAAGCTCATGCTGTGTGTGTGTGTGTGTGTGTGTGTGTGTGTGCCCAAGATCCTGAGGGGAGAATGGAAAAGAAGGGATTGTGTCATGGCCATCCCCCAGGGGGGTGATTTCTCACCTTCTGTCACTCTCTCTCTGTTCCTATGGCACACCTTATAGCAAAAATCTCTCCAAAACAAAAAGCTCTATAATTTTTTTTAGGTAATATGTCTCTTCTCACTGGGTAATTTTTTGTTTTTCTTTATATATTATAATCGTGCTATTTCAGTACAGCAAGTCTAAGTGTTTATTTTACTTATTGTGCTTAGAACTTGGGACGATTTTTCAATCTTACATAAAATAAGAATATTGTTTCTCCCGTATCTCTTTTCTTTCATTGGAAATGTCTGTTTTATATATGCTGGCTCTTTCTTTTCAACTTATTCTGAATGCCTATTAACGTTCTTTTATGTCTTACCCCTCTTTTCCTAAACTGTGTTCTGAGTGATTTCCCCGGATAGTTTCATTCTCTTTTGAGCTGTGCCAACTAAATTTATTTTATTGCCTATAGTTTACTATTTAGAGTTTGTTTATTTCTTTTCTAATTGGCTAGAGTTACGTTCTTTCATTATGTTTTATGTTTAATTTATTCACTCATGCGTGAGAGAGACAGAGAAAGAGAGAAAAAGAGACAACACCCTGACAGGGTCTTGACACGACCACCTACCCTCAGCTTCTGCTGGCCCAGGTCATGGGCACACACATGGGCCCTCAGGGACGTCTCCAGACATGAACTGATTACCCTTCCACGTGGGCCAGCCCCAAAGAGCAACACAACAATGTCGCCCCTGTTTCTATGGTACTAATTCTTCCTTTCTAAATTTTTTAAAATGTTCTGCCTCTCCTTCAGAGTGGCTATTCTTTTTTTGATGATTTATACTTTTAAATTATTTTTGTGAAACAAAGTTAGAATGAGAAAGAAGAATATTGGTTCGTATCGTTCTTCAGGTCAGTGAGAGATTGCATACAAACTCATCTTTTGTGAGGGCTGTTTTTATTTGCCTGTTTGTTTTTAAATAGCATCAAGTGGACTTTATTACTGTTGCTTTGAGTGTTTCCTCTGTTCCTTACCTCTGGGGGGTTTTGTTTATGCATTTCAAATTGAACTATATGTTTAAAACATTGTTATAATTTATATATAATTGTATATACACCAATACAAAAGGGAATCTTGTGTTGGGTTAGTCCTACCAGTTGCTGGGCCCACATCTTAATGACTTTCTGAGGATGTATAACTTGCATAGCATTTCCTGTACTGTCAACACTGAATGATGGCATTAGGTCAGAGAAAACAAAGCAGGGACCTTAAAAGTGGTTTCTCTATCATTCCTTTAATATGTGCTACAGGTAGTATCTGCTGATATGATAGCCAAAGCTGAAAATACAGGCATGTGGTCGATACGCCAGATCCCATTTACAGATGCACTTTGTTATAATCCACACCATGTTTACATTTTTTATACATGACACCAACGTTGTTTTTTTGTTTTTTGTTTTTTGTTTTTTTAAGAGAGATTTACTGTAGGACATATGTACTGGCCACAGAGACAGAGAGAGACCGAGAGACAGAAAGTGAGAAATCATCCCCCAGGGGAATGGCTCCGCAGGAATTCCTTCTCCTCCATTCTCTTCTCGGGATCATGGGCACACACATACATGCACCGGCATGAAATTTAAGCCACCGAGTCCAGGACTTGAACCATAGTCTACCACATGGGAGTTCAGCGACATAACCATTATGCCATCTGCTGGTCCTGATACCAACATTTTTAAATTGGTAAATTTCACATAGTGGTTTAGATTTTCAATTTCTCTTACAGCAATAACAACAACAAAAACAATGGGGCCAGCAGGTGGCTTAGTGGTTAAGGTACTGGACTCCCATATGGCTGACCACGGTTTAAGTCCTGGACCTGGCAGCTTGAAATTCACACCAGGTGTGTGTGCATGCGTGCCCCAAATCTCGGGAGGACAATGGCTGAAAAGAGATTGCAGCATGGCCATCTCCCCAGGGAGTGATTTCTCAACACCCTCCTCCCTGTCTCTCCCCTCTCTCTTTTCAGTAAGCACACATACCTTCTGGCAAAAACCTTAAAGGAAAAACAAGCAAAAAATAACCAGAAATTCACATTCAGACACTGTAACCCTGGGCCAGTATGAGCGAATAGCTGCTGGCTCCACGTAGCGGAGCTCCCCTCTCTCCTCGGTTTCCACAGAGAGCCTGTTCCTTCACATTGCAGGTGTGGCCTTGCAGGCACCTGAATGTGCAACTTCAGGTCTAAGGATTAGAAAAAATTCATGGAGTACCTTCACATAAATCACCATTAAGATGCTAATAAGTATGTAAAGAGCCGATTAATCTGGTTAGCTGCTGAATGTCTTAGCGTACAGCACTTCTGTAACACACCCAGGTCAGAATCCTGAAGTCTGCCTTTCTGCTGCATTCCAAAGGGAGTAGATTTATTCTGGGGAATAATCCAAGGTCTCCTATTTTTTTTTATATATAATTTTTATTCTTTTTTTTTGGAGAGGTTTTTGCTATAGGGCGCGTGCGCTCGCCAGACAGACAGAGAGAGACAGAGAGACAGAAAGCGAGAATCACCCCCTAGGGGAGATGGCCACGCCACAATTCCTTCTCCATTCTCCTCTCGGGATCTTGGGCACACATGCACACGCGCCCAGCGTGAGTTCAAGCCACCGGGTCCAAGACGCAAACCGCGGTCGACTACATGGGAGTCCAGCGACATAGCCATTACGCTAACTGCTGGTCCCCGAGGTCTCCTATTTTTAAAAAGGCTCCTTTCTAGTACCATAAGTTGGATGCTGCTGTGCTGTAGTCTAAAACTACCTGGGAGGCCTGGGTTCAATTATGGGCCCACCTAAAAAGCCAGGCTTGGTGGTATAGACCTGTATTTCGGGTACTTGGGAGGCTGAGACAGGATGATTGCCGCCCAGCGAGACCCTATTCTGATACCCCACATGCATGCACATACACACATACGGAACCAGACGAGCCAGTTGTAATAAATATGAACACAGTGGGTTCCAGCGAGGTTTAGATAAAGTAAGAAAGAGGCTTTTGCTTTGCTTTGTATTGGTACCTCTGTCCCTTCGTGAGATTTAAAAGTCTCTTTGGAAGCAGAGCCTCCCAAACTCTAACTCTTGTTTCCACCAGTGGGGCCCTCATTGGAAACTTGCCAGGATCTGTGGGTAATAAATAAGAATTGGACAGGTTTCCCATTCTGAAGTACTCCTTCTTTCTAGTTTCTCAACAATTCAGCAATACCACAGCTGCGTGGGAGTGCTGTAAACGGTTATTAGACAGCTTTATTATTCCCTGGTAGGTTAGCTCTTTATTAATGCAGTCAATACGAATGTGGAAAAATCTCCTGTATTGTGTTGCAATCTCTTCGTGCAAACTGTCCCACAATATTCAGAGGCATATTCATTGCTTTTGATCCGTATTCTACATACTTCTGCCCCTGCCCCGCACCTCACTGTAGCTATTCTAAACTTCTCCCCCTACTTGGACAACTCCTATTTCCCTGTGTCCTACTGCCAGTCTCTCCTATTCACCAGATCCAGTTCTGGTTTCTATCCCAAGCCAGGAGTCACTAGGTTTTCAGCTTTTTAGGAGCCAACCCTGCTACTGGTCTTATTCATCTTAGTATTTCCAGAGCCTACCACTCTTCTCGCCATATAATAAGCACTTACCGAATCCATGGTATCTCAAATTAAACTTAATTACTTCCACAAAGGACTTGAGTTAATTTACCTGGCTAAGAAATATTTATTCCAGAGAAAAAATAGCTAAAAGAATAAAAAACAATACTACATCTCTTGAAAGAAACAGAAAATGGGTATCTGGCACAAATTAGATCCTTAATTTAGCATTAAATTTTGTTCAGGGTCTCCTGGCAACAAAGCGAAAAAAGAACTATATTAATTTAAATAGTTTTCCATGTCATTTAAAGACAAAGCGTGAATCGTCAGCAGTGGTTTTTTTTTTCTTTCCATTACTGAATTCCAAGAGAAAAAGCATGCAGTGACATCATAGATAATGTTCTTGATATGGGTCTCGTAAAAAACAATTCTTCAAATATTCCGTCAATAAAACCTGCCTCTCTATAAAAGTTAAAACCATGGGTTAGTCCCATAGTGCAGCAGTTAAGTGCTGTGTTGAAGAGACTGGAACCTGCATGGCATACTCTGGTTCAAATCCCAGTGATGGTGCCAACACCACCAGATACATGCACATGCACCCAGATCCTGATGAGGTAGAGAGCTGGAGGAAAAAGGATTTCAGTATCACCACCATGCATTAGGGGTGCATTCTTTCTCTTCCTCCCCCCCCCCCTTTCTCTCATCCAAGCACATACTCTCAATTATGCATAAAAATAAACTTGAAAAAAGGTAAAAAGCTGAAAGCAATCGTCCCTAGCTGAGAATAAGCCACTGCTATAATAGTTCTGAAAAGCTGTTTCCCAGTGGTCTGCTGTGAAACAGAGTTTAACTAGTAGCTGTTTATTTCTGTGTGACAAATATCCCCCAACTTCACTATCTAACACAGCAAGCATTTAGCATCTCACAGGTTCTGAGGGTCAGACTACACTGGTTGGTGCTGGTTCAGGGTCTCTCATGAGGTTGGAGACAAGCTGTTGGCCAGCACTGCAGTCTCTAAAGAGTTGACCTGGACTAAAGGTTCCACTAACAATCTCACGCATGTGGCTGTTGGGGAAAACTTCAATTCCTTTCCACATAGACTCCTCCCTAGGGTGGTGGGACTTGACTTCCCTCAGAGAGAATATCTCAAGAGAAATATGGGAGAGCTTGTGTGAGAGTGAGAAAGAAACCACAATGGAGGCCACAACTGACTTTTAAATATAAGCTCAGAAGTGATATACTGTATCCATTCCAGGCAAACGTGGTGCCTTTTAGACACATGTAGAAACATGGTTCCATGGGCAGTTCATCTGCAAAGCTATGAATGCTATTAACATGTGAATATGCTAGCTGCCTGTGTCCAAAACTGCCAGTTTCAGCTTAAAGGAAGTCACCTATGTTTAATCAGAAACGGCCCCCAGAAATGAGAAAAAACTTACATGGTGCCAGGTGTCTTTACATCCTCAGCCGATTAACATCTGAAAACAACTGGCTTTACATTCCACTTCCCCTTCCCCATTTTCTGCCCTTTAAAAGAATAAACCTTTGTGAGGGTGGCAACAGGTGACATGGTGGCTAAGGTTCTGGACATTCCCATATGACTGACGTTGGTTCGAGTCCCAGACCTGGTGGCTTCCTTTTTCATTTTCCCCTCTCTCTCTCTCTCTCTCTCTGGTCAAATTAAAATGAAATGAATGAATAAATAAAATAATTCTTTTTTTAAAAAAAGAAGAAACTTGGGTAGGATTCAGGGCCACAACTGCCTCCATCAGAAGACTCCAGGGGACCAGCACTTAGTGTAATGGCTATGTCACTGGACTCCCATGCAGTCGACCGCAGTTCGCATCCCAGACCCGGTGGCTTAAAACTCACACCGGGCGTGTGTGTGTGCATGCCTAAGATCCCGAGAGGAGAATGGAGGAGAAGGGATTGCAGCGTGGCTATCCCCCCTGGGGGGTGATTTCTCACTTTCTGTCTCTCTGTCTCTCTCCTGTCTGGTGAATGCATGTGCCCTCTAGCAAAAACTTCTCCAAAAAACAGAAGAGTCCAGGCCACCAGATCCTCGCTTTTCTTTACTGGTATGTCTTTATGTGTTGATGTTTTTATTTATTCTCTAATTCACAGCCTCCCCCACCCTCCCACTCAGGCATGCATTCATTTAGCCGTGTAGGCCATGGCGCTGTAGACTATCACTTCAGTCCTATTTTGCTAATCACACCCTAGAACATGTGAGAGGGAACTATCCAGGGTGTGAATTCCAAGTGTCTGAGATTACCGAGACCATCTTGAAAGCAGAATACTACAGTAAAAATGTTTATTTCTCATACACTTCAGATAGTCCTAGAATCTCACACTGAGTACTTGTAAGTATTGAAGGAAGACCATTCAGAAATGACTTCGATGGGTGGATGGCGTCGCTTTCAGGGCTTTTGTTGTTGATCGGGGGAGATGTATATACTTCCAATCTTAGGAGACAAATGTTCTAAGACCAAATGACATGAAAATGTAGAAGCCTGAGATGCATGTTTTAATCCCGTGTTCCCACTGATAAAGTTCTTTGAAAACATTTGAATGTTCTTGAGGATTTTTTTTTAACTTTCCAGAGGGTGCATGTGCTGACGGAGACACAGAGAGATGAACAAGAAGAAAGTACCCCTCAGTAAGGTGTGGTCATGCTATAATCTCTCTTCTCCCACTTCTCCATCCTGTTAGGATTAGGGTATGCACATACCACAAAGGCCGAGATTCTCATCATGCAGTTGGCCGTGTAGGCTCCAGCTCCCTTAACCACAAGGCAATGGGCAGCCGGCTTCGGTTTGTAAAAGGGTTGCAGGCTGCAGACTTCTGCACCTAGCATATGGAAAGGTGAGTCTTGGCTCAAACTCTTAGCTCACATGCAGTCACTGACATTCTCACCCAAGATGGAAATGCCATTTCAAATGCCTGATTTTCAATAGAACTGCATCTTAAATGGTGCCCTGAGACAAGAGTTGAAGTAAAGTGGAGGGAACCATATCATAATGTTAAAGGGGCTCCTCCGGAGAGGTCCAGGTACTACTGTCATTCCTATCACACAGGTAGATTAAGCAACTTACCCAGTCCTACAAAGCTACACATTAGCTATCATATTCAACCAGTAAAACAGAATTAGCTCCTCTCATTTTAAACTACAGGCAGAATTCCTCCACTTACGCCTGTATTTCCTATAATCTCTCTTTTTACTTTTTCTTAAATTCCCAGAGGGTGGATATGCTCGCTGGACAGAGAAGATTAAGAAAGAGAGGGAGAGTGTGCGACCACCCCTCATGTCTCTGCCCCATAGGACATGCTCATGCCACAATCCGTTTTTCTTCTTTGTTCTTTTCTGTCAGGATTTTGGGCATGCACGCACACATGTCCAGCATGTTTTTCAAACCACTGGGGCTGGGATTTGAACCATAGTGGGCCATGTGGATTGGCTCCAGACCCACAGCACTTAACTGTCACATTACAGGCCCAGCTCTCTATAGCCTTTTAAGATAAATGATTAAATATTAAAAATAAGTGAAAGAAAGCATAGCAGCTATTCCTATTGGGTCATCAGGAAAGTCGTGACACATTTTTGCATACAAAAACAGAACAATACATCATGACTTTTTCCAACAACCCAATAAATTGGTTTAAAGTAGTACACTTAAGAATTTCTAGGGGGTAAAAGAATTGCTAAAATTAGCTAAGTCCTGTTGAAGGCAGCTAGTAAGGATTCTGAGCAACTGACCTGATACAGCTGTCCTTCCTTCCACGAAGAACTTAAGAGGCAATTTTCACTAATATCTCTGGTTGAGATCTTGAGAGGTGTTGACCTAGAGTCCTTGGACCTGAGCCAGAGCCTCGGCTTAGGCCAGGAGCCTGCACAGGAAGAAGGCCCTTTGCTCCGCCTGGGCTACGTGCCGCTGGTCCCATAGCTGACAAGCCAGACACCTGACAAAGCAAAGTGGTCAGGCAGGCCTCCTCGCTGACGGTTGGCTGTTGTGCAACATTGAATAATACAAACTAAAGTTCAAATTTTATATGATGGTGCTGTGGACAAATAAAACCTGTAAAAGTAATTAGATTTTTTACATAGGATTTGAGTCTACAGGCTGGAAAGGAGAAGACAGCAGAGGAAGTCTTAGCCAGGGGAGTATGAGTGCATGAGGAGTGGTGGGGGGTGCAGGAGGGTACTGCAGGGACAGTGAGGGGGGGCAGTGGAGATTCAGGGGACATGAAAGCCACAAGGGGACCCTAGGAACAATGAGGCAGGGAAAGGCAGTGAGAGGGTCGTGGGCTCAGTGAAGGTGCTTTCTCCAGAGAAGTCTGCAGAGGGCAGTGTTCACTGACGTGGGTGCTTATCAAAACATGGCGAACTGGGTCTTACAAACTGGGTTGTAAGTAGCCCTCTGTGAGATGCGGGGGGGAAGGTCCTGTAGCACAATGGTTAAGCCCCGCGTGTAGGGAGCCAGATACAACAGGGCTGACTGCAGTTTGAGTCCCAGCCTTGGCAGCTTGAAAAACATGCTGGGTGCCTATGTGTGTGTGCCCGAAATCCTGAAGGGATGGAGAAATGGAGGAAAAAGGATTGCAGGCTGAGCATGCCTCATTGGCGGTACTTTCTCTTTTTCCAGTGAACATACATGGCTTCTGGCAATAAAAAAATATATATATTTAAATATATTTTTTAAAAAATCATGAGCATGGGGGACCAGCAGTTAGCGTAATGGCTATGTCGCTGGACTCCCACGTGGTCGACCACGGTTCAAGTCCCAGACCCGGTGGCTTAAACTCACGCTGGGCGCGTGTGCGTGTGTGCCCAAGATCCCGAGAGGAGAATGGAGGGGAAGGGATTGCGGTGTGGCCATCCCCCCTTGGGGGTGATTTCTCGCTTTCTTTCTCTCTGTCTCTCTCTGTCTGTCTGGCAAGCACACGCACCCTATAGCAAAAACCTCTCAAAAAAAAAAAAAAGAAAAAAAAATCATGAGCATGAAAACGTTCAAGTTAGACCACCTGATCTGTTAGTTGAATTCTACTCAGCACTACACCTGGGTCCTCTCTTTGGCGATAAATAGTGAGAAGCCTAGTCTAGCTCCATGTCATCCATCAGACGATTGTTTTAAAAGGTCCCTTCAGCGATAATTATACTTCGCCATTCACAAGTCTTTCCACATTTATCATACAATGTGATCTTCATGACAACCTATGACACAAATAAGATAGACTAACATTACTATGGTTTCCTTTCTCCAGATGAGCCAAAAGAGACAGCAGGGTTGCATATGCAATGATGATGTTGTGTGTGCCAAGCACTGACCCTGGCCACATTACACGCTTACAACAGTGCTGTAAAGTATTGTGCTTACAAAGGTTAAGGAACATGCCCAGCAAATCTGCTCTCTCCTAGGAGGGCAGAACTTACTTTCAAGCTCCAAAGGTCAGACACCAGCTGTCCTCTCTCCACAGTGACCCCAATACTTAAATTATTATAATAGGAAAGGCATAGAGCCATATAAACTGCAGGATGAATTTCATATGTTTCCTCCTTCTCTGAATTCCTCAATATGTTACCTATACCTATTTAAAGCTGTAAAACTTGAGTTGCAAAATATGACTATGCCTCGTCTCTTCTTTGAAATGGCAAACTTCTTGAGCAAAGGAGCCACATTTTATCTTCTGAATAGCTACTATCTCGGCCCACCATTGGGGATCACACTGTTGCAGCTTATTCCATTTCTGGATGAATTGAATTATGTAGTAACAGAGATGGAAATGTATTTAGGCTTCAGAATTCCTCATTGCTCAAGGTATTTTCCAATAGGTTCTTTATTGTGAACTTGAAAGCAACGGTTTACTTGAAATCTGCAGTGGTATAAATTATAGGGACCAGTAGATGGCGTAATGATTATGTCACTAGACTTTCACATAGTGGACTGCAGATGGAGGCCCAGACCTGGCAACTTAAAATTTACACTGGGTGCATGTGCATGTGTGCCCCAAATCCCAAGAGGAAAAAGGAAGAGAAGGGATTGCGGCATGAAGTGATTTCTCACTTTTAATTTCTCTGTCCCTCCAGTGAGTGTACACACCCTCTAGCAAAAAACTCTCTCAATAAATAAAATACATATATACATCCATACATACCAGGAGTGGGAGGGTTACAAACATGAGTTTGGATAGCATTTAATACTGGATTTGGAAACTGTACATAGATGCATATAGTTTAAAAACAATCTATGCGGTTGGTATGATACAGTGAAAGAACGGGGGTTCTGAAGAACATGAGCCTTGGTGCCTGCATTTACTATTGAAATGAATTTGACCAAATCCTTTAACTCCACTGAATGTCAATCCCCAAATCTACAAAACGGAGCTCTCTACAAAATGTATTTCCTATTTTCATATGAAAGCCATAAGATATTTGAAAGTCACTTGATAATTCTAAATTCTGAATTATTTTAAATGTTTGTGTGTGGTGGGTCACACATCATTTCCATCTCAAAAGACCGATTATTGGTTTACATATGCATTATGTCTTTGCATTCCTCCTCAGTATCCACCTGCACATCCCTAGCACCTGCAACTGTGCCAGGTAGTTAGTAGGTACTCAGTAAATATTCACTAAATGAATAAACATGAATCTCAATGTTAAGAATCATATCAGAATTTCATCAGAGAGGAAATTTTGAAAAATAACTCCCTTACTGGCATTATTCTCAGTGTCCCACGTCTAAGAGACATGAAATGTGTGCTTAAACAAATACACTTGCAGCATTTCCGCTTACACCCCGTTCAGCACTTTGTTATGCTCAGTTAAAGTAAATCTCACTGAACTAACTTCCTATGCTTTTCTTCTGATCTTCAACAAGCCCTGCCAGGAGTGAGGGAGGCAGCCCTGTGGGTCTCTTCCCTCAGCCTTGGGTACGGTGAAAAAGAAGATGTGAATTAGTTGCAAACATTTGTGGAGAAAGTAGTTCAGTCTTGTGGTCTATTTGACAATCGACATCTATATTTCATTACCGTAGCTTCTCCTGATGACTCTGAAGTAAGTTCGTAATTCTTTACTTAGCCATGGTGGCTGACCAAACTTGGTGTTTTCTTACTGGTCAGCTTTTCTGAATTATTGAGTTGAGTCTTAGGAAAGTGACCACAAATCCATTAGAGAACAAGAATTTCACCAGTCTCTGCATATCATTAATATTTAGAAATAATCATTAGCTTTATGAGTTGACTTAACAATGTGAATATTTAAATCTAATGAATGAATGAGCTTTACTCTGTTTATCTTTTGTATACTTAGATATCCAAGGGAACGTTCTCATTCCTGGCTGCTGTTCAGGACAGTAGAACAGCTGGAAGCAGCACAGGGTTGGTACAGTAGAGGCCAGAAAACCAGTTAGGGCAGTTATGATTAGCTGTATGACCAGGGACAAGTGGCTTCATTTTCCATGTTTCTTTGATTTGTGAGTAAAAAAAAAAATGAAAACAGCCATGGAGATTGTACTTCTATGATGAGAAAACATGAAATATTTTGGTATACTTTGATCTCTTATGGGTCTTGAGGGATCCATGAGATTTTTGTTTCATTATTTTCATCTTATCATATACTTTATGTAGGCATGTCATGTTTTCACAGCATAAAAAACCACTATGCCTTCCAAGCAAAATCTTTTTATTATTTATTAGATTTCAGGCCATTTGGCAATTTGTACTTTTTTTCAGGGGGAGGGGGAGGTTTTTGCTATATGCACGTGCACTCACCAGAGAGAGAGACAGAAAGCAAGAAATCACCCCCCAGGGGAGAATGAGCACACCACAATCCCTTCTCCATTCTCCTCCTGGGATCCTGGACATGCATGCACATGCCCCCAGTGAGAGTTTGAAGCCACCGGGGTTGGGACTCGGACCACAGTCAGCCATGTCGGAGTCCAGTGACGGATGTAAGCACTAAACCACCTGCTGGTCCTGACAATTTGTGCTATTGTAAGGCTCTTAGCAACAACAGAATAGCTGTAACTGATGGTAAAATTAAAACTAAAAAAGGAAGGAAGGAAGGAAGGAAGGAAGGAAGGAAGGAAGGAAGGAAGGAAGGGAAAGAAAGAAAGAAAGAAAATAGGTCAACCGCAGTGGTGCGATGGTAACATAATGCTCTGTGAAGAGGAGGCCACATGGGAAGGTCCTGAGTTCATGTCCCGAGGTTTCTCTGTACATGCTGGGCTTATGTTCATGTCCATGATCCTGGCCAGCTGAATCTGGGCAGTAGATCACAGTGTGAGGATTCTATGAGGGGTGACTATCTTCCTCTCTCCCTCTCCCTTCCTCTCTCTCTCACATAGAAAAAGTAAGCTAGTACATTAAGGCCACACACACACACACACACACACACACAAATAAAACCTAAGTCCAGCTAGTAGTGTGGTGGCTAAGGCAGCTGATCTCACACGGCCAACTCCATAGTATTAGTACTGGACCCAGTGACTTCAGAAACATGCTGGGCATGCCGATTTTTCTCTCTCTCCCTCCTTGGCAAGTGCACGTGCCCTATGACAATATAAATAAATAAATCTGGACACAAAATTAGCTTTTGCAAATAGTTAAATATGAGTATGAGATTGGGGAGGGTGGGGATGACAGGGAATATACTTTCTTTTCAAACCTTCTTCCATTAGACCCATCCCGCTGTCACAGGCCCATGTGGTAAACTATTCCTCTGGAACCACAGGAAATCACCCTCCTGGTGGGTGAGGGGCTACCAAGTTTGAATTGTCTTATACCTAAGGATTGAGACCACTGCTTCAATGCTGCAAGTTCTACTTACATCATTTTCAGCATCCAACTTGCCTAATACATTAAGGCCTCACCAAAAAGCAATATAAAGCAAAAGATTTCTGCTCTTGAGACAGAGAACACCGTTGTCCCAGAAATGGTGAGCTTGCTTGGCAGGTATCTTTTTGTCCTGCACACAGCCCACACACACAGAAAGCTGAAGTCCCTATTTGAGGACAAGGACAGCAGCAGGCAGCACACGCCCTCTAACTGGGAGGTAAGGAGAGATTTTACACACGTGCTGACTCGCTCACAGCATGTTACTAACCTGTAGGTAGTGGGTCGTAGACCTCAGATAGACAAGTACTGAGCCTGCCAGCAGTGCTTGCTCCTGGACATTACAGGGTAACACTGCAGAAGTCGGGGGAAGATGTATTTTTCAAAGATCACCGGAGGAAGTTATATAAACAGTCAATAGTGATGACTTGGTGCTAAGAATCTGCTTGAGAAAAGTGGTAAGAAATTGAACTCCCAGGGCTAGCAGGTGGCACGATGGTTAAGGCACTGGATCCTATGTGGCCAACAGTGAGACTTGAATCCCAGACCCAACAGCTTGAAAAACATGCCGGGCATGTGTGTGCGTGTGCCCAAAATCCTGACAGGAGATTGGAGGAAAAGAGATTGTGGCATGGCATTACCCCGGGAGGTGTTTTCTCACTTGTCCTCTCTCTGTCTCTCTCTCATGAGTGCACGTACCTTATGGCAAAAATCTAAATGAAAGAAAGGAAGAGAAAGAAAGCAGTTACTCTAATTTGCCCCTCCCTAGTCTTCTGAACTTAAAAGGAAAGCAAAAAGTCCCTCTCCAGGCATAGCCACAGTCCCATCCTTAGGTTCTGCTTGGACGTATCAACATCCCCCTATTCTGGCCAAAAGCAGAAGCGCCATTATATCTGGGCTTGTTGTGTGATGCCTCATGGAAACAGCTGTGTTGCCTGTCTTTGTGTGAATACAGTTTTTAAAAATGAAAATCACCATGGCAACAGCTGCAGCCACTTATTACAGAGCAGTGGAAGTGACGCCGATATTTGTGGGGAAAGCATGCTCTCAGAGTAATGTGTCTCTCACATTGAAGTGGACTTTTTTTTCCACTCACATTTCCATTTTTAAAACAGAAAAGGTATGAGAATGTGTTCAAAAGAAATTTACCAGGGAACTGGAGAGTTCAGGGACCTAAGTATGAATGGAGGCTTCTATCTGTGGGCTCTGAGTTAAAATCCATCTGTTTAACAATAGCTCTGGATAGTGCGTGTGTTTAACCCTGCCTAATACAAACTGCAAACAGAATGGCTTAATAGTGATGATGATGATGATTAGAACTTTCATTGAAACCAGTTTTTGGGGTTTTGTTTCTTTAGCATCCACACCTTTCTTTTTTTTTTTTGGAGAGTTTTTTGTTGTTGTTGTTGTTGTTGTTGTTTTTGTTATAGGGCTTGGGTGCTCGCCAGACAGACAGAGAGAGACAGAGAGACCGAAAGCGAGGAATCACCCCCCAGGGGGGATGGTCACGCCGCACAATCCCTTCTCCTCCATTCTCCTCTCAGGATCTTGGGCACGCACGCACACGTGCCCAGCATTGAGTTTAAGCCACCAGGTCCAGGACTCGAACCGCAGTCGACTACATGGGAGTCCAGTGACATAGCCATTACACTAACTGCTGGCCCCCATCCATACCTTTCTTATGTACTAGTTACTTTAGGGCAACTAGTTTGAATGGTTTGAAGGGCTAAATTAAAAGGTTTGAGAAATCTCTCTCTAAATTTGATAATATGGGAACCAATATGCTTCTATCTGTCAATAAGCATGAAATAGTTGAAGAGGAAGTTTAGTTTCTTCAGCTCATTTCTGAGACCAATGACATCAGTCATGGGCTTATGCTAAATGTTCTGGCACTTTCTTTTTGCTGAACATCAAAAAGGTGAATGAAGAGGAATGCTTAAAAAGAATGCTTTGCCATGACATGTTCAAGTGCATTGTGGGAGAGTGAGGGTTTATATGTTGAGTTCTTAATGAGTTTTCCATTTTCCATCTTCCCTAAGCATGATGTCACAGCATTTTAATAATCCTACAGGCCATGTCCTGATGGAAGCAGCTGAATATGTCAACAAGGACTCTTTTAACTATGAGGGAACAGAAAGGTGGTATCAACATTGGGTTATTTGTGGAAATAATAAGACCTCAAAAAGCTGTGTTAAGTCTACAGATGAGGGCCAGCAGTTGGCATAATGGCTATGTCGCTGGACTCCCATGTAATCGACCGTGGTTCGAGTCCTGGACCTGGTGGCTTAAACTCACGCCAGGCGTGTGTGTGTGCGTGCTCAAGATCTCGAGAGGAAAATGGAGAAGGGATTGTGGCATGGCCATCCCCCCGGGGGGGTGATTTCTCACTTTCTGTCTCTCTGTCTCTCTCTGTCTTTCTGGTGAGCACATGCGCCCTATAGCAAAAACCTCTTGCCCCCCCCCCCAAAAAAAAAGACTACAGATAAATAAGCCAAATTTGTGTGGAGCCAAATGAACATAGCAAGAACACTGTTCAGAACCAAAATCCTTCACTTTCAAGGAACTCTGACACCTAATGAGAGAATTTATGTGTATATGGCTACTGTTTAAATATGTGGGTGTGCGTGTGTGTGTGCATAGACACGCTTGTGCACTAAAAAGAGATTAGGATTTCTCAAGGCTCAACTCCTTTAAGTAAAAGTTATTCTATATTTTTAAAGTTATGGGCCCTAAAGCTTTAGTGTTATGTATTCCACCACCAAAATTATGTTCTATCCAAACTCCCTAAACTATGTGGTGCCCTGTTTTGTTTTCCTCCCATCACTCAGAAGAACCAGAGAAACCCATGGAGGAAGTTTTTGCTCTAGGCTATAAGAAACATATTGCAAAAAAAGCTCCATCCCATCCTATTCCAGAAAATGACTGAAAAAACAAGAACTGTTTTCTCTTGAAACCCAGATATTAGGGACTGTTTTCTTTTTTTCTTTTTTTTTTTTTTTTTTTGGAGAGGTTTTTGCTATAGGGCACGTGCGCTCACCAGACAGACAGAGAGAGACAGAGAGATAGAAAGCAGGAAATCACCCCCCAGGGGGGATGGTCACACCGCAATCCCTTCTCCTCCATTCTCCTCTCGGGATCTTGGGCACGCACGCACACGCGCCCGGCGTGAGTTTAAGCCACCGGGTCCGGGACTCGAACCGCGGTCGACTACGTGGGAGTCCAGCGACATAGCCATTACGCTAACTGCTGGTCCCGGGACTGTTTTATTTTGACTACAGTAAAAAGGCAGAACACTGGACTCTATTTTGCAGCAAGCAGTATGTCCCGTCTTCTGCCTTTCTGCTTCCAGGTCTGTTTCCCATTCAAATCAACCAAGCAACTGTAGAACCCAAAACACAGAATTGGGGGTTAACATAATACTTGATGCAGTCTCTCCAAGCTGCTTGATTGTTCACCTTTATCCCCCATATCTTTTTCCTGGCAGAGTTCATGTTTTAGTCAATATGAGCTTTTACCAGAATGATAGGTTCTGGTCAGCACTTTCTCACACTCTCGCTCTCATTTCTATGCTTCGCCGATACCACCCTAATCGGGGTGTTATGGCATCATATCAGATTTGGGTTGAGAAAATTAAGAAAAATAGCACTACCTTTTTTTATTGCTACAAAAATAAGCAAGAATAAAGAACATGTTGATTTAAATCCTGATGCACAAGGAAAGAGGACACTGAACGTAATGCCGTGGTAAAAGAGATCATTATTCTCTTCATGAGAAGCAATACATTTTCCTGGATAGAGTTGCCCCAGGCATATGTTTGATAAGGGTTGTCAGTGGAGAAGAGATTGCCATCTGGCATAAAATGCATCTTACTGTAATTAATTTCTCTTTTAATAAATGCACTCAGTTTTGTTGAACTACCTCTAAAGCCTGAAGGAACACGGTTTTGTAGAAGGATCACCCTGGCAATTCAGCAAAGAGGAGCAAGGCTACCCGCTTCGCTTAGAACTTCTGTTGGGGAGCTTAGGGCAGAAGGAACCACTGCCCCAAACTCTTGTGTAGTTCGCAGCACAAATCACACGTCGAAGAGCAGTTGTCCCGGTGTCCGTCTTAGTAGCACCCTGTCTAGAGGTACTCAAGTCTGCTTTGGTGGTGTAGGTGTCGATCATTTTGCCTCCAGAGGGGTCTGCATGTGGCAATACATTCCATTCTGATAGAAACATAGTGTTTTAATTATCTGTAAAATTTAGTAACAGCCAAGGACAGACATACTACTTCCTGTCAGATAAGAAGCCAAACATTCCATCCTTCAAGCATAAACATTTCATTGGGCCTAGGGAAAATCTGAAGGAAAGCTAACCCTGTTTTTCTTCTGTTTCAAAGGCTCTTCAGTCTCAGAATAGCCCTTGGGGGATACTATTTATTTATTTATTTATATTTAGCTGGTTTGCTATTAAACACACAGAGAAAGAACTAAATAAATGTGCCTATACAAACTCAACTAAATATTTTTTTTAAGATCTCACCAGTGGGGAATACCTAAAATAGAAACTAACTCATGAGGACCACCACACACAACTAACCTTTTGTGGATGCACACATTTGCCATCATACGGATCCCTGGGCAGGGGCCTGGAGGTAAGCAGGGCACCAGGCAGCTTTTCTATTTTATTTTATTTTTATTTATTTATTTATTTTTGGAGTGGTTTTTCGCTATAGGGCGCGTGCGCTCGCCAGACAGACAGAGACATAGAGACAGAAAGCGAGAAATCACCCCCCAGGGGGGATGGTCACGCTGCAATCCCTTCTCCTCCATTCTCCTCTCGGGATCTTGGGCATGCACGCACACACGCCCGGCGTGAGTTTTAAGCCACCGGGTCCAGGACTCGAACCGCGGTTGACTACGTGGGCGTCCAGCGACATAGCCATTACGCTAACTGCTGGTTCCCAGCATCAGGGAGCTTTGAGACCTGATCAACTCAGGTTCTAATGCTGTCCCACCACGTCCTGGCCACATGACTTTGTCTGCATGACTACCCTTCCTCAGTTTCCCTTTGTCCTATGTAAGTGATATTATGTCCTCTATGAGGTTATTGTGAGGATCACACGTAATACAAACTGCGTATCACAGTTCTGGCTTGCAAGAGGCCATCATCAATACATGGCAGCTATGACATTATCACGTAGAAAGATCCAAAAGAATTGCCGCACTGAACATTTTGCGGAAATACATTTTATATGCTTTCCAAATTCAGTATTTAAGACTCTAAAATTACACTGGTACTATACAGGGTAATTCACTAACAAATTACCTTTTTATATTGTACTAGTTTATTTTATCGTGGCTTGAAAAGACAGGAATTATCTTTTTTTCTCTCCATTTTTGGGCATTTACCAATTAAGTGCTTTTTTAAAAAAAATCCAGAATGTTAAAGGCCAAACATTTTCAATGTAAATAATTTAACAGAACCAGTGTCCTTCTTCTTCTCTATTGTCACTTACACAGGCTGGCTGGTGCCAGGGTCAAATCCCAGGGTGAGGATGGCAGAGGCATGTGTCCAGGTCTCTAAGACTCTATTTCATGATAGCCCCCAAATCGTGGCATTAGGTTTGTAGGGATTATCACATTTTCTTGTGGTTAAATTTACCTGGAACTTCATCATCACATTTTATATATAGTCAGGGTACTATAATCTCTAATTATGCACCAACCTCTCCCTAATGCTGTTCGTTAGCATCAGGTGACAAAGCAGACTTTTCATAAAGGAAAAAAGGGACTTGGCCATTTTTCAACATCAGATTTTTAAGAGCATTTTCCTTTTTCTCTCTTGCTCTCTCTCTCGCTCTCTTTCTCTCTCACATACACAGTGATAGAGGGACCTATAATACAATAAGGAGAGAGGATTGTTAAAAAGTAGCCCCCCACTCTCTGCCACTTCCCCTGTAGATGGGATTCCCGTCTCTGGGCACCTTGTATGAACTCCTCTGAATCCCACACTTCCTACCTCCTTCTTCCCTTATGAACTGTATCAATAATTTCCTAGTTTCAACCAATCCTAGACAAAGCTATCTTCATCCCAAATGTTGTTTTTGTTTGTTTTTTGTTTTTTCTAAATTACCCAAGTGTTATTTATTTTATAGTTTAGCCCTCATGGGACATTTTCCCACAGGGTGTATCCGTATGTTTCTTCCATTTGCTCTCATGACTTTATAAATAAAGCTAGTGAGTCTGAAGATGTAGTCATGGGTGATTTGAATCAAGGCCTAGGAGCTCCTATTTTTCATGCATTTTCACTGACCTTGGGAGAGTCAAGCCCTGCAGTGGTGACAGTGATGCAGGAACTGCTGGCCACATGATCTTAGATGTGTTGAATCAATATAGTTAACATCAGCTAAACCATGAATGAAAAGCAGAGCTGATCCAGGCCATAAATTAATATATGTTTTGTGATGTTGCCTGCTACCCTTCTTAACTCTATCAACCACACCCATATAAACACAGCCATCAAATATCTCACTTTTTAACTGCATACACTTAGATGCCAGGAACTACCACACTCTTTCTGTTCTGTCATTATTCCATTGCATTCTTCCATATATTGTTAGCTGGCCCAGAGCAGCAACATATAATTCCTGAAAAGGTCAAGGCTTAAGAAACAGAGTTCTCTCCATTACCAAAACATTCTTATTTTATGTACTTTCCACTGATCATCCAATTCTCTTTCATCTCTCACTTCCCAAAGATCGCTTTCTGCCTCTGCTCCTGATTGCTCTTTCCTTTGCCATCAATAATTGTGTACTTACTTCAGAGGTTTTTAACCTTTCAGGGGATCGTGGATCACATGGAGAAGGTGATGAATGCTAAAGCATCTCCTTTCAGAAACTTACATGTCTTTACAAATGTTGAGTTCACTTCCTTCCCTGGGCTCATAGAATTATTGATTTCCTGGACCCTTGGCTGTCTTCTCACATAGCAATTGTAGCTTGCTTGCTTGGTTCTAACTTAAAGCTTTCACTGACCTCCCTCTACCCCAGTTCTTACTCAGTCTTGCAGCTCACATGTTCCTCCAACCACTGACCTATTCTCTGCCTAGATATGCAAAAAAATATCCTTCTGATCCTTCAAGGATGTTTTGGTGCTCAGGGTGCAAGTTCCTGGCACAAAGCAATAGCTTGTGCTCTTCCAAAACTCAGCAATAGTCTTGACAAATAAAATGCCCATTCTCATGCTTAGCCTCTGACTTTGTGTTTTAGTAACTGTCTTTATTGCATGGATGGGGCAGTCTGTCAATGGCTTGAGTTAGGAATCTATCAGTTCTTTTTCTATTTTTTTTTTTACATTCATTCACTGTGTATCATTACAGCATACCCGATGAATTTTCCTATCATGAATACACTGTATTATTGGTTCAGTCCAACATTAGAGGGAGGGAATCAAGGGAGAAAAGAAAGAAGCAAACATTTAAGGGACATAGAAATGGAAAATTATCTGTGGATGAGAATCTATAAGTTCTTAAACAAGTTGCATTGTTTTGAGATTCAAATATATCACAAGGTCCATGTTTTTTATCCAAGATGAAGCTGTTTCCTGAAGATCTAGTTCCAGAAATGACTCTTCTATAGAATATCATCCACTTTATACCAACTCATAGAAACATAAATTAAGCACATTAGATAGAAGAAAACCCTACTTTGGTAAGGTTTGTTGGTCTGCAGGTCCCATGCTTCAAACACAAAATTGAAATCTGTGGGTGAGGCAATTGTCTTGCTGAAGTACATTAATCTAAGAAAGTAGCTATATGCTTTTCTCCCAAAGATAAGTTGAACTCAAGTGAAATTATCTGCAACTCTAAAAAGATGGACACAGATTCTTAATTAAATTAAACTGTAATTTGGAGCCCAGATGCTCACTTTACTGCTAATAAATAAAAGACGGGGGGAGGGTCTGTAGGGAATGAGTTGATCTGTGCAAATATTTTCCAGGAGTGGCTTGTCACCAGGTGAAACTATGTCAGGCTGTTTCAGGCAGCTATTTATAATCAGAGTGGGATTTCTCTAATGTGGAAATGAAAGGCACCCAGATTAGAAAGCCAGCTCATTGTCTCTGAAAACTCCTTTGACCCAGCCAGAGGAAGCGAGCATTTCATTCAGCTGCTCATCACTCTCCTCAGCACACAGCATTTGTGAAACACTGCAGGCTCCAATCCAAGCAAGTCACCGTTTGCTGATTCTTCTTTATCTCTATGCGGCATGCAGTGAGCTGTGAATTGGTGATCACCATGAAAGAAAACTCCATGGGTTTCATGTTTTTTTTTCTTGACTGTTGCTAATCAGCAACCCCACACAACTTCATTAGACACCCTCTGTCCGTAAACATATTTTCCTTCAGGTGTAGCAATAGAATTTTTGTAATATGTATACCTGGTGGTCCTTTCCCCAGCAAGGCTGCTAGTTCAGCTCTTAGATTTGCAAGACAACCGTGGATATTTTGTGCTTAGCTATTTTTAATGATTTACATGCATCCCCTTGTTTCATTCTGTCCCAGTGGCTTCTACTCTACAGACTTCATTTAAAAAAAGAAAAAAGATGACTTCAACATTTGATCTAACTATCAGCATATTGCTCATCCCACCAAAAAATATTCTTATCATGTTTTGATGCATTAATCAGAATTCCAAAATGCCTCCATATTCTCATATTAGAAGGGTGGCCCAGTTTTTATTGACTTTTTTTGAGCAAGCAGTATAATATATAGTAATCATTCCAACAATAATACTAATACAAATAGCAGTAACAACAATAATGACAGCAGTTGTGGAGTGCCTTGTATGTTTTAAATAGTGTTTTAAGCACTGGATGCACACACACACACATATAATCACTATCCTATGAACGAGACAATTGTTACCACTATTTTCCAGTGCAGACACAGAGGCACAAATAACTAGTGTAGTGGGAGAGTAGTCACCACATGGGACAACAGAGTGACAGACACATATAGCAACACATAGTTGATACTGGTATGAAACACCAAAAGCCATGGGATATAGCTTCATATTAAAACTCATTCAATATGTAGAAGAGTTCTCCATGAATAAATCTGGACCTATAAATGACACCAGGTTGTCCATAAACTCCATATTGAAATGGATATTTTAATTCTTTCTTTTCTTGCAAATGAGGACTAGACATCCTAAATAAATGTCAACTTTGCAAGAATGGCTTTCACTTCAACCTCACGAAGATGAAGTTTGTGTTGAGTTATTCTCCATGGGAACACTCAAGGGATGGATCCGGGTGTTGCACTCCCTACTCAGAATTGTACAGTGGCTTCCAATTAGTGAGACCTGAACTGAATACCTGATACTCTACTTAACGAGCAAGCTACCTTGGGCAAATGATTTAACCTCCTTGAGTTTTTGTTTTGTTTTGTTTTATCTCCAAAGTGAGAATAGGCTCTTTTTTACATTGCTGACTATTAAATGAGGTGAAATACATAAAGCTACTCCATCTCTCTAAACTATGATTTCCTCATCTGTAAAATAGAAATAGGAATAACACTTACTTCAGAGGGTTACCTTGAGGGTTAAATGAGATAATGCTTATAAAAATGTTTACCATAGTACTTAATATATAGCAAATGCTTCATAGTGATGCACATAAGAAATAGTATTTTGACTGTTCAGCATATGTTAAAGAACCCCCTTCTCTATTTTCAACCTTAGGGATTAATAGTTGGTCTTGCTTGCTCCTGTTTATGATTATATTTTAATTTAAACTGGATTTCCATCCTTGGTGACTATTAACCTACTTTTCTATATCTTTTTATATCTATTATGACTAACAGTTTCACATATCACAGCACTATCTGCAGCTAAGATTTCATTAATGAGGATTAAAGGAATTGAAAAGTTGGAAAAAGGGTGGAAATTCCCATTAGACCATGACAATTATTCTTTCTCTCTCATAAATGACTAGGTTCACAGTAGTGGGATTCAAATTTTTGTTTCAGCTTTAGGAAAAAAAAAAGAAAGAAAGAAAAGTATTTGTGAGTTACTTTTATCTTTAGGACTATCTCAAATTCACTTTCCTCTCAATATTAGGTATAAGAGAAAATTTCTCAAAGCCCACAGACTAATTAAATTCTGACAAGACATTTCAAGCTAAATTGCAAAGTAATTTAAGATCTCCTTTCAAAGAAAATGCACATATAATTTATAACAAACCTCCTGTAACTCTTCTTCCCTTTTAACCAATTTTAAACTCAGAGCTCTCTTTGTCACCTTAAAGTTGGAACTTAATGGACCAGAGCTACTTAGGAATCTGTCAGAGACTTCATTCTGTGCTGAAATTTGTAACTGTTCTAGATGTCATTATCAACCCAGCCCCAACCTAAGTCACCAGTGTCTTCGTTGCATCCTCTGTTGAAGTACTGTTCCTACTGACTGCATGTACTACTATTTCCAAGGCTATGATTTGGATGAGCACAAGAAAGCTATGAAGCCTACATCGCTCTCCTTGCAGACCTGGAAGATATTTAAAAATAGCAAGTGAGCAACCCATTGGGTGAGAAGTTCTTTGAGACCACATTATCCGATTGTCGGTGTATGAATTTCTTCCACAGCACCATAGCAAGTAACACATTCTATGTTTAAGCATCTCCAACTGCAGTGAACTCACTATCCTTTCATAGAACCCATCCCATTTTTCCATCAGATCTAAGAATTTCTAACTTGAAATTGACTACAAAGCTGAAATTTCTCTCCCTGTATTTTTACTTTTGAACTGAATATTGCCTTCCAGAAACATAAAGAATGAGGCAAGTCCTTTCTCTACATGACCATCTTTCAAATGCTCACTGCAGCTGCTTCTGCAGAATTTTTCTATCCTTTTTATTTTACTTTTTTCTTTTTTTTAAAGAGATTTTTGCTCGCTGGAGAGACAGAAAGTGAGAAATCATCCCCCCCCCCCCCCCCCACCCCCAGGGAGATGGCCATGCCCTTATCCCTTCTCCTCCATTCTCCTCTCAGAATTTTGGCCATGCTCTCATATGCACCCAGCATGAGTTAAAAACCCACCGGGTCTGGGACTCAAACTGTGGTCGACCGCATGGGAGTCCAGCATCTTAACCACTACATTACCCACTGGACCCACATTCATCTGTCCTTTAAAGTCTCACGCTTCCCTCAATCTTCCACCAACCTGTTCATTTTTCAGTTGTAGTTTGTCAAGTCTTGATTGGATGGCAGTATCCAGACTGTAGAGAGAGGCCCAGCTGCTTCAGCCTTTGAAGAGTACAATGGGATCCTGTTGCCTCTTGTCCATCTTCCTCTTCCATTGTTAATATGGACTTCATCTGGAACATTTTATACTACATTCCTCTATTATCTGAGTCCCTCCAATGCCCCTCCTTTCATCCTTAGAAGAAACTCTACTAAAGGATTCCACAAGAACCAGACCCATCCCAGCTGCACCCTACTGCCCGCTACTCTCCCTTACCCATTGCCCTGCAGCCACACTGGTCTCCAGTGATTCCTCACACCCATTGAGCAAACTCTGCTTCAGGGCCTAGAACCTTCTTCCATGTCATTTCATTCAGGGCTCTGCTTAATATTTCTCAGAGAAGATTCTTGGCCATCCTAACTGAAGCAGTACCGTCATCACACTCTATCTCATCCTTTCATTCTTTTGTATTTTCTTTTCAGTCCCTGTCATTAAATCATATACATCCTTGTTTCACTGTTTATTTTGTTGTCTTCTCTGCTGAAATATAAAGAATGTGAAGTCAGGAGCTATTTTCTATACTCTGCAATATCTTCAATGCCTAGAATAGTAAATACACATAGTAGGTGCTCAGTAAATATTTGTGGATGGAATGAATCCATTGATTCAGCCTGACACTGCATTATTCCAGGGCAGCCAAGCTACATCAGGCTATACTTCCTATGGAGTTCCCCTTGTCTCTTCTTTCATGTCTTATGTCAAAATGGCAAAATGCTATTTGTCAAGGATTTGGCAAAGTACTCTCTGGTATGAATTTGAACTCTTTGGGAGCAGTCATTAAGTGGTTCTTCAGAAGCTGAAAGAGTTAATCGATGTGCCTCCTGCAAACACAGCTCTCCACTTTGCAGGGCCTTGACCCTGGGGAAGATGAAACCCTCCAGTTCCAGCTGAAGCTCAGCAAACTTCTGGCCAGGACCTCTTATTATTAAGAGGCAGCTCGTCTAACCTCCCAGGGTGCCTGGAATGCCCCCAATTCCTGAAGTCATTATGTTTTACAGCAGGTTTCCTTGACAGAGCTTCATCAGCCTTTGGCAGAACATAAGCCAGAATAATGGGCAGGCAGATGCCAGAATGAATTCCAACGTGTACACACAATTCTTGGCCCCATAAAAATCAATTCCTTATTCATAATTAAGCAACTTCTCTGAGAAATGGCAGGTTGGTACAGTTATTAAAAGATAAGTAATAGAAAATATCCACTTGTTTCCTTTTCTTTTTTTAGGCATAAAGAATTTTAAACACAAAATAACATTGTAATTATTTTTCTTCCACTTGTTTTTGTGTTTTTTTAATCTGTGAGTACAACAGAGCAGCTTTTACAAATTTTCATTGCCCCTCTATATTGTGTTGCTCCATAAAATGCATCTTTAAGAGCAGAATGCCAAGGCAACTCTAGGTGGGGAAGAAAAGAAACTAGAAGCACCCCAACATTCATGTTTCTGGGTTTAGATTACGGACCATAGCTGGAAACAAAAGTTGTGAAATAGCCCCATAATAAAAAGAGGAGCAGGACTCCTCAGAAGTTAGGACCACACACCTCCCACCTGGCTTAATTGGTAATAGAACCTGCCACATTTTCCCCAACCTTCACCTCATTCCCTTTGCCTAAGATCAGTGTATGAAGGGGGTCGTCCTTGGAGAGTGTTTGTGCTTGAAATTTGAAGATGTTACCCTCTTACCCCTTCCCTGGAGGTGCTTCGTCTCTCCTAAGCCAACTGGAAGGTAGTCCATTGGCATCATCAGAAAGACTGGCTGGCCTAGCCTGCAAGAATGGGGTCTACCAGTTTACTCCTCATTGGAGGAACTTGGAGAGGGCTAAGGCCGTCTCAGAGCAGAGAAAGGAAAGTTCTTGGCTATGGCACCTCAGGGTTAGAGTCTAGCACCTCTTCTGGTCTAGAGATGTCTGAAAGCAGAAGTCTGCTGGAGCAGGATGTAAGGCTCTCTGGTTGCTTATGTTTAGAGTAGAGAAGCCCATCTAGTACAGTGCTCTGCAGCTCATGGAAGTTGCTCAGGAGAACCTCGTCCTAAGGAGGTTGGTGGTCAGGAAAGGAGTGAGAGCCACAAAACTGCCCAAATAGCCACTATCTAATCCATGGAAGCACATGGGACATGTGTATAGCTGGAAGGGGAGAAGGAAGATTGAATGGCGCCTGTGATGATGGTCTCAACAAAATGGAGGTACTATCATGTCAGCAGAGGTCTCTGAGAGATGGATCAAGCAGGAACCAGAGCAAGGCCAGGGACCCCTACCAGCCACTAACAAGTAGTTGGCTTTATCAGGAAGAGACCTTGAGCTCCCCATAACCTTCTTCAGGTCTCCAGTACCAGGGGGTACTGGAACCCAAGAGGGAGGAGAAAGAATGTATCCCCTCTATTCCTTTCTAAGTCATCCTACTGCTGTTCTAGAATATTCTACAGGGAGAAGAGGAATCCTGCTTTGAAGATTAAATATTAAGCTGGACTGCAGCAGATTTTAATAGCTAAAAGAATTGAATAATGGCATTTGACCAAGGCATTTTTAATGGAACTCTTTACCCAGCACAAAGAGGGATTCGATATAGTACAGCTGGAAGCAGTGATTGGAAAAAAAAATAAGCCATTCCATATTTATGTCCCAAGTAATCAAGAACTTTTCAATGAGCCCATGAAATAGTTAGAAAAAATTTTGTTAGGGATTAAAGATTTGGCAAAGAATATTGGAAGACTCTTTTGTACATCTTTAGCTATAGCAATCATTTTCTCATTTTTTTCTTTAATGATTAAATTCATAGAAATCTTGCGAGGGATACAACATGTTCACTTAATGCGTTCTCTTTATAGGCTTTCAAGTGACATGGGTTTCATGTTAACAAAGACAGTTTGGCTGGACTGAGGGGCAGAGAAGCAAGTTCTGAGGGGGCAGTGGGAGTTGAGAGGACCAGTCAGAGAATGCCACTGTGAAAGCACAGCTGCCTGGAAGCTTGAAGTGATTGAATAGTTCTGTCAGTAACTGTGTGAGGAAATATTTTAGCAATAGCAGGAAAGAATAACAGGACCCAATAACAGGATCTTGAGGAAGATTGTGATGATAAAGAGAAAGATGGCCCAGGGTCAGAATGGAAAGGGCCCAGAATGGCAAGTCAGCCACTCACCAAGGGGATGGCATTGACAACCATAGCAGTGGTGTTTATATAATATTTTCCATACCTGTTACCTTGTTTTCACTCCTAGCATCATTTCGCTCCCAACTTATTTCCTCATTCACCTTTTTCTTACTTCCCCTCCTCCTTCTCCTTCATCACTAGCATTTATTGAGCACTTTCTACATGCATGATCAGTTGGCAGAAAACAATATATATGATCAAATAACTCTTATGACTCAGAGATCCTAGACCAGGGACAGGCAGTGTATGAGAAATTGATGATGAAACCTTAGCTCTGTTTGGGGTGAGGTATTTACTGCACATCTCAACTCTTAGTACCACACCTAACTCTGAGAGAGAGAGAGAGAGAGGAAGAAAGAAAGGTGATTTACTTAAGAAGTTCTATCTAGTTTTCACTGGAGTTCAGGGACCACTTTAAGCGCTTTATAAGCATAAATTCATTTCATTCTCACAGAGCAACCCTAAGTGGTAAGAAAAATTATTATCATCCTCCTTTTATAGAACTGAGGTACAGATAGTTTAAGTAATTTGCCCAAGATCACACAGCCAGTCAACGGCAAAGTCAGGATTTACACTCAGACCTTGGGTTCAGGTTCCATGATCTTAACCCTCCCTAAGCTGCAAGGCCTGTTTATTGCAGAAGCATAGATAGGTTATAGAGAAACAGGGGAGTCTCAATTGTGCCTATGACTCTTAAATGGGACAGTGAGCGAAATGATCCTGATTCGTGGTGTTTGCATCAAAGAAGTTTAGGATGTTTCACCCATTTCAATTTTTTTAATAAGAGATACTACACATATTTATTTTTGAGTATGGATACAATATGTTATCATCAAACTATTTTTTTGCTGAGTAATCTGCTCCCAAACAGAGTAAGTCAATAACCTGGACACATTTCCAATTTATGAGATGAATATTTAAACACCACTGTGTTTCTGGCTGTGTCATTTTTAAGCATGCTGGTTCTATCTTACTGTTTCCCAGATATACAGGGATTGGAGGTGCATCTTTACCAGTTTGTGTTATAAACAGTGCCTTTTCAGAGTGGTATCCCAAATTCTGACCACCACACAAATTAACAGAAAACCAGCTCCCTCTTTTTCTCCTCCCCCTGTATTTACTTGCACCCAAGAATGGTTTAAGCTCTCCCTTGGCACAGAAAATAAGGTCAAACACTGAAATTTCTGGAATAATGATATTTATTCCTTGCTTGAAATTAGAAAGCTCTGTATGTGCTACTCAAACCCCTGGCTATTTCCAAAACATACCCCCCACAGCCGCTGCTCCCAAATCCAGAGGCTTAGTGTTGCAACTAAAAGCAAGGGTCCAGAAGGATGCCTCCTGCAGGAGCTAGAGCCTTGAGGAACAACTTCCTAAAATCCTGGCAGTCCAGAGAGAGGCAACCTCCCTGATGTGTAAGGGTCCGGTCTCCTTTGCCTTGTCTTCACTAGGAGCAAGAAGACTTTTCCTGCAAAACATCACTCACTAAACTTGGGGAGATGCAACTCACACCCTTTCTTGATCTATTCTTGTCCCTGGAGCAGACCCCTACTGAGGAAACTTCTTTTCTCCTTGATCTACTCAACCAAGAGCTAGTTGATAAACACGACAACTTTCTATCTTCACTCCTATGGCTCCTTCCCTAGGTTGTGCCTTTCCTCCTTGGACAACCTTATGTTCTCATGCAAAAGTGACTAGTTCTTCTCTGGTAACGTCAAAGTATGGCCTGACGGGAGGGCCAGGAGTTGGAGCTGCACATAGATTCTGCTATCTGTCATTGTGACAGTGGCAGCAGTTCTTAGCAGTATGATGGTGATGATAAATAACATCCATTGAGTTTTTACTTTGAATGAACATAATAAGCACTTGGAGATTTAAATGTATCTCAAATCCTTACATCATTTCCTATCCACCATTTCTGGAGGATAAGTACTAGTATTGTTTCCACATACATAGCCAGGCCCAACGAATTTTCCCTCTGGAGCCCTGAGTCTAGTCTATGACGGGGACCAGAGGGAGGTACTGTTGCCTCACTCAGCACACTCGGCTCTTCTCCACGCGTCGAGGAAAGGGTAGCCCATGTTCCAGACCAAGCGTGAAAATACAGGCTTTAGTTCCTAAACTCCTATTGCCCTTAGAGTCAATACAACATCCTCACTTAACCAACGTGATGTGGAAAATCAACTCATGATTTTCTCCCAATGAGATTACTTTATGTAAGGTAGAAACATGACATCTACATTGTGAACTTAGCTGTGTGTTATTCATTTCTCTAATCCTTCGTTTATTTTGTTTTAAAGGGGAAGATAGAAAGGAGTAAAGAGAGGGAGTTAGGGAGGATATAGGAAAGATAATAAATTGCCCTGTTTACCTCACAGAGATTTAGAGGAGCAAATAAAGTTGTAAGGTAGGCATAAATACTATTATGCAAATGTGAGGGCTTCTGTTCTTCCCATGGAATTTAAGTTGATTCCACCTGATCCACCTACATGTAACCTGGGCTGTGGCCATAACCACACAGCTATGCCTTAAACATACCCTGTGCTCACCTTTCACCTTTCTACTGGCTGGAATGCCCTCTGCCCATTACTGTCTGTTGATTGGCTCTATCCATGTTTTAAACTTCTCTGCCTCAGTGTGGCTTGTGTATAATTGGTATTTCTTAAACTGTTGAATCAAAACCTGCTTTCCCTTCTAGATTCTTCCCAGCCTGCCTCTAACTCCCTATCCTAACATGTCACCTGGCACTTAGCAGGCACCCAGCGTGTATACCCAGGGGAGCTCTATGGTCAGCAAATTCAAGGGACAATCTCCATATGTTAAGAGGAATTTAGTTTTTCCCTTCAGTCAAGTTGTGTATCACAGGAACAGACATGGAGTTGGGTGAACAAAGTGACCATCACCTGTGGGATGGGCAGGAGGAGGAGAAGATCTTCCCTTATAAGGTCTGCAAATTAGTGAGGTTACCCAAAGGATTTTACATGACACACAGGAGAATTATTTTTTTTAACTCCTATATTCTCACATGTATTAGGAAAAAAATATATTAGCTCATCAAACTTATGATTTCATAACTATCCCTTAATAGAAATCCTTACATTTGGATAAAAATGAATTAAAGAAAAACACTATGTAAATCATGGTACAGGATATGGCCAAAGATGTGATGGTGGTGCTCTAGCTTCCAGAAGCCTCAGGACAGAGAAGACATTTCTGGGGACTGTGGAGGTGGAGATGAGGATAAAGTGGTGACCATTGTAGAGGACAGGCCTACTGGTAGAAGCCTAAGGTATTAACAGAAGCATTTACAAAGCTGTGTCATTGTGCAAAATCCTTAGCTTGAGAAGCAGCCTGCAAATGAAACGTTTCCCCTCACGATGGTCTCTTCATCGGATTGGAGGGATGTACTGGTGAATGTCAGGGTGCACTCATCAAGCCAACCGGCCTTGGCACCAAATTTCCTAATGGTCGTGGGATTTTACACCTTTTCCCAGGACTAGCATATACAAAGGACACAAGTGTTGGTTTGTGTCTCCTTTTTATTGTAAAGCACAACAATTTACAAAAAGAAAAACACTTCAAAGAGAATCCTATTCTTGCATACATTTCAGGTCTCTATTCAAGAACCACATTCATCTTCCTTATCCAATTACAGGATCAAGGCAGAAGTGTTTGGCCTACTTTGGGGGTTTAAAGACATCGAAGGGAATACTAAGAACATTTAAAACTACCTTTTTTATGTCACACATTGTGCTGTAGGAGAATTGGAATATGCTCTCCCTGCTCTCTGTTAACTTTTTTCTGGATAGGAAAAGTCAGGTCCCAGAGTTGACATGCTGTAATTATCCAAGCCATAAAAGATTCAGTTACATCTCTGTAAAATCCAGTATAATCTTAGTGTGTCTAGGATACTTTTTTTTTTTTTTTTTTTTTTTTGTTAAAAAGGCCCTTCCAAAACGCCTGATTCCTGATTAGTTTTAAAGACCTGTGTTAAAAACTTGAAGAAAAAAAAAGAGAGATAAAAAGAAATTCTGAAATGTTATTTAATGAGTCTCTCTAAAGCTACTGGTGTGGCACATCTGTTCCTTTTAGTGCGACAATATGGAGTTTGTACGTCCTAAAATAGGACACACTTCGTCCTTCATATTAATGCTCTGGGATCTGAGGGCCTGGCTGAAAAATAAATAGCAGTTATGACGTCCTCAAAAGTATTTAAGTGAACAGACTGCCTATTGGTGGATTGATTTTTCTCTATGGAAATAAATCTGTTGGCAGCTACTAGAATTGGGGTATAAAAGATGACCTCGGGCAGCTGCTGCCATTTGTTTTGGTGGGGAGTGAGGGTTTTGTCTCTCCCCTGGGGTTAATACTGCCATGCTCTGAACACCATCAGTGCTCTGTTTCGGAA
The DNA here is from genome assembly GCA_026018925.1 of Tupaia tana. Lineage (NCBI taxonomy): Eukaryota > Metazoa > Chordata > Mammalia > Scandentia > Tupaiidae > Tupaia > Tupaia tana. The sequence goes on along the minus strand of JAKSZU010000019.1, from coordinate 13,984,910 downwards.
GGGTTACGCCGGAGAGGAGGCATGTTTTGTGGTTTATGACAAGATCGCGGCAGAATATTTCGTGCCCGCTGTGATTTGTATCGCCCATTTGTGCACAGGCCATAAAAGTGCACTTTTTATCAGGAACATTTGTGAATATATAACAGCACTGAAGACATATGGCCACTAAATAATTCACAGTTATCTATCTTCTCAGCAGATTCCTTCTACACCTACCATGTTTTAATGCCTAGTTTGCTCAGAAACAATATTCTTTACGACCCTTCCAATATAAAAATGTTTACTGACTGGCAGCAAAGATATGGATACCATGGGGAACGGGCTGTCGGGAAGGGGAAAGCCTTCTCTTTCTCCACACTTCCCCCTCCTTCTTTATCTGTTTTCTCCCAACTCTTCCAACCAGCACCCACCCTTATAAGAAAAGGTGTCTCCCCAAAAGTGGGTGTGAAATTCTGGCCACCTCAACTGTCAGAGGGAAGTCACTGACTAACCTTCTCTCTCTTCTCTTTTCAGTTCTATATCCATCTACAGTCCCAAGGAGAACCCAAATGAGTTTGATGCTGCGGCGTTCTTCCAGTCGGTGGGGAACTTCCTGGGGATCTTTGCTGGCTCATTTGCGATGGGGTCCGCGTATGCTATTGTCACAGCGCTGATATCCTTTGTCTGTGTGTGGAAGGCTTGGGATGGTACAGAGTCGTCAATGTCCAGGGGAAGCTTCTGAGGATGGACAACCTCTAGGCCAGTAAATGGCTAGATAGTCTGGTTGAGGTTTGAGTCGACACTGCAGAGTCCATTTGGGTTCTGAGTCTGCCCTGGAGGTATAGGCGGTTACCAGTGGCAGAGAAGGCCAGGACCTTTCCTTGTCCAAGCTCAGTGCTAGCTCTGTGTTCACTGTCTGATACTAGAAAAGCAACAGTCTCAAAAAAAAATAAAAATAAAAAAAATTGCCACCTAGGAATCGTAGTAGGCAGGGCTCATCGGACTAGCAGTAAGTACTGGAGTCAGGAAGAAGAACTGAAGATCCAGGGCCAAGAACAGGCAGAATTGACGGAGAGTGATAACTGAGTATGTTCTGTATTCTCGTCCAGCTGTGCCAATCCCTGACTCTTAGAATAGATCAAACCAAAGATCACTGTGGTTTTATACAAGAATCTACAGCTACAGTACGGAAGAGAACCTTCAGGCAATGCAGAAATAACATATTTTCCATATTTAGGCAATTGGGTCATTAATTTATTCTTTTCTGTTAGCTATTTGGGAGGATCAGTAGAGTTCCTAGTGGATCTGAGCCAGGGAAAGAAGCTGGTCTGGACAGCTGTTCACGTAGAGCAATTGGATGGGGCAAGAGTAAGTCAGAGTTGAGAAGAAAAGAGAAGGCCAGTGTCAAGTGTGAGGGTTTAGTAGAGGCCACAGAGAGGAGGCAGAGAAAAAGATCAAGTGCCAAAGACTTCAGGGAGAAGAGAAGAAAGAAGCATGCCAGAGTGGTCAGGGCCCCAGGCAATGAAAAAACAAACTGTTGGGATCTTTCTCCATGAGAACTGGCCCAGAGATTGACTAGCAGCCACTAAAAGTCTCAATTCTACTGATAATGTCTGCAAAGAGTCAGAAGATGAGTAAAACATGATCCCTGCCCTCACCGAATGACAAGCTTGGAAAAACATGCTCTACATTAAAGAGTTAGATAAGAAGTGAGCGCTTAAACCACATCCAAGTGGTTAGGACTACCAAAATGGGGACAGGGCAGTTGCATCTGGAATTGTCCAACCTTATGATGCTGAAAAGTAATTTGAAAAGCATACGGAAGTATTTGTATGCAGAGTGGGACCAGGGTGTGGCCTGTAAGAGATATAAGATACTGGCAAAGGCTATGCAGTGAATGCTTCAGGAGAGGAAGACCAGAGTTCCTGAAGGTGTAAGGATTAGACTGATTGGCCATTGCACACGGCCAGTGTGCCAGAGAGAACCAGAGAGCTCTGGACGTGAGAAATGGAAGATGAAGCGACCACAGGCGGGATGGTGTCAGCTTGCGGAGTACCATGGAATGTTGTTTAGATGAATCTGAGCTTCTTTCCGTAGTTCACAGTTAGCTACTGAAGTGACACTCTGACCATTGTGTTTTTAAAATGTAGATGCGCAACTGGTACAAACATGAATCAGAGGAAGGGCTTTTGGATCAAGGCAGCTATAATGATGAATTGTGGGGGAAACATCAGGAAGATTGATGTTGAGAAGGCAAAATCTCTAGGACTTCATGATGGTCAGAAGAGATAAAGGAAAGACTCAAAGATGATTCCAAAGTTTTGTGCTCAAATCTTGAAGAAGAGCAGCTGCATCAATAGAAATAAAATACCTCAGAAAAGATAGGCCTCATTTCCAACAACAGGAAGAAATGACCTACCCGGTACTTAACGATATCATTAGGCCTTCCACTACTTTTTTTTTTTTAATTATTTATTTCATTTATTCATTCATTTTATTATAATTTGACCAGAGAGAGATACACAGAGAGCGAGAGAGAGAGCGGGAAAGTGAGAAAGCAAGCCATCAGGTCCGGGACTCGAATCGTGGTTGGCCATGTGGGAGTGTCCAGTGCCCTAACCACCATGCCACCTGCTGGTCCCCAGCCTTCCACTACTTTTACATGCACTTCTAACCTTCACTAGGATCCTGCCACCAAATACTACTTTTGAACACTGAAGCTTAGAAAGGCTAAACTATTGCTCAAACTCACAGTCAGTAAATGAACCCGGGAAGTGAGAATCAAGAGAGGCAGACCGTGCTCTTAATTACTCTTCCCTACTTCCTCTTAATTATTAGAATTATTAGAATTGTGAGGGAGGTCTTATGTTATTTAAAACAAAGTAATAGAAATGATAATAGGAACATTCAGAGTATGTCTGTATATGCCAGGGCTTCTGCATGGCTCAATTGAATCAACCTTAGAAGACAAGTATGGTTATCCTCACTTACACTGGAGGAAAATGAAGTTTAAGGAGGTTAAATAGTTCATTCTGGATCACATGTCTGTAATAACAAGCACAATAATAATAATAACAATATCATCTAACATTAACTGACGGCCTTATTATGTGCCAGCTGTTCCTAAGCATTTCACATGGATTATCTTGGACAGTTTTTGTAAGAACTTTGGGAGGTAGATACGGTGATTATCCCACTTTTACAGCTGAAGAAATTAGACAGTTAGTGCTAAACAACGTGGCTGGTGCCACACAAACAGGGCATTTCAGGGCCAGAGTTCAAGCCCAGGCTTCTGGCTCTACAACTTGGACAAGGTGGAAAAGCTGAAATCAGAAGTCTTCCTTCCAGAAGAAAGGGAAAGAAGCAGACACGTACGTAAACAGATTGAAAAGAGAAAGGGAAGAAAATGCCTAGAGATTGCGTGTCCGTGAGATTGGATCTAATCTGGAAGACAGGGCGTAAAGACAGAAGAGACAGGCACTCAGCAGCAGGGGCACATCAGTCCTGCATGGCCTTTAATGGGCCCTGCAATCTCAGGCTATGGAGGCAGGTGAGCACTGTCCCCTCCACCTTAGTTGCCCTGGCACCTTGTCCATGCTAGGGCACAGTCTCCTCAGGCTGTGAGCTCCTGGGCTCTAGACTTGGGGCGGGGGGGTGGGGGAGGTAGACCCAGAACTAAACTGCTTTCTGGGGGAGATTAAAAGGAAAGAATGTTCTTTAGCAGGTTGATATTTTATCACTCAAACTGACCTGTGCTTTCTCTTTAAACCAGAAGAGGGAATTCAGAATAAACAACCCCCTAAGAAACAAAGATGCTCTCTAACAAGAGGGAATATTGGAAAAGGATCTGTTTAAGGGTAGTCATTTTGTATTCTACATAAAGAATTTCTTTCAGATCCTTACTGAGTCTATTTCCAGGAAAGATTTTTTTTTTCCTAAAAAAAAAAAAAAAAATTAAATCATAGTAAAAGAAAAGATTGCATTTCATTTTTTACATGGAAGAGACTGTCTTAAGTACTTAACATATATATATATGTGTGTGTGTGTGTGTGTGTGTGTGTGTGTGTGTGTGTATTTATATTTTTGGGGGGAGAGGTTTTTGACATAGGGCGTCTGCACTCACCAGACAGACAGAGAGAGACAGAGAGACAGAAAGCGAGAAATCACCCCCCGGGAAGGATGGCCACGCCGCAATCCCTTCTCCTCCATTCTCCTCTCAGGATCTTGGGCACACATGCATACACGCCCGGCGTGAGTTTTAAGCCACCAGGTCTGGGATGGGAACTGCGGTCGACTACATGGGAGTCCAGCGACATAGCCATTACGCTAACTGCTGGTTCCATCTTAACATATATTAACAGGTTTATATACCAGTGAGACGGGTTGCATTATTATTCCCATTTTCAGATAGGAAAACTGAAGCACAGAGTGGTTGAGAGATGGGTGCCAGTGGATGAATTTAAACAGATGCAGTCGGCTTCCCTAGACCACACCCCAGCCATTCAATCTCTTGCTAATTTATGCTAAAATTTATCAATATTTCTAACATACTTCATCTAATTTCACTTTCCACATTGTGAGGACAGGTATTATTCTTATCGTTGATGCATCTAAGATAGAAGTGAGGCTCAGAGAGGTTAATATACAGCTTAGAAATCACGCAGCCCGTGACTGGCAGAGCCAAGTATTAAAACTAGATCTTCTACCCAGAGGTCTTATTTTTGATTTCCTGCCCTGCTACTAAATTTCTCTTTTTACCATGTTACCATTTCCGGTTGATCACATACCCCTAGTCATCTCTCCCATCGCCCATTCTCTGCCCAACTCGGTTCACTATCACTTCGTTCTACTTGCAATTTATGGACTATTGGCTAAGGGTCACCCTTACCAAAATGAACTATTGCCTTCCAAAGGGTGTCTCGTCTGACCTAGAAATAGTATACCTTCTTTTTCATCCTGCTGATCAAGAGGGTATGGGCAGCTGCCCAGTCACCAAATGTGACTACTTCTCCTTGTCCTGTTCCCATCCCCGAGAGAGAGGATTCCGAGACAGTCTGCCCAGACCATACTGCCCCGGGAGCAGTGTCTTTTCTGCTGACGTACTTGAAGGGGTATCTTATCCCAACCGCGCTCTCCTAGCTTCTTCTCCTGGGTCTCCTACAGTTCTCCTAAAGGGCACACCCAAGGTCTGAGGCCAATTTCAAGAGATTTTTGTGGGATCAGCAGTTAGCGTAATGGCTATGTCACTGGACTCCCATATAGCTGACCGCGATTCAAGTCCCAGTCCCAGCAGCTTAAACTCACGCTAGGCACGTGTGCGTGCGTGCCCAAGATCCCAAGAGGAGGATGGAGGAGAAGGGATTGCGGCATGGCCATCCCCCGTGGGGGGTGATTTCTCGCTTTATGTCTCCCTGTCTCTCTCTTTCTGGCGAGTGCTCGCACCCTATAGCAAAAAATACCTCTCCAAAAAAAGAAAAAAGAGATTTTTGTAACCACAATTGGCTGAATTCATACTCGTAATAAAATGCCTTTTTCATCTGAATGCAGGATTGAGTTTTTACGGGCATGTTCAGCCCCGTAGCTCAGTGCAGCATGGAGCTCATGCTGGCCTTCGACGAAGGTCCCAGTGAGAGGTATAGCCTCCAGGCAGGTCTGAGAATCACTTCTTTGACTCTAAAATTATCATCAGTAGATCAGGTTTTCTCAGCCAAGGAGATTTAGATGTAAAAGCAATTGTTTTCCTTAACCCGTCTTCATCACTTGACCAAATTTACCAAGCTGTGTGAGTTCCCAATGCTGGAAACTGGCCTGTTTTTTCTCCTCTCTTGGAGTGCCTTCCTGTCTGCCGAGGCTGCCGGTCTAACAGGTCAGTGCTTCATGCTGTACGGTGACGGGGAGGTGCGAGGTGTGTGTCCCCCAGTGTGTCCCCCGACCCCGACCCAGCTAGAAGGAAGCCTCTCTTCAGTAGTGAATGGGAATGGTTTGTATCAATATCAGCCTCTCCTGGGTGCCCTTGGGAGAAAAAATAACAATAATTCACCCATTTTGGGTAAAACAGCTTAACGGACTATTTCCCAAATGTTTTATGATTCTCTCCTTGCTGGACAGGAGGGGATGCTGAAATGGCTGATTTATAGTGGCTGACTTTACAAATGGAAATCTTCACTCAGAACGGGAAAGAATACTCACAAGGGCTCTGTAAAGAAGGGTGGTGGCTGGGCTGGCCCCGCTCCTGGGGATTAAAGGAGCTGGATCCCACATGAACACCTGTGCGTAGTTGGAATTCAAGTCCTGGTGGCTGAAAACTTAGGCCAGGCACGTGCGCGTGCATGCCGCAAATCTCCATGGGGAGGAGAAACAGAGAAGGGATTGCCATCGGCATGGCCACGTCCAACTAGGGGTTGCTTTCTCCCTCTCCCTCTCTCTGACAAGAAAATGCATCCTTTGGCAAATTGGAAAAAATAAATTAATTAATTAAATGGAAAAGTATATATATATATATATATATATATATATATATATATAAACAAAAACAAGGGGTGAGGGCTTTAAACACCAGTGTCTGCAAGCAGCAGGTTCCAATATCAGTAGCCTCCCTAGAGTATAAATTCCTCCACACATCAGTGTTTAAGATCTTTGCATATGCTCCACGCCAGGTAGAAAAACAAAGAGCAAATGTGGCAGCTCCACAGTTTCATGTCTCTGACCACAGAAAGTCTATATAGAGAGTCCTCTGAGGTGGAACAGTTGATAGAGAGAGGGAAGTCCCTAAGGCCGCAAGGGCTGTGGATCCTTTGATCTGGATTCAGCAATTAGATTGCCTTTCTGCAACAGCAAAGATTTGCGCTTGGGTAGCTGCAACGATTGGGCGCTTTTTCACGTAGAAGATTCACTGTGGCTCCGAGCAAAATGTCAAAGCTATTTCTCTCCTTGGGCCTGGTTCTCTGCCTTTTCGTCTTTCAATTCTGGATTCCTTTCTTCTCACTACCTCTTCACTGACATTCAAGTGGTGAGGACCTCGTTCCTATAAAGTGTTACCTGGTAACAAGGTATGCCTCCATGGACATTTGCATTTTAATAGGCGATGCTTAAAGTCTAAATAATAAATAATAAGTAAGGTTGACAGACATTGAAGATATACCATGATCCAAGTGCTGGTTGCCTGCCTTTCGGGATGATTTCATTAATTTACAGAAAGATTCAAAGAAATGATCCCCAATTTACTCAGCCAGCAGTGAGGAATGGAGCTGGGCACTAAAGCTAAGAAATGCAATTCTAAAAGCCTGAGCTTGGACACCAAATACATCTACCTGGAATGAAACTTCCTCTGTGGAACGTCAGGCAGACATCCAAGAGCAGGAAGATATTTGGGGCCCCAGGAGCTTCCCTGGTCCACTCGCTCCCAGATCAGTTTTGGCTGTTCTGTAAATGCCATGGCAAATCTTTTTAGCAATGATATAATCTATCGCTCTAATCAGCTGACCCAACTTACTGCAGAGCTGGAAAGGCCAAGCTATTCCCAAGGCTTCAAGGGTGTCTGTTACTGACACAGACAGCCGCTCTGCCAGTTCTTATGACACTGTAATTAAGACTGTATCGCTAGATTCCACCCCACCAGGCTCTCGCATCCAAGTCCTTGCAACACCAAGTTCACTGTGTTATTGCATTGCTATGTTGTGAAGCAGATTGCTGAGGAGCTTATGCATTCCAGAAAAAAAAAAAATCATGCCTCTTAAATGAAATAGCCAAGGCAAACCATTTATATCAGAGTCATTCAAAACAGTTGCTTCTCTTTCTTCCACCTTCCATATGCTGTTCAGCACTTGTCAAATGACCTAAATATCATTAACAATGAGAACAAATATTTGATTTTCCAGATAGATAAAGAAGTATGTTAATTCACTTAATATTTTTAGTCTACTGTTGAAAGTGTAATAAACACACACATACACACACATACTATTGCCTAAGAATTGTTTCCGTATGTGAAAATGGTCTGTTTCCTGCCCCATTTCAGCAAGATCTTGTCCTAGTAACCCCTTTAAAGGTTATAGTCCATGGGAAGCTGTATAAATAGCTCATTTATATGCAACTTACTCTTTTTTATTTTCTTTTTTTTGGAGAGGTTTTTGCTATAGGGCGTGTGTGCTCACCAGACAGACAGAGAGAGACAGAGAGATAGAAAGTGAGATATCACCCCCTAGAGGGGATGGCCAAGTTGCAATCCCTTCTCCTCCATTCTCCTCTTGGGATCTTGGGCGTGCACGCACATGCGCCCGGCGTAAGTTTAAGCCACCGGGTCCAGGACTCGAACCGTGGTCGACTACATGGGAGTCCAGCGACATAGCCATTATGCTAACTGCTGGTCCCTGCAACTTACTCTTTTACCACCCTTTTAACCTGCTGATTTTATTGGATACCACGAGACCCCCCTGAAAGGAGCCAGGCAAGGAGTGGGTGAATACAGGTATGGGCCTCAGCAGAAAGACTCAAGTGCCCATGGTTTGTCCAGGGGCAGAGTCACTCCACGACAGTCCTCCAGATTCAGGTTATATGCCTAATAGGTGTTTGATACCAACCAGATTCTAGGTGTGAGCATTACTTTATAGGCAAAGATCCAAATTGCTTAGCCAAAATTACTTATGTGTTTGTTGGTTTATTATTTAATCTCTGCCTACTTCCAAATTGGATTTGAGACTGGTCATAATATGAGCTGTGCATATCAAGGGACCATTTGGTTAAGGGTAAACACTCAGGTTCTTGGAATAGAGGTTTTCTGCAAAATTAGGCAGCTGTTCATTGCTCTGGTTTGGCAATAAATACAACTCTGAGCTTTCTGGCAGCCACAGCTAAAATGGAAAGGTGGTGAGTTATATAGGATTAATGTCACATTATAAAAGGAAGCCATACTTATTTATAAAAATGGCCAACTTTTTCTTTTGGCACTAAAATTTAGAGTTTATAAAATGCATTCTTGCATAAGGGCATTTGAACACCATAATAAACAAGGTATATAATAATAATTTTAGGGAAGATAAATTCATTCTTTCTGTGGTCATTTCTTAGATCAACTATCAAAAAAATCTGAAGGCCTGGAATCAATAATCTTTTAATTCTATAAAATCATTTCAATATAATGATGAAATCCTTTCAGTTTTTGTGTATAGGAAAACTAATATGATGCAAAGCTAAGATCAATTAACTTTTTTTGCCTCAAAATGACGTTCATTCAAAGAAAAAAATGGCAAGATGCCCATCCCTTGGGCTCCCTTCCCTCCTCTCTCTTGCTGCTACGTCAGCCCTCCCCAGGACTGACTGGCTGGGGCAAGGTGGCAGGACAGCCCCTCTCAGAAGAGGTCAGCAATGTTGAGGGGCAGCTCCTCAATGGAGGTGTTGTAGAAGTTCTCAACATCTCAAAGAGCCCTTTTGTCTCCTCCTCTTGTCTTCTTCTGTTACCAAGTTAACAGCCATGTCCTTATAGCCAAATTGTCCACCATAACCAATTCTGTGGGTAGAGTTTTCCTAGTTGGTGGGAAGATCATCGTTGATGGCTAAAGAAACCTACTGCACATTGATGCCTCTGGCCAGCGGGTCAATGATGATCAATACACACCAAAGCCTGACAGAACCCCCTCATGATTACATCGTATTCCTTTTGGCTCATAGCTCCATGCATGGCAGAGATGATGAACTCTCGAGTGTGCATATTTTCAGGAAGCCAATCTACCTACCCTTGGGGGTCTTAATGAAGATGACCACCTGGGTTATGGTCAGGGTTTCATGAAGGTCACACTGTGTGTCCAGCTCCCACTCTTCTCGTTCCACATTGATGTAGAATTGGCACCTACCCTCCAGGGTCAACTCTTTCTTCTTGACAAAAATCTAAATAGGATCCCTCATGAACTTCTTGATCACCTCAAGCACCCTGGGAGACATTATATTAGGTTATTGGAAAAGTCATGATGTATTTTTTTCTATGCAAAAATGTGTTAGGACTTTTCAAACAACCCAGTAGCTCACAGCAACACTTTTGCTATTGAGCTTTTGGGATGTATCACAGATCTGGTCCTGAACCCATGGCTTAACATCTCATCAGCATCATGCAGTACAAACATCTTGATGTATTTGAGAGATAGGTATCTCCATTAAGTATATCAAGCACATGGCCAGGGGTACCCACAGTGATATGGGGAGTTTCCATCTGCAGCTTTTGCACCTCAGCATCTGCGTTGGTGTCCCAAGTGTAGGCATGACATGAGACACCCAAGTAATTTCCTAATGCCATGACCACCTCTGAATCTGTTGAGCCTTTTCGAGAGGGTACAAGTACCAAAGCCTGGACGGAATTTATATCTAATTTGATCTGCTGCAAAATCAATATGGCCAATGTGGCTGTTTTCCTAGTCCCAGTTTGAGCTTGAGCAATCACAGCATAACCCTTGATACAAGGAAGAATGGCTTACTGCTGGATGGCAGAGGGCTTCTCAAAACCTTAGGCATAGATGCTATGGAGGAGGGACTCTTAGGGCTAAGAAGTTTATGTCATCAAAGATCAAAGCTGGCAACAATGTTTTTTTTTTTGTTTTTTTTTGTTTGTTTGTTTTTTAGAGAGAGAGTTTTTTCTTTTTACTATAGGGTATATGGACTCACCAGAAAAACAGAGACAGACAGAAAGTGAGAAATCATATCTTAGGGGAATGACCACATCACAATCCCTTCTCCTCCATTCTCCTCTTAGGATTCTGGACATACACACACACACACTTGCCCAGCGTGAGTTTTAAGCCACCAGGTCCAGAACTCAAACCATGGTGAAGTACATGGGACTTAAGCGACATAACCCCTCCGACATCTGCTGGTCCCACCTGTTTCTCTTGATGACACCTTTGGGCTCCTTTCCACTGGGGCCATTGTCTCTGGATCAGGAATCCTGACTCCTTAGAAACCAGATATGTAAAACTTCTTAAGAAATGCTTAATGAATGAATGTACGACATTGCATATAGCGAACTAACATGGAATAAGCTGTTCAGTAGTTCATTAGTAACTAGAGAGACGACCAACAAGCATGGGACCTGGAATAGGCTCACTAACAACATAAAATGTGGGCCCTAGCGATCGTGAAAAGCACCATGTTTTCTCAGCAGAATTCCCCAAGGCCTGACATTTGAAAGTGGGACCTCCAGTAACGTCCACCAAGTGAGCAGATCTCTAGGCCTGCCACCTCTGTTTCACCCCTTCACTGGTTTCATGAATTAGGTTTTTAACATAAGATTTTACTTGAGAAAGTATTTCTTTTGCTTTAAGCAAAGCACATCTATTTTTAAATATGTTTTTCTTTATTTTTTTCTTACATTCACGGTAATGCATATTCATTGCAAAAAAATTTAGAAAATGTGGATTCACAGAAGGAAATAAAATTAGCATCATTTTTATTCTTATTGCCTATTAATAAGTATTGTTAATATTTGGTTATGTCCATCTTATTATGTCCAATGAGAATATGGAAGCAAGATACAGATAAACCAGCAATTTATATAGTTTTCTATGGTCTTTAGCCATTAAAGTAGTGAAAGGAAAAGATCTTGCTGTATTCACATATACATATATTTATTCATATATGTAATTTATATATATATGTATATATATACATATATATATATATATATGTATCTTTTTTATTGGAGTGGTTTTTGCTATAGGGCACATGTGCTCACCAGAAAGAGAAACAGAGAGACAGAAAGTGAGAATGCACCCCCCAGGGGGGATGGCCACACTGCAATCCCTTCTCCATTCTCCTCTTAGGATCTGACATTTGCACGTACATGCACCCAGCATGAGTTTAAGCCACCAGGTTTGGGACTTGAACCACGATCAACTACATGGGAATCCAGCGATATAGCCATTACGCCAACTGCTGGTCCCAGAAAACTACCTATTAATGCCCTTTTCTCCTTTTTCCCCATGGAGATGTTCATCTTTGTCATATTGCAATTTACTAGCTCTTTATTAAAGAAAACTAATAGATTGTCATATAGGCTATAAATATTCTCCACTTTGTACTTACACTTTTTAAATATGTTACATTTGTTCGGCGAAGGGAAAGGGGTTGGTTTATACATATTCATGTTTTATGTGATTGATTTTATCTCTTTCTTAGAAAGCCCAAATATTTATGATATGATAATTTTTTTAAGAGAGATTTTTGTTGTAGGGCACATGTGTTTGCTGGAGAACTAGAGAGAGAGAGAGAGTGGAAAGCGAGAAATCACCCCCTGGGGGGATGACCACACCACAGTCCCTTCTTCTCTGTTCCCCTCTCTGGATTTTAAGCATGTACATACACACACCTGGTATGAGTTTCAAGCCACTGGGTCTGGGACTCAAACCTCAGTCAGCCATGTAGGAATCCAACAACATAATCATTATGCCATCTGCTGATCCCATGATGTGATAATGTTAATGATAATATTACTTTCTTTTGAAAGTTGCTGGGTTTCATATTTTTTAATTGGAATTGAACTGGAACTTGTTTTGATATGAGATGTGTGGTAGGGATTTGATTTTCTTCTGAGATGGTAAGCCACTTGTCCTAATACCTGTTGATCTTTACCTATGAATTTGAAATGTTCATAGAGGTACGTGTATGTTCTAGGTTTTCTGCTATGCCACTGAACTTCTGATCTTCACCATTTAATTAGTACAGCTTCATGGTTCATTTTAATATCTAGTAGATCAATCTCCTATCCCTCTTCATGATCAAAAAGCTCTTTTGTTATACTCACATATTTATTATTTCAGATAAGCTTGAAAATAATTTCATTAAGCCTCAAACAGAAAATAACTTCAAGGTTATGACTGAGGGTACATTAAATTTTTAGATTAATTTGAAGAGAAGTGGTATTTTTATAACATTGAGTCTTCCCACCCAGGAATATGTTACGACTCTCCATTTATTTGAATCACTTTATAGCCCTCAGTAAATTTTTATAGTTGTCATCACATTAGGCCTACAAATTTCTTGTTAAGTCTCTTTTTAGTTCCTTTATATTTTGAGGTACTATAATGAATGGGAATTTCTTCTGTTATAGTTTCTAGCTGGTTCTTGTTTGTTTATGCGCATCTAGATTTCACTACACTGTTTGATTTACTCTCTGTAGAAAGAAATAGAGCCGATGTGTAGAATAGGTTTGGTGGACAGAAGTTATAATAGACTACCAGATCCATGAGGATTTTATCAGCACCAACAGAATGACTGAGCATTTTAGGAACTCAATAAATATCTTTTGAGCACTGCAATGAATGATTTTAGCTGAACAAAATGAAAAACTTTTCAAATTCTGAATAACAGGCTTGGGACCAGCAGTTGGCATAACAGCTATGTCGCTGGACTCCCATGCAGTCCCAGACCGGTGGCTTAAACTCACACTGGGTGCGTGTGCATGCATGCCCAAGATCCTGAGAGGAGAATGGAGGAGAAGGGATTGCGGCGTGGCCATCCCCCCTGGGGGGTGATTTCTTGCTTTCTGTCTCTCTGTCTCTCTCTGGTTTTCTGGCAAGCACACGTGCCCGATAGCAAAAACCTCTCAAAAAAAAAAAAAAAAAGTAAAAATAACAGGCTTTATAAGATAGTGAGTACTTGGTGCCTAATAATATACCTATAGATTCCCCATATGAACTGGTCAAAATATTCCACAGCAAATTCATACCAGTAAAGGAAACATCATACATTTTATTAGTATATACATTTTTTTTCCAGAGAGAGATTTTTTGCTGTAGGGTACATGCACTAACTGGAGAGACAGAGAACGCAAGAAATCACCGGCCGGGGGGATGGCCATGCCACAATTCCTTCTCCTCCACTCTCCTCTCAGGATTTTGGACACACACACAAACTCATGCACCCATCATGAGTTTAAGCTACTGGGTCTGGGACTCAAACCACAGTCGAATACGTGGAAGTCCAGCAATGTAATCATTATGCCATCTGCTAGTCCCAGTATGTACATTTCTTAACCATTAAGTTAAAAAGATGAGCCTGTGTAGGCATGAGGAGAAGCACTCAATCTAGAAGAACACGGTGGATATGTGTTAGTAAAGTCTGCCCAGTCCCACTTGTGCTTTCACTGGTAATAGTGTCTTGACGTTTCTGAGAAACTTCACCCCTCCATGGATAGTATCTTGCTAGTCATCGTAACTCACCCTCCCCTGCCAAAGGGAATGAAGACATCTGATGTGGCCCAAGCAGATACTCTTTTCCTGGAACACGAATCTTTAGAAGGGAGATGAAAAGCTGTGTAACTATTGGAAACTCTTTTTTCCAATAGCCACGCCCTGTAGAGATCCTCTGTGCCTGTCACCAGATTCTTGGAACCTCTGCAGTGCCTTTTTTTCCTGAGCATTATCACACTTCCTTCTAAAAAATTCCTTTCTGATGACGGTAACTAGAGTCTCTTTTTATTGCTTGCAAACAAAGAAACCTAAGTGGTACAAGGAAAGGAATAATCCAGGAGGCATTTCAACCAAGGAAACTGCCTAACTTGATGACAGGTCAGAAGGGAAGAGACTCAAATGAGCACAGCCTCGAGGCTAGGCTACTCGGACCATCTCTGCCAGGTGCGTACTGATAGCCTAACAAAACGCATCAAGCTTTGAAAGGCAGTTTGTACAGTGTTCATTATCCTTTTCAATTGGTCTTCTTATCAGATTCATTATGAACACTTCAGAGTGGGGGGCTGGTTCATTATCGTATCTCCTGTTTCCACTTTCAGTTCTTCCTAATTTGATGATGATCATTTGATTTATTTGGATCATCTTTGCCCATATTTGCAGCAGCCTCATCTGAGTCTCTTGGAAATTGCACCTGCAAATATTCAATAGTCACGCAGAAGAACTTGGTTTTGTGGAAACAAGTGGCTTTTAGACATGCAAATGAAGGTTGGCATTTCTATTACCCAGAAGTCTGAGTCTCTGCTCTTGGAAATATACACGTGCAGTGTGAGAACACTTTCATTCGGGAAGACGGAGTGAAATATAAAATGCAAGGGAGAAGTCTTTCTAGGGGATGAGAGTGTGTACGTCGAAATGGACTATCGGGACTCTTCCCCCGCCAGAAAAGCATAGAAAGATGAGAATATATATGGCTGTGTCTGCCCTACTTACAAAGTCAGCCACCGAGGGATATGTCTGGTGTCTGGCTCTTCAGCTGACTTGCTGAAGGATTGGAATAAGTCATCCTATTAATTGGTAGCTCCATTTCCCTCACTGCTAAGGTAAAAGGATTTCATTATTTTTGTAATGGAAGCACACCGTATACATACAGACTGTGGCTTTTGAGTAAAAACATGACCCTGAGGTATTCTCTCCAGGTGGTACTTGGTACACATGCCTACTAATTTCGGAGCAGGTAGAATTTTCCTTGTGCTGGGGCCTATTTTCTATAAGTCATTAGGTTACTGAGCCATTATTTTAAATTGAATATTGAAAATAATTCAGCAGGATTATTTATAGCATAATCTCTAATGGACTTGAATCATGTTATAGAAGCTGCTTTTCAGTTTATAAAGATAACCAAAAAGCACAGCTGGACAAGATATTTGAAAATTCATTTTTATAATCTGTTACCCAGCTGAGACTTTGGGGGTCAGGTTCTTGCCAGAGGCAAACTTTCAGGGATTGTCATTAAACACCTGAAGAGTAAGATTTCTAATGGCAACATTGACACTGTGTCTAATGATTTCCCTGCTCCCAGGCACTGCTGTAATAAAGACAGCTTCCATTTTTAGATTCCTGGGGCATATTTTACGTCCATTGGAGGCAGAGGAGGGGGAAGAGGGCAACGGCATACCTCGTTTTTTTTTTTTTTTTAATACAAAAAGTTAAAACAGTATAGCCTATTATTTATTCAACTGACAATAATTTCCATCTAAGAAAATAAATACATAAGAATAGGAAGAAGAAATAAAAGTCTTCATTATTAAGTAATGCTGTTGGGCTCCGTAGTCTGATTCTAGAGACTAAGACTCGGAAAGTGATTTAAAATGTGGAAGGGCAGAAATGATCACTCTGATCTGTTCACCACGGAATTAGCCAAGATGACTGAAAGCAAGATACACTTGGCACCCACGAGTGTCCAGCACAACAGCCGCCATCAAACCGAACAGTGAAATCATCTCACTCCTGTCATCCAAGTATGTTCTCCTGTTGGGCTCAAATCATGGGGGCCTAATTACATTGTCATGATAAGGAAGAACTGACTGGAGAAGCTCAGGTAGTGCTGATATGGCAGGTCAGTTCCTGAAAGGCCTTTGTAGAATAAGGAAAAAAGAGGAGCTCAGGCAAGTCTTTTTTTTTTTTTTTTTTTTTTTTTTTTTTTTTTTTTTTTTTTTTTTACAATAGACAAGGAGAAAAGATTTCTAAATGCAATGACTGTTACTGGACTTGCTGAGAGGTCACTTGATCTGAGTAAGGACGTTGGCTCCTTACTTCCCATCTTCATCATCTCTCAGTTGGGCAAAAAATGAGTCTGAAACTCTTAAGAAGGCTTTTAGCTCAGAGGTGAACGTGTTCCATTTGGCTTGCCTCTGATGCATTGCATGACTAGATGGAAAATACATTTGTGGAGCTCAGTAAATAAAACAAATCACCAGGAGGGAACTTAGTTTGAATTGTTTCCCAAAACACATCTGGCCGGTTTCAGCTTCTAAGTACATGTCATTAGCCAACATCTCTCAGCTTAAAACTGAAGCGCTCTTGCTTTCATATTGACAGGACCATGTGAGTCCCACTTGGCCGATAAATAAAGTTCAGGGAGCTTTTTCCAAGCCCCAAAATAAAACCTTCAGGTTCAAAATACTATGCATTCAAGTCACAGAAATAGCACCCAAAATTCTCCAGGGGCTTAGCTAACGAGCACACCGAACCAAGAGCAAACACGCAACGGTGCCGTCTCAATAGGTGTAGACTCATCTCTTCCCTTAACCATGCATTAGCTCACACCTGCACTTTCTTGATCCGAATAGCTCTTCATTTCAATATTCAAACAACCTTCCCCTGTAACTGCAGTAGTGGCCAACGTTCCCCCACTTTCTTCACTGTAAATGTTTTCAGTAATTACTTAACAGCTCATGGTGCAAAGAGGCATAAGAAAAAGTTAAGCAGCAAGCAGTTCAACCGTTCTCAGAAACTCATATTCTGCAGAGGCATGTAGAAGATTGCCAAGAGTATGGCAAAAATAACGAATATATAGAAAGAAAAAAAGGAGTAAAAGAAAATGTCTAGGCCCCTGTGTTAGCTGGATCGATGGTGCATTTCACCAAAAATCGGGGATGCAAATGAATGAATAAGCAATAGAAAAGGAGGCAAAAATAATTCGTTTATCTGAAGACCTACAAGATGGTACAAAAGTTTGAAATATGGAATAGTATTAGTGGGCAATTGAACCTGGACTTCTGGAGTGAGGCTGATGATTAGAGATTTAGGTGACTTTGGTGTAAATGTAATAGTTGACTCCAAGGAAATTAAAACTGAAAGAGATGAGGGCAAGAGAGAAAAGCCTGATGAATACCAACACTGGAGGTGACATGCCAGAGATCTAAGCAAGAATGGATTTTCCATCTCCAGATTTTGTTCATTTGCATAAGTAGTCACTACATCAGGAAGAATTTGCATAGGGTTTTTGTTTTGTTTTAAATGGAAATTTGTAACCCATGCAACACAGACCTGAAGTAACACTTCCATGCATCAGTTCTCTGCTTTGGAGAAGGCAGAGATAAGAGCATAGATTCATGCTGTTTTCTATATTGATATTCTTATAGTCAACAGACTCATGATTAATCCGCCAACTCCGGTGTTGCCAGATATAGTGAACTAGACAGTAATAGTATTCTTTAAAAACTTGGATTCTTTCACATACTCCCTAAAGGAGTTTTCCATTTTGTTAAATCTTTGACTTCTCAGTTCCAAGGGTTCCCTTTCAGTGGTGGTAGGAGACCTGTCAGAAACGTCTTCTTTTACTAGATCAAAAATAAATAAAAGTGTGGCATGGAAAAATAACCCATCAACCTTAAAACCCCTCAGAGTACTGCCTGAGAGCAAGATGCATTTTTTTCTTTCTTACTCTTTCTGTCTTCTGATGATATAATCAATATTTCCTGTCCAAAAATGCAATATTCTCCAGTCTTAGAAACCCCTCAAGTCTGCATTTAATGTCAAGGAAAATTACGTTTCATGTGACAGACCTTTATTTTTCTGCTTCCATATCTGAAGGCTTCATCAGCTGTTAATGAGAAAGGCACTATGGAATAATGTTATCAGTAGCAGAGACTGGAGGTGACAATAGTCTTGAATAAGAAAATTTAAATATTAGAAGAAAATGGATTCTGCCACTAATAAATTCATATAAACATCTGTTTCTACATGAGGATCAAAAACTAGCCTCCCTGTGTTCTTTTATCAAAGCACATAAACATTTCTTGAAATAGAAATCATTATTCCTTTGATAAACCTGCATTTGAGCCCCTAATTATCTTCCAGGCATGGTTAGAGGTTGAGGACAGTACTGTGGACCCAGCCTTAGAGGAAATCTAGGTTGAGGTGGAGATGCTGGATTATCTATGACAGAGTCAACATGAAACTACAAGGCCCCGTGTAATTATCCAGTTTCATATATGCAGACCTTGAAGCAATATACAAATTGAACTATTTCTATCACAGACATTTAAAATGGGAAAGTGTAGAGACCAGCAATTGGTGTAATGGCTATGTCGCTGGACTCCCATGTAGTCAACTGCAGTTCAAGTCCCAGACCTGGTGGCGTAAGCTCACGCTGGATGCATGTGCCTGCGTGCCCAAGATCCCGAGAGGAGAATGGAGGAGAAGGGATTGTGATATGGCCATCCCCCCTGGGGGGTGATTTCTCACTTTCTGTCTCTCTGTCTGTCTCTGTCTGTCTGGCGAGTGCACACACCCTATAGCAAACACCTCTCCAAAAGAAAAAAAAGAAAAAAAAAATACTAATACTACCAAATAAAATTTTTTAAAAGGAATCTGAGATCTTAGATTTTTAAGAGAGCTGTCTAAGGCTGCACAGAACAAGACCATGACTAACATAAGCAGGTATGGGTATGTAAAAACGCAAAGACAGTTAAAATGTACATGCCGAGAGACCAGCAGATGGACCAATGGTTACGTCGTTGGACTCTCACATGGTGGACCACGGTTCAAGTCCTGGACCCAGCAACTTAAACCTCACACCGGGCATATGCATGTGTCCCCCCAAAATCCCAAGAGGACAAGGGATGAGAAGGGATTGTGGTGTGACCATCCCCTCTGGGGGGTGATTTCTTGTTTCCTGGCTCTCTGTCTCTACAGCCAGTGCAGGCACCCTATAGCAAAAATATCTCTAGGAAAAAAAAAAAAAAAAAAAAAAAAAAAAAAAAAAAAAAAAACAAACAAACAAAAAAAAAACAGGAAGATGTCAACTTGGAACCTTTTTCTATGGCAAAGAATGATATGGATAATAGATGTCTTCGGATGGGACATGTTCAAAATGTGTTTTGGCTTATAAAAGTCATACTAATTACAATCATTTGTGAAGTTTTGATTATGTATGCTAATACTAATGGTCAAATCAACTTTGTTGTTTTATTTTAATTATCCCACCAGGCTCTGGTCATCTAGGTAAACCCTCATCGTTTGCTGTTTATGTGATCCATAAACATATACACAATACTCGAGAATATTTAGCAAGAACATCCGCTGTTAATGTTCTACTGGAGGCAAGGAAATGAAGGCCAAAGGAGTGACTAGAGAAAATACCCTCAAGTGACAAGCCCAGCCAGCTCAGATATATAATCTTCTTCATCAAATCTCAGACTCTTTCCCTGGGATATTAGAAATGATGTTTTTAATATGGCTTAAGACTACCTTAAAACATTCATGGGTGATGTAAATCCAGGCAGAAAAGCACAAGGATTCTCTGGAATACTAAGTCTGAGCTCTACTATTTTCAAAGTGACCTTGCAGAAATTACATTAATGTGCTACTTACTTAATGGGGATAGGAATACTCACTTACTTATTCAACAAATACAGAGTACCTACCAGATGCCCAGTACTGGTCCAAGGGCCAGGGACCGGAATCTCTGCCCTCAGTGAGCCCTGCATCATGGTGCAGAAAATAAACACGTAAATATGTAGATTGTCTCATGGTGGTACATAATATGGGGGAGAGCAGGATAGGTGAGTAGGGAATGCTGAGAGGGATTATTTTTACAGAGTGGGTAGAGGACGCCTATCTGATAATATAAGATTTGAACAGACTTCTTCAGAAAGGAGTGAGCCATGTGGGTATTGGGGAAGGACTTCCCAAACAGTGGGACACGCCTAGTGAGGACAGGGTCAGACAAGGGGGTAGTATGAAAGGCAAGGTCAGAGAATTGTGGGGAGATAAGATGTGAGACCAGATTCCATTCCATAGGGTCTTTTAAGCCAGAGAAATCCATTATGAAGTTTTGAGTAGAGGAATGGCATGATCTGAATTTAAAAAAAAAAAAAAATTTAGAGAGATTTTTGCTGTAGGGCCTGTGCACTCGACCAAGACACAGAAAGTGAGAAATCATCCCCACCCCCACCCCAGGAGGATGGCCACACTGCAATCCTTTTCCTCCTCTCTCCTCTCAGGATTTTGGGCCCACACGCACAAGTGCCTGGTGTGAGTTTCAAGCCTCTGGGTCTGAGACTTGAACAGTGGTTGGTCATGTGGGAGTCCAGCGCATTAATCTCTGCACCACCTGCTGGCCCCGACTTGAATTATTTTTAAAGATAATTATTCACTATTCCTGAATAAATAGATTGTGAGGGGCCAACAGGGGAGGCAGGGAAGCTAGTGAGAAAAATATTACTATAGTCCAAGCCAAATATGGTGGCTTAGGAAAGGATATTAGGAGTGGGGGTGTTGAGAAGTGGTTGGGCTCTGTAAGTTTTGAAGGACAAAATGACAAAATTGCTGATATGTAAAAAAGAAAGGGAGGTCAGCCTGTGACATGGTGGTTAAGGTGGCTGGATCACACATGGCTGATTGCACAGTTCAAGTCCTGGACCCAGCAGCCTGACAAGCACACTAGACGTGTGTGTGAGTCCTGAAATCCTGAGAGAAGAATGGAGATGGGAGTACAGGTGCTTTCTCTCTCTCTCTCTCTCTCTCTCTCTCTCTCTCTCTCTCTCTCTCTCTCTGCCCTGTAGCAAATATATAAATTTTAAAAAAGAAAGGAAGGATGATCTCAAAAATTGGACCCAATCAGCAGAAAAACAGAATTGTTTCTATGAAGAAGAGAAAAACAGTAGGAAGGAATGGTTGATTGTGGTATACCAGGTGTGAGATCATAAATCAATGTGATAAATGAGAAGATATAAATGAAACTAACATCATTCTTGGCCCATTGTACATGTCTCCTCCTTTCAGGATTTTGGGCACACAGATACACCCAGCTTGTTTTTTCTTTTTCTTTCTTTCTTTCTTTTTTTAGAGGGTTTTGCTTTAGGGTGTATGTGCTTGCTGGAGAGAGGCAGACTCAGTGAGAGGGAAAATGTGAAATCATCCCCCGGGGTGGATGGCCACACCACAATCCCTTCTCCTCCATTCTTCTGGGATCTTGGGCACGCATGCACATGCACCTGGCATGAGTTTCAAGCTACCAGGTCCAGGACTTGAACTGTGCTTGGCCGTGTGGGAATTTAGCGATGTAACCTCTGCACTATCTGTTGGTGCCACACCCACCTTGTTTTCCAAGCCACAGGGTCCAGGACTCGAATCACATGGTCAACCATGTGGGATCCAGCCACTTTAACCACCACTGACAGACTGGCCTGTCCCACCAATCTTAATCCCTTTCCTATCCTTTACAGCACTTCTTTGTTACCGATTCTTGTTCTCACAATGAATTTAGTCACTACTTACACACATCTGCCGTTTCATTCACTGCTTCTCCACAGACTGATACAGTCAAGTAGTTCCACAACAGCAGGAAGGTCAGCTACAGCTCACCCAGAAAAGTTCCAGCAGATTATGGACTGGACAGACAGAGATGAATCACATTTTTAAATAAATAAAAACAGTCAATACCAAAACAATTGTGATGGCAATCTTAGTGTCTCAAAGTACTTAAAGTGCTTGGGACTGGCGGGTGGCATGGTGATAAAAGTGCTGGACTCCCACTTGGCCAACCGCAGTTCAAGTCCTGGACCTGGTGGCTTCCTTTCTCACTTTTCCTCTCTCTCTTTCTCTGTCTCTCTCTGATCAAACTGGAAAATCATAATAATAAATATAGTTAAATAAAATAATAGTTTAAAAACAAAAAAAAGGTACTTAGAATGCTTCAGCACTCTAAAAGTTTTTCTGGTATTTATTGTTTTTATAAGAGAAATTTTGTGAAGATTGAAATAATCATGCTTCATAGGAATTTTTCCCCTAGAATTTCTGTAAGATGCTAAAAATCTGAATATTTACAAAAGATTTGTAGTTACTATGACTGATATTTCTTAGAAGAAATTCCACTTCTTTATATTCTTTTGTCTAAAGTGTTGAAGCACAATGTTCAAAGGAAATAAGTACTTATGTGACTATGCCTTAGAAATATTTTATCCAACATCAACCTAAACAGTAACCGACTTGTAAATAGATCTACACATAGAAATAGTCTACACATAGAAAAATAAGCTCAGTTTGCTAAAATTCTTTATTGTAGATTCATTTGAAATGTCAGTATTCTGTTCACATATCTCCGTTCTCTTAAGAATCATCAGCATTTAATTTATGAGTGTTTTTAGTTGGGAAGAGTCTGCTGCTTAAAATTCATTTCAATCCCCTTGGTCTAGTTGAGGAATACTTATATCTTGTGTTTTTTCCTAAGCCCTCCTCCATGTCCAATTTCCCATAATTAATTTAATTCTTAATTCAAAATAGAGTGCTGTTCCCACCACTTCCCCACACCCCAGCCCAGGGGCAATAACACAGAGAATAGCAGAACCCAGGGACAAACAGCGTGTTTGTCCCATGGTTGCCATTGTTTCATCCCTAGGGAAAATCCAGTAGTTGAGTGACTTTCTGTGACCTTAAGAACTGGGCATCGTGTGGTTTAAGACTAAACCCTATAGTAGGCCGTGGAGCAGCTAAGGGTCATGGCTGGAAGGTTACACAGAACAACAGACAGGTTTACTTTCAAGGAGTGAAAATGCTTCTGTGGGGACTTCAGATTATTCAGTAGCAGAAAGACAGAGCACCCATCTTTGCCAAGAAGACATAGGAGCCAATAAGGACTCCTCTCTGTAGCTTGTCAAATGGGAACATTGGCATGGCAATAAAACTCTTGAAAATGCCCTAGGTTTGTGACTTTGTGACTCATGGCTATTAATACTAACATATAGTTTGATGGGAATTTTTTTTTTTTTTTTAGATTTTTTGCCATAGGGTAAATGCACTTGCCTGAAAGAGACAGAGGGAGAGGCAAAGAGAGAAATTACCTCTAGAGGGATGGCCATGTCACCATCCCTACTCCTCAGTTCTCCTCTTGAGATTTTGAGCACACATGCACAAGTGCCTGTCATGTTTTTCAGGCCACCAGGTCTGGGATTTGAACCAAGGTCAGCCATGTGGGATCCAGTGCCTTAACCACCACACCACCTGCTGGCCCATGACAGGAACCTCTTTAGGCTCCCCAGGGTACACAATGGAAAGAAAACAAATGTGTTCAAGCAAATATGTCAGCATTTAGTATAAAGTGCAGCAAAGCAGTTGGTGCTGACTGCAAGACGCTGAGTTGACTATACTGCCTTTTGTTCATGTGTTTCCGAACTTACTGGGACCAACAGATGACATAATGGTTACATGGCTGGACTCCCGCATAGGCAACCATGGTTCAAGTCTCGGCCTTAGCTGCTTAAAACTCATGCCAGCACATGTGCTTGCATGCATGCGTGCATACCCGAAATCCCAAGAGGAGGATAGAGGAGAAGAGACTGTGGCATGGCTATCCCCCCTGGGAAGGTGATTTCTTGCTTTCTGTCTCTTCAGCAAGCGTACACACCCTATAGCAAAAATCTCTCTAAAAATAAAAATAAAAATAAACAAGTGTAACTGTCCTAGTTCATGACCAGGAATCATTTATTTCCAGGAAGAATCTGCTTCGGAATATTTTCCTTTAGTTTGCTCCTGCAAAACCCATGTCTAGAGGAAGTGGGAAGATTTACTCAGGTTTCCTTATCACGGTAATTATTAGCAGTCTTAACTCAACTGGCACCAAGTTCATTTTCCAGCTGGGATAGCTCTACCTTTTTACTTAGGCTGGAAAGAAAATTGGTTTTGACTGATCTTTTTTTTATTATTATTATTATTTCAGGGATAGTCGCTGTTCTCTTCTGTGGAGTCACACAGGCGCATTATACCTACAACAATCTGTCGTCAGAGTCCAAAATGAGGACAAAACAGGTAAAAGAAAACACTCACTCCAGGCTTTGTCTTTTTTCTCAGTGTAATGGTTATTTGCAATTCTAGCAAAGCACTTGGAAAGAATTTCATTAGTAAAGGAAGAAAGTAAGCTTAAGGCTTCATTACGGGTTGGATATTTATAGATTTTTTTTTCCCCTCCAGGATAACCATTAACAATTCTCTTGGTAAGCAAAAATATAGTTATAATAGTTTCTCCCTCCTGAGAGATGTGGAACATCGACTGTCAGTCTCAAAGATGAAAGGCTTACAGTTGGTAATAATTCACAGTCACTTACATCTAAAAGCATTATAAAGCATGTGAGATTGGGTAGTTATATAGAGAGAAGGAAATGAAGAAGAAGGAAGTGATGTTTGGTCTTTAATTGGGTGCTTTTGCATCTAAGCAAACTCCACTGCCAGTTGTCACACAAGCAAAATGTATCTCCCTTATGCCAAGAACACATCTGTTGAATATTTGCGTCTGAATATTTGCGTAAGAACATCCATTCTTTCCACAAACATTTACTCCACAGCTACTCTGTGCCAAACACTGTGCTAAGTACTAGGAATGGAGGAATATGGTCCTGCCATCAAGAGCTTCATTATCCAGTCTATTGATGAGGACAAAGAGTTGTAACACGTAATTATCCACAATGTAATAAGTACTGTTAGAGAAATGTCTGTACAGGATGTTTGGAGAGCACTTCGTAAGGCATTCTCCTACAGTTAGACTTGAGAAAGTGATTAAAAAAAAAAAATTCCAAAGATGAGCCTGCTCTAGTGCTTGACTGCAAATGGAAGTTAACTAGGTAAAGATTTGGGGTCTACTGGGGGATGGAAAGTAGCAGGAAGAGCATTGAGGCCGAGAGAGGAGCATGGACGGTCTCATGAGCAGTCCACTTGACCTCTGTAAATATGAGGTCTTCGGGAACGTCATGATGGTTTTTTCTATGCAGAAATACATTGTGACATTCTGGACAGCAATAATTTGATGTGGCTAGCAGATGGGGTAAGGCTGAAACAATGGAATACAGCGAGGCGTGAGACCACAGGGATAGCCAGAGGCCAACTTATAAAAGGACTTTCATACCTTATGAAGGCATTTAGACTTTATCCTATAGGTAATTAAATAACAGAAATGTATTGTCTCAAAATTCTGGAGGCCAGTAGTCTGAGATCAAGGTGGTGGCAAGATTAGCTTTTTCTGAGGCCTATTAGGGAGAATCTGCTCTGTGTCCCTCTCTTAGTACCTGTAGATTGTCTTGCAGTCTTTGATATTCCTTGACTTGTAAACACATCACCCTGATCTCTGCCTTTACGTTCACATGGGATTCTCACTGCATGTATGTCTATCTCCAAATTTCCCCTTCTTAGAAGGACACCAGTCATATCGGGTAAGGGGCCCACCTCGCTTCAGTGGTACATTTGCAGTGTTTCTATATCCAAGTTAGGTCACATTCTGGGATGTGGGGACTAGGACTTAAACATATGAATGTTGCAGGGATGCAATTCAGCCCATAACAAAAAGTCATTGAGGGTTTAGGCAGAGTGATTTTAGTATAATCAGAATTCATTTTATTTTATTATTATCTTATGCCAGAAGGTGTGCGCATGGGCATGAGAGAGTGAGAAAGAAAGTTCCTCCCAACAGGGATAGTCACAACACAATCCTTTTGTTTTCCAGGTCTTCATTCCCTCAGAATCCTAGGCATGTGTGACAGTATGTCTTTTTATAAGCTGATGGGGCTGAAACTCAAATCCCAATCAGCCACATGGGCTCTGGCATCCTCTACATAGTACCTAACTGCTACACTATAGAGCTGACCACAGAGTTCCATTTCAGAAATATCACTCTTCCTGACATGAGGAACATGGATCAGTGGTACTTGTCTCAGCTAGTTTTTGCTGTGTAACAAATAACCACATAATCCCAGCAGTATCCAACAGTAAACATTTATTTATCACACACCTGCGAGTTTTAGCCAATTTAAGCTGGGTTGGGCTTATAATAGCTGAGTTTAGTTTATGTGTCTATGGCATAGTTGGAAGCTCTATTTTATGTTCAATTTGAGACATACTTGTTAGTGTCATGTGTCTGTAATTCTTTTCCTGGCAGAGAAACAAATTCCAGTGTTAAAGCAAGTCTAATTCATTTTTTTTAAAAGTTTATTTACTTATTTCTTCCATGACAGAGAGACAGAGAGAGAAAGAGGAGAGACCCAGACTCCAACTGGGTCATCATACCACAGTTCACCCCCAGTCTCAGACAGCCCTGATATACATGCCCAATGTCTACAGGAGTCGTAGAAACTTCCAATTTATTTGTCAAAGAGGCAGATGTTTCGGAATCCTGGCTGATTATGGGTTTTGTTTAGATTTCACTTTTGCCTTTTCCACTCTCACTGCCTCAAGATGATGTCAGATGTCCTCAGCACAGTCAGGCTTATTATATGAGCCTTTCGGGGGTAGATTGCATTATTTAGTTCAATTCTTCATTATCCCCTACATCTTCCTCCTTGCCAAGTAAATTAACAGGGCTCTCCCACTGCGGGCTGGGGGCCTTCTCAGCCTCTTTAGTTTGGACTGAGTCATATAATTTTCTTCGGTCAATAGGATATTTAAGAGATAATGTAAGCAGAGGCTTGAAATGGATTTTCCTTGTAGTGGCATGTAGTGGCACAGCGATAACACAAATTTGGGATCCTCTATTTGGATCCCAAAGCCCCATACATACTGGGCGTGTGTGTGTTCATGAAGACTTAATTTAAGGCTCTTCAAAGTAGTTACCACTTTCATCCATCTCTCTTTGCTATGTCCCAAGCTTAGCTGAATCTGCTCCTACCTCCCCCTGCCCAGGGACTCTGCAAGGTCACCCTTCCCCTCTGCCTACCGCTGTAAATGCTTCAGAGAGATCACAAGATGTGATTACAGAAATGTCGAGAAGCCCCAAGTAAAACAAATCACAAGACTGCTACCAATACCCAGAAACTTCCCATAGACAGTCTTCTAAGATCCTTTTAATTATGGAGACTACCAGCAGTCTCTTGGGCTTAAAGAGAAATGTCTTGGGCAGGTTTTTCCTGACCTCTTTTGGTTTTCTGAGCATTTGTATTCTGAGAAGCTGAACCTTGTTTAGGGACTTGCACTTTTAAGTCATGCTATCTAGACTGTCAGCAGAACTTCAAAGATAACCCATCTCATGGTGAGACAGCAGCTCAGCACCTAGGGGAGACTAAACCAAAATCAGTGCCCCACAGCCTTCTGTTCTCCCTCGGAATGGCTTGACAAGTACTCCCTGATGGGCTGCCTGTATCCGTCTTACAGCACGCTCCTTTAAAGAAGGAGATTTTTTACAAGTTCACTCTTTAACATCTAGATAACCACATTCCCTGTCTGTTCCCCCCACTGACTTCTTTTCTGGGTGCCTACATCGTAGTAGGAGCTTAATGAGTGGTGTGAATTTCCTTCCACTCCCCTCTCATCCAGCCCCTACTTCTTTTCTTTCTACCAGGATCTGTCATTTTCTACTTTTTTCTTGTATAATGTATATATACAAAGCATATATGCATATTTATACTCACGTGCATATCTATGCATACATAAACAAACACATTTCCACACTCTAGTACATAGAGTCTGAAGTCACTGCTTGGAAAGAAATGAGAGCAGAAGTTCTCAACTTTATCTGTACCGGCAAAGTTTAAATTCTGCATGGGAAACCACGTACAATTGTAAACAAATGCCGAGGCACATATTATAGAAGTTGCTGCTATGTCCTCTCTGAAACTGGGAAAGGTTTGGAAAGTATTATTTTTTTTCCTTTTTTTTTTTTTTTTTTTTTTTTTTTGGAGAGGTTTTTGATACAGGGCACGTGCGCTCACCAGAAAGACAGAGAGACAGAGAGACAGAAAGCAAGAAATCATTTCCCACCGGGGGCGGGGGGGGGGGGGGGGGATGGCCATGCCGCAATCCCTTCTCCTCCATTCTCCTCTCAAGAGCTTGAGCACGCACGCACATGCACCCAGTGTGAGTTTAAGCCACCGGGTCCAGGACGCAAACCGTGGTCAACTACATCAGAGTACAGCGACATAGCCATTACGCTAACTGCTGATCCCAAGGTTTGGAAAGTATTATGTGACATCCCATGGTTACAGGACACAGACCTTCCCACATTGTGCTCACATTGTCAATAGAAAAAGTAACAGTTACTCTGTCTATAGACCTCTGTTTCCAGGACTCTTTAATGGGAGTATACAAAGTCAGTTACTAAACCTATGGAAAGGGAAGGGAAATCAACTCTGTGTTACAAAATCCAAAGGTTATATGACTTAGAAAGAAATTTTATTCATTGACTATGTTTATACCAGCTAATGAAGTTGCTATATCTGGATACAAAAGCTTTTTGAAAATTATGTATCCTTGATAGCATCAAGGATAAGATAGATGCCTTTTTAAAATTATAGTTGCACTTTAAAATATATTTTATAAGTTGATTTCTTCTGACATAAAGAGAGAGAAAGACTGAAAGACAGAGACCCCCAAAGAATCTTTATGGTGCAATCTGCCCCTTGTCTTCAGTCAGCCAGACATGTACGCACACGCATACGTGACTTCTCAAGGTAGCCCTAGGACTCAAACTCAGGAACTCTCTCATGAGTCTGCTAGTAACACCTCTGCATCATCACCTGGCCCCTCATTTTAAAATATGTGTATAAGTGATAATGACTCTTCATATGTAGGTGAATTAATGTTTGCTCCAACTCAAAAATTACGTAACATGGTGCCAGCAGGTAGAATGGTTGGTTGATTGAGGTGCTAGACTCTCACATGACTGACCACAGTTCAAGTCCCAGGCTTGGCAGCTTGCTTTCTCACTTCCCCTCTCTCTCTCTGGTCAAATTATAATTAATTAATTAATTAAATGTACATTATGTGATATTACCATGTATTAGGCACAAAGCAGTATAATAAAGACACTGATGCTATTACCTACCGAAAAGATTTATACTTTGAATAGCAAACCCTTCTGTTGGGTTGTCAGGAAAATTATGACACGTTTTTTCTATATTTTTCTATGCAAAAATGTATCATAACTCTTCTGACAACCCAATATGCAGAGTGTACAAACATCTGTGTCATTGCCTTCCCCTGTACTTGGAGAGCTTCTCTGCCTTAGGGTGTACACACCAGCGTACAGATACACATATACTGTAAGCCTGCCTCGTGCTCTGGAATCTGAGCACAGCTTCAGAACTACAGGTGGACAGAGGCATATAATGGCATGGAACCTAAAGGCTGTGCCATGAACCATTCAGAAGACTGCACACAGACCCCTGAGCCTACTCACACAAGTCCCAGCCTGCCTCCCACCCCTTGCTCCCTCATCCTCTCACTCCCACCCCCAGGCAGATTTGGGAGCTGTTTATCTGGGCCAAACTCCAGAATGTTTTCATCAGCTGTCTTTACCTTGCCTGAGGCTGACTTGAAGGGGACCAGATGGTGGTGCAGTGGTAAAATGTGACACTCCGTGAGTTTGACCCACATGGGGTTCGGGTTGGGGTTTGGGTTTGGGTCTGCACACCTCCCTGAATACCTCGAGCACATGTATGCCCATGGTACAGGGCGGGCTGAAGCTGAGGGTGGGTGCAGCATCAAGACCCCATTGGGGATGCTATATATCTTCTATTTCTCTGTCTCTCTTGCTCATGAAGGAAATAAATAAATACATGAAAAAAAGGAAGGGAGGGAGGGAGGAAGAAAGGAAGCTGGGAAGAGAGCCAGGAGTATGTGCATGGGAAGCAGGCTTGTAATTTCAGACAGGGTGGCCAGGAAAGGCTTCTGAGAGAAGGTGGTATTTTGAAGGACGTGAGAGAGGGGTCATGTAGACAGATGGGGCAGAGCTGTCCAGAAATTGGGAACGACAGATGCAAAGGCCCCCGGGACAGAGGATCAATGTGGCTGGGGAAGCGTGAACCAAAGGAGACTGTGAGAGACAATATTTGAGTTTCAACAAGGCTGGAAAACACTAGGGGCTTTAAATATAGATATGCATATGATGTCATTTAAGTTTTTAAAAGAATGGAAGGCCCAGTCACAGTTCTTCAAATGATAGGGCTTTGTTGTGAGATGATGGAGCCATATGAGAAGGCCTCGGGTTCGGCCCCAGGTTGATCCAAACGTGTTTGGTGTGTCCATCTGTGCCTCTGTAATCCTGGAGGGAGAGAGGGGGAAAATTATGGTAAGGTGAGACGTTGTTCTGGTCTCCCTTTCTCTCTCAAGAAATAATAAATACTTTTTTTTTTTTTGAGAGGTTTTTTTTTTTTTTTTTTTTTTTTTTTTTTTTTTTTTTGCTATAGGGCGCGTGCGCTCGCCAGACAGACAGAGAGAGACATAAAGACACAAAGCGAGAAATCTCCCCCCCCGGGGGGGGGGGTGGTCACACTGCAATCCCTTCTCCTCCATTCTCCTCTCGGGATCTTGGGCACGCACGCACACGTGCCCGGCGTGAGTTTTAAGCCACCGGGTCCAGGATGTGAACCGTGGTTGGCTACGTGGGAGTCCAGTGACATAGCCATTACGCTAACTGCTGGTTCCCAGAAATAATAAATACTTTTTACAGTGAATGTGCCACCATAGCAAGCACAAGAAATACTTTTATTAAAAGGAAGCTTGGTCGGGGCCAGGAAGTGGCATGGTGGTTAAGTTACTAGATCTCACATAGCTAACTGTGCAGTTCAAGTCCAAGTCCCAGACCCAGTGGCCTGAAAAACACACGAGGGGTGTGTGTGTGTGTGTGTGTGTGTGTGTGTGTGTGTGCCCAAAATACCCAGAGGAGAATGAATAGAACGAATTGTGGTGTGGCCATCTCTACTGGGGGGTGATTTCTGATTCTCTCTCTCTCGCTCTCTCTCTGATGAGCACATATGCCCTATAGAAAAAAAAGAAAAGCAGAAGAAGAATGAAAGCACCATTTACTAACTAGGGAAAACGGTAAGAGTAACAAGTTTGAGGGATAGTCAGGAACTTGTTACCCTTACAGTGGATGGAGAAATAGCCCAGAAAATAGGCCCAAATGTCCTCCAATGTAAAGATGTCAGAGACCAGCAGAGGCTGAGCGGTAGTAGTTAATCAGTAAAGAAAAGGCAGGATATATGGAGCCCTAGAAGCCAAAGTAAGAGTGGGTCTCAAGAAGCAGTATTACAAATTGTGCCAAATGATGCCAAGAGGTTAAATAAGAAGCAGACTGTGAACGCCACTGATGACACTGGCAAGAATCATATTGGTGGAGAGGCAGAGTAAAAGCCTGGCTCCAGTGGGTTCAAGAGGAAATGAGAAGAAACCGGAACCCTTACGGACAGACAAGTCCTTCCAAGGAGTTTTGCTGTGAAGAGAAGCAGAGAAATTGGGTGATAGCTAATGAGAAAAATGGGGCCAAGTGGATGATCATTTTATTTTTAAGGTGGGAGAAGAGTATTTTTGTATGTAGATGGGCATGATATCATAAAAAAAAAGAGGAAGAAAGAAAGAAAGAAAAGATAATGCATTTAGAGAGTTTGCCAAGACTTTTAAATGACAGATTTCAGACTCCTATTTTTTAACTGCAGTTCAAACTATTTTGCCTCTTTGTAAATATTCATCAATTAATAGATGGGATCATACCGAGGGTGGGGTTTAACATCATCTATTCAGTAAGCCTTGAACAAGTGGATAGATGAGTAAACATCTGGCTATCTATAATATACTCTCAGCTAATTCAGATGATTAGTCGTTTGTCTTACATTTGATTCCATCAACTTAGAAAATCTTCCAATTTTTGCACATTTATTTTACTTTTTAAACTAAAATTTAGGTTGAGATGGACATACATGTTTTCATGTATTTGCTTTTGAGAAGACAAATACTTTGTCTAGCTTTTAGGGGCAAACAATGACATTTTCATTATAGCACATTCTTTCCAGATGCTTATTTTATTTCCATTCCTCTCAGATGATATGTTTAGTGTTTATCATCACTGAATGCAAAGGCAGCAATGCAAACCCAAATTTAAATTTTCAATAAAAGAATACAATGGGAGCCAAATTGGATGTGCTGTGTGTGACTTTAAAAGAAAGTTCAAGTAAAGAATCTGGAATATGAGAGAGACAAAATGATATGATGGAAAGAATATTTGGCTGAGAGTCCAGGAAACTGGGTCTTGCATCTGTCTCTTCTAATAACAGAGGGACCTTGAATAATTGACTTAACACACATAAGCTTCAGTTTTCTCATCTGTAAAATGAATAAGTGAACTAAATAACTGATTTTTATTTTATTAGAGACTTTTGCTGTAGGTCATGTGTGCTCACCAGAGAGACAGAAAGCAAGAAATCACCCCGGAAGGGGATTGGCATTCTCACACCCGGTGTTAATTTCAAGCTGCAGGGGGTCTGGGACTCAAACCATGGTTAACCACTTGGCAATCTAGTACCTTAAGCACTATGCCACCTGCTGGCACCTTAAATAACTGACTTTTAAGGATCATATTCTAGACTTAATATTCTATGACTTCACCTAGAGCATAAGATATACATCTCAGGCCAGCAGATGGTGTGGAAGTTAAGGTGGTTGGATTCCACATGGCTGACTTTGCAGCTGGACCCAGAAGGTTGACAAACATAGTGGGCTTATGTGCATGTGGCATGGCCATCTTCCCTGGGGGATGACTTCTTATTTTCCCTTGCTGTTTCTCTCTGGCAAGTGCATGTGGCCTATAGCAAAAAAAAAAAAAAAAAAAAAAAAAAAAAAAAAAAAAGAATAAAGAAAGAAAAAAGAAAGACACACATCTAGCTTCGTCCAGACTAAGATAAAGCAAAGATTACTTGCTTAAAGATTGCAGTGTGGGGGCAAAGAGGTGGCATGACAGTGAAGGTACTGGATTCTCACATGACCAACCACAGTTCGAGTCCCAGACCTGGTGGCTTGCTTTCTCATATTCCCTTTCTCTTTCTCTCTCTCTGTCTCTCCTTGGTCAACACATGTGCACTATAGCAAATTTTAAAATAATAGGAAATAAAATTAAACAATTCTTTTAAAAAAGATTGCAACGTGAGCATATGAGAGGAGAAGTGAGAGTTCAGCATTGATCTTGAGCCCAAAGCACTGAGTACACCATTTTAATAAGTTATCAGATCAAACCAAGGATGAAGGGATCAAAAAACCACAGTCCCTGGTTCCTATTAGGATAAAAAGCTTCACACCAAGGGCTGGCTGGTTCTGCCAAGAAAACCTCCCAGTTTTTGAGTGAGTGGTTGCAATGGCTTTGTCCGAAACTGCCTGCATCTTGGAATGGAGAGTACAAAGAAGAGTTTATTGCTACCACGCAGCCTCTCAGGGTATGATGGAAGGGCTTTTCAACTTTTCAATTCAAGCATGGACTGTGCATGTTCTAAGGACTATAGTGGTTGCAAGGCAGGCATCATCCTAGAAGCCAGGGAGACAAAGGCAAACAAAATATGGTTCTTGCCCTTAGGAAGTCCTAACATAGCAGGAGACACATATGTACACACACACACAGACACTAAAGGCAACTCCGTGCAGCAAAGGTTAAGCTAGAGGAACATACTCGGGACCAACAGTTAGTGTAATGGCTATGTCGCTGGACTCCCATGTAGTCGAGCGCGGTTCAAGTCCCGGACCGGGTGGTTTAAACTCACACCGGGCGTGTATGTGTGCGTGCCCAAGATCCCAAGAGGAGAATGGAGGAAAAGGGATTGCGGCATGGCCATCCCCCCTTGGAGATGATTTCTCGCTTTCTGTGTCTCTCTGTCTTTCTGGCGAGCGCATGCGCCCCAGAGCAAAAACCTCTCCAAAAAATAAAAAATTAAAATTAAAAATTAAAAAAAAAGATAGAGGAACACACAGTGTGTCATGGGAACGAACCAAAGGACTGAATTGCTTACTGGATGCAAAGTTTTCACAGGAAGCTGATTTTGGAGTTGGGTGCTTTGGAGTTCATGTGTAAGGTAATTAGGGAATTATCATGTGGGTTTAATGGGGGGATGAAAGCAAAATGAACACAGTACATCAAAAACATAGAATTATGAAAGAACTTGATAAGGTCCAGAAATAAAGAATCCACACTGTGATTTCCCTCCGAGAAGCAGATAGTGGTGTTTCAGGCCTCTAACTGGTATAGTTTGGGGAGAGGAGAAGGGTTGTGTGGGAGACAACTGAGAATGAAAACATAAAAGTGAGTTCAGGTGGATCTTTCAGCGTTTCAGTGTACTATATTTAGCGCTTCATCCTCTATGGCTAATAATTGCTTTCAGCTTCAAAGCATGGGCGTGTTGATTATAGATTTCTGCCTTGCAAAGATAACAGTGATAGCATCATTGAGAAAAAACTGGGCAAAGGATCTTTTGTAATTGGTAGTATTCTTGTTTCTATTAGTGGTTTTAAGGGTTAGCTACGAGAAAAACACGGTCATTGCCTTCCATGACATAATCTTCATACCATACCAAAGGAATCTTCATTCCTTTCAATATACTACTTAGATATATAGCATCTAAATTCATCTTAATCTTCTATGACTCTGAACCATTTTTTTTTGTCCTGTCTAACCTTTCAGGATGTTGTGGCCTGTATGAAAAGTTTGTGGAAATTTATCATTTGGTTTTTCCCTTGAACTTAAGAGCTCAGTAAGTTCTTGCTGAATTAATAAATAAATTAATGGATAAATGAATTATGACCATTAACATTCCAAGATAAAAAAATAGAGAGAGGAGAAACAATATATGCTAATGAATGGTTTCATTTTATTCTGATATGATGCATTAATTTAAATTTAATGAGTTGGGTGCATAAGGCAAATGTCTAGGGTAATCCTGAGATATGGAAAGGAACATCAAGTGTGGTTCTACTACTTGTGTGAGTTTCCGCAGTGTGGCTCTGCCTTATTGATTTGCATTACAGTGGTTTTTGATTATGGTTTTATGCATTTTTTTTCCCATCACTTTTAACAAAAGCAGGCACGTTTCATCCCAGTTACCTGTTCCAAGGCACAGTGAAGAGAGAGTGTCATGGGCAACAATGCTTTTGCCTCCCTGGCTTCTGAGAAGATCAAAGATATCTTCATAAAGCATAAAATTGCCTTTTCTTAAAAACTCTAATTACATTTCTTTTGTCAAGATTTCTACCACTTTTCTTCTTCCCTTCATTCAAAGTACCTTTAAAAATACCATTCTAGAAGGGTTGAATTTATAAATGAAGGCAAAGTGTTTAAATTTCTCCTTAGCTAAGCTGGTGATTCTTTTCAATGAAACTCATTATAGTGTATAAAGGACATTTAGTAGTTCAGCTAATAAGTGTTCCCTTTTAAATGCTAATGAGACTAGAGCTCCCACATCATGGCAAAAACACGGTGTACTTTCAGGGCCCAGAAAGAAGGGTGTCTCTGAACCCCTATTGAGAAGTCTTTTCTCCACAACCAACTCACCATGATAGGGGCCACAGATGATGGTTTGGCAACCTCAGTAGTTAGAACCTTTGATATTCCGGATTCTGGGGCCCAGGAGAAATAAAGATTAGCACGACATTCATCATGCTTCCCCTTAAATTTTTTGTTGTAAATTTTTTTCACTGACAAAGCTATAGTTGAACTATAACTTCAAAATTGAGCCTCTCCTACTCTTAATCATGTGTCTGTGTTTGTTTATCATAGCCTAAAATTTCAGTTGGAAATTTTAAGTTATAAAATCAAGAAGTTCAAGGTAGATTGCACTGTGAAGATTTTTACTTATGCCATAGGGTGTATGTGCTTGTCAGAGAGAGACAGACAGAGAAAGAAAGTGAGAAATCACCCCTCAAGGGGGATGGCCATGTCGCAGTCTCTTCTTGCCTGTTCTTCTCTTGGGATTTTGGACATGCATGCACACATGCTCAGTGTGTTTTTCAAGCCACAGTGTCCGGAACTAGAATGGCTAAGTCAGCAACATGGGATCCAGCATCCTATCTGCATGACACTTGTTGGCCCTTCCAGATAAACTTTGAAACCCAGAATTTTATTGGAGGAAACTGAAGCCCAAGGAAATTCAATGACTTGGAAGGGCACAGCCTGTTCTCCAAGCCAAGGGCCAACCTTGGCATAGGTCAGCACTCAAGGGATACATACTACAAGCTAAAAATATATAGTATATACCCCTTAAAACAACATTTGGTGTATTTGTAATCTATTGCTATGTAACAAATTATCCCCAAATTTAGCGGATTAAGCCAACCAATTTATATTGGTATTTCACATAGTATTTGAGGGCCCCAAATCCAGGCATCAGCTTCACTGGGAAGTTCTGGTTCAGGGTTTCCCGTAAGATGTTTGTCAAGCTGTTAGGCAGAGCTTCAGTATCTCAAGTTGTGGCTAGGGCTGGAGAATCCACTCCAAGATGGCTCACTCAAATGGTTGTTGGCAGAAGACCTCAATTCTTCACCACCTGGAGTATCCTCCATAGGGTTGTTCATGTAAGACTCACGTGATGTGAACGCTTACTTACCTTCAGAGCAAATGAAACCAGAGAGATCAAGAAGAAAGTACCAGTGTCTTTTACTGACTAGTTCTAAAGTAATCCATTGTCACTTCTGCCGTATTCTGTTAGAATTGATTCACTAAGACCAATGCACATTCCAAGAGAGAGGAATTAAGATCTAGCTTTTGAAGGGAGAAGTATTAAAGACTTGGTGGACGTATTTTAAAACTACCAGGACGGCTGATAGTTTAGAAGGAGTTGTTTGATAATAGTTTCCGATTTTTTTTTTTATAATTGAATACTTACATTTTCTACTTCTTCAGTCAATTTTGGCCACATGTACTTTCTTAGTAACATTTTTTTCCTATCCAGATTAAAACTTTTTTAATATCAACAATTGGTGAATACTACATTATGCCAGGAACTATACATATATGTTTCACATAAATTATCCCAATTAATATTCACCAAAATAATTCATGAGGTAAATACAATTATTTGTCAGATTTCTTATGCCTGAGAGAAGCTAAGAAAGTCACACAAAGAATAGAGTTGTATATCATAGCCTATTATTATTTTTAGTGTCTTCTTTTATGTCTTTGTGTTTTAATTTCGCCAGAGAGCACATGAGCTCTTTGGAGAGAGAACTGAACGTGGGGGTGAGATTAAGAAAGCACCCCCTATGGGGAATGGTCATGTTACAATCCCTTCTCTTCCATCTCTCCCTCTTTTTAAGATTTTGGGCACACAGGCACACGTGCCTGACATGTTTTTCAAGCCTGTAATCTAGGAATCAAACAGTTGACTGGATCCAATTGCTTTCACCCCCCACACTACCAGTTGGCTCTTTAGTTCTTTTAAAATATATTTTATTGTAGATTTTTATTGTAGATTTTATTGTAGGTTTTATCATGTTGAAAATAATGGGTATATATTTCCCCTTTTTAAGTCTATGAGGTTCTGCATATTATACTGATTACTTTGGATTAATTTGTGCCTTATACTACTGTTTTCTCTTTTTATCACTAATCCATTCTTCTTGCTTTCCTTACACTTCTTTTCTTCTTCCCTGTCTCATTTAATGGAGAATTGTGTACCTAAATGAAACTTTTCCCTGTTGACCACCACCCTCCTTTTTTATTTTTCCTGCTTTACTCCTGTCTAAGAAGTTCATAATGTATAGAGCCAAAAATGTCTTTTATTTTTCACCAAAGTATTGATGCTATCTCATCTTCTCTCCTGTTCATCTCTTTCCTTCATGCCAGATATTTCATTTCATTTTGCCTCTGTTGGCTTTCTTTCTTCAAAATTTACCAGTGCTCTGTGTAGCTAAGAATGCTGGTTATTATGATTGTTGTTTTCTTTTACTTCTTTTTTCATTTTCTTTTTTTGGAGAGGTTTTTGCTATAGGGCACGTGTGCTCGCCAGAAAGACAAAGAGACATAGAGAGATAGAAAGCAAAAAATCATCCCCCGGGGGGATGGCCATGCCGCAATCCCTTCTCCTCCATTCTCCTCTCGGGATCTTGGGCACGCACACACGGCATGAGTTTAAGCCATTGGGTCCAGGACTCGAACCATGGTCAGCTACATGGGAGTTCAGTGACATAGCCATTATGCTAACTGCTGGTCCCCCTTTTACTTCTTTATCACCATCATAAAAGTCTCTGTATCAGAGTCACTGACCAGGACTATCTTTATCTTACCCTGTAGGAACATGTTGGTGGCCCACATTCATTTACCTTTAGGACCAGGTGATGACACACTGGTAACACAATTAAGGTCACATAAGAAAGGTCCTGGATTCACATCTTGGAACCTCCCAAGCACACCAACCATGAGCACATACCCATGGCCCAGGCCAGACGGACTTGAGGTTGATCACAGCATATAAACCCCATTGGGGGTGTCTGTCTCTTTCTCTCTCTCTGTAATGGAGAATTAAATAAACTTAAATATTTATATATGTTATGATGTATATATAAATTCACATTTAAATTTATTGCCAACATGTTTTCTAAGTCTTTTTTTTTTAAATAGAGATTTTTGCTATAAGGCTTGTGTACTCTCCAGACAGAGAGACAGAAAATGAGAAATCACTTCCCACAGAAGATGACCATGCTGCAGTCCCTTCTCCTTCATTATCCTCTTGGGATTTAGGGCACACATGTACATGCACCCCATGTGAGTTTCAAGTTGTTGGGTCTGGGACTCGAACCACAGTTGACCATGTGGGAGTTCAGCAATGTAACCATTATGCCATCTGCTGGTCCCCAAAATGGTCTCTTAATATTTTTCTCTTGCTAAAACCCCAAGAAAGTATACCTCGTTCACCATTCACTGACCTCATACACCATTTCCTAAATGTTAATTTTCTTTTATATCTTCCCCAAAGTAATGGGTTTGTGCTCTTTTTCAGTATGTAAAGCTTCAGCTCCTCAGAAACAGCTCTCCCCCTCACCTCCCTCTTATTTATTTAACTTAAAAAAAAAACAAGAAATATCATTATCAATACTTGGATTTCAACACACAAATAAATATAGTCCATGTCCTTCTATGTATGAGTCTGATTCCATACACAGTGAAAAATATTATCTGGTTAGAATTTAAGAGATCAGCTGGCCTGTTTTCTGCTTTGATGACATTCAAGACAGATGGTTACCCATTATTACCTTAAAATTTCTACAAATGGCAATGGCATAACCCTCTTTAATAGCCCATTACAGTTTTATCACCATGCTTGATAGGTGCAGGTATGAAGGACTTCAGTCTCATAATGGCACTTTGGGATGATAAATGGAAATTACTGTAATTTTTCTACTCATTTTAATTAAATTTTATTGATGCAGCACAGAAAACATCAAAGCTGAATGTGTGTTTGTTAAAGAATGTAGCCAAATTTAAGGATGTCATTTCCTTGATGGTCTTGAAGGATGCAGCAAATATATTTAATAAAATGCGAAATCTTTGTGCAATTCCTTCAGAAGAGAAATTGAATTGCTGCTGGAGGCACAGCTCAAAAATCCAAAGAATCTCATCACTGTAGACATGACACATAACTATGAATAAAGTACCTGAAAGGGAAATCTAGCAGGTGAGAATAAGAGTTTGGTTGTAGGAGAACCACTTAACTCAATTGTTCAGGGTTATATTAAGAAAGAACTTGATTACAATCCGGAGTGATGATCTGTTCTTGAGGGAGAAGAGAACAACATTCATTATAATGGACCTACTTCAGCAGGGAACTCCCAAGTATCAAGCCATTTTGATGTATTTTTCCATTGGTTCTAAGCTGCTAAAAACTATGTTTGTGCCCTGTTCAATGACATTTACAAGGACAAACTAGAAGGGAAAAGATATCTGACCAAAAAAATGAAGGAACTCTCGGGAACCAGCAGTTAGCATAATGGCTATGTCGCTGGACTCCCACATAGTTGACCGCGGTTCGAGTCCTGGACCCGGTGGCTTAAAACTCACACCAGGCGCGTGTGCGTGCGTGCCCAAGATCCCAAGAGGAGAATGGAGGAGAAGGGATTGCGGCGTGGCCATCCCCCCTGGGGGGTGATTTCTCGCTTTCTGTCTCTATGTCTCTCTCTGTCTGGCGAGCGCGCGCGCCCTATAGCGAAAACCTCTCCAAACAAACAAACAAAAAAAAAAATGAAGGAACTCTTGTGGAGAAAGAATGTCTAATCTTGTCTCAGTCATTGGAAATACCTCAATTGATAGAACTCTTCTCTTCCCCAGCAATCTGTGGTAACAATCATTGAGACTCACATCTTAGAAAATATTATTTTGGGTTCCAGGAGGATGACTTTCTACCTCAGCACTAATGTGCTTTTCGTTTTTAAAGATGCTGCCCTGATGATAGTATTGGGGCCTACAACATAGAGCCAGGTTGGAAGACTTCTTGGTCAATTAGAAACAGTTAGGCCCAGGTATTTCCGAACTAGCAGAACTGACAGCGTTTTGGTACTGAGTTCTGACACAGCAAGTTCCCAGATAGTTGAGGTGAAGTTCTGTGGGCAGTGCCCAGGGTCTTCCCTAAGGCCATGGTCTTCCCTAAGAATTATGTCTTAACTTCTTACGTCCTTATACGGGTATTCTCACAGGGTGGTCTAAGGCTGATGTCAATAGTGATTCATTTTGGGACCAGCAGTTAGCGTAATGGCTATGTCGCTGGACACCCATGTAGTCGACCGCGGTTCACGTCCCAGAGCTGGTGGCTTAAAACTCA
Source organism: Tupaia tana (assembly GCA_026018925.1). Taxonomy (NCBI): domain Eukaryota; kingdom Metazoa; phylum Chordata; class Mammalia; order Scandentia; family Tupaiidae; genus Tupaia; species Tupaia tana. The sequence goes on along the minus strand of JAKSZU010000019.1, from coordinate 13,943,719 downwards.
CGCCGGGCACGTGTGCGTGTGTGCTCAAGATCCCAAGAGGAGAATGTAGGAGAAGGGATTACAGCGTGGCCATCCCCCCTGGCGGGTGATTTCTCGCTTTCTGTCTCTCTGTCTCTGTCTGTCTGGCGAGTGCATGCGCCATACAGCAAAAACCTCGCCAAAAAAAAAAAAAAAAAAAAGTAGTGATTCATTTTGATGACACTGCATGTGCTCATTTCTGGTATAAATTAATCACTTACAATACCTTTCAAGGGAAAATACCATATTTTCCCCTTTGTACTGATTTATCTTCTGCCTTTTGTCCTGCTTTTATAGTATTGGCTCAAGGTCTATAGGGGTCTTTTGCTTCATCCAAGTATTCTGGAGAACAAATGGGTCTGAGACCACCTAACCATCCAGGAAGAAGTAGTCTGCTTTTCTGGGAACACTGCTACCTCATGTGACCCTACTCAGTGTCTCATGTGAAGGCAGGGCTGTCGCTGGGGTTCAGATACACTGGCCTGTAGAATAAAGCAACAGCACTCTTTAAGGGACTTCCCTAGATTCTAGGCAGAAAATACCTATTAAAGGCACCAGACTGTTCACAGGCACTAACATACTAGCCTATCCCTAGTTCTTGGTCTGTCTGAGGCCCGGGAAACCAAGGGAGGAATTTCAATTTTATCCATAATTGAGATTAGGCATGTAGTGATAGCAGTGTCATGAAAGAGTTAATAAAAGATGGCAGACACAGAGAAAGACAACTGAACTCTTAAGAGGAAAATTTTTGCACAGATGAAGGACGCTTGCATAGCCTGAGGTTCAGCATCCTCTTGGGGGACACTGAGCATGAATTTGCCCCCCAAGCCACAAACCTATTGGCCCATCAGTATTCAGAGGAGGGTAGTACTCACTGGTAAAATTGAGGGAGGGAGACAGATTGTTTTCATGGAAACCCAAGTAACAAAGCTGGGGCCTGCCCTCCTCCCAGAATACGGGGCAGTGAACTTAAAAGAATTCAAGTCAGTGCCACATGACTCTAAAGGATCATCTCTAAAAGAACTGAATACAAAAATGAAGTACTCCCCTACTGACCGGAGAGAGAGAGAAGTAGGAGAGTCCAAGAGGCAGCAAATATGGAGCTTCAGGGAGCCGAGGCAGAAATCGCGGGTGCCTCCAGGAGGGAGGCAGTCCTAGAATTGCAGGCAGCACTCTGCAGCATCGTGGGCAGTCGTCTGGAGGAATGCCAGGGCAGGGTGGTACAGTCTGCCTCACCATGGCTGAACAGAACACCAGCCAGAGCTGACGGGTGGCCAACTCTACGGCTGATAATATGAGCCATCTCAGCTTCCTTCTCTTGGAAACGCCCCGAACCACAATTCTTAATCCTTGGTGTGTGTCAGAGTTTTTTACAAATCCCAAATGCCTGGGCCCCATGCCCAGGATTTCTGATTTATTTAGTCTGGGGTGGGACAGGGCTGCAGTATTTTATAGTCTACTTAAATGAAGATAATGAGTGGCCCGAGTTGAGAATCTAGAACACTAGACTGTGGTCAGGGAAGGAATGAAGTCCTGTCGTTTGTCAGGTGAAAGGTTTTTTTTTTTTTTTGGAGAGGTTTTTACTATAGGGTGCATGCACTCATCAGAAAGACAGAGACAGAGAGAAAGCGAGAAATTGCCCCCCATGGGGGATGGCCATGCCACAATCCCTTCTCCTTCATTCTCCTCTCAGGATCTTGGGCACGCACACACACACGCCCGGTGTAAGTTTAAGCCACCAGGTCTGGGACTCGAACCGCGGTCAGATACATGGGAGTCTAGTGACATAGCCATTACACTAACTGCTGGTCCCTCAGGTGAAAGTTTTTGATCCAGCAAATTAGAGCTAAACTGTCCAAGTGGCTTCAAGGGGGAACCATAAACTGGTGGGCTTGGGGCACTAGTTTTCAAACCAGACTGCACAGTGACATCACATAGAGAGTTTTAAAACTCTGGATGCCGGGTGTCTCCCCCCGGAGATTCCGAGTTAATTGGCATGGGGTGCAGCTAGGGCAGAGGGAGTGTTAAAAGTGCCCTGGTAGCCCTAATGTGTGGCCTGTGACTTAGGGGACATTAAAGTCACTCGTGATGCTCCCCTTTGGGACTCCCATAAATATTTAAGACAAAAGGAAATTCTGGAAGGGATTTTATCTTCTGAGGAGGTGAAGACAGCCATCAGGAGTTGGTGTCCATGTAAATGCATTTCTACTCCCAGGCAGGATGTTTCTGAGACATTTCCCAAATAAGGACACCACCGTTCTTAGAGCTGAGAAGGCAATCACAGTGTCAAAACCAAAAAGAACAACTGAAGACTGACTCACTCACCTACCTGAAGCTCACACGCAGAGGCTTCACTTCCAGATTCACAAATTTGCGGCCAGATAGTGCAGGGCAGTAAAACATGACTGCTCTGAAAGGCTGACCCACGTGGGAAGGCTACCACCTTGTGTCCAGAGACCTCCCTCTGTATATTGGCACACATGGCCTTGGTGAGGTTGGCTGGATCTGGGGGAGAATTACGGCATCAAGACCCTGTTATAGCGCTATCCATCTCTTTCTTTTTCAATGTCTCTCTCACTTATGGAATAAATGAATAAATTTTTAAAAAAGATTTACACTTGATAAATATATGTATTTTGTAATGATCAAATCAGGGTAATTACTATGTGTCAATTAAAAATAAAACTGACAGATTCACAGGTCCATTATAATAATTACAGCATATAAAAATGTCACACTACATTAAAAAATGGCTATCCATTTTACTTCTTCTTTTTATTTATTTTTTAAATTTTTTTATTCATTGTCTTTATTTTATTTTGTTGAAGTTGACCAGAGAGAGAGAAGGAAAATGAGAAAGCAAGCTGCCAGGTCCAAGACTCGAACCACGGTCAACCATGTGAAAGTCCAACTGCCTTAACCACCACACCACCTGCCGGCCCCTTAATTTTACTTCTTTAATTTGGTAAAACACAGTCTCAATTAATATCTATTGAATCTCTATAGTGACAGTTACAGTCTCAGGCAGTTCAGAGAAAACTAGAAAATTTAATGCTTGTGATAACTGATGGACTAGGTATTATTAGCAGCTATTTTACTGCTAAGGATTGGAATGCAGAGGAATGAGTAATTTTGACTGGATTCACAATGACAGAATACTGAAGTGTTTTAAATTGTGTTTAAGAATTGCTTCAACCGGGACCAGCAGGTGGCATGGTGGCTAAGGTACTGGACTCACACGTGGTCAACTGTGGTTTGAGTCCCAGACATGGTGGCTTGAAATTCACACTGCGCACATGTGCACACATGCCCAAAATCCTGATAGGAGAATGGAGGAGAAGAGCTTGCAGGGTGGCCATCACTGCCCCCCCTCGGGGTGGGGGGACTGTTTTCTTGCTTTTATGTCTCTCTGGCAAGCACACTTGTCCTATAGCAAAAAAATCTCTCTCTAGGGCCAGTGGGTGGCATGGTGGTTAAGGCGCTAGGCAATCCCACATGGCTAACCATGGTTCGAGTCCCAGACCTGAGGTTTGCTTTCTCACCCTCTCTCTCTCTCTCTCTGTCTCTCTCTGGTCAAATTAAAAATAAGTGAATGAATAAATAAAGTTAAATGAGTAATTCTTTGGAAAAAAAATCTCTCTCTTAAAAGAAAGAATTGCTCCAACCTAGCTTAAATTTAATAATTTTAATAACTTGAATATATATGTGTATGTATGTGATATATGTATATATCTACACACACAAATGTATGTGTAGATATATGATATATGTGTAGATATATGATATATGTATATATCTACACATATATGTATATGTATGTATATGTACACATATGTATGCATATGTATACATGTGTGAGAGAATGAGAGAAGGCATTATTTATATATATATATATATATATAATATACAAGTTATAAATATACATAAATATGTGTTTATATATAATGCTTTCTTAGCACTTTAAAGTGCGTTTAAGTGATTGACACTGTCTTGGTCAAGGATTATGATGTAAGTGGTAACCTACAAGAAATTAGGTTTCAGATCTGCTTTTAAAAGAGGGATGGTTTCATTTCTATTGTTCATCTGAACATTCTGTTGATTTATATGATCAAAGTTACTTTTTCTATTCACTTTTTTAAAGGCCTTAACCTAGATACTGTATTTGAAAAGAAAATGCTTGATTTTAAATTGCATCAAAAGCTTCAGTTAAAGCCACAGAGTACAAAAATGTCTGTTTGTTAAGTTTTTTATTTTTCATAAGCAAAATGTTATGTATGCCATTAGTTTCCCAATGACTTTAGTAAGGTTTGTGATTTAAAAAAAAGCCCAAGGCTAAGCTGAATGTATTTATCCTATATACATTTTTTTTCTGATTCCACTGTCCAGCATCTCATCTGATTTACCAGAGTTTCCAATGTTGAGCCAAGCAACGATTTGGGTCAAAAAAAAAAAATCTTGGGACCAGCAGTTAGCGTAATGGCTATGTCGCTGGACTCCCACGTAGTTGACTGCGGTTCGCGTCCCGGACCTGGTGGCTTAAACTCATGCCGGGCGCGTGTGCGTGCATGCCCAAGATCCCGAGAGGAGAATCAAGGAGAAGGGATTGCGGCGTGGCCATCCTCCCTGGGGGGTGATTTCTCGCTTTCTGTCTCTCTGTCTCTCTCTGTCTGTCTGGCGAGCGCACGCGCCCTGTAGCAAAAACCTCTCCAAAAAAAGAAAAAAAAAAATCTTTACTCTTTCTCACTGGTCAGCACACAGGGCTCAAGTGGGTACTAGGCCTTCCAGTTCTGTCTTGCTGACACTTCTTAGAAGTAAACCAAACCCAACCTCTGTGGAACCAAAGTGCCCTGAAGCTTAACAGGAGCCAAGTGTCACCTGCCGAAATACTCTTGCCTTTTGCATCCAATAAGAATCATTGCCTGACCGAGAGGAAGGGCCCCCCATACGGGAGGCTCCACAAAAGAGCAATTACCGTGGGAATATCGGGCTTCAGGGTGGATATTTCCAGGAAACCAGTATAAAATATTTACCTTTTTAAAAATGGTCAGAGAGAGATGGAGAGGGAGAGGGAGAAAGCATCCCCCACTGAGGTGCGGCCATGCTGCAGTCCCTTCTCCATTTCTCCATTTCTCCATCCTGTTGGGGTTTGGGACAAGTGTGCATGCACATTGCATATGTACACACAGCATGTTTTTCAAGCAGTCAAGGCCGGGATTCAAATAGCAGTCAGCCATGTGGTATCCAGACCACTTATCTGTGGTTGTGGTCTTCAGTAATTCACATGTTAAACAGTCAGACTTCATAAACTCATGTTTACATTCCAAACTTTAACCTAGGTGCATGGAGTAATCATTCGATTTGTGACTCTGCTAGACAGAAGTTATATACATCTTCTAAAATAATTTTAGAATTTATTTCCAATTTTAAAAAGCACCAATAATTCTTTTTGGTATTCCTTTGACTTCAGGTGAAAATCAGATTTATTTGATTCATAAAATTATCTTTTAATTACCATGGCCTTGAGTTTCAAAGTATTATCTGATAATTGAATTCATTTTCAATATGTAAAATGTGGACTTTATTCCCATAAACAGATCTGTGTTTTAAATGAAATCTGGGCAAGGTGATTATTACACTCATTTTGTACCATATGAAATCTTTAAAAAGAAAAGTATTTTTCATAGCTTCGTGAATTTTTCAACTTGCAAGATATGACTCAATTTATTCATAGAGCCTATGTTAGAAACTGCATTATATTTTAGATAATAGATTAAGTAGACTAAGGCCAGATATTTATTGCATAACAGAAGCGGTCTACATTATTATGTTTTTGAAAAATATGCACCATAACTCTTCATAAATGGTCACCTCATTAACAAAGAAATGGCATTTCACTTTAGCTACAAAGACTTTTTCCTAACAGAGGTGTATTTGTGATAACGACCTGTGTGAATTATTTTTTCTTCCGTTCTCAGACACAGTTTTAAAAATATCTTTACCTCCAAGTGATTCTGAGATATATGATATTTTAAGATGTAGGGTTCTTTTCCATGGTTATGCATCAGGGATACAGCAAAGGCCAGCTTTGCTGTTTTGCAGAGGGTATGCTCATGAATCTCACTGCTTCTGTCTGCTCTCACTCACTGCATTTTTCCAGTTTTCACTGGGTTCGTTCGTTTCAAAGCATCTTCCACTGGAGTGGATCCATGAATTTTGGAATAATTAACACCTGACACAATGCCTCCCAGAAGTCAGAGAATACAAATACTGAATTATCCTGCATGTCTCAAGGTCAGTCTTTACATACCCTCAGCAACAGGGAGGCAAGGCAGGAAGGGGACAATCCCAAATGCAGACCTGGGTTCTCGGCCTTAAGGGGTTCCTGCCCTTGCCATGTAGCAAGGCCCCAGGTTGCTGTGAGCCAGAGAATGTCAGCCCCATGAGAGTAAGGATGTGTCTGGTTTGTTCACTACCGTATTACAGGGCCCAGTAACCTTCTCAGCAGGGGCTCACTTTATATGAATGAAAGGGACTCAGCGTTCTCATCTGTAAAGGCCCACCCCCACAGCCCACACTGGAGAGCAGTGAGTGAAAGCCTGCGTGGGCCCCACTCTCAGTGGAGTGCTCTGAGGGAGAGCAGCGTGGCTCCCCGGGATATAGAACAAAGGAGACCAACTTGCTGGGAGTTCAGGGGAGGAGCCCTTGAAGAGACACTTCAGCTGAGACCTAAAGGGTGACAAGGTGTGATGAGACAAAAGGTGTCAGGAGGAATGGAAGCATTGCAGGAAGACAGCTTATCACAGGAGAGATCCTAGTTCCTTACGGGACTGAAGAGCCCTGGCATCCCTGAAGTGATTATAAGTGAGGCGTAAACCAGGGTGAGTGGAGCTATCATTGACTCCTAGAGCTGGGAGAAATGCATTACTCAGCTAGCTCACATTGGCTGGATTTTACCAGTTTAGAAATTTGAGGACCAGAGATCTCAAGTTCTAGACCTCAAAATGAATTTCTTTTCTTTTTCTATTTGAGTTTTCATGTTTTATATAAGAATTCAAGTGGTGAAAAAGTTTGTAAAGTCAAATTTAAGTTTTTCCATTCTAAAAGTCATTACTATTAGAGATTCTTTTTAGAATTTTTTACACATATTTTTAAACAAAAAAATATGATTATACTGTACATGATTAGTTCTCAAGCATTTTTTAAATGTTTTTGAGAGGTGTTTGCTATAGGGCGCATGCACTTGCCAGAAAGATAGAGAGAGACAGAGAGACAGAAAGTGAGAAATCACCCCCTAGGGGGGATGGCCACTCCTCAATCCTTTCTCCTCCATTCTCCTCTCGGGATCTTGGGCACACATGCACAGGCACCCTGCATGAGTGAGTTTAAGTCACCAGGTCCGGGACTCGAACTGCAGTAGACTACGTGGGAGTCCAGCGACATAGCCATTATGTAACTGCTGGTCCCAGTTCTCAAGCTTTTGATAACAGAATCTCATTACACTTTTAAGAATTATTGTTCTCCCCACCAAAGAGCTTTTATTTGGGTAGACCACCTTGTTTTTAAAGATTTTTAAGACAAGCTTCCCTACTGATGTCTTTTGTTTCTAGCAGAAAGAGGTACTGTGCAATTGCTCATGGTTTTAGTTCTTTCATTCCCTCTTCTGAATCCCTGTGCCCAAAGACATAAAAAAGTACCCTTACCACTCTTTTTCTTTTTTTTTTTTTTTTTTTAAGAGATTTTTTGCCGTAGGGCTCTGTGCTTGCCGGAGAAACAGAGAGACAGAAAGCGAGAAATCACTTCCTAGGGGGGGATGGAAACACTGCAATTCCTTCTCCTCCATTCACCTCTCAGGATTTCGGGCATGCATACACAAGCACCTGGTGTGAGTTTTAAGTCGCCGGGTCTGGGACTTGAACTGTGGTCGATTATATGGGAGTCCAGTGACGTAACCATTATGCCCGGTCTGCTGCTCTCCCTTTACCACCCTTTTAAAATGAACTCAGATGTCAAATTCAGCTGTATTCACTATGTTCTCTAGACAGTGAGGAGCAAAGATTAGGACTGAGGAAACTTGGGGCTGTGGTTTGCTTTCCTTGGCAAGTGAGCGTTGTCAATCTTAAGGGCTGAGCAAGACCCGGATGCTCCCAAGGAGGCATGATGTATCGGGCCTCCTTTGTTCCTAAGAAGGCATAATGATAGCTTCTATTTCATGGCACCAGAATTGGTGACAGTACTTAACTGAAGAGCTGTTGAGTTACTAGCACTGTGAGGATTAAATTAGCTTTCACACATTAGTTTTTATAGCGTTTTTGTGGTTTATAACAAGAACAATATGCCTGTTAGGTTTTGTTTCAGCTATTTTGTTTTGTTTTCTTTTTTCTGAGTGCTAGAATTAGGATTCCTAATTATATCTTGCAGTTCAAGCTTCTCATCTATAATGGATTATTTCATTCCATGAAATAAAGTGTAAAATGCAAAAAAAGAAAATAGTTGACATGGACAAATCCTAGATTACATTATAGCAATTTTTCAATGACTTCAGACGATAAAGCTACTAGTTTGAAGCTGTTTAGGTCGGAAAGGCTCATCTCGACAGGGCAGTGAGGGGCAGGTTCCCCTGACCCGGTCACTTAACAGGATCTGATTCTCAACTCCCTGTCCTGTGTGTTGCAATAACTATTTGAATTAGAGTTGTCAAGATTTCTGGTGGACTTAAGAAAAAATGTGTGTGTGTGTACTTTTCCATATGGTCAAGGGTTTTCTTTACTGCCATAGTAATTGTAATATAGTTTAAATATTTTACTAACAATGATCATTCCTTTGCTTACAGCCACTTCTCATGTGTTAGCCACACACGTCTAAATTCCTCCAGGCAGGTATTCATCCTTTTCTCCCAGTCCAGTGCATGTTACAAATTCAATATATGCAGGCTTCAATAAACCTAAAAGGAGGTTGTGCGTTGTCTTCCTAGGGCTCTAGTCACAGGTAATGTGTGGGTTAGGCTCCAGGCAAGCACCCCTCTGGGTTCCTCCTACTCGCTCCTCTCTCCTGGAGCCATGGGAAGCAGCACCTGTTCCCATCGTCTGAAACTCAGAAACAGAAACGGTACTCCTTGCACAGACTTCTGCTAAGTTTACTAGAAATATAGCATCGGATGTAGTGCCCAGTCTTTCTACTCTTCCTTTTGGGGACTCTTCCATTTTTTTTTTTTCTTTTTTTGGAGAGGTTTTTGCTATAGGGCACGTGCGCTCGCCAGACAGACAGAGAGAGACAGAGAGATAGAAAGCGAGAAATCACCCCCCAGGGGGGATGGCCACGCTGCAATCCCTTCTCCTCCATTCTCCTCCTGGGATCGTGGGCAGGCATGCACACGCGCCCGGCGTGAGTTTAAGCCACCGGGTCCGGGACTCGAACCGCGGTCGACTACGTGGGAGTCCAGCGACATAGCCATTACGCTAACTGCTGGTCCCGACTCGTCCATTTTTAATGGACATAGCAATGACTTTATAAAATACTTATTAAATACTGTAAGAATTATATAAATATAAAGTACTTTGCTCTCTACTCTCTTCCTGGAAGTCATTAACTCTTTGTGGCCACAAAGTCCTTGGAATTGAAAGCTCATATTCTTCATCATCTTGTCTTCATTACAATTTGCCTCATGTTTTCTTGAACTAAAAATCGCTGTTTTAGGTCCAGCCCCATAGCTGAGTGGTTAAGAGAGTTGGATTCCCTATGACCAATTGCAGTTCTAATCCCAATGCTGGTAGTTATAAAAAAACAGTGTGTGGACATGCCCCAATTCTCAACAAGATAGAGAAATGAAAAAGAAGGCATTGTAGCATAGCATCACCCCATTGAGGGGTTCTTCCCTTCCCTCATCTTTCTGTGTCTCTTTGGTGAGTGTAAATGACCTCTGGCTATGAAAATACATCTCTGTTCGTATGTGTTCAGGTCACCCAATATAGAAAACATCCAATAAAACAATATTGGATCCTTCTAAGATTTACTTGCAAATTTTTTCATGGCATGACATTCCCAAAGCAAAACTTCATAATGTCCTTATTTTATCCAAACCCTTAGAGGGGACCGTATATCAAAGATAATTAAGAACTTATTTTTGAGTAGAAGTGGAACAAAAATGCTTCAAATGAATTAAGAAATCCTCTGGGTCTTTTCCAAAAAAAATAAACTTGCAATTTTTCTCTCTCTCTCGTGTGTGTATGTGTGTGTGTGTGTACATACCTACATATAAATGACGGTGTTCTGAATTATCTCCGTTGTTGCAGTTTAGGCCTTGAGATGATGACTTCCTCCCAGAAGGGCATCTTCCATCCTGAAATGAGCTGCTGCGATTTTTGCTCTAGAGGGCTGGCCACATCTCTGGCCCTTAAGACACTTGGAGGTCCAAGGAGTCTGACTCGCCTGCCCTGCGAGACGCTGAATCCTCCCTCAAGAGACCTGGCTCCTTTTCTCATCTTTAAGATGCGCGTGTTCTCCTACAGGCTTTGATCCCTTTTCTTGAGAGTTAAATTTGCTTGCTTGTTTCATATTTCCATCTTTGCATCTTGTTAGTTTCCTGATTTATGAGTCCGCCAGAACAATCAACTGAAGTAATGATAAGAAACTCCTGATGTGTCAGATAGTCCCATGACTGACATATAGTAAGTGCTCGGGCATATTCATCACCTATTCTTCTTTTGAGCCAAAGAGACAAAAAAAAAAAAAAAAAAAAAAAAAAAAAAAAATCTGCAAGGAAGTTAAAGTAGAGAAGACACCTTCCTAAATTTAGCACTCCCTAGCCACGTTAGGACTTTTTACCAGATCAAATCATATGACATTGCTACTCTTTGATGGTCTGGGCCTTACACAAAAGATAATTGCATATGATTTAACCAGTTTCATGCCACTAAAGAGCTTGTGTTCTGTTTATATAGAATTCCCACCCTTGGGACCAGCAGTTGGCATAATGGCTATGTCGCTGGGCTCCCATGTAGTCAACTGAGGTTTGAGTGAGGTTCGAGTCCCAGACCCGGTTGCTTAAACTCACAACAGGCGCGTGTGCGTGCCCAAGATCCCAAGAGGAGAATGGAGGAGAAGGGATTGTGGTGTGACCATCCCCCCAGGGGTGATTTCTCACTTTCTGTCTCTCTGTCTCTCTCTGTCTTTCTGGCGAGTGCTCGTGCTCTATAGCAAAAACCTCTCCAAAAAAAAAAAAAAAAAGGAGAAGAAGAAGTAATGAAATGTGCTATCAAATCATCTCATTGCTGAACTATGCAGGCTTGTGGATTCCAAATGTACAAATCTAAAATTGTATGCAGGGTATTTTCGAACTAGAGAAGAAAAACCTACTTTAAAGTAAGAATATAGCTTTCCAAATAGCCCTGGATCCTATTACAGGGCAGAGCTGCTTGAAGGGGACACAACAGTTATCCACGTGTATGTCCACGGTACCCAGGAGGTACCCAAGCTCCTCACCCCACAGCAAGCTTGATATATATTTCAACACGGAAGATACACACTTTGCTCTGAGACTTCCTTTTATACCTTGCTAAGTTCAGCCTCCTTACAATGGCTGCCAGCCCCTAATATTTCAAAGACTGTCTACATTAATATCTTTCAAAGCCTCAAACCCTAGCAAAGAACGAAAATTGTTTTTGACTCTGCTTCAAGAATTAATATTAGGGAATAGGAGGTTTTTCCTCTCAGCAAATTGAAGCTGAATAAATTGTTCTCTGTCTCCTTAGAAATAGAATTGGTTGCTTGAGGTGAGCACTGCTGTGAAGAGGCAGGGTGCGGCAGGGCTGTGGGGGCACGATGTGGGGGCTGAAGGGGGCCTTTGTTCTCTTAAATTATGGGCCAGTCTGTTTCTTTTAACCTAGTATAGACTAAAATGGACGGAGTATATTAGCTTGGAGCTGCACTAACGACAACTACAATGGCTGAGCTATTACGCCTCTTCTTTTATTACCGAATGCCCACAGAGCGGCCTGCTCCTGTGTGATCCTGGGCAGCCCGTTGGACGCTAGTGAACTGGAACTTCATGTGCAGAGGTGTACATAATTCCCTCCTTTGGGATGAGAGAACAGGCCCCAAAGACTCTTCCTGGTGAGGCTTCTAGGCACCTGTTTTGCCACCAAAAAAGCAGGTTTTCCTATGAATGGAAGGTTTAGTTTCTCTGGGAGATTTCAAAGACTCAGATATCAGAGCACCTGCCGCAAGTTGTGGTGTTGGCTTTGATTGCCTTATTTTTTTTCTATTTATAAAAATAACATAATTCTCATGGTATATTAGTAAATATAAAACAGAATGATAAGACTCAAGGAAAATCCTATTGCCTGAAGGCAATCACTGTAATTGCTAATAGGCTGGCATTTTTTTCCCTCCCAGTCTTTCATAGCTATTTTAAGTTAATTAAGAATCAACTGTATGGGGGACCAGCAGTTGGCGTAATGGCTATGTCTCTGGACTCCCATGTAGTCAACGACTGTTTGAGTCCTGGACCCAGTGGCTTAAACTCACACTGGGTGTGTAAGCGTGCGTGCCCAAGATCCCAAGAGGAGAATGGAGGAGAAGGGATTGCGGCATGGCCATCCCCCCTGGGGGGTGATTTCTCGCTTTCTGTCTCTTTGTCTCTGTCTTTCTGGCGAGTGCACATGCCCTATAGCAAAAACCTCTCCAAAAAAAATCAACTATATGGGCCCAGCTGGTGGCACATTAGTTAAGGTGGCTGGATCCCACCTGACCAGCTGCATGGTTTGAGTCTCAGACTTGGCAGCTTGAAAACTATGCTGGGTATATATATGTAAATGCCTGGAAAATCCCAGAGATGGAGGAGAAGGAGTTGCAGATGGCCATCCCCTGGCGGTGCTCTCTTACTTTCTCTCTCTCTTTTTCTCTTTCTCTCGTTCTCTGGCAAGCACCCCACACTCAGCAAATCAAATAAATAAATAAACGAACTGTATATATACAATTTTGTATCCTGCGCTGTACTTGACAGTTGTAACCTAAGCATTTTCCCATCACTTTCAGTTCCTTTTCTTTCTTTTGTCATGATCGGCCAAATACATGTCTCTGGATGTCATCTACTTACTTTCCTCTCTTATAACCTGTAGGTCTTGGTCATTTTATTCTTTCTTATTTATACCTGATTTAAATCAGATTTCACTAAAACTCCTTGGCACTAAGTGAAAGGGTATATTTTTAAAAGAGAAAATGTTCCTCAGTACTTACAGGCCCCGAAACATACTCCAAGGTTGTGATGACATTTGAACATGAATTCTCAGAGAAAAGGCAGTGCTTCTCCAAGAGGCCTGCAGATCAAAGAACGGCTCGCAGAATGAGATTCATATGCCTCCTCAGCATTTTAGAGAGGGCATTAGTCACTCGGCTGAGTCACATTAGTCTTTCTTGCCGCTTCATTGCTGTGTGATCTTGCATATGTCACCTAACCTCTCTGAGCCACAAAGGCCTCATGCACAAATGGGTAAAATAACAGTGCCTTCTTCTCACAGGGACACTATTTAGCTTATAATCAACGCCCTGGAGCTTTGTCCTTACAATTCACGATGAGGTCATTTCAAATCTGTTCACTTAAAGGATAGCATGTAACTGTGTCCACTTAAATAGTAGTGTATAAAAATAGAGCATATTTTCTATAGTCCTTGAAAATTATGAGAACCAGTTCTTATATTATCCACCTGTTCATCTGGCTAACATTTTTTTTTTGAGAGGTTTTCGCTATAGGGCGCGTGCGCTCGCCAGACAGACAGAGAGAGACAGAGAGACAGAAAGCGAGAAATCACCCCCCAGGGGGGATGGCCACGCCGCAATCCCTTCTCCTCCATTCTCCTCTCGGGATCTTGGGCACGCACGCACACGCGCCCGGCGTGAGTTTTAAGCCACCAGGTCCGGGACGCGAACCACGGTCAACTACGTGGGAGTCCAGAGACATAGCCATTACGCTAACTGCTGGTTCCCGCTAACATATTTTTTTAAATATAGCCCATATTTTGCCTTGTCTCACAGTTTCTTTTGACATCTGTATAGCATTTATACGCTTTGTTCATCTTGGTGGAATATGGATATAGACAGATTTAATTCCACAAGTGTATCATAAATGAGGGCTCGGGAAAGTCTACATGATTAGTGTAAATATCATTCTAGGGGCTTGTTTCACAAATATACACATAAGCTGATTTTAGCACAATCAAGCATTCTTCAAACAGCGACTGACATATAAAGAAACAACGTGGTCAACACATAATCCCCCTTGCTTATCAGAACTGATCCCCTTCCTCCTTTCTCTGCCCATTCTCCATTCCTCCACCCCCTGTCTGGTCCTGTTCCTGACAGTCTTGCCCTTAGCTTGACCAAGACAACCGATGACGTCAGCTAGATGGGATGACGTCGTTTAACCTGGATTCCCTATCTCAGTGCATCCTCTTTTCCTGAGTCTCCTCAGAGACTTGGATCATCCTCTCTTCCCTAAATCTTCAACCTCTTGACCTCTCCTATCTGTTTAAGTAGTAGTGCTCCTACTACTATTTTTTTTTTTTAAGAGATTTTTGCTACAGGTTATGTGCACTCACTAGAGAGACAGAAAGCAAGAAATCATCCCCCAGGAGTGATGGCCACACTACAATCCCTTCTCCATTCTCCTCTCTGGATCTTGGGCACACATGCACATGCGCCCTGGATGAGTTGTCAGGTCCAAGATTCAAACTGCTGTTGACTACATGGGAGTCCAGCGACGTAACCATTACACCATCTGCTGGCCCCCAGCATTGCATTTTTTATTGTAGACAACAGATGCTACCTTCAAAACCCCTTTCACTTGGCTTTTCTGAGACAGTCAGTCCTTTCCATTCCTACTTTCGGGTCTTCCCTTCTCAGTCTTCTATATGCTCTGCTAAAGCGTTGAAGTCTATGTTCGGGAAGAACCCCCAAATTATGTCCTTTCACCATGTCAAAGGATTGTAACATGCCCATTATATTTCACTGTTTGACTTAGGTACAGAAGGCAACTCTACTCAACTCTGTCTTCTTTATATTGGGTCATCGGGAAAGTCATGACACATTTTTGCATAGAAAACGGTGTCATGGTTTTCACGATGATTCTAATTTATATCGTATGTGACAAGACTACTAATAAATAAATGTGTGTCCCATCACTATTTTGTTACATTCTCATTACCTTCTTCTCTTCAATATAGATAATGTATGAATGTTGTCATGATTTATTGTCTTCCGGTAATTAATAATTGAGAATTTCTTTGTGGTAGACATTGAGGGGATTATAGGAAAATATAATGATAACAATTATCTTTCATTGAGCTCTTCATATTTGCTAAGAGGTTTACATAACAACAACCTTACACAGTAGGTATTAAATTCCCCCAATTTTACACGGAATGCTATAGAGGCTTTTAGGTCTCAAGGTCACATAGCTTGCAGCTAAAGAGCTAAGATTCAAGCTGTGTCTTTCTTCTTCTATCTATCTATTTATTTATTTATTGGAGAGGTTTTTGCTACAGGGCATGTGTGCTCACCAGAAAGACAGAGAGAGATAGAGAGACAAAAAGTGAGAAATCACCCCCCAGGGGGGAATGGCCACGTCGCAATCCCTTCTCCTCCAGTCTCCTCTTGGTATCTTGGACACGCGCGCACACACACACACACACACACACACACGCACCCAGCGTGAGTTTAAGCCACTGGTCCAGGACTTGAACCGCGGTCAACAACATGGAAGTCCAGCGACATAGCCATTACATCATCTGCTGGTCTCCAAGCTGTGTCTTTCTAACTCTAAACTTTCTTTACATAACTCAACACTAAGTAAAACAGATCCTAAGAGGCACAAGTTATGAAAAAGAATGATTACTAGATTACTAATGTTGAGTTTTGAGAAAATGAACTATAGAATTATTTTTACTTGTGTATTTCATTTTCTGAGGATTAAGAAATAAGTGAAATTTTTCAGGATTTGTTCAAGGGGAAAATAAGCCACTCCTATCCACATTTTTCATTTCCATTTCCAAACTGATTTTTTCTACTTTCTAAAATCATGCCCTTTGGAAGCAAAGAATAAGCATTATTTTGTGAAAAATATGAAAATGCACTCAGAAAAGTTAAATACTGCTCTTTTTTCACTCACTCCCAAGACTAGTAAATTAGGGAGTTTTACATGGTTCAGGAGGTGCTGAAGCTGTGTCTCCCCGACAGCTCATTAATGATGGACATTTTTCTCTTTTTTCTCTCCATGGAATTCTAGGACTAGACGAGACCTTGTTATGTAGTCCCCATATGGAAATGAGCAGTGACCTGGGACCCACATGAAATTAGGGCAGGCCTAATAGGAATCAGGAGGTGCATGTCACAAGTGGCAGGTAGCGGGTCTAATGAGAAGTTTGTCAGACTCCGTCTCCTTTATATTAACCTTTCTTCATTATTCAAGGCCATGTTTTAGAGTATGTTTTACTACAATTTTAAGCATATACCTTCTTATGGTTTCTTATATTCTTATAGGTGTCTAATGTAGTCATTACAACGGCATGAAGCGGCGAGGCTGTAGGTTGGTATGGGGCAGTGTCAAATAGCACCAGGAAGACTTCAGTCTGGCTGTTTCCAGGCCACCCGAAAAGTGCTCAGTCTTTTCTGATCTCAGAAGCTGATTATAGTTGGTGGGAATACTAAATATTTCTCTGAGGTCAGAGAAGACAAGAAAGAATAAGTGAAAGCTCAGATAAATTGATAGTACATGGCAGAGGTAGAGTCTATGACTATTTCCAAAATCAATGGCAAGGGGAGCTGGGGTCATTAAATGTTAATGCCTGTCTTGGGCCCACAAGGGAGAACTTGTCATGCCCATAACAGGCTTTGGCAATTTCTATGTAACAAGACTATACATCCCTCTACTTGACTGACATCTCCTTGAGGACAAGAATTGGGTTGTATTTCTAGAGGCCAGCAGAATCTTGGAACAAAGTAAATAGCCAGCCAGTATTTGGAAATAAATAAGAACTAAATAAAGGAGATATAAGTAATGGGTTCAAACTATTTTCAAGTCTGACTTATGGGCTAGATTTGTCTGGTAAATAGTTTTTAAATAAGAGCAACGATATCTACCATATCTCAAACTCTTGGTGTGGTCTAGGTAAAGAAGGATATAACCTCTGAGAAATTTAAATCTGAGAAATTTAAACTTTATGAGGATTTATGACTTAAATATTTTTAATTATTTAACTTTATTTATTTATTTGTTTATTTTAATTTGACCAGAGAGGGACAGAGTGAGAGAAAGAAAGTGAGAAAGCAAGCTGCCATTCCAGGACCCGAACCACAGTCAGCCATGTGAGAGTCCAGCGCCCTTAACCACTACACCACCTGCTGGTCCCTTGTGATTTAAATTTATATTTCCTATGAGATCCAAGAGATTCACACTGGAAAATCAATTTAGATTGAAAATACTCTCAGAGGGAACCATCAGTTGGCGTAATGGTTATGTCACTGGACTCCCATGTAGTTGAGTCCAGTGACATAACCATTACGCCAGGTTTTGAGTCCCGGACCCAGTGGCTTAAACTCACGCCGGGTGCATGAGCATGCGTGCCCAAGATTTTGAGAAGAGAATGGAGAAGGGATTGCAGTGTGGCCGTTTCCCCTGGGGAGTGAGTGCACAGGCCCTATAGCAAAAACCTCTTAAAAAAAAAAAAAAAGAAAGAAAGAAAGAAAGAAAAAGAAAATTCTCTCAGAATAACTTGCAAAAAACAAAAGCAAACTATGTTTGAAAGGCCAGTCCACCCAGGCCAACAAGATATTACTCTGCTAAAGGACCAACATTAATGTGGAGTCCAAAATTAACAATACGCAAGGCAAGAATCTACCATAAGAGACAGCAGAAATTAGACCCAGGGATGTTCAGATATTATAATAATTGGGTAAACATTAGGAGATTCATATATTTAAACTTATTAATAAAATGAAAGATGGAAATAAAAACATGAAAGAAGAGAAATTATTAAAATAAAGAATAGATCGAAGGATTTTAAGTAACTGTAGGGAGCATTAAAAGTAATTCACTTACATGTCTGTTTAACTTTCCACCCAGTAGAGACGTAAAAAAGAAAAAAAGTCAACCAATACAAAAGAAAGCAGGAAATGGGAACAAAATAAAGCACAGAAACAGGGTAATTTGAAAAAGAAAGGTATAGAAATAAAAATAAACTTGACTATTTAGTAGTAAACAAAACTATAAGTAGATTTAGCTCATGAGTAAAAAGGAATATTGTCAGGTTTGACTTTTGCAACTTTTCACTGAAGTATAGTATTTTATTGAAGTATACTATGCACAAACAAAAGTACAGATAAATGCGCAGTTTGCTGAAGTTTTAGAGACCGAACTCAAATGTGTAACCAGCATCCAGATCTTAATGCACAATATAACAACACCTTAGAAGCCCCCATCATTCTCTTTTTATTCAGCACCTTATTCTTTCCCAAAAGGGTAGCCACTCTCTTGATTCTAACAACGTAAATTAATTTTGATTTTTAACCCATATTTGATTAAAGACTTAAATATGTGGAAAGCAAAAACCAGAATTTTCGGAAGACAGACTCTATCATTTCAGAGTTTGAAACAATTTCTCAAGCACAAACTATTTAAAAAAAAAAAAAAAACTGATCCTTTGGACTACATTAAAATGTTTAAAAGTTTTGTTCATCAAAAATATCATAAAAACAATAGAAAGTCCAGTTACAAGCTGGATAAATTATTTGTAGTTTGACATACAACTACCAAAGAATCACTACTCAGAATATATAAAGATGCCCTACATAGCAATAAGAGAAAAAGAAACTACCCACTAATTTTAAAAATGGACAAAAAGAAGTCAACAGGTATTTTATAGGAATGGAAATATTAGTGGCCATCAGTATATCATAAAATGTTTAACATTGGTGATCACACTGGGGAATTCAAATTAAAAGCACAACCAGGTTGGGGAGAAAAAAAAATGAAATACATAGTATAGTGATTAAGAACATAGACTCAAGGATCAGACTAACCACATTCAAATCTCAGATGTGAGGTGTTTGCTCTTACAAGTAGCTGAACTTCTCGGGACCAGCAGTTAGCGTAATGGCTATGTCGCTGGACTCCCATGTAGTTGACCACGGTTCGCGTCCCAGACCCGGTGGCTTAAAACTCACGCCGGGCATGTGTGCGTGCGTGCCCAAGATCCCGAGAGGAGAATGGAGGAGAAGGGCTTGCAGCGTGGCCATCCCCCCTGGGGGGTGATTTCTCGCTTTCTGTCTGTCTCTCTCTGTCTGTCTGGTGAGCGCACACACCCTATAGCAAAATCCTCTAAAAAACAAAACAAAACAAAAAAAAACAAAACAAAAAGACACGCAAGTAGCTGAACTTCTTTGGGCTTTGGATTCTTCATCTATAAAATAAAGCTAATAGTTTCTTCCTCATGGAAATAACTGTGTGAAGCATTAGAACAGGGGCTGGCTTATATTTGTTAACCATGTGTTTTAATCAGTTTGTCCTGCTGCAATAGAATGCCATAAATGAGGGGCTTAAATATTTATTCTTCATAGTTATGTAGGCTGGGACATCTGACAAAAAGCCAACAGCTTGGTTTTCTTGTGAGGGTCCTCTTCTTGGCTTGCAGATGGCCTTCTTACTGTTTCTTCACAGAGCCGTCAGAGAACAAAAGAACACTTTTATGTCTGTTCTGATAAGGGCATTGATCCCATCACGGGAGCCCCCCCCCATTCTTGTGACCTCACCTAAACCTAATTCCCTCCTACCAACAACAAATACCATCCCATTAAGGACTGGCATTTCAACATAGGAGTTTAGGGGGGGAGCAAAACCATTAAGTCGAAAGCACTTTTTTAAGAGTTGTGATTGTGAAATGCCCTTGGACCTTTTCTGTTTTCTAACTCACTTTCTATATGATCTCATTCAGACTGAGAGAGTGTTTACTATAGATAGTAGAAAGGGACAGGATCCAGGGCAAGGTAGCACAACTTTGAAATGAAAAGGTTATGCTATTGTTGTCTTCAACCCTATAGGGGGAAACATGTAGCAATGGGTTGCATTCTGTGTTTTCATATTCCATGGTTATGAGTACTCCAAAATACCTATCCAATTTGTAACCAATCATTTTGATTCCAAATCTAAAGACATGAAGGAAATGGCTGAAGTGATGTGTAGGTTATTCATTACACAGGGATTCCAGTTGGTCAATACACAGGAGAAATTGTTCAAATTCACCATTACTCAGAAACTACAAATTAAAATGCTAAGATAATATTCATGAGATTGATGATAATTTTAAAAGTTGATCAGTTTAGGTGTTTGATTTTAAGGAAATAGATATCCAGCCTACTGTCTATGAAAAGGAAAATTCATATATTCATCTAGAGAACAATTTTCTACTATCTGTTAAAATGAACATGTGCAAACCTATGTTCAGGAGGTTTGCTCCTTAGAATATTTTGGAAAAACACCATTTTGGAAAAACATGGAAAAAATAGTATTTTTTAAGAGCATATCTCTCTTCATAAAAATATACAACATGGGATGGGAAGACAAATCAGGAAAGTTAGCCAATGGGAACTCCATTATCTGTACTGCTCTAATCTTTTTAATGCATATTTATGTATAGCTAGTTTAATTATAATTAATTTTATGAAAGGAATAAAATAAAAGCTACAAGCTGCATAACAAAGTTTGCCAGATCCACCTAATTAAATGTAGCATTTAATTGAAATGAAAGCATTTATATCCTCTAATGTTTATATCAAAACCCACAGAAGACTTAAATTTAATGAGTTAAGGTACCAATGTGAGGGGTTAGGAAAAGAACATGCAGAACAAATTCAAAGAATGCAGAATGAAGCAAAAAATAAAGATTAAAGCAGAAATAAAAGAGACAGAAAACAAAACTGCAGTAGAGAGGGTCAACGAAGTCAAAAGTTGTTCTTTGAAAAGACCAATAAAATAGATAATTTTGATAGGTCAGAGAGAGGGAGAAAAGATAAACAATGCTATAAAAGGAAATAAAAAACATGGCTGGAGTTTCTGGAGAGATTGAAGAGATAAGAGCAGTTTGTGTACTATTTATGCAAAAACATCTGAAAACTTAGATGAAACGGACAATTCCCTATAATGTATACTTACCAAACTATCTGAAGCAGAGGACAGAGGGAGAGGAAACAGACCTATAATCATTAATGAAATTAAATTAGCTAAAATCTACTCACCAAAAAATACAAGGCCCTGGTTGTTTCATGAATATTCTACCTGACTTTCAAGGACTAGATCATTTAATTTTATACAAATCTTTCAAGAGAAAAGATAAAAGAGGCTCATTTGAGAGATTACTATAATACTCCTCACTATAATACAGTGAGGAAAACTGAAAAATATATGCAAGTCTCATTTGTGCACATATTTGCAAAGATTATGATCAAGATATTAGCAAGCCAAACTTATCAGTCTAAAAATAAAAACAAAAAAGTACTAAACTATGTTTATCCCAGGAATGAAAAGATCCTTGATTATTAGAAAATTGTTTAATATCATTTACCACATTAATAAGTGAGAAAATATTACTTCAGTAGATATAGAAAAAGTATTTAATAGAAAACATTAGACACATACATCCTGAGTATAAAAATTCTTGGCAGACTATAAAATAGTAGAACTTCTTTATCTGATAGACTATCTATTTAAAAAGCATAGGAAACATATTACATGGTGGCGAACCTTTAGAAGTGCAGTTCCTTTTATGTAGTTGAACTACGTATTCCCTTTTTGATGTATTTTCCAGTTGTTTTCTATTCATTTTATTTTAAGGCATGAACACCCAGATGTAAATCTATGTGTATTTGTCACATTATTTCCTTAGGATAAATTCCAAGAAGTGGAACTGCTCAGTTCAAGGTTTTATATCCTTAAATTTTTATTATATATTCCTAAATCTCCATGCAGAAAGATTATACAAGCTTTCAGTGCCATCAAGCAGTCCCTGGGAGTTTCCCTTTTATTCTATTTGTTCATTCAATACATTTTTACTGAGCATTATGATACGCTGAGTGCTGTTAGGAGTTGGTGTTCGGCCACAAACGCAGCAAATGTGGTTGACTCCCTTGTGCAGCTTACAACTAGTTTGAGAGTTCCCTCTCTGTGGGCTTTAAGAAGTTGCTTCTTAATGACTTCACCTGTGTTTTTGAGTATTTAGATCGATTTACCAAAAGGCAAAATTCTGGGACACTCAATATCTGCAGTACAAGGAATACAAGAAATGAATTCACTTTGGCTAGAGTTTTCTAAACCAAAATTAGAACAAATGGTGGGAGGCCGGCAGGTGGTGTGGTAGTTAAGGGCACCGGATTCCCACATGGCCGACTGCAGTTCAAGTCCAGGATCTAGTAGCTTGCCTTCTCAATCTCTCTCTCTCTCTCTCTCTCTCTCTCTCTCTCTCTCTCTCTCTCTTTCTCTCTCTCTCCTTTTCTTGCTCTCACTCTTGCTCTGTCCCTCTCTGGTCAAATTTAAATAAATAAATTAATAAATAAACAAATAAATAAATAAAAGTTAGAAATAAAATAATCCTTAAAAAAATGGTGGAAACACACAATTGTGCTTACATGGGGATAAAATAATAAAATACATGTAAAAAGGTCAGTTCTAAAGATCTAAAAAGTAGATTTCCTCATCTGAGGGAAGGCAGTTACGTCACATTAGAGAAAGGCTGAGGGCGGGCCACAGACTGCCTCAGACCCTGGTTTTGCCTTGAGCAGGCCTGCTGAGTAATCCTGTGTGAGCAGTAGCCTCAGAGACGAGCCTGGAGTACAACCCTCCTGGGACAAACTACAACAGGACCCAAATTAAACTGAGCCTTATCTGCTTAGAAATGGAGAACACCTCAATGCTATTCACCATTCTCAATTAACAAATCTAATTTCCAAAAAGAATCCAAGTTAGGGGACCAGCAGTTAGCATAATGACTATGTCGCTGGACTCCCACGTACTCGACCACGGTTCGAGTCCCGGACCTGGTGGCTTAAACTCACAATGGGCGCGTGTGTGTACGTGCCCAGGAACCCGAGAGGAGAATGGAAGAGAAGGGATTGCAGCATGGCCATCCCCCCTGGGGGGTGATTTCTCGCTTTCTCTCTCTCTGTCTCTCTCTGTCTGGTGAGCACACATGCTCTATAGCAAAAACCTCTCAAAAAAAAAAATAAATAAAAAGAATACAAGTCAGTGCTGAAGAGATAGGGAACTGGCTTCAGAAGCTGATCCCTTCCTCCCAAATCAAACCTGAAGAGACTACATAGTGGAGGGAAAACACGGAGCTAGGCAAGTAACAGAAACTCTTAACAACACCTTGGCAAGGCCCAAGGTGGTCTTTAGTGGTGTAGACAGTGGCCCACACTTGTAGACAGTGGCCCACACTTGGAGAGCAGCAAGTAATAACAGTAGGTAGAGATTTTAACTTGTGTCCCTTTCTTCCTTACACTGCTGTGGAGTGAAGGTCACTCACCCTTATTTGCCTCAGTCTCAGGCACCCATGTGGTGTCAGTAGGTATAAAACTTGATGAAGGAGTGAACAACCAGTCACCTTGCACTTAAGCATCTGTCCTCTGTCTCCTGCATTTTCAAACCCCCCAGGGCTGATGGAAGAGAACCTGAAGAGATTGCCTCTTCTGTTATTGCTTTATCTGAGGATTTAAAGGTGAATGAATGCCTGACAGAGCTATTGCTCAGAGGATTGAAAAGTCATGGGTGGTTACAAATTTGGTGGTCCTGAGCTCCAGTCCCTCCCGTCTCCTGAGAATCACTGAGGGAAAACTGGTGCGTGTGGTCCTTTCCCCATACGAATTGACAGACAGGATTGACCTCAGGAAATCATGTCCTTACAAACAAAATATTGAGATGCCCAGTAAGTACAGTCACTATAAAACAGACCAAATGCTGAGCATGAGACAAAAGTTTTGCATCTGGGAGACCACCAATTTAAAATAGACTTGACTTAGTATCCTTCAGAGATGAGGAAGAATGTTGGTAATATGAAGCAAATGTAAGGAGACATAAGAAGAGCCAAATGGAGATATTAATTACAAAATAGCTGAAATATAGAAAAAATAGAGACTCAGGGCCTAGATACTTTCCTAGAATCAGAACGAGTCAATTTATGGAAAAGTTGGTAAAAGCAAGAAATCATTAAATGACAATTAAATACCTCAGATACTTAACCTTTCACTTATAAAATATGAATGCACGTTTATTTGCCAATCTTTTGGTAAAGAGGTAACGCTTCTCTTTGAATATTAGATTATCTACCTCATACAAAGCACACCCAAAAATATATCAACCAAAATTTCCAATTTCTCTGTCTTTAGTTCTAAACCAAAAGTTAAAGACATTGGCAAAGCAATATAAGAATCCTACTATATTTAAATATGTATTTTTGTAACATTTACAGTTGTCCTACTCAGTACCAATTTAGTAACATTTTCTAAGGAACTCAATTTTATCAAGTCTTTCCTACAAACTTAACTCAATTCTTTGAACTCTTTCATATTCATATCAAATGAATCTGTATGGTTAAAATACACAACTCCAAATACCAACTTAAAGCAGACATAAACAGATTTTGGAACAAGAGTAAAACAAGAGTAAGAGGCTGTTGTTAAATATATCGTTTAGGTGGTGGGAATAGAAGTCACTTGGAAACATGAAAATAACCTTGTAGCCATCAGCATTTCATGTACAGAAGGCACACGGCCAGTATATTTTATAGGAGAAATGGAGGGTTAATCTAGAGAGTAGAAATTGATTAACAGCTTCTAGTGTGTATTTATGGTATAATCTTTCCCACTACTTAAGTACAAAGAGTTTTCAAAAAGCTCATGAAAAGTGATTATTACAAAAATTATTCATAATTTTCAAAATGTTTTGTAGCAAAATAAGCTTATACTTTCTTCCATTTTCCCATGAACTTTTTGGAAGTCTCCTTGTATGCATATAATGCATATAGCCTAAGAGAACTTACTTTTTTTTTGGGGGGGGGGGGGGGTAGAGGTTTTTACCTTAGGGCACATGTGCTCACCAGAGAGACATACAGAGACAGTGAGAGGGAAAGTGAGAAATCACCCCCGGGGGGATGGCCATGCCATCCAATCCTCTCTCCTCCATTTTCCTCCCAGGATCTTGGGCACATACATGCCGGGCATGAGTTTCAAGCCACCAGGTCTGGGACAAAAAAACATGGTTGGCCATGTGGGAGTCAAGTAAAATAACCACTACACCATCTGCTGGCCCCTAGAGGATCTTTATGGGGTAAGTCGGAAGTACCTAAACAGTTTAGAACAAAAAGAAAATTGACCACCAAACCACCAAAGTCAGAGCTAACGCTCTAATTCAGAAGTGATTTATGCATGCATGGTTTTTATGTGAAAATATAACTGCTTTCCTTGGAAACAAAGAGAAATACATTTTTGTACTGTAATAATTCATAATTTTTGACATTTTGCCTATATTGTCAAGGGCATACAGTGTCTTCAATACAGAGACTTTACAAAGGGGTGCTTTATGAATCTCTAAAAAAAAAATCAGTGAAGCTACTAAGTGTAAAGCAGGAGTCCAATAGAAGCACGATAATCTACACACACTGTATTTTAACTGTACATTACAAAGGACCAGGTCGGGCACACTTAATTTTCATCAGCTGTTGATTTATTGACATTCATGCCTGCCTTCATAAAAATCATTTGATAGCTATTGTCCAATTGAATGGCATTACTCCAATGTCATGTATTTTTTCTTTTATTTTCATTGATTTCTCCAGTTTACAAAGACTCTCGCACACTCTCCAGTTTCTCATCATACCCAGCAGAATCAATGTTCTATCCTAAGCTTCAGACCTTCTACCGAATGCCTTTCCATAGTTGATTTTGCCAGAGTTCAAAAATTGAATTCAGAACTTTCTGTGTAATAAAAATGATGTTTAACCCTTCATTATGGTTTCACATTTCCTTTGTCAAATCAAAGTCTATAACCACCTGGAGAATTAAAAAAATAAGTTTGAATATCCCTGTGTACATATAATAGAGTGTTATATACATGTATTAGACTTAAAATCACACTGAAATACCCAAGGAAAACATCTGTACCTCTTTACCTTCCAAACTGTGAAATAGCTCCCTCAATATAGTACTCAAAAGATGATCCAAAGCAAAAAGAAAAGTCAGGCAGAAAATTTTGGTAGACTTAAATAGAGAATCGGTTCAATTAGTCTTCATATTCTTTCCCTCAAAATAAGAGGTGGGGTTAGAGTGGTTTTAGAAATTTTTCTGAAAAGTTTTGAGTACTATTATGCTATTAATGTACAACATTACCTAATTTAGAAAACTTATCAAAGGTGCCAGCCAGGCAGTGCGGTGGTTAAGGTAACTGGATCCAACATGGCCGAGTGCACTGTCTGAGTCTCCAATCTGGCAGCTTGGAAAACATGCTGGGCAAGAGTGCATGCCCAGAATCCTGAGAGGAGAATAGAGGAGAAGCGATTGGGTGTGACCATCCCCCCTAGGGTGTAATTTCTCACTTTCCCTTTTTCTCCTCTCTCTCTTTCCAGTAAGTGGACATGCCCTGTAGCTAACTTAAAAAAAAAAAAAGTTTATCCAAGGAACTTGAATATGATAAATGCACTAACAGAAATGATAGTGCCTTATTAGACTAACATCACACAAAACAAATAAAAAGCTTTTGAAATCCTTAAGCCGGTTATACAACTGTATTTCAGGCACACGCTTTGATTGCTGATTCTAAAACACTGGAAACAAGACCTGTTTGTGTGAAGACTGGTTTGATTCTAGTGTTTTCTGTCTGTCCTGACAGCCTAGTGCATTTCATTGTTAAACAGCTGAGCATGAGACAACACTGAATGATGTCCTTAAGCCTAGATATTTTAGTTTGCAATGCTTTTATCAAGGAAAAGGGATTGCATGGAAAGGTCCAATATGGCTCATGCTATTGAAGCTCAATATTCTGTTTGTTGCCAGGGGTGAGTCATTCATATGTAGATAGAGCATATGGTTTCTGCTCTTGATGGACAGATGATGTGTCCTCAGTCATGTCTCGGGTGGTTGTCACTCATCACTGGCAAGGGCTCAGATATTGATATTTAATTCAGAAACCTATAAAATGACATCATTAGAAATCTTCCCTTTATGCATTGTTATGGGCTGCTTGTTTTTGTACCTCCACAATTCATATGTTGATACTCTAATTTCTTTTTTTTTTTTTTTTAGAGGTTTTTGCTGTAGGGCACGTGCGCTCGCCAGAAAGACAGAGAGAGACAGAAAGACAGAAAGCGAGAAATCACCCCCCAAGGGGAATGGCCGCACTGCAATCCATTCTCCTCCATTCTCCTCTCGGGATCTTGGGCATGCACACACATGCATCCGGCGTGAGTTTTAAGCCACCCAGTCCGGGACTTGAACTGCAGTCAACTACATGGGAGTTGACCCAGTGACATAGCCATTACGTCAACTGCTGGTCCCAATACTCTAATTTCTAATGTGATGGTATATGGAGCTAGAGCCTCTGGAAGGTAATTACATCACGACAGTAAAGCCCTCAGGATGAAGTTAATGCCCCTTTAAGAAGAGACACAAGAGAACTATTTCCTCTCTCTCTTTCTCTCTCTCTGAAAACCAGAAAGTGGAATCTCACCAGACACCAGGTCTGTAGGCACCTTGATCTTGACTTCCCAGCCTCCAGAACTGTGAAAAATAAATTGTTGTTGAAGCCACCAGTCTATGGTTTATTCATTATAACAGCCCAAATGGACTAAAATGTGTATATTCTTCACATTCCCACTCAAGAGTTTAGCATAGACTAATTGCAAAGATTAAAAGACACACAAGTAATCCTTAGGTAAACTATAGACTTTGGATAATAAGATGCCTTAATGTAGTTTCATCAGTTGTCACAAATGTACCACTCCAAGGGTGGACATCGACAGTGGGGGAGACTACACATGTATGGGCCAGAAAGTACATGAGATACCTCTACTCCTTCCACTTACTTTTGCTGTGAACCTAAAACTGCTCTGAAAAAAATAAACTTATAAAAAAATATATGAGATATTAATAAATGAGATTAAGAATAGCTAAATTAAAAAATTACAGAAAATTATATATTAACCTTTTAAAAATGTGATAATGTGTGAATTTTTCATTCCAGTGCCTAATATTAATAACTGTTTCTCCTGGCTTATTTATTAAGAAATTTTTTAAAGCACAATTTTAATTTCCACACAGAAAATATATCGTTTGAACTAGGTAATTTTCTTTAGCTAGTATTTATTGGTAGAACCACGGAGAAACTAATTATATTATTCCATAACTTTTATTTTTTCTAAGGGCAAAGTGCTATTAGATTTACTTAGCAGATCCTTCTGGAGAATACTGATTTAAATGTAATTTGAGGAGCAGCAGGTGACGTGATTAAGGTGCTGGACTCCCACATGGCCAACCATGGTTAGAGTCCTAGACCCGCGGATTGAAATTCTTGTGGAGCACACATGCATGTGTGCCCAAAATCCCAAGAGGAGGATGGAGGAGAAGGGATTACAGTGTGGTTGTCCCCGCTGGGGGGTGATTTCTCACTTTCTCTTTCTCTCTAGCTGTATCACCTGTGAGTATACGTGAACTATAGCAAAAAATCTCTCTGAAAATAAAATAAATGTAAGTTTAATTACTATAGGACTCTTCAGCCTCTGCATATATTCTAGACTCAAGGCCCCATATGCCAACCACAAACTTCCACAAAATATTTACTTTCAAGATGAATAAGACTGTCAGATAAAAAGTGCCAGTTGCTGCCTGAATTATAAAATTGCCTAGTACTGCAACTCTTCTGATAGAAATCCCCTCTCTGCTGTGAGAACTAAGCAGTGTGAAGTAAAATGATACCCTATACATCTTATTTCTATGAACTAAAGAAACAGAAGTAGGATATGTGGTTGAAAGTAATAGAGAGCGGGACCAGCAGTTAGCGTAATGGCTATGTTGCTGGACTCCCATGTAGTCAACCGCGGTTCGAGTCCCAGACCCGGTGGCTTAAAACTCATGCTGGGTGCATGTGCGTGCATGCCCAAGATCCCGAGAGGAGAATGGAGGAGAAGGGATTGCGGCGTGGCCATCCCCCCTGGGGGGTGATTTCTCGCTTTCTATCTCTCTGTCTCTCTCTGTCTTTCTGGTGAGAGCACGTACCCTATAGCAAAAACTTCTCCAAAAAAAAAAAAAAAAGTGATAGCCAAATTTCAACTCAGCCTAAGGAAAAATTTTTCCAGCAGTTATGTATTGATGTCCAAAAATGCCATTTGTTTACTTGGAAAGTAGCAAGCTTTCTGCCTTTGGTGGTGTTCAATTACAGCCTGGATAGGCCCTTGACAGAAGTGTTGGAACTGTCAAGCATTGGGTAAATCTCTGAGTTATAGATATTACCTTGAAATCTTGTAGTCCTAAACTGTGTGCGTGTGCATGTGTTTTGTTTATGTAAATTCATAAAAATAAGTCTAGGGTGAATCTTATTCGGGGACGAATATTCTGATCAATATGATAATAAACACTCTGTGAAGTTGCAGACATGAGAAGCTATTCTTTTTTTGTTTTTAATTGACACATAATAATTGTACATATTTATGAAGTACAGTGTGAGGTATTGATACATGTCTGCAATCTGTTATGATCAAATCAGGGTAATTAGTATATCCATCACCTAGATATATAATAAATTATTAACTGTACTCACCCTACCATGCTACAGAACACGAGAACTTATTTCTCCTACCTAACTGTACTTGTTTTTTTTGTTTTTTTGTTTTTTTTGGGGGGGGACGTTTTTGCTATAGGGCGTGTGCACTCACCAGAAAGAGAGAGAGAGACAGAGAAATCACCACCCAGGGGGGATGGCCACGCTCAATCCCTTCTCCATTCTCCTCTCGGGATCCTAGGCATGCACACACATGCGCCCAGCGTGAGTTTAAGCCGCCGGGTCTGGGACTCGAACAGCGGTCGACTACATGGGAGTCCAGCGACATAGCCATTACACTAACTGCTGGTCCCCCAACTCTACCTTTCGTACTTAACTGATCTCTCCAGATATATGCTTACCCCCTCACTTCTTAGTCCCTGGTAACCAGTAGTCTACTCTCTACTGCTGTTAATCAACTTTAACTTAGTATATTAACTTAAATGCAACCTTACAAAACACTGTACTAATTTTTCTTTAGTAGAAAAAGAAAAAGGGGCTGGGGGAGTCAGCAGTGGAAAACCTCCAGAAATAAGAATACTATTATCAGTGTTTACTGGCTAAAGTAATTAAGCAAATTCAGAGAAAATAGCCTTCTTCTTAAGTTATAGGCTTGAGGATTTCAAGAAAGTCTGGCTATAGTATTTGTTCAGTATTTATTCAGTTTAATGAAGCTCAATTCCTTGTGGCTGTAACTACATTTATTTCCTATATTAACTTTACTTACTTAATGAGGCCGATTCATCTTCCTAAAATGTGTTTGGTTGTGTTTTTATAGGCTGTGCTTTTGAAATTCTCATGATTGTAAAAAGTAAAATTAAGTTTAAAAGAAGACAGTGAAATGCAAGGGATGCAAGAGAGCTGGGTAGCAGGCAGGGGTGCATAGGTGAACCCCCAAATTCTCAAAGAAATATATGCCAAAGAAGCAGCTCTCTGAGCACCTAAATGGTCCACCTCCTCTACTCCAGGGACTAGAGTCTTGGGACTCTAGAGAGGGACTAGAGAGTCCCAAACAGCTTGAGGAATCTGATCTTGGGTTTGGGGTCTGTATCTGCCAGGGTGGACACAGAAAGAATATTTAACCTGGATGAAGTCTGTCATGTTTTAGGCATATGCATGATCTGTCTGTCTATCCATCTAATCTATATGCAATCGTGTTACCATAGGGCAATGTGTTAAGTCCAAAATCTCTCTGAAGAAGAAATTGGGTCAGAAAGGGGTGTATTTGGGAGGTGGTTTGCCTAGAAATTACCAATACATGGCAAGAACTTTGTTTCTACTTCAGAGGTGTTAGTGGGAGGCAGGGAGGATGGTGGGATAGCCTTGCATAAGTACGTGATAATAGATATTTGGGAAAGGTTTGGTATACCCCCACATCAAACCACCCCTGGTTGCTTCCACTGAGTGCGAAAAATTTACCTTTAATGTTTCTTTACTAGAAACCTTTTGAGTTTCCGCACAGAAACTTTTCTGCCAACCCCAGAGTTTTTGTGATGACTAAATAAGACATATATATGAAGATATACTTCGGAAATTCTATTACCAGTATTCACCAGTTCTGTTGTAAGCAAACACCTTGTAGCTCTGGCATCTGAATCTAGGGGCCAGCAGGTGGCATAGTGGTTAAGGAGCTGGACTCCCACATGACTGACTGCGTTCAAGTCCTAGACCCAACAGCTTGAACTCACGCCAGGTTCATGTGCGTGCATGCTCAAAATCCCAAGAGAAGAATGGAGGAGAAGGGGTTGCAGTGTGACCGTCTCTCCCAGGGGGTTGATTTCTCTCTTTCTCTCTCTCTGTCTCTTCAGTAAGCGCACATGCCCTATAGCAAAACAAAACAAAACAAAACAAAACAAAAAAACTCTCCAGAATCTGCATCTTACATAATGGAGAAGCTACCATTACATAGTCTGGCAGAAGTGGAATAGGCCTTGGACAAAACTCAGAACAATTCTGTTCTTTTAAATGCATTAATGCTTTTGAGTGCAGTTTTTCCAACTGTAAAATGGAGATAATATCATTTCATGGACTTTGTTTATTTTGTAATATAGATTATTTTTTAAAAATTTAAAGAGTAAGTAAAATACTTTAACACTTTTCCTAGCACAATTTAGGTCCTAAAATATTATGAGTCTCATTAACTTTGCTCCTATTTTAGAAATAATAATAATGATATTATTGTAATATCCTAAATCTAGAAGGATTGCTAAGGATTGCAATTTACCTGTGTATAACTATAAATCTTTAGATTAATAAGGGAGGTCTCACTTGGGAACCATGACCTTGATTGGCAAAGAAAAGCCTTCAGAATGTTTATGTCCTGGTGGTAAAGGTCGTTATTATAATTCATCTCGTATGCTACCTCTACAGCCCATGGGAATTACTGGGTTCACCTAGAACAAATTTCCTGAATACTTGGGACTAAATAGATATTAAAATTCCAGAAGCAGAAGTTTATAATTCTAGTAGAATTTATTATAATGCCTGTTTGCAGTTCCCAATCTAGAAATAAAAATACGCCTTCACTTCAACTTGTTGAAAATAGATATAGAAACATTCAGTAGTATAATATATTAAAATGAAACCTGAGATATCTCTGTGGAAAACTCCCAGTTAGAATAAAGACAAATGTTATAAATAAAGACACAAAACAAAGTTAATTCTGGGGTAAAACTATAAAGAAAATGAAAGAACACTTGTTTCTTCCTTTCTTTTCATTTTTAGTGCTCTTTCGTAGATTCTGTTAACATCCCTATTAAAATGAATTTCAGTGCATTTCTTGGAAGAGTAGATAAAAGTCAGTAGATTGCGTCAAACTGTACTAGGCCTAATAAAAGCTATGTTAAAGATTCAGTGAATTTAATGAGCAGTAGTTGGCCAGGGTCTATTGAGCTGCTATGACGTTTCCCTACACAAACCATAATGATAGGTACATTTTCATTCTTTCGTATGAATAGGAAAAAAGTCAGTCAGAAATCATGATAAACACATTTTATAAAATAGATATGACTTTTTAAAACTTTCCAGTAAATACAGTAAATAACTCCAATCGAAAAGCATGCAGTGAATCTAATAAGACTTCAGAGATCATGGTTTATTGATCAGATTAAGTTTCTAATTAACATAAGAATGGTTCCCATGAACTTGCAGAGTTTTTAAACATAGATTGTCCTCTTACGCAGTTTAAATATTTTCCCAGTCTTGTTTGCCCTATTAACTTGCTTTTTGCTTTCTCTGAAGAAAAGCTTTGCTAAGCAAAGACTGCATTTAACCTGGGTCCTCTCCAAAGGCTCACAAACTGAATGAATGGAAACAAAATAAAAGTTGTTTATTATACTCAATAAATAAAAAGTTGAATCAAGTTACTTTTCACTGACCCTCAGTGGGAAGGCGGTAAAGGCGAGGTTATTTATATTGAATATTAAATTGATTAGTTGGAGATATTTTGATTGTTCTTATTGTTGGTGGCTTTCAAGTGGAGAGTTTTTCCTCTTTTATTTTCTCCAAAATTGACCAATAAATGCATTCCCTGTTACTTATAACTCTGGGTGAGACTTAAGTAATGACATCCTAATGGTCAAATTGGTTGTGTCTGCTGGTACTGTCTTGCTGTAGATTTCACTTTTGAAATGTGTCTTCAGGAGATTTTTGTATATGAAACAAAACTGAATTCACACACAGATTTTAATTAAGTGCCCTGAGAAGGAAATTATTATGGAGCCTGTTCATTCAGAGGAATGTTGTTACATGATATAAATAGACAAAGGAGTGCTAATCAGTACTGCTGCATTGCTATGAAAGGAATCTTTTTAAAAGCACTAGCAACCATCTACGATGTAAAATAAATGACACTATCAGGTTGTCAAAGGTTTTTTAAAAATTGATAAAAAAACGAATGTTGGCAAGAGTGGGGAAAAGGGCACCTCTACACCATTAGTAGAGATGCAAATTGGTTCATTCTTTCTGAAGAGCAGCTCAGTGGTATGCTCATAAAGGAAAATGAATGTATACCCTTTGACAGAAGGAGCCAATGTCAGTAATTTTACCTAAGAATTAATCACTCAGCTGGGAAGAGATACCCATGCAAAGATAGTCAATGCAGTTTTTTGTCTTTTTTTTTTACAAGGAGAGAATCTGGAAACAGCCAAGGCTAATAATGGGTACAGTAAAATCAAATTGCATAGGAAGGAAGATGCCATAGTATGAATAATGTGGAGCCATTGAAAATGGTGCGTAGGCTCAGCTGTAGTGGTGCAGACCATAGGGGCAGGTATTGCTGTCTGATGCTGGAGACCATGTGGGAAGACTACAGGCTTACATCCTGCTCTGTCCTCAATACACCAGCCCCATGATCTTGCCTTGCTGTAGGACTCAGGGGAAGAGTACACTGTGAACACCCTATTGAGGGTGCCTCTCTCTGTGTCCCTGTGTCCCTCTGTCTCTCTGTCTCTCTCTCTCACACAATAAATACATATTTTTTAAAACTGTAGGCAGTAGATTCACACTTACTGCCATGGAAAGAGGGTTATGAAATATTATCAAGTTTATTAAAGTAGGTCATGTAAAAATATGGTCAGATTTATGAAATATTATACATTTTGTCTACATATCTATGATATACAAATAGAGACCTCACTGAAAAAGATGTTCTACAGAAAGATAGTTGCTTTATGTTGTTTTGTTGTTTTGTTTCTGCACCTAAACACAATTCTTAAAGAAAATATGAAAAATGGGTCAGCTCTGTGGCCCATTGGTTAAAGAAGCCAGATCCCACATGTCCAATCATAGTTCAAATACTGGCCCTGGCAGCTTGAAAAGTGCACAATACATGTCTGTCTCTGTGTGTGTGTGTGTGTGTGTGTGTGTGTGCATGCCAAAAATCATGACAGGATGGAGAAATAGGGGAAAAGGGATTTTGGTGAGACCATGCCTCATTGGGTGGTGCTTTTTTCCTCTCCCTCTCTCTGTCTCTCTACCTCTTTGGTGAGTCCACATGCCCTTGGCAATTTAAAACAAGAAAATAAGAAAAACACTAAAATAGATAAGAATGGTTGACGATGTCATCTGCTTTACAATTTTTGCTCTAATTTAAACTAAATTAAAATCTGTAACACAGATTCATAGGGAAAAATGCAGATGTGAACAAAGTGAAAGTTATGTGTATTTATATCAATTAACATATTCAGATGTATACATATACAAAAATGTTTTTATTTCTCCAAACTTTATTTAACAGTGCATCTTGATGTTATTTCTATATTAATAAATATAGAACTCTCTAACTGAAGAGGTGAAAGAACCCTACAAGGAAAACTATAAAAAAAAAAACTGATAGGGAACCAGCAGTTAGCATAATGGCTATGTCGCCGAACTCCCATGTAGTCGACTGTGGTTCGCGTCCCGGACCCGGTGGCTTAAAACTCATACTGGGCGCGTGTGCATGTGTGCCCAAGATCCCGAGAGGAGAATGGAGGAGAAGGGATTGCGGCGTTACCATCCCCCCTGGGGGGTGATTTCTCACTTTCTGTCTCTATGTCTCTCTCTGTCTGTCTGGCAAGTGCATACGCCCTATAGCGAAAACCTCTCCAAAAAAATAAATAAATAAATAAAAAACTGATAAAAAGAAATTGAGTATGACACAGAAAAGTGGGAAGACATCCCATGTTCCTGAATTGAAAGAATAAATACAATTAAAATATCAATTCTAACCAAAGTAATTTACAAAATTTAATGTACTTTGAATCAAATTATGGTAACATTTTTCACAGAAATAGAAAAATCAATCATAAAATTTATCTGGAATCATAAAAGGCCCTGTATCACCAAACAGTAGTATACAAAAAGAGTAGAGTAGAAGCATCTCATTACCTGACATCCAAATACATTACACAGCTATGATAACCAAAACACGATTGCACAGGCATGAAAACAGACACATAGACCAATGGAACAGAATAGAGAATCCAGAAATAAAGCCCCAAACATACAGCCAACTAATCTTTGACAATGTAATGGAGAAAAGAAAGTCTTTTTCAGCAAATGGTACTCAAAGAACTATATATCCCCATAGAAAAATGAAACTAGACTATTATCTCCCACCATTAACAAAAAGCAACACTAAATGGGTTAAAGATTTAAACTTAAAGCCTCAAATTATAAAACTAATGGTGAAAAACAGGGGAAACTATTGAAGATATTGGAGTAGACAAAGATTTCTGTTCCTTTTTTTATTTTTTTTTTTTTGAGATATTTTTGCTATAGGGCACGTGCGTTCACCAGACAGACAGAGACAGACAGAGAGACAGGGGGATGGCCATGCTGCAATCCCTTCTCCTCCATTCTCCTTTTGGGATCTTGGGCACGCATGCACACATGCCCAGTGTGAGTTTTAAGCCACCAGGTCCGGGAGGTGAACCGCGGTCGACTACGTGGGAGTCCAGCAACATAGCCATTATGCTAACTGCTGGTTCCTGGCAAAGATTTCTTAAATAAGACCTTTAAGTGCAGATAATGGACAAGTGGGTTACATCAAACTAAAAAGCTTCTGTTCAGCAAAGGAATCAATGAAGACTGAAGAGATAACCCACAGAATGGGAGAAAATAGTTGCAAACTGTGTCTCAGGTAAGGGATTTATAACCAGTTGATAACCAGGATATACTGGGAATTCTAGCAATTTACTGTTAAACATACTGATTTTTCTTGGAGAGCCTTTCATTTTACATCCAACCTTTCAAATTTGTGGAACTTTTGTTTTAATTTTAAACTGGAGGCTTTTATTTTTTAACTACTTTTTGTTAATTTTGCTGCTCCTAGTTTTTTTACTCGCCAATTCCTTTTTTTTCTAGTTTTCTCTCTTCACTTGCAACTTCAGATGACTCCATCAATTGTTCAAATTGACTCCTTCAATTATTACTTTTCTTTAGCTTTTTAAATTTCTTTCTAGCCTTCCAGTAAATTTCTTAGCCTTCTAAATTTCTTAGCCTTTTAATCTCTTAGCTTTCCAAAGTTCTTCTTGACTTCTAAATTTCTCCCTAGCTTTTTGAATTTCTTAACCTTTCAATAAATTTTCTTAACTTTTAATTACTCTCCTAGTCTTCTAGTAATGCTTAGCTTTCTCTAACTTCTAATTTTCTTAACTTTCTAAATCTCTTAGCTTCTAAATCTCCTAACTCTTGACTTCTAAGTTTCTTAACTTTCTAAATTTCTTACTTCTAAATCTCTTAACTTCTAAGTTTCCTAACTTTTATACTTGTAACACACTTGACAACATTTAAACATACTATATCTCTCTCAGAGAGGTTCCCTTGTTTTACACCCAACTGTATATCCACTCCTTATTTTACTCTTTCAGTATTTTACTTTCGTATTGCCAGCCAGACTCAGTAATGTCCACTCACAGTATCTTCTGTAATCAGGTCCCTGTCTGGGTGCCAAGTGCCACAACCAGGGGTAAAAAGAGATGTGGCGCTCTGAGGGGAAGGACTGTAGATTGAGAATCGATAGACAGAGAAAATCAGAGGTTGGGAGGATAGAACATCTTTCATGGAGATCACCATGGCCCTGAGCCATTCTGTGCTCATTGTTTTATAGGGAGGCAAAGTCACGTGCTTAAGCTGTGGAACACCTTATAGTTCTAAACAAGCCTCTCCTGGCCTTCTCTGGCTAATGCTCAGGTTTCTTTTATCTGTAAAGCCCAGCAGTAGATTATGTCTTTGTTGAGAACTTTCACATGCCCTGCAGTGATAGCGCAAAAACTGTATCTACTTTAAGGCATGCCCTGCAAATACTGAGGACATAGTGCTAAGTAAGCCAGACTTTGACAAACACTGTATATCCCCACTCAATATATTCCAAATAATCTGCTCTCTGTGACAAAAATTGAAAGCTCTGAAGATATGATAGTAAAGAGGATAAGTACAGAAACTGGATGCTAGGCTATAAAAGAGGAGAGGAGAGTGGATGGTAGAGGGTAAGTGGGAGGGGCAAAGGGAAGAAACACTTAACAGACACGAGAATGTAAAATTCTCTATTAAAATGATGTATATGGTAATACCCTTGATTGATTGTCATGTAGTGCTTGAATACTTTGGAAAACCATATTGTGAGCTATTAAAAAAAGAAAAGAAATATAGAACTCTCTAGCATAGATGCTATCATATGAATGTACCATCATTTAATTAACCATTTCTTAGAGATATTTGTTTCTAGGTTTTTGCTAATATAAATAATTCTAATCTCCTGATTGAAAAATTAAATATAAAATTACTGATAATTTATTGATAACTCATAAGTAGTTTTGTTTTTTCCTTGAAACTGTCAGGTTTTTTGGAATTTTTTGAGTGTAAGGAGTGAGTTTAGAATCCATCTTCAATTTTGGTTGTTTCTAAATTAGCTAACATTTA
This sequence comes from Tupaia tana, assembly GCA_026018925.1. Lineage (NCBI taxonomy): Eukaryota > Metazoa > Chordata > Mammalia > Scandentia > Tupaiidae > Tupaia > Tupaia tana. The sequence goes on along the minus strand of JAKSZU010000019.1, from coordinate 13,905,459 downwards.
TTGCAATTTTTTTCAAACAGTCTATTTTTCTCCTATTATAAAATTGTAATTTCTCTCTAAATTTATGTACATTTTTGTTGCAGTACAAAATACAGTACCATACAATTATGTGTGAGGGTCAAATAAAAATGATTTTTCACCTGGAAAAACATACTTGCAAGAAGAGCTAGTTATGAAGGACTGTAAATGTTAGCACAACTCTTCTTTAGAAGTAACTAGAAAAGCAGAATAATATACAGAAAAGCAGGTATTTGAGGGAATTAACAAGCAACCAGGATATTTAAGACTTGAAGGACAAAGATGCTAAATAAAAAATAAAAAAGAAATTAAAGTATGTTGAAGGTAGGAAATAATAAAGATAATAAAAATTAATGAAATGCATGAATAGAATACAATATCTAAAACCCAACAAAGCCAAAGTTGAGACTCTTCCCATATGCTTTTTATTTCTCTCTTAAAGGTGAAAAAAAAGATTAAAATTGGGTAATGATGATGGGCAAAGGCAACAGACTTTGTAATTTGAAGAGAGTCAGAAAGTTGACCCCATACTCTTTCATTCGAAATCGGTATAAGTGGAAAAGCTTGGCTTTATTTTGTTTTCTGTCTAGTACAGAACTGTGTATAGGAGTATATATTAGTTTAAATGATAAAAACCCCCTGGGTCCCAGACCCTGGTGCTATGCCAAGCAATATGTGTGTTAATGCCCAAAAGTCTCAAAAAGAGGGATAGTTGGAGAAGGGATTATGTAGTGACCATTCCCCATTGGGGATGCTTTCTCCCCCCTCTACCTGCTGTCTCTCCCTGACAAGTACATGCACCCTCTAACAACAACAATAAAATGTGATCTCTTGGTCTCGTTCATCCAAAAGTCCAAGGATAAATTTCGCTTTGAGAAGTTGAATGCAGAAGATTAAAAAGCATAAAAATTGTCGGGACTGGGCTTCTTTCTCAGACAGCCACATCCCCTGTGATCACAAGATGGCTGACAGTAGCTCCCTAGCCAGCATCCTTCTGATTCCTCATTCAGTGAAAAGGTGGAGATCTTTGTTCCAGACATTCTCTGTAGCGGCCCCATTGAGTTTCTTTGGCTTCAGATGTGTCATACTCGTTCTGAACCAAACACGCTGCTTAGAAAAATGCATTGACTCAGGTGGTCTGTCCTTAACTACATACTTTTTATCTGAGCTGTGGAGCATCAATGTGTGGGCTGACAGTGGGGAATGAGGTAGACTCCTAGAAAGAAGTTGGGATGTGACCATTGAGAAGAGGCTGAGTGGATTCCTGGTTTTCCCTCCCCAGTAAAATAACTTGGCATAAGACAGGAGGAGAGATTCTATGAATTTAACCTTGACATTAGTTTATTAGTGTTAAAAACTAGGTAGCTGCTAAGGACTGAATATTTGTATTCTCAAAAAAAAAAAAAAATCATATGTTGAAGCCCTAATTTGTAATGGAATGATATCTGGAGATGAGGCCTTTGGGACATAGTTATGTCCTAATGGTAGAGCCCTCATGAATTGTATTAGTATCCTTGTAAGAAGAGACATGAAAGGGCCAGCAGGCGGCATTGAGTTTAAGGCACTGGATCCCAACTGGCCAACTCTGCCATTTGAATCCCAGACCCAACAACTTGAAAAACATGCCAGGCTCATGTGCATGCATGCCCAAAATCCCAAGGAAAGAATGGAAGAGAATGGATTACAGTGTGGCCATCCCCTCTAGGAGGTGATTTCTCATTTTCCCTCTCAGTCTCTGTCTCTGTCTCTGTCTCTCTCTCTTTTTAAGAGATTTTTGCCTTAGAGTACATGTGCTAGACAGAGAAAGAGAAAGAGAAAGCGAGAGAGACAGGGACAATGAGAGGGAAAGTGAGAAACCACTCCCCCCAGGGAGGGTGGCCACACTGCAATCCTTTCTCCTCCATTCTCTTGGGCACACACATGCACACATCTGACATCAGTTTCTGGCCACGGAGTCTGGGACTCAAACCACGGTGGGAGTCAGCAATGTAATCGTTACACCACCACCTGGCTCCTTTGTCTGTCTCTTTCTGTCTTTATCCTGCAAGCATATATGCCTTATGGCAAAAATCTAAAAAATAAATAAATGAAAGAAGAGATATGAAAGAAATCCTCTCTCCTTCATGTGAGGACACAGTAAGTGTCTATAAACCACGTAGACCACGTAGAAAATGCTTATAGACCACGTAGAAAATGCTTATCAGCACCAAACCAGTTGGCACCTTGATTTTAAACTTCTGGCTTTCAGGACTGTGAGAAATAGATTTCTGTTGTTCAGATCCTCCAGGCTATGGTATGTCATTAAGGTAGCCAAAGCAGATTCAGACAATAGCCAATCTCACTTTTTTTGAGAGGTTTTTGCTATAGGGTGCATGCGCTCGCCAGAAAGGCAGAGAGAGACAGAGAGACAGAAAGACAGAAATCACGCCCCCCCCCCCCCCAGGGGAGATGGCCACACCGCAATCCATTCTCTTCCATTCTCCTCTGGTGATCCTGGGCACGCACGCACACGCGCCTGGCGTGAGTTTAAGCCACCTGGTCTGGGACTTGAACCACGGTCGACTACTTGGGAGTCCAGTGACATAGCCATTATGCTAACTGCTGGTTCCTTACTTTTGAAAAACAGTAAAGATATAATGAGGTGGGAAAATGTTCCTCATCCTTGCATTTCCCCCATGTTTTCAAGCTTTCTGTGGTTATTTGGGTGACAGCGTTTGTTTACACGAGCTGGCCTAGGATGGAAAATGAGTGCTCAGGATAATTGGTGAGGCTGCCACTGCAGAAAGACCATCTTGTACCAAAGGAGCTTTGTCTCTTTTAATCCTTTCTTTTCTATTACTGGTTTTAAATAATGTTTCTGACAAGATCCTGCTTTTCTTTCTGTCAACTGCCAGTGAACAGTTATTGGGCATTATTTGTGGGGCTGTAAATGCATTACATGAAAAAATAATGAGTCCTTAAAAAGTCAAGGGAAATGCCTCCAGAGACGTTTACCTAACATGGTGATTTATGAAGGTCTGGGAATGAAGTTTCAGAAACTTCCAAATGAAAAGTCTGGAACATTCAACATAAAGTCTCTTCCAAATCTGCGTCTGTTATAGCCTCTGGACATATTTTCCTTTTGTTTTTCCTCGGGAAGTTGGAGAACGTTTTTCATGTTCAGCTTAAATTGTTTCGTTAATGGTCTAAGAATAACTCTCAGGAGCATCTCTCAGCATAGCTTGTTATTACTCCATTCTTCGGAGTGAATTTGATGTATCTATTGTGTTCTGGCTGCTGCAAACTGAAACCTGGGATTAATCATTTTCTTTTTACCAGCTAGAAATGATAGACACTTAATAGATATACCTACATCAATCAATCTAATGAGTCTCATTGTCTGGGGTCTGAAATACACTGATCATCCTAATGTTAAAATCAACATTCATTCTTATTCTGCTTCCAAGTTTTCCAAGTTTGTCCCTCCTGTCTACATGAAGGAGGTCTTTAGTTTAAGCCCTTTGTTAAAAATTGAGTTCATCAGGTCTTAGGAACACAAGTGCATATACTATGTAATGTGCATAAGGGTCGAAACTATCTCCCTCATTTCCTGACAGTGTACACCTTCCGCAAGTCACTTAGCTTCATTTTTTTTTAACGGGGTTATTTTTGTCATCTTAGTAGCAATTGTTCCACAGAAGCATCTTGCTGGTTAATACTTCCCACAGGTTTCTCTGACAGCCTTGCTGAAGGGAAGAATGGGACACTGGCGTCTGTCACTGGATAAAGAGCCAGGGTAGAGTCAACTGACCTGACAAAAAAAAGTGGAGCCCCTGCACCCCTCCAGAAACGGATCACAAGCCAAAGGGTGGCCTTCCGGATGAAGAAGGACCATACAGTCACCAAATACGGTTGCCAATGATTACATGGACTCAAACCCGAGGCACAACTAATGGTTTTTGTTTCTGTTTTATTTTCAGTTATTTGAATTTATGAATTTTTTGGCTGAGAACGTCATCTTCTGTTACATGGGCCTGGCGCTGTTCACCTTCCAGAATCACATCTTTAATGCTCTTTTTATACTTGGAGCCTTTGTATCCTTTGAAATGCAGAATGTGGGGTGATTAGAGGAGAGAACAAACTACCTCCTTTCACTGATTATTCTGCTAAATTGTTAAAGTAATTTCCTTGGGTTCGCTGCAAGGATCAAGCTCAAAGCAAATATGTAATTTCTAGTGAGGAAAGAAAAACATCCTAAGAAATTAGGGCCTTTATTAAATATTTATTGTTCAGGATCGGAAGTTTGGAAAATACTAAGGAAAATTCAGGGGCAGAACTTAAGGAGAATAGTATTTTTCAAGTATCTAAAATACATTTAGCTAAAATGATTAAATATTTACATTAAAGTATCCATTCTTTATAGAGAGAGATGTATTTAATCTGCATTAGAGTATATCAGAAGGCAGCCAGGATTATTAAGCTTTGGAGATGTTTTCATTGCAAGATAGCAAAGCCTTTTTCCCAATGAGTTCTTTGAAAATAGGATAGACAGAGTTAAGATCAAAAGAAATTAGCACGATGGATGTGCTTTCAGCATCATCAGCTTTGTACATGGTAAGTTTATTTTAATGAGATAGAACCTTTCCTTGTACAGATCAAATCTAGACTTCACTTTTTTTCCTTCCTTTTTTTTGGGGGGGTGGGGGCTGGAGGAGGAAGTTTTTGCTGTAGGGCACGTACACTCGCCAGAAAGACAGAAAGAGACAGAGAGACAGAAAGCAAGAAATCACCCCCTGGGGGGATGGCCACCACCCCAATCCCTTCTCCTCCAGGGATCTTGGGCACGCATGCACACGCTCCCAGTGTGAGTTTAAGCCACTGGGTCTGGGACTTGAACCGCAGTCGACCACATGGGAGTCCAGCAACATAGCCATTATACCAACTCCTGGTCCCTAGACCTCACTTTTGATGCAGAGGGCTTTTCCAGTTTTAGGGCTGGGGCAGGAGGCATTTCTAGCGGGAACAGATCATCTTCCTGAAAGGAAATTGAGCAATTAGGAATGTCCCCAAAGGGCCAGCCTCATAGCCTACTAGTTAAAGGAGCTGGATCCCATATAGCTGACCACAGCTTGAATCCTGATTCCAGCAGCTTGAAAAATATACCTGGTACATGTCTATGTATGCCCCGAATCCCAACAGGATAAAGGACTGGAGGAGAAGGGTCTGCCGCGTGACCAGGCCCATTGGGAAATGCTTTCTCCCTCTTTCTTTTTCTCTCTTTCTGGCAAGTGCGCTCACCCTCTGGCTATTCAAAATAGAAAGAAAGAAAGAAAAAATAAATATCCCCAAGGACACTCAGTAGCTGTCACCCTCACTTGGAAAATGGGCAAATGCCACCTCAGATCACAGGCACCAAATCTTAGCCCAGAAAGCCACCCCCCCCCTTATATAAACCCTGCCACGTGAGCACATGCGTTTGCCTACTAGTCCCTCTGCATTGAGCATTCAGCTGAACGCTCACATGTCATCCAAACCCTGGATCTTATAAGGAAGTTCCATCTTCCAAATAATTTTATCCACTGAGAGCAAACCAGAATAGACAGGCTATCAGGCAATGAGTCAAAGACAACAAAGAAGGAGAGATGAATACCACTGGTATTTCCGAGGATTTTTACTGTGAAGCTTTGACTTTAGTAAAATGCCTCTTCAAGCGGCAATTGTACTATGCAGTTAGACAGGCAATTCCTCTCAAAATTAAATCCACTGAAAGAAAAAAGTAACTGAAGCTTGCTAGATACAGGGAATATAAACTGATGGGAAGTAAGACGGCAATCATGAGCAGAAGTGCATTCAGCCTTTCTAAGAGCTGCTTGAGAAGATAATGCCACAGCATCGGAATGGTCTCTGCCTTACATTTTTGCAGAAGAATTGAAGATAGAGTCAGTCTTCAGCAACATCAACGTGATGAGAAAATTTACAGTGATTGAAATACTAGTGGGCTAACCATTTTAAACCAAGACTATATGCAAAGAAAGACCAAGTTCTCTATTATTTCTGGAAAGGAATTGACATTGAAAGATGAATTTGAGAACAATTTGGACATAGATGAAGTGGCATGTTTATTCCTGTTTGGGGGGTGAAAATGTAGAGAAGGTTAAGGAGGTGATATTTAAGCTCAAGGACTCACACACTCATTGCAGCAACATTTTCCTCAATGTTTCCCTTTGCTTATCTATAGCTTGCTATTTTTATCGCCAGAGCCTGTAACATATATCCCCTCTCCTTCCTCCTGAATCTGGGTCGAAAACAGAAGATCCCCTGGAACTTTCAGCACATGATGATGTTTTCAGGTAGGTGAATATCCTTCTGTGTCAGTGCTGCTGTTCTCTTTTACAGAACGTAGAAAACCATGAGCAGATTTAGAGACTTGGGGGGAAACGTGGGTCCTTTTACCACCCCTTGTACTCGGCACCATGCTGATACTCCATAGGTTCGGAGCAACTTCAGGACTTTAGGATTTCTCTTTCCAAATGGAAAATTAAATTGCAGGAAGTTTTGTTGGTATAGATTCAAGTCCCAATATCTGTTCAGAAACTGACCTAGAATGGGCATTAGATTTTCCCCTGACCTATTTCAGATCAATTTTCATTTTTGGTTTTTGTTTTTCTTTTTGTCTTTATGTTTTCACCATATGGTGCATGTGCTTGCTGGAGAGAGACAAACAGTGAGAGGGAAAGTGAGAAATCACCCTCCAGGGTAGATGGCCACACTGCCATCCCATCTCCATTCTCCTCCTGAGATCTTAGACTTGTACACACACGTGCCTAGCATGATTTTCACGCCACCGGGTCCAGGACTTGAACTGTGATCAGCCATGTGGGAGTGCAGCACCTTAACCAACTTGCCTCCTGCTGGCCCCTAGATCAATTTTCATATCAAGGAATTTGAATGATCACTTCGTAAGTTGCATGCTCAAGGTACATAGTGTGTAAATGGTGTCATCCTCATCCAATGCTAAAGTTCCTCCTCCTAGAGTCCCTGCTCCTTCCCATGGAAATCTCCAGAAACTTCTCATGGTTAATACAAAAGCAAATCTGACCTATGGGTACTTAGTTTTGAGTTAGAAAACAAGTACTAACTGAGCGTTCCTCAGATGCCCCAAAGCAGTTCTGTGCACAAGTTGATAAAGCTGACAAGGTCTCTGCTCCCACAAAGCTTGTGTTCTAATTGTTTAAACCAAACCCGAAGGCTCCTTTCCAAAAGAAAATGAACCAAATGAATTTGTTGACCCTGAACAACTCTGGGAATTGTAGTTTCTTTCTACTCAATCCATCTTCCAATCATTAATCTTCCCCGTTGAAAGATCTAGTTCGGAGACGTACATGTCTTTTATGTGTATGTACACTCAGAGACAATTCACTTGAGGGTATGAGAGAATTAAAAAACAAACAAACAAACTCTCAGAGGCCCAGCAGCAGTGGCACAAGCAGGAGGACACTGCTGCAGGAGGGCTGGGGCTGCACTGGAGGCCTGGGTAGGTTCCTGGCCCAACCCAAACAGGCCTGGCGAGGTGGCATGTCCTGTGGTCCTGGCTAACCAGGAAGCTGGGGCAAGAAGGATCACATGAAAACATATTAAAAATGACCTTTCTCTCCATTTTGCTTCTTTCCTTTTCTCAATAAACAAATAAGCAAACAATCAAAACTTCCCGTCAGGTTGGTGCAGACAAATATAATTTGGGGTAACTAGGGACAGTGGGAAAAACTATCATTTCTTGATATTTGATATTTTCCACTCACTATTTATCAATCCTACGAAACAAATATTAACACACACACAACCAAGTATCTCAAAATCTGTATTGTTTTCCCTCTTGTTTTTTTTTTCAATTTTAAGTTTTTGCTGTAGGGTACATACACTTTCCAGAGAGACAGACAGAAAGACAGAAAAAGGGAAAATGAGAAATCATCCCCTAGAGGGGACAGACAGGCCACAGTCCCTTCTCCTCCAGGCTCCTCTTGGGATTTGGGGCATGCACACACACATGCCTGGTGTGATTTTCAAGCTGCTAGGTCCGGGACTCAAACCACAGAGTCAGGCATGTGCATCCAATGCCTTAACCTTCATGTCACCTGCCGGCCCTCAAAAATCTATATTCTTAAAAGAAGTACTAAGAATAAAAGACTTATTTCACCTCCAGTTTGTTTCTATAATAGTATGGTCTAGTCAGTAAAGAGCTCCCAGTTTGAGAATGAAGCGTTCAATCAAGTACAGACCAGTGAAGCTCCAAAGTTAAAAGTCCCGCTTCTGTAAGCCTCGGACAAGGCTTCCTTGTTTCCAGATATGCAAGGGTGAGAAATAAGGAGTCATAAGGAGAGCAAGAAGTTGGACTGGTAGGCCACCTGAGAACAGCAATGAACTTAGCGATGACCTGCCCTCCACAGGGGAAAGCAGAATATAAAGTTGGCATTTGATCCCTTCTAAATAGGAGGTCAGCATTGGGTTGCATTCTTACAAATCATTCTTAGGAGCTAGAAAGTACTTTTTCTTCTTTCCCATCAAAACATCAGTCATTTTAGGGACTAGCAGTTGGCGTAATGACTGTGTGGCTGAAATCCCATGTGGTCGAGTCCCGGACCCGGTGGCTTAAACTCACGCTGGGTGCGTGTGCGTGTGTGCCCAAGATCAAGAGGAGAATGGAGGAGAAGGGATTGCGGTGTGGCCATCCCCCCAGTGGGTGATTTCTCACTTTCTGTCTCTCTGTCTCTCTCTGTCTTTCTGGCGAGTGCATGCACTACATAGCTAAAACCTCCCCCCCACAAAAAAAAAAAAAAGAAAATCCGTAGTTTTACTCAGGGGGATAGCAGCTTATTTTCCAAACCTGAATTTTGTATTTTACACATTGCCTTATTTGACAGAATGCTTTCAGAAGAATGTAAGGGTTTAGGTCATCATGATGGGATATGAAGTGGCTGCCCATACGGCCACCCGACTAGATGGATTCTCCAGGCTCGTCACCGTCGATGTTTCCTTTGCATTAGAGACTGATAGGGGTCAGCAGTATGGTGTGTACAGGCAGGGAATGTGAGGAGACCAGAGGTTAATGACCTTTTTATGATATTCTAGAGCAGGAGGTCAGCAAATTACGGCCCTCGAACCAAATCTGGCCCATGCCGATCTTGTTAATAACCTGGGAATCAGCTGCACCTGTTTGCGTATTGTCTGTGGCTGTTTCTGCACCACAGTGGCAGCATTGATTAGCTGCACAGAGACTATATGATTCACTAAACCTAAAATATTTACTGCCTGGCCCTGTTCTAAGGCTCCCTCACCCTGCAGAAGAAAAATAATCCCATCACAATAGCGGGACTGAAAATATTAGGTTAATTCACAGGAATGTCAATCAGCTAGTTCTCACCATTTAAAAAAAAAAAAAAAACAGTAATCCAAATGTTCAGGACACCTACCTACCTACCTATGACGGATATTCCAGAGAATGCCACACAATTTCTCCCACATTGAGCATTTATGTTATTTGCCCGGCACTGAGTCACTGTTAGTAGTTTAGCAGGTTAAACTCAAGGGTTGCATTCATCCTGTGCTAGGGTGGGCTCCTTTTTATATATTTAACTTGATTTGTGTTCTGTGTACTTTTCATATGGAAATTAATCTGAACAATCAAGAGATTGAGATTCTTCTTAATATGTGTATGTCATTTTTATTAAAAGTTAATAATATTGACAATACTCCTTGGTGTGGTGGAAAGAATATTGGATTTTCCACGAAAAAGCTGTTTGCTTTCAAGTGAATTACAATGTTACATAGTTTTGTAATGGAATCATAGATGCTGTAACTCAAAAGTCACTTACATCATCCTAAGACCTTTCATTGACACTGTTTTGAAACTCAAAACTAGACCAAGGTAAGATAAGTATTGCTCATTTTTTTCTCTAAAGTTTATTTATTTATTTCATAAGAAAGTGAGGGAGAAACCCAGCACCTTCCACAGGGTTTTGATGCCACAATCCACCCCAGCCCTCAGCCAGCCCCAGATCACAGGCATGCATGTACCCAACATACTCAGGAAGGTCTCTGGATACAAATTCAGAACTTTCCCATGTGTGTCAACCTCACATAGGGTCACCTTTTACCTCTGTGTCACCTTCCAGACCCAATCTTGGCCAATTTAAGTGTAAATTTTAGTTTTATTAAATACATTTATAATGTTGTATTGCCATCACTACCATCCTTCTCTATAACTTTTCATCTTGTAAAACTGAAATTCTATACTCACTTAACAATAACTCTCCACCTCTCCTCTCCTCTTCCCTGGCAACCACCACTCTACTTTTTGTTTCTGATTTTGACTATTCTAGGTGCCTTATGTAAGTAAAATGATACAATATTTGTCTTTCTGTAATTGACTTATTTCACATAGCACGAAGTACACAAGAGTCATCCATGTTGTAGCATATTACAAAATTGCCTTCATTTATAAGACTGAATTATATTTTTTGTATGTATATGCCACATTTTGCTTATCTGTTGATGAGCAATAGATTGATTCTGTCTAACTACTGTGAGTAAGGCTGCTATGAACATGGATATACAAATATCTCCTCGAGGTCTTGCTATCAGTTCATTTCAATATACATCCAGAAATGGAATTGCTAGGTCTTATAGTAATTCTACTTTTAATGTTCTTAGAAATTGCTATGCTGTTTTCCATAGTAGTTAAACCATTTAGCATTCTCACCAACAGTACACAGTGTTTTGATCTTTCTATATCTTTACTAACACTTAATATTTTCTGAATTTAATTTTTGATTGTAGCCATCTTGATGAGGAAATACAAATCAAAACAACAATGATATATGAATTGATATCATAGATGCTAATTGATATAATAGATTATTAACATATCATGATGATAAATGATCGATCATATATCATCATGATATATGAATTGATATATCATTGTTGTTTTGATTTGCATTTCCTTAATCATCAGTTATGAATGGCTTTTCATTGGCTTGTTGGTCATTTGTACATTTTCTTTAGAGAAACTCTGTTCAAGACTTCTTTCTTTCCTTCCTTCCTTCCTTCCTTCTTTTCTTCCTTCCTTCCTTCCTTCTTTTATTTAATTTGCTAGAGTGTACATGCAGTTGCCAAAGACAAACAGACTTGAAGAAAGAAGAAAGCAAGGATCTTCCAATGGAGGATGATCATGCCTCAATCCCTTCTCTATTCTTTCTTCAGTGTTTGGGACATGCACATATGCTCATAGATGTTCCCAGAGTGTTTCTCAAGCCACTGAGTCTGGGATTCAAACCTTGCAGTTGGCCATGTAGGATCCAGATGCCTCAACCACCACACCACCAGCTGGCTCATTGTATTCATTTTTCAATCAAGTCTTTTCTCTTGTCATTGAGTTTTAGGTGTTTTCTATATTTTCCAAATATCAATTCCTTATAATATATATCACTTGTAAATATTTTATTTCATTTCATGAGTTGCCTTTTGTACTCTTTATATTGTCTTTTGGTGCACATTTTAAAAAATTTCTTTGTTTACTATAGCTTTGTAGTAAATTTTGAAATATGGAAGTGTGAGTTCTACAGCTCTGTTCTTTTTCAAGATCGCTATGTTATTGGGAATCTGTCAAGATTCTATATATGAGATTGATCATTTATTTTATTATTTCTGCAGAAAACATCATTGAGACTTTGATAGGAGCTACATTAAATCTGTATATTGATAAGTGTAGTATTTACATATCAACAATATTGTCTTCCAGGTCATGAAAATAAGATGTATTTCTATTCATGTCTTCTTTAATTTATATCAGTAATTTTTATAATTTTCTTTGTAGAAGTCTTTCACTTTCTTGATTAATTCCTAAGTATTTTATTCTTTTTTTATTGTAAATGAGATTTTTTATAATACATTTACATTTTTAATGCAAATTTGTAATTGAAATAGCAAATTGAATTTGCTATTATAAACAAAATTATTTTTATAATTTCCTTTTCAAATTATTCATTGTTAGTGTATAGAAATACAACTGACTTTTGTCTGTTTAACTAGTATCACATTATTTTGATTAATTCATTTGTTGTCTCTAACAGGCGTGTATGTGTATTTGTATGTGTGGGGGTGTATAATCTTTAAGGTTTTTACATATAAAGTCATATAAAGACATTATTTTACTTTTTCCATTCCAATTTAGATTCTTTATTTTTCTTCAGTAATTTCTCTGGCTAGAATTTCAATACCATGTTGAATAGATATGATGAAAGTTGGCACCTTGGGCACTGGAAGGTGGCATGGTGGTTAAGGTGCTGAACTTCCATGTGGCCAACCATGGTTCAAGTCCCAGACCTGATGACTTGCTTTCCTACTTTCCTTTTCTCTCTCTCTGTCTCTCTCTGGTCAAATTAAACAAATATTAATTATGATAATAAATGAGATAAAATAATCCTTTTTTAAAAAGGTGGGCATCTTTGTCCTAGTTCTGATTTTAGCAGAAAAGCCTCTGTCTTTCCCCATTAAGTATAATATTTGCTATGGGTTTCTCATATGTGGATTTTATTATGTTGAGATAGTTTCTTTTTCTTTCTTTTTCTTTTTTTAATTTGCTAGAGAGCACATGTGCTACCTGGAGACAGAGAGGGAAAAGGAAGGTGAGAAAGCATTCCCCATGGGGGACGTTCATGCCACAATCCCTTTTCCCTCATCCCTCATCCCTCCCTTCTTTTGAGACTTTGAGCACACACACACACCCAGTGTGCATTTCAAGGTGCCAGGTCCAGGACTCAGTCCATGTAGTCAGCCATTTGGGCTCCAGCTGCCTTAACCACCACACTGCTATCTGGTCAATAGTGTCCTTTAATTCTTAGTTTATTGTATGTTTCTTATCAAGAAATGTTCTTGAATTTTGTCAAATGCTTTACCTGATCATTTTTCCCTTTATTCTGTTAAGATGATGTATTACATTGATTTAATTTTGTATGTTGAACCATGCTTTCATTCTAGTGATAAATCTCACTTAATAATGGTATATAGTTTTTTCAATATACAGCCAAATTTGATTTGCTAGTATTCTGGTTTTTTGCACCAGTACTTATAAGGGTTGGCAGTTTTGCTGTAATTTTTAGGGTAATGTTAATCTCATAAAATGAATTTGGAAATGTTACTTCTCGTTAATCAATTTTAAAAGCTTGTGAATGATTGGTATTATTCTTCTTTAAGTGTTTGCTGGAATTCACTCATGAAACGATCTCATCAAAGAGTTATTCTTTGTCAGGGAATTTTTAAGTACTTATTCAATGTCTTTACTAGTTATAGGGCCATTCAGAGCTAATATTTCTTCATGCTTTATCTTAGTAAGTTTGTGTTTCTAAGAATTTATACATTTTGTCCAGGTTATCCAAATGTTTGACATAAAATTGTTCATAGAACAGTAAGCCATACATGAGTGGGTTCAACCAGTCATAGGTCAAAAATATTTTAAGAAAAACAAAATAACAGGGTTAACCTCATAGCATAGTGGTTAAACACTATGTGAAGGGAGCCAGATCCTATATGGCTAACTACAGTTTGAGTCCCAGCTCTGGCAACTTGAAAACACACTGGGCATATGTACATACATGCTCGGGATCTTGATAGGAAGGAGGAATAGGGGAAAAGAGATTGCACAACCAGGCTCATCATGGGAGGGTGCTCTGTCTCTCTCCCTCTCTTGTGTATATAGAAAGAAAAATGATAAAATAATAAAAATAATAATACAGCATTAAAAATAATACAGATATTAAAACAATATAATGTAATAACTATTAACATAATGATTTACATTATATTAGGTATTATAAGGAGTCTGGAATTGATTTGGGGTATATGGGAGGATGTACATAGGTTATGTGAAAATACTGAGAATTCATAGATTATTAGTATCTATGGAAGACATTGGAACCAATTCCCCACACATACTGAAGGAAGACTGTATTTTTTATCATTATTTCTCTGGAATTAGTCATAATGTTACCATTTTCATTTATGACTTTAGTAAATTCGAGTTTTCTATCTTTTGTTTCTTAGTCCATGTAAGTTTGTCAGTTTTGCTATCTTTTCAAAGAACCTGTATTGGGTTCATTGATTTGTATCTCTCTTTTTTAAAATTCATGATAGAGAGTACATGCACATCTAAGAGAGAGAAAAAGAAACACTCTTAACAGTCTGGTATGCTATGATCAACTTCTTACAGCCCTCAAGCACGCAACATTTTGGGCACACACACACACAGTGTGTTTCAGGTTGATCAAGTTAGGGATTTGAAATCACAATCATCAAATTAAAACTTTTTTTTTTGTCCCTCATTTCTGAATTACTGGCTTGTTTTATATTTATTTTTTGTAACAAAATGTATAAATTCCTTTCTCATTTTCTTTTTTGTGTATTATATAGAGATTTTCTTTGTGACTCTTATGGGAAACAATTGACATTCTAAAGTTATAGCCCTCTAATTTGAATTGATACTAGCTTAACATTAATATCATACAGAAACTGCCTTTTTATACCTCCATTCTATCACTTTTGGTTGTTGATGGCATGAAATTGCCTTTTATACATTGTGGTCCCAAAAACACAAACTAAAAATTATTTTACATGATTAGACTCTTAAATTATGTAGAAAACAAAATGTGGTTATAAACCAAGGTCACAGTAGTACTAGCTTTTAAGCTAATAATTTTTTAAATGTATTCATGTCTTAAATCACATACAGAACAAAAAGTGGAGTGACAAATCATACAATAATATTTTTTAATTATTCATGTATTTACTTTTATTGAGCTCTGTGTGTGTGTGTGTGTGTGTGTGTGTATGTGTGTGTGTGTGTATGTCTGTTTGTTTTCATATAGTTCCAGATTCCCATCTAATGTTGTTTCATTTCATCCTGCAGGCTCATTTGAGCATTTCTTGAATGACAGGTTCAATGGTTACCAATTCTTTTAGCTTTTGTTTTCTTGAGGATATCTGAATTTCTTTCCTACATGCCCTACTGAAGGGTAGTTTTGCCAGATGTAAAACTCTTGGTGACAGGTTTATTCCTTTTATCATTTTGATATATCTGGCCATTGCCTGTGGCCTCCAAAGTTTCTCATGTGAAATCTTTTGACAGTTTTACTGAGGATCCCTTGTATATGATAAGTCATTTCTCTCTTGCTACCTGTAAGAGTCTCTCTTAGTCTTTATCTTTCAAAAATGTGATTATCAGGCAACTTGTGCACACATACCTAAAATCCCAAGAGGAGAATGAAGGAGAAGAGATTGTAACATGGTCATCCCCTCAGAAGGTGATTTCTCACTTTCCCTTGCCTCTCTCTCCCTGTCTCTCTCTAGTAAGCACATATGCCCTATAATTTTTTTAAATTGATATAATATGTCTCAGCATACATCTCCTTCATCTTACTTGCAGTTCACTGAGCTTCTTGGATGTTTATATTCATGTCTTTCATCAAATTTTGGAAATTTTTTTTTATTATCTATTTTTTATTACATTGAATTACATATAACTTTACAGTGTATTACATTGCTTTTTCAAAAGGGAATGCCATGCATGTCAGTCAGTACAGAGACATTAATCTCCCCGCTTCAACATTCAATATCTTTCCTATGTTTCCCCCAATCATTATTATTATTATTCTAATTATTTTTTATGATAAACATGATTTTTTTTTCCAATTATCAGATCATAAAGTTCCCAACAATAGGAAACGTAGACTGCACTCAGGACTGGACCAAGGGTGGGTCTCGTGCAGCCCCGCAAATGTAGGTGAATCTCCATGGAACACAGTTTCAGGAATGCGACTCAGGAAAGCAGAGACGGCCATCAGCGGTTGCGGCACGCAGGGCAGAACCCGGCCACGGCACGCGGGGGCAGACCCCGGCCACAGCACACGGGGCAGACCCCGGCCATGGCACGCGGGACAGGGCCCCGGCCACGGCACGCGGGGCAGAGTCCCGGCCACGGCACGCGGGGGCAGAACCCAGGCCACCGCACGCAGGGCAGAGTCCCGGCCAAGGCACGTGGGACAGGGCCCCGGCCACGGCACGCGGGGCAGAGCCCCGGTTGGGCCGGACCTCCGGATAGGGCATGTGGAGCAGAGCCCCGGCCACGGCACGCGGGGCAGAACCCCGGCCACGGCACGCGGGGCAGACCCCGGCCACAGCACGCGGGGCAGAGCCCAGACACGGCACGAGGGGCAGAGTCCCGGCCACGGCACGCGGGGCAGAACCCAGGCCACGGCACACAGGGCAGAGTCCCGGCCACGGCACGCGGGGCAGAACCCGGTCACGGCACGCGGGGGCAGACCCCGGCCACGGCACGCGGGGGCAGACCCCGGCCACGGCACGCGGGGGTAGACCCCGGCCACGGTACACGGGGCAGGCCCCGGCCACGGCACGCGGGGCAGAGCCCAGCCACGGCACGCGGGGCAGAGCCCGGCCACGGCACGAGGGGCAGAGCCCGGCCACGGCACGCGGGGGCAGACCCCGGCCACGGCCCGCGGGGGCAGACCCCGGCCACGGCACGCGGGACAGGGCCCCGGCCACGGCACGAGGGGCAGGCCCCGGCCACGGCACGCGGGACAGGGCCACGGCCACGGCACGTGGGGCAGGCCCCGGCCACGGTACGCGGGACAGGGCCACGGCCACGGCATGCGGGGCAGGCCACGGCCACGGCATGCGGGGCAGGCCCCGGCCACGGCACGTGGGGCAGAGTCCCGGCCATGGCACGCGGGGCAGAACCCGGCCACGGCACGCGGGGGCAGAGCCCGGCCACGGCACGCGGGGCAGAGCCCCGGTCGGGCCGGACCTCCAGATAGGGCATGCGGAGCAGAGCCCCGGCCACGGCACGTGGGGCAGACCCCGGCCACGGCACGCGGGAGCAGAGCCCGGCCACGGCACGCGGGGCAGAGCCCCGGTCAGGCCGGACCTCCAGATAGGGCATGCGGAGCAGAGCCCCGGCCATGGCACGCAGGGCAGACCCCGGCCAAGGCACGCGGGGCAGACCCCGGCCACGGCACGCGGGGTCAGAGCCCCGGCCACGGCACACGGGACAGAGCCCCGGCCACGGCACGCAGGACAGACCCCGGACACAGCACGCGGGGTCAGAGCCCCGGCCACGGCACACGGGGCAGACCCCGGCCACGGCACGCGGGGCAGACCCCGGCCACAGCACACGGGACAGAGCCCCGGCCACGGCACGCGGGGCAGAGCCCGTCGGGCCGGACCTCCAGACAGGGCACGTGGAGCGGAGCCCCCGCGCCCTGACCCCGCACCCCAGCACGTGGATTGGAGCCCCCGCTCCCGCCTCCCCACCCCCGCGCGCCGGCACGCGGAGCCAAGCCCCCGCCTGCCGCCCCTGGACGTTTAATTGTATCTAGTACTTCTTGCATATTATTCTCAAAGTTTTGGGCCATTTTCTCAGTCTTTATGGTGGACCTTTCTAGGTCAGCCATTTTCTCTTCTACATTAGAGATTCCATTTTCTGAATGATCTAGTCTGCTTTTAATACTTTCAAGGGAGATTTTGACTTCTTGTATTATATCCTTCATCTCTAACAGCTCCATCTGATTCTTTTGTAAAGTGTGAAACTTATCTTTTAGATCTTGCATGAATTTCCTCACCTCCTAGAACTCTTCAACTCCTTTCTCCTTCCCCTTCAGCAGTTCCTTGTCTCTATTCTCTTTGATCTCTGTTAGCTTTGCCATTATGAATGATCTGAATTGTTTATCAGACATTTCCATGAATTCCCTTGAACTGTGTGTGGATGAAGAGGAGCTATCCATTTCAATTGGAGGAGGGGCATTTTCCTGCTTCTCCATATTTCTTGTGGTCCTGCAGCGATTTCTAGTCATCTGGTGGATGGTCGGTTTCTTCCCAAACTTTTGAAGTTTAATATGAGGGTTGGGAAGTGTGCAGAAAAGGAAGCAGAGAGAGGGAAACAATACCAACAACAACAAAAAAAAACCAGACAAGAAACAGAGAAAAAGAAGAGAAAAGCTTTGGAATTCATCTAAAAAAGAAAAATTAATATTGAAAAATTTCACTAAAAATCAATTTTCTCCCAGCATGTCTAGATCTCAGGAGCCATTGAGCAGACTGTCTCTTGAAGAAGGGCTGTTCACGTGGGTTTTGTATGCTGGAGGCCCAGTTAGGAGTGGGACATCTTCATTTCTCCCAGCATGTCTAGATCTCAGGAGCCATTGAGCAGACTGTCTCTTGAAGAAGGGCTGTTCACGTGGGTTTTGTATGCTGGAGGCCCAGTTAGGAGTGGGACATCTTCATTTCTCCCAGCATGTCTAGATCTCAGGAGCCATTGAGCAGACTCAAATTTTGGAAATTTTAAGACATTCTTTTTTCAAATATTCTTTTTCCTTTTCTCTCTTTCTTTCCCCTTTTGTGCACTATCATAATACTATGTTATTTTCCTTAATGACAACTTAGGCTGTGTTCACTTATGTTCAATCTTTATCTTTCTCTTCCTCAAAATCATCAATACCCATTATTCTATCTTAAAATTCATTGATTCTTTCTTCTGTCTACTCAAATCTGTATTTCATTCCCCTAGTGAATTTTTCACATCATTTGTAATTTTCAACTCCAGAATTATCTTTTGATTTAATTTTTTATTATCTCTTTACCGATATATCCATTTTGTTCATGCATCATTTTATTGACTTTTCCCACATCTTTACTTAGTTCTTTGGGCATATGTGAGATGATTGTTTTAAGGTCTTTGTCTAGTGTATCTACCATCAGGTCTTTTCAGAGACAGTTTTTATTTATTTATGTTTTTCCTTTGAATGACCATACTTTTCTGTTTCTTTGTATATCTTGTAATATCTTTGTTGATGAAAACAGGACATTTAAATCTGATATTATATTAGAAACTGAGAAAGCAGTTTCTCCCTCTTGCTCAGAGTTTGTGTTTTATTTTTATTTTTATTGCTATTTTCATTAATATGTTTGTCATACACTGTTCTTTGCTGGGAATCAGCTGAGGTGCAAACTTAAGGTCTTCTCATGTCTTTTTTGAGATGTGAATTTTCCTGGACAATCACTTTCAAATTTATATATGTAGTTATTTTGTTTGTTTTGTTTTAGGCTTTGCCATAGGGTGCATGTGCTCACCAGAAAGAAACAGAGAGAGAAGGAAAGTGAGAAATCAACCCCCGGGAGAATGACCATACTGTAATCCTTTCTCCTCTAGTCTCCTCTCAGACTTTTGGGCATGTATACACATGCACCTGGAATGATTTCCAAGTCACCAGGTCCAGGACTCGAACCACAGTCGAGCAGGTGGGAGTCCAGCACCTTAACTACTATGCCACCTATTGTACCCTATGAAGTTATTTTTTTAATGTCCTAGTCTTGAATGCCTAGCTCCCAAATGGGGAAAAAGAGAAAAATGGTGGTGTAGATTTAAAAAAAGGGAGAGGGCACTAGTCCTTTAAATCTTCAGGAAATTATATCAGAGGGAGAGGGGCTTATAAAAATGCAAAACAGTGGGTGCTGGCCTCTTTGCACCTCTGTGATCAGAATATAATCAATAATTAGAATATAGATTCCTAATATTTGTAGGAGTGGGTCCTTTTATCCCACCCTATTTTCAGCAAGATATTTGTAAGCTAATCCAGGAACACATGCACAGCTGCCTACCACAGCACTAAAGGGTGTGGGGATGAATAGCTGCTACTTTGTGAGGAGCTGAAATTGAGCAAAGTTAATCACAATTCACTATCCAAATCTTCCTCTAGAAGTTGCAAGTCTTCAATAGACTTCATAGTTTCCATCTAATTGCATCAGACAGATTCTATCAGTGCAATTGTTATCTAGGTGGGGAGACATATTCCTAGTTTGTACTACTCTGCCATCTTTCCCAAAATTCCATTATTGGTCTTTTTTAGTAGACTTGTTTTTAAAAAGTTTGGGAAAAATGACATATCGTGAGGTTGGATATCTTGTTCACACTCTCACAACCAATTAAAAGCCTCTTGCTTTTTGAATTTTAGAATCTCCTCATCTATAATACATGCCCTATTTCAGATTTACCTTCAAGGACATGAGAACAAAAGTTAAATCAAAGCCATGCCATTCCTAACTCAGGCCAACCCCAGCATGTCAAACATGTTCATTATGCAAACCTGACCCCTATCCAGTTCACAACAACCCGAAACACATGTGCAAGCCTCTTTCAGCTGTAGACATGTGCTCTGCACTGAACCCCTGACCCCATCAAAAGGCATGAAGTATCAGGTGAGTTCTGTAGGTGCAAGGTGGTTATTTTTCCTCAAAACAGAATTTCCAGACTCAGATTTGATTTTTTTTGCGTGAATTGTGATACCTATACTGCACTCATGACTTAAAATTTTACATGTATTAGCTAAGAATAAAGAATTTAAAAGGTCAACTTAAAAGTCATCCCCATGGCGGGACCAGCAGTTAGCGTAATGGCTATGTCGCTGGACTCCCACGTAGTCGACCGCAGTTTGAGTCCCAGACCCGGTGGCTTAAACTCACGCCAGGCGCATGTGCATGTGTGCCTAAGATCCCTAGAGGAGAATGGAGGAGAAGGGATTGCAGCGTGGCCATCCACCCTGGGGGGTGATGTCTCGCTTTCTTTCTCTCTGTCTCTCTCTGTCTGTCTGGCGAGTGCACGTGCCCTATAGGAAAAAAAAAAAAAAATCTCTCCAAAAAAAAAAGTTATCCCCATGGCCCAGTGGTTAAAGGAGCCACATCCTACATGGGCAATCATGTGGTTTGAATCCCAGCCCCAGTGGCTTAAGAAACACACCGTGTGTGTGTGTGTGTGTGTGTGTGCGTGCGTGCGTGTGCGTGCCCCAAATCCTGACAGTATGAAGAAATGGAATAGAAGGAATTACACCGTGACCATGTCTCACTGAGGGGTGCTTTCTCCCTCTCTCTCTCTCTCTCTCTCTCTCTCTCTCGCACATGCACCTTCTTACAATTAAAAAAAGTCAGCTTAAGGTTACATAAGATAAAGGAGGAAGTTACAAAGCAGATCAAACAACACAATGTCTAGTATTTTCTGGGTATGTGAAAGCAACACCTGCTGAAATAAGAAAAAAAACAGGGAACCAGCAGTTAGCGTAATGGCTATGTCGCTGGACTCCCACGTAGTCGATCGCGGTTCGCGTCTCGGACCCGGTGGCTTACAACTCACGCCGGGCACGTGTGCGTGCGTGCCCAAGATCCCGAGAGGAGAATGGAGGAGAAGGGATTGCGGCGTGACCATCCCCCCTGGGGGGTGATTTCTCGCTTTCTGTCTCTCTGTCTCTCTCTGTCTGTCCGGCGAGCGCACGCGCCCTGTAGCGAAAAACCTCTAAAAAAAAAAAAAAAAAAAAAAAAAAAAAAAAAAAAAGAAAAGAAAAAAAACAGTCCCTTTGAAAATATTTGCTTCAAAATATTATCTTTTGGTTATGCAGTAAAAGGGATGACTGTAGTAGCTCTCTGACATAGTCTGTTTGTCCATGCTTCACAAATACAGATGAAACCTTCTTTTACATAACTTGGAACATCTTACAAGGGAGTCCTTTGGAGAAGGTACACCACAATGACTATCTAAATTTATTTTTATATTCACTTCTTCACAGTCATTCCTATATTCATTATTCATTTGGCAGACATTTAAAGTACAAGAGGGTCTTCAAAAAGTTTATGGAAAATGCATATAATGAAAAATATGCATGAATTTCAAATTTTTCACACCAAAATAAAGGTGTTTTTTTTAAAGGTTTTCTCCATAGGGCACATGTGCATACTGGAGAGAGACAGAGACAGTGAGAGAGAAAGTGAGAAATTACCCCCCAGGTCAGATGGTGATGCTGCAATCCCTTCTCCTCCATTCTCTTCCTGGGATTTTGATCATCCACTCACATGCACCTATTGTGATTTGGAAGCTGCCAGGTCCGGGACTTGAACTGCAATTAGCCATGTGGGAGTCCAGTGCTTTAACCACTATGCCACCTTCTGGCCCCAATAAACTTATACTTTAATTCCATTTTCTACAGGCATTTTGAAGCATCTTCATATTTGCATGAATAGTGGCAAAGATCAGGGCCCATTCCTTAAGTGAAAGCTGCGTTCGGCCCAAGCTTGGTTCGCTAAGACTGTGCACCTCAGACAGTTTAAATAAGAGCCTGAATTTTCTGTCTTAGTCACTGTCACCTGCCATTTGATTAAACTCACTTCCATTGTCTTACCTTCACCTTATGCTCGCACGCCTTTTGGACACCAGGCAGAGGAGGAGCTTTCTAAGCCGAGGTGGATTTGCCGTGAATTAATGAACTTAAGTGTCAGGTTCCCTTTTATTATGGTCCCTTCCAAGATCCTGGGAAGGGTCCTAGCAGTTTGTTCTACTGAGCATATGCAAGTTTGCAAAAGATATTTTGTATTACTTTTTCTTACAGAAGTCCCCAAAATATGCAGACATCAGGGATCACAAAACTTAAACCAGACTGGACTTCAAATCTAGATGTACCTAGAAGTGAAGATTTAAGAAGGGATCCAGCTACTTTTTACTCATCTTCTGGTAGTAGAGGGGCCTTGAATGAACGTTGAAATGAGAGCTCTAGAACCGTGAAGGTGATTTGGGTTTAGTAATGTTTTACAGTAAAGTTCACATTCTTCAAGGACGACCCTACTGCCTCTGGCACCCTCTTCCCTTCTTCTACCCTTTGCCTCTAGGGCCAATTAGATTGAATGAAGTGACTGTCAGGATCCAGGTTGGAATTTGCACCTAGCGTGACCACCCCCATGCAAACTAATAGTCTGTACGAAGGAAACCTTGGGACTCGAAAAGGATCGAATAGGTCCAAGGCTAGGAGCCGGTCCTTTCTGTCTGCCTTTTTCTCCCTTGAGGAGTTCGTAATAATACAAATTCTGTTCTTGCTAGTTCAGATACCGTTGAGGAGGTTTACCCTGAGACATGTTTAAGACCTTCTTTAAATGCAAGGCCAAGAGGCTGTAACTGCTCTGGTGTATCTGTGACACCCAGCACAAAGGGCTCAAGAGGAATGCTAAGCTCTCCTGCAACAGCTCTGTTGCTCTTGAGCACAGCCCTAGTTAATGCCAGGAGTGAACAGGCCCTCCCCGGCGCGCAGTTCCCACGAAACCAAAGAAGCAGTGCTCTGTGGTTTAAATTAAAGGAGGAGATGTGCTTCGCACAAATTAACATCCTTATTGATGTGGTGCATATTACAAAGATCAGTCCTCTTGTTTTAATTCAAATCCATGTGCTCCAATTTTTATTTAATTTAAAACTAAATAAGAGCAGGGAGTTGCTGGAAGGAGGGGAAATGCCAAGCCCAATCGAGCCCTGGCAGCCTTCCTAAAACCACTGCGACTCGGGAATTATAGACTACTGGGCTGAAGAGCCACCCAGCAGAGATGCTGGGCTTATCCGACAAGAAGGAGTCTCGGGAAGCACCTGGGAAGGTTGTAGGACCCAGACCACATATTGGGACCACAGCTGGCATAACAGCTGTGTCGCTGAAGTCCCACGTAGTCAACCGCAGTTCGAGTCCCAAACCCAGTGGCTTAAACACGCCGGGCGCGTGTGCGTGCGTGCCCAGGATCCCGAGAGGAGAATGGAGGAGAAGGGATTGCGGCGTGGCCATCCCCCGGGGGGTGATTTCTCGCTTTCTGTCTCTCCGTCTCTCTCTGTCTTTCTGGCGAACACATGCACCCTATAGCAAAACCTAAAAAAAAAAAAAAAGAAAGAAAGAAAGAAACCAGACCACATATCATAGAACACTTCTTCTCAGAATTGCCAGTTTCTGCTGCAGTTTGAAGACACCAAAACCCTGATATGGAAAGTGCGATCAAAGTGTGTGCCTTTACATAGAACCTCCCCTGTGTGCTCGCAAAGCCGTAAAAACGACAGCACCAAGTGTGGCCAGGCTTGGCTGCTAATGTCCGTAGTTTATTTCGTTATCCACAGCAATCATTGATATTCAGGTAGCCTTTAGTACCAAAGGATTAAAAGAGAGGCACAGAAGAAAAACTAAATCAAGAAAATGTTTCCGTCAGCTCCTGTTTCCCCCCGCGATTGTGAAAAGGCTGCCATTACGATTCAAGTTCTGTGGAACACTGTGTGCTGTCGCTCACGGACCAACAGCGCTCCCGAGAACGGCAGCTTAGGAAACGCTGCCACGGTGTAGGGACCACCTTTCCCAGTGTGTTTTTGGTGGAGCCACCAATCAAATTATAGTCAGTACCCATTTTGACAGTTTGACCCCAAAATAATCTTTTTCAGCTGACATCCATGACAACCAGGAAAATAGAAATGGAAATTCATGAAAATAATGAATAAAGTTGTTGTTTAAATAGTGCCTAGAATAGGAATCTGTGTCTTTTTTTTTTTTTTTTTAAGAGGTTTTTGCTATAGGACGCGTGTGCTCTCCAGACAGGTAAGAGGGAGACAGAGAGACAGAAAGCGAGAAATCACCCCCCAGGGGGGATGGCCACGCCACAGTCACTTCTCCTCCATTCTCCTCTCGGGATCTTGGGAACACACGCACACGTGCCCGGCATGAGTTTTAAGCCACCTGGTCCGGGACACGAACTGTGATCAACTACATGGGAGTCCAACGACATAGCCATTACACTAACTGCTGGCCCCAGGAATCTGTATCTTGATTCCCCAAGCTAATGGTCTCCATTAAGCTGCCACAAGCATTACCAGCCACCATATCAAAAGGACACTACCATGCTCTGTTGACCCTTGATAGTCAAAATCGTGGTCCCCGAACTAGCTGCTTTGGCATCCCTTAGGAGTATGTTAGAAATACCGACCCAGGGCCAGCTGGCTGGCACACAGGTTACAGGCTGCTCAGGTGACACTGGATCCTTATGGATGATCACAGACTCAGTTTTCTGGTAAGCCTGAGTATGCTGGTCACGTCTCATGATCCTGGCAGGGTGGGAAGGCTGGGCTATGGCATGAGACCCTGTGGGGGTGCTTGTCTCTCGTTTTATCGCTCTCAAAAAATGAAACACAGTTTTGAAAGATGTTTATAGAAATACTGAATCCAAGTCGGAATCCTAACAAGGTCCCCAGGCAATTCACCTGCAAGAGAAAGCTGAAGAATGGCCCAGAACATAATCACGATTTGTGTGTCTGTTCTGAACCTCTCTCTGCATGCCCCTCCTCCTTTCTCATTCTCTTTTGCTTTAGACCCTCCTACCTGCTAGTTTTGCTTCTTGGGCTTCCACTGCCATCTGCACAGCCCTGTTTGCCCACTTGCTGAATGTTTTCCAGTTCCTTCAGCATTCCGAGGTCTTTTCTCCTGTTCACTGAGGCTGTCCCTCTGCCTAGAACTCTTTCCACATAAATCCTCTTTCTCTTACTCAGCTAATCCTTTCATTTTGGGCTCTCAGCCTAGACATCCTTTCCTTTAAGAAGACTTTGTAATTTTTTAAAGTATGGATTGGTGTCCCTCTCACTGTTTTCGCACCACCCAGCATTTCTGCTCTCCCAGTAGTCATCACACTGCACCATGACTTTCAGCTTAGCTGCCTGTCACCCCTCTAGCCTGGGAGCTTTGTGAGGGCAAAATGCTTATCTCTGTGCCTTAGCACCATCCGCAATCGAAATTGAGTAACTCTCCACAAGCATTTGTTGGGTGAATACATGAATGAATGAAAGATGTCCGATACAGCTTACCCAACTCAAATAGTACATTTCACTCATCCACTTGACACTTAAGGACTATCTGTTCCTGTCCCATCAAGCCCCAGGAGGCCAGAATGGGCCCTACAGGCAGCTCTTAGTTCATGCCTTTCCAATTCCACATACGAGAGGTAAGCATCAATAGTCTTAAAGCAAGAGATCAAGAAAATCTTTCCTTTTTTAATAAAAGAAAGTATTTTCCACCTGTTCACTTCTGGCTAAAAAGCCTTTCCTGAGTGTTGGTAACAGAAAGATTGATAACACTTCCTCAAAACTAGCTTGTGGACCTGAGGATATTTTTTCAACTATTGTCTTGCTTTGTGCTGTGGAGAAATGTTTGTCTGCCTAATAAAATCCTCAACTCTCATTATAAACATTTACATGGGCCAGGTGATTCCTATCAAAAATCAGTTTAGACCAAAGTTCAGCTTATGGAAACAGGTTTTTTTAACTGTATATACTAGAGTTAATCTGAATCTGAGCCTCAAATACGTCAAGCCCCTCTAAGAGCCCCCTGAATATCTTTCCTTTCCTCTCTCTTGTTCATACTTCTAGAGATGGGAGACAACCCATATGATGCCAATACCCTGTCAAGAATCCCTTGCCCAGGTCTACCCCTTTGCAACTCCCTTACCCAGAGTCTGGTGTTCTCTCATCATCCCATGCTATTTTCCTCCCCGCCCTGGACATGTCTTGTGCAATTAATTAGGCCACTGTCCCTTCCTTACCAGTACAAGCTCACTAACCAGCTGCTAGGGCGGAGGGTCAGAACTTTGTTTCTCAGAGAAGATGGACTTCCACTAAGTCCCCATCTCCCTCAGGTGGTGCCCACTAGGGCAAGTGACTGGAGCAGGGCTTCAAATGAGACAGGATTAACCAGCTTATGCAGGAAATGAACCACGAAACAGTGTTTGAACCAGTGTGTCAAACAGTCGCAGCGAAAGTCATCTTGGAAATGAATAACCACGAGCAGCACTGCGGTGACAAAGCACACAAGCAGAGTAGGCCCATATGAATTGCAGATCCCATTAAGTCCTCCTAGTTTCCAATGCTGAGAAAATGTTATGTGATTACGATGAATTCAGAAAATCGGAGACAGAGCTTAGAACTGTGGCCAGCCCCCATACAGTTGTTTTCTCCTATTATTAAGTCAAAACATCATCATTCTTCGCTTAGCTCCAAAATAAATTTGCAATAAAAATTACTTGCTCTTGCATTTTAAGCAGCAAATTAGATTTTGTTGTTTGGCACACTACGGTATTTTTTAAATAGGAACTACTGTTTTAGTGAAGCAAAAGGAGATCGGGCTTTGAACAAAGAGCAGCCACTTGGCGCTTCATGATTAACCCTTTCCAAGCCTTTGCTTCCTAGACTATCAAAAGGGGATTGATAATACTACCTTAGAAGGTCAGTGTGGAAAACTGACTGAACTGGAAGATATATTTTTAACTTTCTAGTACAGGGACTGCCACCGAGGAGACATCCAAATGGGAGTTTCTTTTACTCCCTGTAACTACCACAGATGACAAAACTGCCTTTAGTGCTTTCACAGAGATGCGGCTCACAGAAACACACACCTACTCACAGGAAAACATCCTATCAGAGACCGAGGCTTTATTCCAAAGAAGATGTGACTGTCAAATCGCTGCCAGGACGTAGAGGCAGAGGCTAAATGACAGAACCGAGTAAGACAAAACCCCACGATGCCTGCTTCCCTCCCTCGCTTCCTTTGGGGACAGTTGTTGATATTCTACTTTAAGCCCCAGTGGTGACTTACTCCAGGCATTAATCCATGAATTAAAATGCTGTAACCCTAAAGTCCAGAGTGTGTGAGATAAATATATTGTGACTCATCCTAGGACAAGTCGACACAATCTACCTAGACATTTACTGAGTGTGAGAAAGTGGCAAGATCTTGTAGGTGACCATTTGACGGCAGTGTGGCCAGCGAGAGCATGCCAGCCCCTGGAAGTCCCCTAGCAGTGAGACAGACCAGAATGTGCTTTACCGCTCCCTGAGTGTTAGAGAAAAAGTCCTAGAATGATTAAGGAAAGGATTAAGGAAAATACATCATTTTATAATTAAATTTAGAAACTTATTTTTGTACGATAGGTTTTTTAAGTTATCAAGAGAATCAGAGATATCCCAAATACCTGACTGATAGTTTTAGCCAAAATAACCTATTCACCACAGCAAAAGATGGACCACAATATTTTTCTCAATTTCCTCCCTGGATTTACTTAGTAACTGCCTGCTTGTTTTAGCATTGGGTAGACAAAATGTTCAAAAACTATCAATACTAGCAAACTAAGTTCAAAAAATGTGTCTATCTATACCAGACACAGATCCCCTCCTAATTCTTCCCTCAGGATCTCTGGATCAAGTTTAAAAGAAGTCAATAAGATTGTTCAAGTAAGTTATATGTGGAAATGAGCGAGAAGCAGTTATGTTAGAATGCCTTCTGCTAAATATCCATAGGGCCATTAGCAATTTAGGAATTTTCAGCATTAGTGCTGATATCTTAGGATGGTTCAAACGCTGTTTGGTCCCTTGACAGGAACCTCGGTCACCCTGACCACCCACCCACCTTTCCACAATAACTCAAAAGTTTCACTGCACTTTCTTTTTATTTCATTTTATTTTTATTTTTATTTTATACACTCAATCACTATATATCATTGCAGTTTGTATGGTAAATTTACCCAACATGAATACACTTCATACCAGTCCATTTGAAGATACTATACACGTTATTATCAACCAAGAATCATCCACTTCTGTGTCCCATAAACGCCTTGCCCCTCTATTTTTCTCTTTGGTTCCTTGCCTCACACTCTCTCCTTCTCCCACTCTCTTCCCACACCGTGTCCCGTATCTGTAACCATTTTCCGTGATTCTATATACTCTAACCTTTCTGTTTCTGCCATAGAGTGCAGACTGTTGGTTTACAGGTGCCATCACTGCACTTCCTTGAATCTGATTTAAATTCCAGAAGTAAACATGAAAGCACGCAGGTTAGCAAGTACTTAAAAATGCACTTCTCTCAGGCAGGATTGTGCGCATTCCGTCCTCAAAAGATTTCTTCCAATTGCCTTCTTCCTGGCATGAAGCTCCTTCTGGCTATCCAAGGAAATGGGAGTTTAGACTAGAGATTCAAAAACAGATCATTTTAGATTAGGGTGGTTTGAAGGGGACTTGAAGCAAAAATGAAGGCCCCAGATGTCCTTGATGCCGGGGAGAGGGGCGGTGCTAGGGAGTGTGAGAGTAAGCCCATGGCCACAGAGAAGAGGGGGGTGGGGGCTGGAAGTTAAACACTCATTTCAAAACATTGCCAAGGATTGATCTTTTGTCTTAAGGGGAAAGAATTCTTCTTCTCATCTTTCCTTAAAACCCAAGTTCTTACTGTAATTATTATTTTTGAGCTTTGTCATAGGTTACATTTTCAATATGGAGAATAAAACTCACATTTAGCAGGTGGCTTAGTGATTAATGTGCTGGACTCTTATGTGATTGACCACAGTTTGAGTCCTGGACCCAGCAGCTCGAAACTCAGGCAAGGTGTGTGTTTATGTGTGCCTTAAATCCCCAGAGGAGAACAGACAAGAAGGGATTGCAGCATGGCCATACTCCCTGGGGGTGATTTCTCAGTTTCTGTCTCTCTGCCTCTGTCTCTCCAATGACCTCACATGCCCTAAATAAATAAATAAAGTTTCTCCAAAAAAAAAAAAAGAGTTCTGTGATTCTACAAAGACACAGAGCATAAGTAGATGGAAAGAGCCCAAGCTGCAGCAACCATCTGGTCTAAGTGCCCTCACCATCTCCACGTCTCCTTCTAAAATGTTTTTCATTGCTCCTATCACCATCAGAAATGATCGTGTTTATTTTTTAATATTTAAGATCTATATTTCTTATTAGAAAGTGAACTTGGTATGGGCAGACCCTTGATTTGTTGCTGTGGCATCCTTCGTGCTAGAATGGGCCTCTCAGCTGGTGGGCATGCAGTGTGCATGGAATGAATGAATGCATGAATGGAAGAAGGAAAGGCCATTTTTGTGTTTGGAAGCACAGACTCCCAGCATTCAGTGGTTTAATAATAGTAGCCGTTCCTTTTTGGTTCACACCACAGGCTGGGGTGATGCTACTACCATAGGGTAGTGAAGAACCATGCCTCTTCTCCAGATGGTGATTCGGGTATAACCAGGCCCCTTCAACCTTATGACTTTGTAATTCTCTAAGACAAGGATTCTAGAAGTGTCGGCACTTCTAGGAGGATTCCAGCAGTATCAGTAACTTGTTAGAAATGCGAAACTTCGGCCTGTCGGACACCTACTGAATCAGACTCTGGGCGTGAATCTGAGCAATCTGAGGTTGATAAAGTCTTCCAGGTGATTCTGAAGTAGATAAAGTTTGGAAACTACTTCAGGATTTATATCCAGCTGGTGAAAAGGGAAAGAGAGCAATGGATAAGAACAAATATTCCTTAAAAAGCCTTGGCCCAGAAGTGACACAAGAGATGCTAGAAAAAATAGTTTACATAGTCACAGCAGCATATCATGGGCATATAATAGGTTTTGGTTGAGAGATCGCCATCTTTGCCAATAGAACCTTCTGCAATAGGAATACTGTCATCCCATATAACATTGCTCCTATGAGAAAAACAATCCCATGTTTCAACGAGGGTTTCTCAACCTCAGCAACTATTGATGTTTGGGGCCAGGTAATTCTTTACTGTGGGAGCTGCTTTGGACATTGTAAGATAGTTAGCAGTATCTCTGGTTTCTACCCACTAGATAACGGTAACACCCTGTCTCTGCCCTTCCTTGTGGAGAACCCCAGATGTCTCCAGACAGTGTCAAATATTCCCAGGGTGGGGATGTGTGTGCAAAATGTCCCCAGTTGAGAGCCACTGGTCTAAAAAGAAAACTTAAAAATTGACCTTTGGAATACAACCTGGGCCTAAGTTGGTTACCACTCAGAATGCTGATGTTCTTCTGATCTGTTATTTTTTTTTGAAATCCTTTGTTGAATATTCAGCTAGTTGTAAGAATTATTCCACAGTTTACTACCACATCCATCTTATCTACATAAAAATAATCTTCCCAAGCCAGAGGCATCTATGCATGTTGACTTCAGAGCTGTGACAGAGCTAATCCTATTTACTGTTACCCTTCCTGGCTGCCCAGGGCTTCCAAAAAACAAACTATTCTACATAAAAATGTACTGAAGTCATATTATATCCCTTCTCAGTGGCCTTAAGTTTCAATGATTCAAGTTCAGAAAGAGAGACAAAGAAAGTTCGGCTTGTCTAACACAGCCTTAGTTTCCAGAAAAACTCAATTTATTTTTGAATGCAGCAGGCTTTTCCACTGAAAACAATCTGTTGGATTCACTTCCATGTGATAAAACAATGTTGAACTGAAAATGGAACTGTGTAGCAAGATTGTACTATCCTGAAAAGTAGATTTTGAAACCAGACATGTTTTTCCTGGAAGTAGTTACCTTTTTTAAGGTCATGGGACTTTAGTAAAGGTAAAAGCATTATTTAATTCAATTTTAGATGGGAACCATTGTTTGATTAGCAGATCAATGAGTGTGCTAAATCTAAATTGACCCCTCACACTACTTTGAAATTAAAGGAAAAAAGGGATTGCAATGGATTGTGTTCAAAATGGGAAGAGAGGCAACAAATAATATGAAGGTCATTTCTTTTAAAGTGGATCAATTTCCATTTTGCACCCTTGTTGATCTACTGTCCATTTTCTTTGTGTTCCAGTTGTGCTTCCAAACACGAAAATTTCCTTCTTCCATTCATGTATGCATTCAACCATGCATACTGCATGCCCACCAGCTGAGAGGCCCATTCTAGCACTAAGGATGCCACAGCAACAAACCAAGGGTCTGCCCACACCATGCTCACTTTCTAGTAAGAAATACAGATCTTAAATATTAAAAAATAAACACAGTCATTTCTGATGGTGATAGGAGCAATGAAAAACATTTTAGAAGGAGACGTGGAGATGGTGAGGGCACTTAGACCAGATGGTGAGGGCACTTAGACCAGATGGTCAGGGCAGCCTTATAGAGGTCTGGAATGACAAGGAGCAGCCCAAGGGCAGCCTGGGAGGAGTACTGGGGGTGGGAAGAGTAGCAAGCACCAATGGCCTTGAGGCAAGAACAAGTGTGGCTTAAAATACACTTCATCTTCCTATACTTTTCAGGATTCTAATAATCATCCCATTTTCCCACTCTCTGAAAGAGAAAGATCTTCTCCCTTGAACTCTGGACTCTCATATTCAACCACCTATTCAGTTTTTCCTCCTGGAAATCTAATAGGCATCTCGGATTCCACATGGCTGGAATGCAACACTTAATTGCCACTCTATACCCAATCATGTATCACTCAAAGTTTCCCTCAATTCTTCCAGTTGCTGAGACCATAAGCACTTGAAGTCCTCTGCTAATACCCCTCATCTGATGCATCAGCAAATATTACCCATCTTTAACATATATCCCACCCCTACCAATGCGCCTGTGCACAGATTTCTGTCCACTTCTTGCCTGGACTAATGAGACAGCCTTCTCACTGGGCTCCCTCTTCCAGCCTAGAATTCTGTTTTCCATATCAAAGTGAGGGGGTATTCTTTTAAGCATAAGAACATATCATATCCCTACCTTGCATAAAACCTTCCTAAAGTTTTCCATCTCAAAATAAAATTCAAGCCTTGTTATTCAAAAGCCTGGGATGATCTGACTCTGTTACCTCATTATCTCCTTCCACTCCCCTCACCTGCACCTTATTCTCTTCTCTCCAGCCACATCAGCCTCCTTGCTGCCAGGTAAGCATGCGAGGCCTACCCTTGCCTCAGGGCTTTGCATTTACTGTTCCCAAAGCCCAGAATGTTTATGTTCCACACACCCACACAGCTTCTCCCTGTATCATGGTCTCTGCCCAAAAGTCAAATGGAGAGGCTTTCCACCACCCTAACATTCTCCTTCTCACATATACACACTCTCTGTCCCTTTATCCTACTTGGGCTTTCCTCATTTTACCTTATATAACTAATCCGGACTTCCTTTTTTTGCTGCTATATCCTGGAGAATGAATGAATGAATGAATGAATGAATGAAGGCTATCACCAGCTCCTATCCAGAAAGCCTGAAACCACTGCAATAGTTGAATTTAAAGCATTACTGAGTTTCATGTTCTGAGTACTATGGAAGACATGGGAACTTTGTAAAGGAGATGAAATTCTAATCTTTTCAAAGATCAAGAGTTGAGGGAAAAGAACAGACCACACAAAACGACTGGTTCATCTTAAACTATGATTTGCTAGTACAAGTGGCATGAGCAGCATGTTTTATAGGATCCCTAAGAAAGAACAATGTGGACTAGAGTATTCTGGGAGAAATTCAGGGGAGTGGGATAGAGCACAAAGGTGGATCAAATGGGTAAAATGTGGGACCAGCAGTTAGCGTAATGGCTATGTCGCTGGACTCCCACGTAGTCGACCGCGGTTCGAGTCCCGGACCCGGCGGCTTAAACTCACGCCGGGCACGTGTGCGTGCGTGCCCAAGATCCCGAAAGGAGAATGGAGGAGAAGGGATTGCGGCGTGGCCATCCCCCCTGGGGGGGTGATTTCCTGCTTTCTATCTCTCTGTCTCTCTCTGTCTGTCTGGCGAGCGCACGAGCCCTATAGCAAAAACCTCTCCAAAAAAAGAAAAAAAAAAAAATGGATAAAATGTGAAGAGGCCCAAAAGAATGGCAGAATTTCAAAAGTGAATCTAGGGGTTAATAGTACAGGTCATAGCACAGAGGTCAGGATAACGCGGATTTGTGGGAAGAGAGAAGACTTCCTTCCTTGTGGAAGTTTTCTGTGCAGAAGAGAAAGCAAATGGGAAAAGTGGGGTGAGGTTCTGACTGAAGGATTTCTGTGGACTGTGGTTGCCGGGCTGAATCACAACTTCATAAAGTTAGGTTTGGGAAACTGTTATGAGGGACATCTGATGGGTAGTGTGGAATAAGGCTGTGAAGCAGGGACCAGAGTATTGGTCGAGGACCCAGGCAGGCTGTGACCAAGGTGGATCAGCGAGAAGTAAGAAGAGTCTGAGCTGTCATGGAACTCATCCTTTTTTGAATTAGAATATGTAGACTTGCAAATTAGCATGAATGATCAAATATATTCTTAAGTTCCACATGATTCTGATATGTACTTCTAGTTAAAGACTACAAATCTGGTCTTAGAACCTCCGTTTAAAGACAAAGTAACATAAATCCAGATGAGTTAACTTGCTAATGATCCTGCAACCTATCAGAAGCAGGCCTGAGAATAGATCCCAGAGCTCTTGACTCTCAACATAAGGCATTAAGGGTCCTGATAAATAGTAAAAAATGTAAATATTGAACTTGTAGAAAGCTATGCAACCATTACATTAAATGAGAAGGTATCAATTGCTTTTCTACGTGTAATCTGGAGACATGAAGAATCATAAAATTCATCCATTCATTGATTTGTTCAACATATTTATTGGACACTTATTATGTGCTTGATATTCTCTAGGTATTGTCCATAAACAGAGCCAGTCAATTACAACATACTGTATTAAGTGATTTGATATGGCAAACATGGGTTATGCTAGGAATATACACTGGTCTCACCCAGACTTAGATGACAAAGGTGCCTTCATAGAAAGAGCAGTGTGTGGATAAAAGAAATTACCCTTTACCCTATGAAGGTTTGCTAACTAAGTTTGCTAAAATAAGATGAAAATAGACAGGTTAACAGGAGAAAAAAACGCAAATTTATTAATGTGCAAATACATAGGAGTCATACAAAGTATGAAACTCAAAAGAGTCAGGTGGTTAAAGCTGGACTATTCCCTTCATAGAAGAGAGGAAAATTGGGGTATATGGGCAATATTGGAAGAAGAGTAAATGACTTTTAGGGGAGATAAGAGAATGTGCTAGAAGAACAGACAATAGCCAGGAACAAAGTGTGTCTGGGCCTCTTGGTGTGGCATCAACTCTAATCTTTCCTGTGAGTTCATTTTTCCTGCGAGTTCATTTTCTCTGTTTGATGATATTATGGGTAGGGGGCCCGAAACAATTGCATTCCTTTTGGAGAGTTTACCTTAGTCAGGTAACGAACCTTCAGAGAAAGTTTCTCCCTGTGCTTCAAGAGAGGCAGAGAGACTGGAGAGAGGGGAAGGGAAAGGAAGGAGGAAAGTCAGAGAGACCTTTCATCTGAGGCTACTTCTTTAATTTATTAAATAGTCTGTCAAAGCACCATAAATTGGGATATTGTTTTCTGAGCCCAACAGCAGTACCTCAGCTGAGCTCTGAAGATCTGATGAAATTAGGTCAAGTTGGGTTGGGTAAGTCTAATAGGAGAAAGAGCTCAACAGAATTTGGAAGAGGAAAAGTGATTCAGATCTAGAAAACCTCTGTTGGCAGTGGTCATGATTTGGGCTATCATGAGGTATAGGGAATTTATATTTTTTCTTCTGCAGACTATATTTTCAGAGCATCCTATTCTGTACCTCTCATATACCTGAATACAGTTTACTTTTTTTTTTTTTTTTAAAAAAAAAGGAGACTTTTTTGCCATAGGGCCTATACACTCACCAGAGAGAGAGAAAGCAAGAAATCATCCCCCAGGGAAGATGACCATGCTGCAATCCCTTCTCCTCCATTTTCTTCTCGGAATCTTGGGCATACACACACACATGCACCCGACTTGAGTTCGAAGATGGGTCCAGGACTTAAACTGTGTCGACTACACGGGAGTCCATCGACGTAACCATTATGCTATCTACTGGTCCATAGTTTACCTTTTAAGAGAGTCATTTTGGTAGGACCATTAGTGCTGGATAGAGGATCACAAATTATCCCACTACTGCATTCTCACATTGTGTTTTGGATAAAGCTTAGTGCATAGCGGCTGCTCAACAAATACTCATGGTATTCCCTATTGCTTTGCACCTTAAATAAAGATGCCCTAAGAAGGACTTGTATCCCTGTGGTTTAAAGGTAGCTATATCTGCCCTTCACCTATACAGAACACGTTTGTAAGTGTGTAATTGATGAAAAGCTTCCCTTTTGCTCTTTAAAGATGAACAGAATTCTGCACATTTTCTGCAGCAGGGGTCCCTGACAGGAAGCTTTCCTTGGTTCAGTAGTCTCCTATTAGATGAATAGAACATCAACATAATTAACATAAGAATCCCTTAGAGGCCAATTTTAAATGAAACCACATTTAATTGCAGGTAATTTCTTTATTCCCCAAGATGTTGCTAACTTTCCAACTGGGTATATGAAATATGTCGAAATCTCTGTAAAGTAAACCCATTTCAAATGAAGTGGTACAGTCAATCAACCCTCCAAAGTATAGATTTTTTTGACTAGTTGGCTAAAACAAAGAGAAAAAGAAAGGTAAGTGAAAAAGGTCACAGTGTCCATAAAACAAAACAAAATGCAAGTTATGATGTGTTCTGGATTTCCTGAGTTTCTAAGTGAAATGGTACCTGGACTTCAAAAATGATGTTTTGCTAACAAGAAAATCCTGAGTCAATAATTTTTAAAAATTATTTTTAGTATTTTGCTAGTAGCCTAAGTAATTTGTTTCAATCCTAAAATCTTCTATTGCCCAAATCCATGGCATTAAAAAGATAGAATCAGTGTGCACAAAGCCTCCACACAGAGGTTAATCAATACATATGTATTAAATGAAGCCATTGATTTAACATTTGTCTAAGCTCTAAATATCAGGTGGTCAGAAAAGTCATAACAAATTTTTTCTATGTTTTTCTATGTAAAAATATGTCATGACTTTTTCCAACAACCCAAGTGTAAGTAACTTGTAGAGTCATCAAGGACGAGTAAAACAAAGATGAGGCAACAGGCCATCTCTGGAATTCTAAATTAGCTTTGCTTTGTGCTCTCGCCAACCTCACCTCTCTGAGTTTCATGCTTCCTGTGTACAGTGACATCTCAGGTGGCTCGGGGCCTGTGTGCCACATGTGTCTGAGGCTAGGGAAAGGTGACCACATCTCTAAAAAATGCCCTGGTTCTGGAACCAGCAGTTAGCATAATGGCTATGTCGCTGGACTCCCACATAGTCAACCGCAGTTCACGTCCCGGAGCCAGTGGCTTAAAACCCACGCCAGGCGCATGTGCGTGCGTGCCCAAGATCCTGAGAGGAGAATGGAGGAGAAGGGATTGTGGCATGGCCATCCCCTCTGGGGGGTGATTTCTCGCTTTCTGTCTCTCTGTCTCTCTCTGTCTGTCTGGCGAGCGCACGCGCCTTATAGTGAAAAACCTCTCAAAAAAAAAAAAAAAAAAAATGCCCTGGTTCTGTGGGATTTTAAGGTGGCTGACCTAATGAGAAGGCCTCCTCTTGTCAGCATCTTGTAGTTTGGTAGAAATTAGCAGTGATTCTCAACTTGCCACAAACAAGGCAGTGGCTGTAGTTTTCCATTTTTTTTCGGAGTCTCTACATAGCATCTCCTGTGAATATAAGGAGTTATGTATATATATATATACTGGGTTTTTTGTTTTTTAGAAGTCAGAATAATAGATATATTTTGAGTATATTTTTAAATCAAAAATTGCTCATGTATTAAGATTATTTCGATTTAAAAGCAGAGTTATGCTAGTTTAACATAATAATGATGCATTATTAAGCGCACTTAGGCAGATGAATGATGGCTTCCCTCCTGGCCTTGATACCCCGCATAGCAGAGTTGACGGTAAGCGTGGCGTAGCAAGTTTTCATTTGTGTTCTAGATTCTATTCCTTTCTTTTTCACCAAAACTGAAATTTTTAAAACACACACAAAAAAAATATAATACTATAAAAACAAATACTTAGCTCATCTCCTCCTCTCTCTAATAGCTAATATCCTATGGGAGTTTCTAGAAGCATGAGCTTGAGGACACAAGACAATGAAAAGACGACCTTCTATCTCCAATATTGTGCTGGGATTAAACACTGCTAGAACTGTACCTTGACTGATAAATTCTCTCCTCAGGTACAGAAATCTCTTGTGAGACTGTTTCTTTGAGGTCCATTTCCTAATGATGATACCATTTTCATTTCCTGGAGAACAGTACTGAAACAGTCTCCAGGATCACGGACTATTTCTTTTTTTTTTTTTTTTTTTTTTTTTTTTTTTTTTTTTTTTTTTTTTTTTTTTTTTTTTTTTTTTGAGAGGTTTTTGCTATAGGGCACATGTGCTCACCAGAAAGAGAGAGAGAGAGAGACGGAAAGCGAGAAATCACCCGGGGAGATGACCACACCGCAATCCCTTCTCCTCCATTCTCCTCTTGGGATCTTGGGCACGCACGCACACGCGCCCGGCGTGAGTTTAAGCCACCAGGTCCAAGACTCGAACTGCAGTCGACTACATGGGAGTCCAGCGACATAGCCATTACACCAACTGCTGGTCCCAATCACAGGCTATTTCTATGCCCACACTTTTGTCCCCCGCTGGGAGTGCATGCTCTCGTCGGGTGGGGCACTTTCTTTCTGAGTAGTCGTCTTAAGTGTTCAGGATTCCTGATGTATAAGAACTTTTTTATTATTATTATTAATATCTGTTTCAAATGTTATCTTCCTTATCTTCAGGCCATTTCCTTGTCTACATGGAGATTTAGAATAATTTCCTTCCTCCATTACATTTTGTTCCTTGAAGGTATTTTGCAAGCATAATGCATGTTCTCTCTTTCTAGCCTTCCTTGTTTCAGGCGAAATGTATTAAGTCTCTCTAGTCTAATCCCCCGGATCTCGTGCGATTCCATTTTTCTCTTGTCTGTGTTCAGTGTGGCAATAAAAAAAAGGGCATTATATTTTAAGTTAGGAGCATAGAAGTAAAAAAGCCACAATGGTTATAGATTTCCTCAATATACTCTGTATCTAATTTTTCAGTCCTTTATGTATGAATGAGGACGTGGAAATTTAGAAATCGTGGTGCTATAGTAAACATTATAAAAAGTGGATCTTTGAAATTGGATGTATGTGATTTAAACACTCCTATAAAAATAACCAAATCTCTACCTCTTTGACTTCTATTTGTTCTCATTATAAATCCTTATGTGTCCTGTTACACAATACAAGGACCATAAATGTCTCGCAAGCCTTGGGTAACCCACAAGGGATCTTCCATTTACTACTTGTGGTTTTATTTCATTTTTCTTCATAGCCTACATTTCTATTTTTATTAATGTTATCACACTTTGATTTGAAGCTATATTCTTTAATTTTTAATACATCTTATAAGTAGATTTCAAATGGATTCATACAAATTCAGTTAACATATTGTCATTAAAGGAGGAAAGGTAAAATAAGAAAATAAAAAGCAGGGTAGTTATAGACTTTTATAAAGTCTATGATCAGTCTAGAGTAATTCTTAATTGTCACTTCAGTTTTATGAACTTTTAGTGGTTTTTCTTGTTGACTGACACATTTGATTTTTTTTTTCTTTTTTTTAGAGAGGTTTTGGCTATAGGGCGCGTGCGCTCACCAGACAGACAGAGAGAGACAGAGAGACAGAAAGCGAGAAATCACCCCCCAGGAGGGGATGGCAACGCCGCAATCCCTTCTCCTCCATTCTCCTCTTGGGATCTTGGGCACGCACGCACACACGCCCGGCGTGAGTTTAAGCCGCCGGGTCCGGGACTCGAACCGCGGTTGACTACGTGGGAGTCCAGCGACATAGCCATTACGCTAACTGCTGGTCCCATGACACATTTGATTTTTAAAAAAGCAGTTGTGCTCAGGAAGTTTTATGTTTTTGTTTCTGTTTGTATAGCTGTAAACAATCTTATTCTAAAATTTTGTGTAAAGATAAAAGAACTAGACAGGATGAAAACAATTTAGGAAACAACAACAACAAAAAATTAAGTAGGAAGAATCACTCCACCGGACATCAAGTCTTGCTGTGTAGCTACAATAATTGAGACAGTGTGCTATTAAAGGAAGAATAGACACAGAGCTCAATGGAACCGAATAGAAAACTCAGGAACAGACCCACGAAATAGACTCAACTGATTTTTCACAAAGATCCAGTGCAATCAAACACAGCAATTAGATATTCATAGCCTAAACAAATAAATAATAAACCTACACCTCTTACCTTATACAAAAGTTAACTTAGAATAATCATAGTCTTAAATGTAAAATG
The DNA here is from genome assembly GCA_026018925.1 of Tupaia tana. Taxonomy (NCBI): domain Eukaryota; kingdom Metazoa; phylum Chordata; class Mammalia; order Scandentia; family Tupaiidae; genus Tupaia; species Tupaia tana. The sequence continues at coordinate 13,865,529 of JAKSZU010000019.1, read as the reverse complement.
TAAAATTATAACACTTTTAGAAAAACATAGGGAAAGGGACCAGCAGTTAGTGTAATGGCTATGTCGCTGGACTTCCATATAGTCAACCGCGGTTCGAGTCCCGGACCCGGTGGCTTAAACTCAGCTGGGCACGTGTGCGTGCATGCCCAAGATCCCAAGAGGAGAATGGAGGAGAAAGGATTGCAGCATGGCCCCATCCCCCCTGGGGGGTGATTTCTCACTTTCTATCTCTCTGTCTCTTTCTGTCTTTCTGGCGAGTGCATGCAGCCTATAGCAAAAACCTCTCCCCCCAAAAAAAAAAGATAGAAAAACATAGGGAAAATCTTTGAGATCTAGAGTTAGGAAAAGAGTTCTTAAATTGTTTCTGAAAACACTTCATAAAAGGAAAAATCAATACATTAAATTTCATCAAAACTCAAAACTTTTCTTGCAAAATATTTTTTTTCTGGGAATGGAAAGAAAAAAAACATAGTGAGAAAAAAATATTTGCAAGTCAAATATCAAACAAAGGACTAATAACTCTCAACTATCAAAAAATTCAACAATCCAATTAGAAAGTGGAAAAAAGATGTGATGGCCCATCTCACCCAAGAGACTATGAAGATAATAAGGGCATTTTAAAATGCTCAACACTGTTAATCATAGGAAAATGAGAATTAAAAACCACAGGGCCAATCTTGTAGCCTAGAAGAGAACAGGATACCTCATGGCCAACCACGGGTCAAATCCCAGCCCTGCTGGCTTAGAAAATACTCCAGGCTCTTGTGCATGCAGGCCCCAAATTCCAACTGGATGGAGAAATGGAGAAGGGATTGTGACATGCCCATACCACACTGAGGGGTGCTTTCTCTCCCTCTACCTCTGCCCCTGGCTCTCTGTTTCTGGCAAGCACATGCACCCTGTGGCAATAAAAAGAAAACTTAAAGCCACAATAGACAATCCCCACATACCTATCAAAGTGACTGAAATAAAAAGTAGTGACAACACCAAATCTGGCAAGGATGCAGAGAAATTGAATGACTCATATACTGTAAAATGGAATAGCTGCTCTGGAAAAGAGTTCCATAATTTCTTAAGAACTAAACATGCAAATACTATAGTACCCGGTAATTGTATCCTGGGTCTTTATCTCAGAGAAATGAAACTTACTGTCACACAAAACCCAGTATGCAAATTTTAGTACCTTTTTATTTTTTTCTCTCATAAAGGGATTTTTGCTGTAGGGCATGTGTGCTCATTGGAGAGACGGAGAGACAGAAAGCAAGAAATCACCCCCCAGGGAGGATGGCCACACCACAATCCTTTCTCTTCCATTCTCCTCTTGGGATTTTGAGCACATATGCACATGTGACTGGTGTGAGTTTCAAGCCACCAGGTCCAGGACTCAAACCGTGGTCAACCATGTGGGTGTCCAGCAACATAACCATTATGCTATCCGCTGATCCCATTTGTACCATTTTTTTTTCTTTCTTTTTTTAGAGAGAATTTTTGCTATAGGGCACATGTGCTTGTCTGAGAGACACAGAGAGAGAGAGAGAGAGAGAGAGAGAGAGAGAGAGAGAAAGAGAGAGAGAGAGAGAGAAATCACTTCCCAGGAAGGATACCACACTCCTTTTGGGATTTTGGGCCCACATGACACACACCCTGTGTGAGTTTTAAGCTGCCAGGTCGGGACTCAAACTGCAGTTGCTTATGTGGATCCAAACCACGTAACCCTTATGCCATTTGCTGGTCCCAGTACCATTATTTTTAATAGCCCAAAACCAGAAACAACCTAGATGTCCTTTAATAGATGGATGTTACACAGAGTACAGAAGACCCAATGCCAAAGAATACTACTCAGTAATAAAAAGGATCAAACTATTGATGCATTTGATAATTCAAATGAATCTAGAGAATTATACTGAGTGAAAAAGGCAATTCTAAAATTCCAATACTGTCTAATTCTATTTATATAACATTCTTAAAAGGATAACATCATAGAAATAGAGAACAGATTACTAGTTTCCAAGAATTAAGCAGGGCATGTCAAGGAGGGGAGGAGGGATAGTTATAAAAGGTCAGTATGAGGGACGCATGTGGTGATGAAAATGTTCTGTATCTTGATGGTATCAGTGTCCGTACTCTTGATAAGATATTATGGTATAGTTTTGTAAGACCTTATCATTATCAATAGGCACACGGTACTTCTGAGTTCTTTCTTTGAATTCCATGTGAATCTACAATTATCTCAAAATAAAAAGTTAATTTTAAGAAGTAATTGTGTTAGTGGGCCAGCAGGTGGCATGGTGGTTAAGGTGCTGGACTCCCACATGGCCGACCACAGTCTGAGTCTCAGATCTGGCAACTTACTTCCTCTCTCTCTCTCTCTCTCTCTCTCTCTCTCTTTCTCTTTTTCTCTCTTTCTCTGTGTGTGTGTGTGTGTGTGTCTGGTACCCTGTAGCAAATTAAATAATGATAATGATAAATCACATTTAAAAGGGATACAAAGTAATTGTGTTAGCAAATTGTGAAGCTAAATCCATTGAGAAGAGAATGGGACATGCAAGATGTTTATTTTCTCTTTTAATTTTTCCTGCAAGGTTTGCGAGGAGCAATCGCGTTTGCCTTAGCTATTCGGAACACAGAATCTCAGCCCAAGCAAATGATGTTTACCACCACACTGCTCCTCGTGTTCTTCACCGTCTGGGTGTTTGGAGGAGGCACCACCCCCATGCTGACTTGGCTTCAGATCAGGTGAGTGGCGCTGTTTGACAGAGGACATCAGTACGATGCATGGCTGCGCCGTTCCACTACGGTCCTGCTGATTCAGTTGAGAGTACAGTCAATGACAGGTTTGTACCCTAGCATTCCCTAGAGTCAATGTGACCTTCACTTACAAGGTGAAACAATGTGACCTCACACTAAGGTGACTTTTCTAAGAGTCTTAGAAATCCCATGATAATGTCTGTTTGCAGTCTGTCCCTAGAAACGAATTTATTCATCTATTAACCTTTCCAATCAACAATATTAATTAAGTGCAATGTACTATACTAGAGTTTTCAAAAATAAGTAAGAAACGGGTCTTTCATCAAGATATTCACAATACAGTGGGATTGATACAGACAAAGCTGTCTTAACAAAGAGAAAGTAAATTGGTTTTGTTATTAATTTTACAACACCTAAGAAAGAAGGACATAGGTAAGGCTTAAACATACTTGGTCAATGAGCCATATTTCACAATATGGAGCTGTAGACACCAGATAAATGCTTTCTCACAGGAAAAGGGGGTCAAGGCTTCAGTCAGGGACCCTCCCTTCAATAGTGTCTGGAAAATGATTGCTATAACCCTGGAGTACGGAGGTAGCAGATGACTTGACAAAAATGGTTAGCTGGTACCAATTGGGAAAATGGGTAAAAGTATTTAAAAATACTACCGTCTTTAAATGTTTCCATGACCTGAGTTCTCATCATCATATCCCAGAGGTAACAACAGTGCTTTTGTTTTTCACATCCATACATCTGGTCCCTCCCTGGTCCCATCTATTCTCTGTACTACAAATTCCTACCTACGAACCCTGACTATCCATCTGACTGGAAAAAGGACTTCCAAAAAGAGTCTTACAGACAAGGACTCTGTTATTCCAGTTTGTAGTATAGAACATGGTACCTAGTAGGACCGAATAAATAATTCATGAAAAGTTAAATGAATATAACCACAAAGTTAAATGCTTTTATTGAGTATTTGCTGATCATTTTCTAGCCATTGAACAAAGAGTAAGCAGAAGCAGGTCTCACAAGTTTAGTATTAGAAAGTTTACGCCTAAACCAGGCCAAGTGGCTATCCATTAAACCAAATTCAAGGGGAAAAGTACCTCTTGAAGTACTGTGAATATTGCTAACCACATACAGGGCTTTGACTAAAGGTGCACAGAGAATGTTTTGAAATGCTCGTTGAGTTATTTTCTAGGCATATAAATGTGACCTGCAATTTCTTTCACAGTGGTGGTTACCCGTAGGCGCCTATGGATGAGTACACACATTGCATTAAACCCGATAACACTGGATCCCCTGTGAACTGTTAGTAAGATAGTGGTGTGTTAAGGTTTCTGGAAAATAAAATTTAGTAGTTGGATTCACGGATGGAAAAATTGAGGCTTGGAAAACAAAGGTTAGAGAATACAAATCCCCACAAAATGAAAGTGTTAAGTACCTTATCATCAGGCAAGTTATTGATAAGACGATTGAACGCATAATCATGAAGTCATGTCGACATTTTCTTAAAGTAATCAAATGTTCCTTGTTTTCTACTATTTCTTTCTTCACTCTGAAGAAGTTGTCCCCAAGTGAGTAATGTGTTTTATCCTACAGTATTTAGTTAATTCTCCTGCAGTGTTTTCCCAAGGCATCCGTTGACTTCAAATAGATGTCATAACTCACACAGTCTCTTGATGACTGGTTCAGCCAGGAGAGGGGATTCGAGAGTGGGTCTTTAGACAGGTTAGAATAATTATCCAGGTTATATGGGATACTGTCTGAAAAGGAAGGGCAGTGATGCCAACCACAGAGCACAGGGATAAGGTGCCTAGCAGTCAACCTAGGCCAGATATTATGGCCCGCTGGGGACAGAGCGTCAGGTGGCCAGGTCATGGAGATGCCCATTGGAAACTGGCTCCAAAAAGCCCAATCAATTTAGTGCCAGACATGGTAACCAACCAGGAGCTGGGTAAAGACAGGATTATGATATATTTAGGGAAAGGAACTGACAGGACTCCAGTCTAGCGGGAAAGATAATTATCTCAGATGGGAACTGGAGTGTAAATCTGAAATCAGGGCAGAAACTCAGTCAGAGAGACAAGAGACCCAGTCACGAGGAAACTAAAGGGAGAAAACTGAAATTCCTAGAGATGCGGGTGCCTGGGAAGTTAGCCCAGGCAGGTAGGGAACAGGGCCGCAAGAATAAGTTAAGACCAATGGCATTCAAACTTCAGTGAACATCAGAACCACCTGAAGGGCTTGCCAAAACCCTGCAACCCAGATTGCTGGGCCCCTGTCCATGTTTCTGATCTAGTAGGTCTGGGGCAGGGCCTGAATTTGTATTTCTACCATATTCCAGGAAATGCTAGTGGCTGCTGGTTGCTGGAGCATAATTTGAGAATGCTGATTTAGACTCCCTTTTCCCTGATAGAGCTGGGGATAAAATTAAATCCTGCAAGATTTGACTAGGATTGCCCAGGGCCAGGTACAGATGAGCCTAATGTATAGACTCCTCGGCACCCATACCAGAGGGAGGCAGAGGCTAACCTGAGGAGGAAAAGTCACTGTGCATCAATTGATAGGAGGGAAACGATATGTAATGAAATAAACAGTGAAGAATCGGACCGTAAGTTAGTATACGTACAAACACATACATGGAAATGCCTCATTGGATATTGGCTCCAATTTTGTCATATTCATGACATAAATTCGGTTTAACTGTTACAGTGATAACATTTTATGTTCTACTTCCTTGTCATGGTTATCAAAGAAATTATCAAAGAAGTTGTCAATTCCATCATAGCTCTTAAATTCACAGTTGCCCATGAATTTAAGACTATGTTTAGCAAAGCTTTGTTTATTTACACAACGACCCATTAACCAACTCTCATGTCAGACCCTTTCCATAAAATACCAGAATGTGAGTAAATCAGAGCTTAGTAAAATTGCATAAATGGAGATACTCAAGGTACAAGAATGCAAATGTAGTTTCAAATGAAATGGAGTAATGGTTATGTCACTGGACTTCCAGGTAGTTGACCATGTTTCAAGTCCCAGACCCAGCAACTTAAAACATGCTGGGCACATGTGCATGTGTGCCCAAAATCCTGAGAGGAGAATAGAGGAGAAGGGATTGTGGCATGGCCATTCCCCCCTGGGTGGGGGGTGATTTCTTGCTTTCTGTCTCTTTGTTTCTCTCTGTCTTTCTGGTGAGTGTATGTGCCCTATAGCAAAAAAAATCTCTCTTGAAAAATAAGATCGAATGAACCCCAAATCTTCACTTGGAATATATTTATCTACTTTATATGTCTTTGCCTTCTTAATTCTATATTTTTTTCTCTTAAATTATTAGGTTTGTACTTGAGTTACTTTTTTTAATCCCTGGAAAATTTTGCCATCTAGCCAAAAACTACCACCATAGGAGAAAAATAAGATACTTTACATGAGGTAAAAATTGATAGTATGCATATGAATTGCCTATTTTGATAGCAATGATCCTAGGCTTAGTGAAACTGTAATGATCTTTATATATGAAACAAATTCTCCATTGAATAAGTCTTATCCTGATTACCATTCAAATTTCTTATTTTGGGTTGTTTATGTTCTGTTTAAGAAAAACTATTTTTAATATAGCATTTGAAACAAATCACACTTTTGTTTCTTAAAATTTCAGATTAAAAAGAACAGACTCCTTTAGCATTATTTGGAGGTTTCCATGTAAAAGAAATCAGAATGGTTTCTTGATTAGAATCCGGATCTCCTCCCCTCTGTGGAATACATTAATATTGGTGGTGAGGAAAACCCAACCCACAGTCTCTAAGGAAACATTCGGCTGCTAGCCAGGAAATAAATGAGATCAAAGGTGTCAGGCTTTGCCCTGTAGAGGCCAGTAAGCAGGATTATCAACTAAATAATCACACGTGCTTACAAATCAACATCGAAGACCAGTGGGGCAGAGGCGTGGCACAACACAGTTAACTTCAGGATAGTAATATCATCTTCGGTTTAGGGTGAGAGCATCACGTGAAGCCAACACAGTTCTAGCCATCCGTACATGAGAATGTAGCCCGTACCATATTTGCACACCCAGATAAGAATGTTAGATCCATTGCTTTGAACTATCTAAACCAGACTGCTACAGAATTGATCTCCCAGATAGTATTAGCAAATACTAATATTCATACTAATCAATAAGGTGGCCTCTATTTCCTCTAGCTTTTGGCCTCTAAATGCTATAAACAATAGTAGATAGTTTTGTTAAATACTAACTCGAAACTAGATATTAGATAATAAAGTACAAGACAGAAACTCCCTGTGTCTCAGCCTCCAATCCATAAAATGGGGATGAGGAAGCAGCTACTTCCTGGGGTGGGCGAGCCCCAGCGTGGCCCTACTGTGGGGCTGCAGAACCAGACGCTCGCCCGGCTGCCTAAGGCAAGGCTTACCCATCAAACCCGAGCATCCTCCTGCCATCCTGAACAAATGAGTTCATTCTGATGCCTGCCATCCACCTTGATTAACAAATCCTCTGGGGAAAAGGAGATATACTTTTATAACCAATCCAGGCTTGTTAAAAACAAACACAGGAAATCTTCATCCGTCATGAGTTATGAGGCCGGCTTGCTCATGCAGTCCAGGAATTCTTCAGTGCAGTTTTTCTCTCTGACTCGGAACAGCTAAACAAACCAGCCCTCATCCAAAGTAGCCAAGTGGGAAAGTTTGTCTTCCTTAATTATAGTAATTTAGAGCCATAGGGATTTGTCACGCTCATGCCCGTCTTCCCTACCCATTCAGGGTTCCAAGCCACCCTGCTGTTGACCTTCCCAGACAACAACAAGACACTTTGCACACAACTAGCCTGTCCATTGCACAGTAAATAACTTTTAGATAGTACCATGTCTCCTCAACTCTCTCAAGATTTTAATTATGTATTTAAACTCTATGTCAGAATGTTTTCTTCATCATTTATACTCACTGACTACAAAGTTTTAAATAAAAATCATTAGAGGAATGTCCCCAAAGGTAAAAACTGTCCTTGGTAATTTTTTTTTTTTTAATCTTGGATGATAGGCGAGTTAAATACATCTGCTTACATAGAGCCTTCCTTTATTGCTGAGCTGAGGAAATATCAATTTAGAACAATGGGGGAATACATATAATTAAGTTCCCTTAACATCTAATTGTATTCTGTTAGGTTTTCTTTCTAGCATCCAAAGTCCAATGCATGTGTAACAATTTGCTTCATTAGTGTATTAAGGTAGTAGGTGGTCACGCACATTCCGGAGTTAGATTGTGTGGGTTCCAGCCCTGTCTTCCTCTCTTTTTAACTGCGGGAAGTTAGCAATAAGCTCAACTTATGTATGCCTCAATTTTCTTACATGTAAAATTGGAATAATAATAACACCTACCTCTTTAGAATGTTCTAAGGATTAAGTTTTATATTTGTAAATTTGGGAACGCAGTAAGTGCTTAACAAGTACCAAAACGACAATACCCTAAAGACCCCTGTAAGCCTTTCTTAGTCAAACCCTCTGCCACACACGTACACACATACTTATAAAGTATTACTAATTAATTAAATGTTCAAAAGTATAATTAGCCTGGAAAAGGAAAAAAAATAGTTTCCAAGGAATTTACTTCATTTTGTGTTGAACTAGATTCACCAGTTTTATAGGCAACTCCTACATTCAAAATGATAAACCTCTAAAGAAAAATGCTGATAAAAAGTATTATAATTATTGAACAGCTCAGTAAGACTCTTTCTAATACACGCTTCCCTTTCCTTCTTAACATCATAATCTTTGCTTAGGAACTTTCCAGATATTTCATTTGTTCCATTCCATCAATCCGTATTGATTTTATTATTTTGTATTGATTGTGCACCAATGTGTATACTTTGTATCAGTTTGTATCCATCGACAGACCTGGAAATATGCGCTCGTAAAACATGGAAAATCAATTTACTCATTTGAATGTAGACTTTCACTTTGTATTCCCTGCCTGCTACTCTCTTTTAAAATTATGTTCTATAATTTTAGTTTCATCTACAATCTGTTTCATAAATCCAAATACTTGTTGCTCAAATAAAATCTAGTTTGACATATTATAGTAGAGATATTGGGTAATGTTAATAACCTATTGTTGACCTAAAGATATCCTACGTTTACAATAACTATTATAAATTAGCAGCTCCGAAATTTGCTTCCAATGTCATCTGGGGGTGCCATTTAATATGCTTTCTTTCTAGGTACAGAATCTTCCTAGTCCCAGAAATAAGTCTCTACCTTTCGTGCCAGCTATCCCTCACTAGCAATGTTTTCACTTATCTTCTCTGAACATGCTCTTGAGAACATCAATAACAATAAGCCTCACCCATTTATTAAGTTTAAGATTTACTAAACAATGGACATTCTGCTCTATTGAAGAGAATTTATTAGCCTGTTATAATAAAATACGATCCAATATATTTGCCTTACTTTAAGTGGCAGACATATATTTACTTAGGTAATAGCTGAAGTCTCAAAAAAAATGATTTTACATGCAGCAGACAGACCTTGTTATGTGAAAGGCTGTGCAGAGGGTTCCAAATCTGATTAAAATGGAGTAAGCATCCTTCTCCCACCTTCCTCTCCCTCTGTAGCTAAGATCCCTAGACAGAGTACACAGAGCCGTTATAGGAGGACTCTGAGAAGCAAATGGCAGCAGACAGAATTTAGCTACTAGGAAACCAGCAGCGAGTTCCCTATTTTTTTTTTTTTTTCTCTCTCCCTGGGATCTCTTGTCCTAGACGCAGGTAATTCAAAGAATAGAATTATGCTACAAAGAAGAGAGAAGGCTACAGAGAATTCCCTGTTTCTGGTGTAAGGGACAGGAAAGGAGACCCCTGTGGGTCAGAAGAGTGGCTTTCTGGTTCTCACTCACCTCCATCCCGGACAGTTACTGAGTCGGCTGTGGTGACAATGGCAGTGACTAACATTTCAACCAAAACTGTGGCCCAGTGACCATGGGGGAATTCCTATTGCCTTTTTCATTTCTCTCTTGATCCTCTAAAATTAGCCTTAGAAGCAGGTGCAATATATAGAATATGGGGGGAAAAAAAAAAACAAAAAGAGAAAAAATTGGAAACAAACAGCAGTATGGGGAAACTAAAGCCCTGACTTTTATCCAGAGGTCCAGGTAAGGGAACTTGGGGAAGCCGGGCAATGAGAAGAAGCTTGCAGAAACCAGAGAACTCAAGAAAGTGATCCTAAACAGTTGTCCATAAACTTTTGCACTTATCTCCAAGCTGTGTATACATGTATCTGACCCCAAACAGCACATCCAAGGCTCTGAGAAACGAGTTCCAAGGTGGAGCAGTGGCCAGGCCCCAGACTTGGTATTGGCAGCTCATAAGCAGGGCAGATCTGAAGAGCACAGCAAAGATTTTGAAATTGAACTAACATCAGGACCACTGAGCAGAAAGCAGGTAACAGCGTATACCCTGGACACCATCTGTTTTGATTCCTTATAAATAAAATATCATTTTTCACAGAAGAATGCTAAAACACTTAACATATCCGGATCCAGAGTCACTTAACAAAATATTCAAAATTTCCAAGATAAATCCAAAATTACTCAGCATATAAAGAACCAGGAAAATATTAATATCTCATAAGAAAAAAGACATCAATGGATCCCAAGCCCAGAATGACACAGATGTTAAAATTAACAGAACAAGACTTTATTTATTTATTTATTTATTTTTTGGAGAGACTTTTGCTATAGGGCACGTGCTCTTGCCAGAGACACAGAAAGACAGAAAGTGAGAAATCATCCCGTCGGGGGGGATGGCCACAGTGCAATCCCTTCTACTCCATTCTCCTCTCAGGGTTTTGGGCACATGCACACATGGGCCTGGTGTCAGTTTCAGGCTGCCCAGTACAGGACTTGAACTACCAGTCAGCTACATGGGAATCCAGTGCTTTAAGCGCTGTGACACCTGCTGGCCTAGACCAAGACTTTAAAGCAGTTATTATAAATATGCCTCAAGAAGAAAGAGAAAACACAATGGAAACATGGAAATGAAAAAATGGGAAATAATTAGAGAAATAGAAGCAGCATAAAATAAAAATAGAAATTTTAGAGCTAAAAATGTAATAACCAAAATAAAGCATTCACTAAATTGGCTTACTAGCAAAACAAAGGATGAAAGATTAAAGTTTCAGTAAACTTGAAAATAAAATATTAGAAATGATCCAATCTGTACAAAAGTGAAAGTGGAACTTTTCAATACTAGATTTACACTTTAAAAAAAAAATGACAAAGGCATGTTTTCAGATAGAAGAGAAATTATACCAGAGGGTATTTTGAAAAAACACAAATGGATAACAACTAAAATAGTAAATATCTGTTTAATATTATGAATAATTTTTTTCCTCTCTAAAGATCTTTAAAATATATATGATTATTGGAAGAAAAAGATTTAACACTGTTTTATGGGATTTCAAAAGCAGGGTTGAATAATGACCATATTAAATTAAACTAGAAATAAATTTTTTAAATTAGAAAATTCCTAAGCACTGAGAAGTTAAACAACATAATTCTAAACTATCTATGAGTAAAGATGATATCTCAAGGGAAATTAGAGAATATTTTGAAGTAAAGGAAAATAAAAATTTATCCATTTTGTGGAATGCAGCTAAAGCAGTACTCAGAAAAAATTTATAGCACTAAATACTTCTTTTAGAGAAGAAGTAAGGTCTAAATCAATAATTTAATCTTCCAGGAGAGCAAACTAGATCCAAAGCAAAAAAGAAAACATAACAGAAGATTTGAACAGATGTCAATGGAATTAATACTAAACAACAGAGAAAATCAATGACCAAAATATGGTTCTTTGAAAAGATCGATACACTTGATGAAATTCTAGGTACACTAACAAAAAGAATACCCAAATCATCAATATCAAAAATTAAAGGAGGATATCATGACGGATCTTAGAGCAATTAAAAAGATAATAAGGGAATATTATAAATAATCTATGCATATATCCTCAATAAAATAAATAAAATGTAATAATCCCTGGCAAACTGCCAAAACCCATCAACTGTATTTTAAAAGTAGATTTAAAATCTTTCAAACATGAAAACTATAGATCCAAGTGCTTTTTTTTAAAAGCAATTATCTATTTAATTTTATTCATTATTATTATTTAATTTGCTATAGGGCATGTGCATTCACCAGAGAGAGAGAGAAAGACAGAGAGAGAGGGAAAGTGAGAAAGCAAGTTGCCAGGTCTGGGACTCGAACCATGGTTTGCCCTGCAAGAGTCCAGTGCCTTAACCACCAAGCCACCTACTGGCCCCTCCAAGTGCTTTTTCTGGAAAGTTCTTCATAAGAAGATATAACACTAATCCTAAACACTTTCTTTCTAAACTAGGAAGGAACATTTTCTGACTCATTTTACGAAGTCACAACTACCTGAATACCAAAGCCAGACAACAATATCTCAAGAGTAAAGCCACAGGTCAATAACTTTCATGAATGTAAATGCAAAAATCATCAACACAATATCAGCAAACCCAATCTAGCAATTTAGAAAAAAGCAAACATCACAACTAAGTGGGATTGATCCCAGGAGTACAAGTCTGGTTCGGTATTCAAATATCTATCAATGAGATCTATCACATTACCAGATAAAAGCATGATCAGTTGGGCATGTGCACATACATGCCAGAAAGTATCCCAAGAGGAGGGTACCAGCAGATGGCAAAAAGGTTACCGTTGGACTCCCACATAGTCGACTATGGTTAGAGTCCTAGACCCGGAGGCTTAAAATCTCACACTGGGCAAGTGTGTGTATATCCCAAATCCTGAGAGGAGAATGGAGGAGAAGGTGTTGGGGCGTGGTCATCCCTCTAGGAGTAATTTCTCACTTTCTGTCTCTGTTTCTCTGGTAAGCACACATGCCCTGTAACAAAAAAAAAAAAAAAAAAAAAAAAAAAAAAAAAAAAAAAAAAAAAAAAAAAAAAAAAAAAAAAAAAAACCACCTCTTCTCTCAAAAAAAAAAAAAATCCCAAGAGGAGAATGGAGAAGGGATTTCTCACTTTCTCTCTCCTCCACTCCCTTTCTTCAGTGAGCTCATGCACCCTATACCAAAATAAAAAGAAAAGCATGATCATAGCAATTAATGCAAAAAAATGACAAAAATCAATTGTTATTCATGATAAAAACAAGCAGGAAGAAAAATTTTGCAAATCAGTAATAGACACAACGTGATAATGGACATCTACAAAAATCTACAGGTGACATCATATTTAAAATGAAACATTGAATGTTCCCCAATATTAGAAATGAGGCAAGATGGTCCACATTCACCACTCCTGTTCAATATTGTACTGGTGATCGTAGGTAATACAACAAGGCAAGAAAAAGAAAGAAGAAAAACACGGATTGGAAAGTAAAAGATTTACCCAATCTACAGATTATGTAACCACAGAATCTTAAAAAAAAAAAAAAAAAAAAAAAAAAAAAAGCAATAAAAAGTGAGTTTAGCATTGTAGGGTGCAAAGTTAATGCTCAAAAGTCAAGTGTCTATTTATCTATAGCTGAAAACAGAAATTAATAAAGACAATGCCACTTATTAGCTCCAAACATTTAATTACCTAGAAAGAAATCTAATGAACCATATGCAGGCTCTGTACTGAACTCTACAAAATGCTAATAAAAGACACCTAGAAAGACCTAAATAAATGGAGAGGCATACTGCATTCATGAACTGGAAGACTAAATACAGTTAAGATTTTAATTCTCTACAAGTTGATCCATAGGTTTAACGCAGTTCTAATAAAATCCCAGCAGGACATTCTATAAACAGACAAATCGATTTTTAAATTTATCAAAGAATGCAGAGGAACTAGAATAGCTAAACCAATTTTGAGAAAAAAATAGAATAAAGTTGGGTGACTCATACTGCTTCATTTTGAGACTTACTGTAGAGCTGTTGTAACCAAGAAATGTATTGGCTAAGGGATAAACTCAAAGAACAAATGGAGAGAAGAAAGAGTCCAGAAATAGATTCATAAAAATATGGCCCCTTGGGCTGGCTCTGTGGTACAAGAATGTGCTACTCCAAAGATGCCAGATCCCACATGCTGAACCTGGTCGGAATCCTGGGCCCAGTGAACCTGAAACACTGGGCATGCACCCCAGGGCCCAAGATCCAACTAGTCAGAGAAATACAGAAGGGAATTATGGTATAACCAGACCCTGCAGAGGGCGCTCCTCTCCCTCACTCTCACATGTATGTGCACAAACTCTATCATGAATAAAGAAAAGAAAAAGAAAACAAAAATCAAATATGTCCCACTGGTTTTGACAAAAGCACAGAGGTAATTGAATAGAGTTGTACTTTCACCTCATGGTTTTGGACCCATTGATTATCGGAGGTACACAGAATTTTATAAGGCTCCTAGCATGTTCTGCCCTTCCCCATCCTGGTTTCTATGCCATGCATATTCTTTGGAACTATAAATATGATGGATTGTATTCCTTTACTTAGGTTTTGGTATCTGGCACAGTTGACTTTAAAGAGATTATCTGGTGGGACTAACATTATCACAGGAACCTTTTTACAAGCAGAGTGTTTTCTCTGGCTAGTCTTTGAAAAGGAACTCATAGATTCAGAACACAAATAGGATTTGATGCCCTGTTGCTGCCTGAAGATGGAGGTGGCTGTGTGGCCAAGACTAAGGGCAGCCTCTGGGAGCTGTCAGCAGTCTCTGGATGACAGCCAGCCGGGGAAAGGGCGCCGAAGGAAGATTTACAACCCAACCGATCTGAATTCTGCCAACAATAAAAATGAGATTGGAAGATTTTCCCACAGAGCCTCAGACAAACTCTGTCCAGCTAACATCTTCACTTCAGCCTTCTGATAACCTGAACAGAAAATCTAGTTACACTTCTTACCAGCCATTTGAGTGATAGAAGTGTGAGTTTATACCAATAGGTATTGTTTGTAAACTGCTAAGGTGGAGATAGTTTGTTACAAAGCAGCACAAACTGAATGCATAGGCCAAAAAATAAACCTGGACTTGAGCCTCAGATCTCACTAACTCAAAATAGATCTCAAAATGTAAAATACAAAATTTTGAGAAGAAAATGTCAGAGAAAGTCTTCATGACCTTGAATTAAGCAAAGGATCCTTGGATCTTATGCCAAAAACGTAATTCACAAGAGAAAAATAATGATAAATTAGACCTCATCAAAATGAAATATTTTGCTTTACAAAGGACACTATTATCAGAATGAAATACTAACTGTGGACTGGGAGAGAATATGGTGGGAAGGCAAAAAGGTACAGCCAGTCTGCATTTCACTGTATCAGTCTCTCATGAAAGTAAACTTAACCATTACTCTATGGCCCAGAACCCTTTCTTGTAAGCATTTACTCTAGAGAGTAAACTGGAGATAATAATAACATCTATCTCTGAAGATGAAATGTGTGAAAATTAAATGAGATAATAAATGTTAAAGTCCTTTGAGCAGTGCCCAGCACTTAACATACGATCCTATATTACTTACAGTTTTTATTAGAAATAGCAAATGGTTTTATTTATAGTATTTTCAGCATATGTTGAGATAATAATATAATTATTTGCTTTTAAATTTGTTGATGTGAGAGGACTTCGAAAACTTTATGGAAAAAAATGGAATTAAAGTGCATGTTTATTTTGGCCCCCCAAAATTTGAAATCCATCATAGTTTTTTCATAATCCACATTTTCTGTGAACTTTCTGAAGACTCTCTGTATCAACAGATAGCCTGATATTGTATTATCCTTACATTCTCAGGATAGTTTTTTTGTTGTTGTTGTTTTTAATCCCCTAAAGCTTTGGACTCTGTAATAACTGAGGTCCATTTTAGTAGCCTGGTGGTTAGAGAAACCAGATCCCACGTGGTCTACCATTGCAGTTTCAGCCCCAGACTCAGGAGCTTGAAAAACTTGCCACGTGCATGCCCAAAATATTGACAGGACGGGGAAATGGAGGAGAAGGGGCCACAGCATGACTGCCCCATTAGGGGGTGCCTTTTCCCAATCTCTCTCTCTGGTGAGCCCTTGTGCCCTCTGGTAAATTTAAGACAAAACAAAACAATAATGACTGACCTTAGTCTATAGTTTTGTTTTGTTTTGTTTTTGGTGTTTTTTTGGAGAGGTTTTTGCTATAGGGTACGTGCACTCGCCAGACAGAGAGAGAGAGACAGAGAGACAGAAAGCGAGAAATCACCCCCCGGGGGGATGGTCACGCTGCAATCCCTTCTCCATTCTCCTCTCAGGATCTTGGGCACGCACGCACCTGCGCCTGGCGTGAGTTTAAGCCACAGGGTCCAGGACTCGAACCGCGGTCGACCACGTGGGAGTCCAGCGACATAAACATTACGCTAACTGCTGATCCCAGTCTATAGTTTTTTCTTTCCTTTTTCTTTCTTTATTTTTATTTATTTATTTATTTTGAATACAGAGTGATCTTTATTGGGTTTAGATATTGTTAGATATTACTAGAACTAGAAACTGTTCCATTTTTCATGGTCTAAAGTCACACACTATAGAAATGCTTAGTTTTTAAAGACTCTGTGAAAATCAACTGTATACCCTCTGGTTCCTAGAGTCATTTGTATGTTTTTTAAATTTGCCAGGGGGCACATACACTCACTGGAGAAAGACATGGAGAAAGAAAGCTGAAAACATCCCATGTGGGGAATCTCTTCTCCTCCATCTCTCCCTCCTTTTGTGATTTGGGTCATGCATGCACATGCACATGTATATTCCAGCTGCCCATATGGGACTCAGACCGTGTGGTAGGCCATGTAGGATCCAGCTGCAACACACCACAGGCTGGCCCCTTGAGTCTTTTTTTTTTTTTTTTGGTAGAGGTCTTTGCTATAGGGCACGTGTGCTCTCCAGAAAGACAGAGAGAGACAGAAAGCGAGAAATCACCCCCCGGGGGGATGGCCATGCAGCAATCCCTTCTCCTCCATTCTCCTCTCGGGATCTTGGGGACATGCCCACACGCACCCGGCATGAGTTTAAGCCACCGGGGCCAGGACTCGAACGGTGGTCGGCTACATGGGAGTCCAGTGACATAGCCATTATGCCAATTGTTGGTCCCTTGAGTCATTTTTAATAGTGTTTAGGGGCTAGCAGGTGATACAGTGTTAGGGCACTGAACTCCCACATGGCTGACTGTGGTTTGAGTCCCACACCTGGCAACTTGTTTTCACACTTTCCCTCTCTCTCTTTTTCTCTCTCTCTGTCAAGTACATGTGCCCTATAGCATATTAATAATAATAATTAAATAAATAATTCTTTAAAAGTAGCGTTTAGAACTCTCCAATGTCTCCTGTGGTAACTGTTATATTCAAATGTAAAATTATCATTTTGTAGCTCAAAGATTGTTAATTATTAGCAATTCGTATGATCAGTTCAACCTGTTACTGAAGTGGCTATATATAAACCCTTTACCTAATTTTACTAATTGTTAAAAATTTGCCTATTTTGCTTCCTTACTTTACCTCTCTCTCTTTATATATATATAGATATAGATATATAGATATAGATATAGATATATAGATAGATATAGATAGATAGATAGATATAGATATGTGTGTATGTGTATGTGTGTATTTCTCCGTGAATTTCTTTATGTCTTTATTTTTCCCTGAACCATTTAAGTGTAAAGACAGTAGTACATATTTAAAGTTCTCTCTAGTTACTGCAAAAAAACATATTTTATAGATGTTTTTAAATTCAGGATCCAATCAATGTTATGTGTTGCATTTGGTCTTCTTATTTTTGTCTGTTTAATTAATTTTCTTCTTCTTCTCTTTTTTATCCCCATGTTATTGATTTTTAAAAGAAACCAGGTCAGTTTTTTGTACACTGTTCCACATTCTAGACTTGTTTCTTCATAGCATCAATTAATATATTTTCTCTGCTATATTTCCTGTAAACTAGAAATTAGGTCAAAGCTTGAAATTCAGGTTGAGCATTTTGGGCAGCCGTATTTGTTGGGGATGTTGTGTGTTTCATATCAGCTGGCACTTGAAGTCAGGTTGTCCTTTAGTGGTTACATTAAGTTTGTTTGTATGGTAGCAAAGTGGTAATCTCCATCATAAAGGTGCATTTTTACTCTTATAATTAATTTTAACCCATAGGGTGACATTTGATTGTGTAAATATCCTGTTTCCAACAATTTTTAACACTGTCTTCAGTATCCATTGATGATCTCTCCTTGTTTCCTCTATTTCATGGGGAGTATTTCTGTTTTGATTTCTCTTTGAGCAATAATTTTTTTAAGGATTTTGCCATAGGGTGCATGCACTCACTGGAGAGAGAAAGTGAGAGAGAAAATGAGAAATACCTCCCACGGGGATGGCCCCACCACAGTCCCTTCTCCTCCATTGTCCTCCTGGGATTTGAGGCATGCACGCACATGTATCTGGTGTGATTTTCAAACTTCCAGGTCTGGGACTTGAACCATGATCAGCCACGTGGGTTAACCATGGTGGCACCTGCTAGCCCCCACCAATGATTTTCTTTTTAAAGATAGAATATCTTAATTCCAAAATCATTGTAATTTTTAATCACCATTTATTATTTATTTCTAGTTTATTGAATTAGAGAATGTAAACATAATAATTCTACTTTTAAAAATACAAGATTTTCTTTGTGACCAAGAACATGATTGATTTGGTTGTATGTTCCACAAACATAAAAAAGGGTATATTTGCCATTTTTTTAAAATTTATTCATTTTTATATTTATTTAAGGTTTTTGCCATAGGGCATGTGTGATCCCTGGAGAGAGACAGAGAAACAATGAGAGAGAAAGTGAGAAATCACCTCCCATAGGGCATGATCATGCTGCAATCCCTTCTCCTCCATTTTCCTCCTGGGCTTTTGGGTATGCAGGCACATGCACCTGGCATGAATTTCAAGCCACCAGGTCCAACACTTGAACCGTGGTTGGCCATGTAAGAGCGTCTTAACCACCATGCCACTTGCTTGCTTTATATTTGCTATTTTAAAAAATATAGTTCTCGGGAACCAGCAGTTAGCGTAATGGCTATGTCTCTGGACTCCCACGTAGTCGACTGCAGTTTGCGTCCCGGACCCGGTGGCTTAAAACTCACACCGGGCGCATGTGCATGCGTGCCCAAGATCCAGAGAGAAGAATGGAGGAGAAGGGATTGCGGCGTGACCATCCCCCCTGGGGGGTGATTTCTCGCTTTCTTTCTCTATGTCTCTCTCTGTCTGTCTGGTGAGCGCACGTGCCCTATAGCAAAAACCTCTCAAAAAAAAAATATGTATATAGTTTTGCACATTTGTATTTAACCAATTTTCTTTTTATGTTACTCACATTTTCTACTTACATTTTTACTAGCCATATCAGATTCAGAAAGTACCCTATACTTCCCAGTATAATTTTTTTTGTAATCAAGATCTCATGCTTCTATAGCTTGTTATTTATTATATTATGATACAGTATATGTTAATACTATTATATACAGTGTGTTTCTTAGTGAAGGGAGATCTTCTGAGCACTGTTAGGTGATTTTGTCACCGTATGAACTTCATATCACAGAATGAATTTACACAAGTATAGATTGTATAACCTATTACTTACCTAAGCCATGTGGTACTGCCTATTGTAATGTCACAGGACCACTGTCATCTTTGTGGTCTGTTGTTGACCAAAACAGCATTATATAGCACATGACCAGATACATACTCAGCTGGTGAGGTTATGTAATATATCATTTTATGATAGAGAATCTTCAAATTTGTTTCTGCATTTGTCTGATGGGTCTGATGTATCCCAGATATAAAACTTAAAATGGTCATATCTTCCTCCTTTTTATATTCATGTCTCTCTTTTATCCTGCAATCCTGGTAGTGCTGAATCCTAAAATGAAGAATGAAAGCAAAATTAAAAAGGCATTTTTTTTTTTTTTGAGAGGTTTTTGCTATAGGGCGCGTGCGCTCGCCAGACAGACAGAGAGAGACATAGAGACAGAAAGCAGGAAATCACCCCCCGGGGGGATGGCCACGCCGCAATCCCTTCTCCTCCATTCTCCTCCCGGGATCTTGGGCACACACGCACACGCGTCCGGCGTGAGTTTAAGCCACTGGGTCCGGGACGCGAACTGCGGTCACCTACGTGGGAGTCCAGCGACATAGCCATTACGCTAACTGCTGGTCCCAAAAAGGCATTTTTATAAGCAGTAGACAATG
Source organism: Tupaia tana (assembly GCA_026018925.1). Classification (NCBI taxonomy): domain Eukaryota; kingdom Metazoa; phylum Chordata; class Mammalia; order Scandentia; family Tupaiidae; genus Tupaia; species Tupaia tana. The sequence goes on along the minus strand of JAKSZU010000019.1, from coordinate 13,845,522 downwards.
GGGAAATTCCCTCCCCTCCATATCATTTTGGTTCTCGGTGAGCAGTGAGCTAGTATTGCTTGAAAAAAATTTCAGTGTTTTGATCAACGTCATTTAGTTCCCTGGGGTCCTTAACCTCTCTTCAGAAAATAAAGTCTTATTTTTTCATTTATTATAGTCTTTTACCTGGTAGTATGCATTTTAAACCTTAATGAAACTGTTTAAGAAAAATTACTATGTAAAATTCAAAGAATTGCAATAAAGCACCACTTTTGCATCTACCCTAAAGATCAATTGCATAGCCAAAATATAAGGTTTTAACTGGAGTTTTTAAAAGTTAGTACTGAGTTCTACCACACAGCATCACTTGGAAGAAATTGCTTAAGACAGAGAATTGCCCGTTAGAGGCCAAATATGCCTTACTGCAAATTTCATTGTACTCAGAACAACTATCTGTTTTGCAAAAACATTAGAGAAACATTTGAAAGAACATTAGCTCTTCTTTTCTTGTCTATTTTTTTAACACTCTTCCTGGTGCTGGTTTGCAGTGTGGAGTGTAATTGGCCAGTAATGAATTGCACTTGTGTTTGAGGAGGATTCAAAAGTGTTTCCAACCGTTTGCTACGCGGTGGCACAGGCTGCCTTTCTCTTATTTTCTACAGGATTTGATTTGGGCATCAGGGGTCACCTTCTGTCCCCTTAAGCCTCCTCTCAGTCCCCTCTTTAGGCACAGCACCCGCTCATGAGTCCCCACCAGGCAAACCATCTTCTTAGTTTAGGGAGCTCCATCTGCAATGCTGAGAATGGGTGTGGTCAGCCCCCTCTGATGGCCATCACAGCCCAACCTGGGTTTCCACACTCTCCCCTCTGGCTCTGCTGACTCTAGCCTGTGGGTTGCAGGGTAGTCTTGTCTAGCCATAAAAATGATCCTACCCTTTCCTTTTTAAAAAAGTTATTTTTAAAAAATATCTGTAGTCCAGCTAATATTTTCTTTACACAGGTGTGTGTATATATATATATATATATATATACACACACCCATACACACACACACACACACACACACACACACATATATATACATATATATATATATATATATTCTTACCAAATTACCTTTAATTATTCTCCTTTTTTAAAAATAGACACATAATTACTGTATGTGTTTATGGGGGTACAGTGCGATTTTTCAGTATATGAATACAATGTTTAATGACCAAATTGGAGCAATTAGCATATTTCATCATCTCAAGCATTTAGCATTATTTGTGACATGAACATTCAAAATCCTCATTTGCTATTTTAATACACAGTAAATTATTGTTAGCAGTTAACAGTTAACTTACCCTACTGTGCTATAGAACATTAGAACTCATTCCTGTTATCTACCTGTAATTTTGTATTCGTTAACCAACATTTCTGTATCTCCCCGACCCACCTACCTTCTCAGCCTCCTATAACCACTATTCTGCTCTCTTCTATAAGGTCAAATTGTTTAGCTTCCTCACGTGACCGAGAACATGCAGTATTTCTCTTTCTGTGCCTGGCTTATTTCACATAAACTTTATAAGACTCATCCATGTTGTTGCAATGGCAGAATTTCCACTGTTTGTTGATGGGCACTTAGGTTAATTTCACCTCTGGGCTATTGTAAATAGTGCTACAATGTCATGAGTGTGCAGATAACTCTACAGCACATTGATACCCACTCTTCTGCACAGATGCCGAGTAGGGATGGCCAGGCAGGTCACAGGGCAGCTCTAGTATTAGTTCTTTGAGGAACCTCCTTACTGTTTTCCACATGGGCTACACTAATTCACATTTCTACCAGCAGTGTAAATGCGGTCTCCTTTTCCTGTTTCCTTTTCTTTTATTAACTCACTGTCACCATGACCTATTCATTTTTGTATAGCACTTCTGTCATTTCAAGAGATTCTCAAAGGAAGGGAGGTGCATATATGTTTGAAAGAGTTTGTTTTTTGTTTTGTTTTGTTTTAAGGTTTTTGCCACAGAGTGCATGCACTCATCAGAAAGGAAATAGGCAGGCAGTGAGAGGGAAAGTGATAAATCACCCTTCCGGAGGGACAGCCATGCCACAATCCCTTCTCCATTCTCCTCCTGAGATTTTGGGCACGTACACAACACACCTGGCGTGAGTTTCAAGTTGCTGGATCCACGAACTGTGGTTGGCCATGTGGGAGTCCAGCATCATAACCACTATACACCACCTGCTGGCCCCCAAAACACTAATCTTAGTTCTGTTTTCCATAGATCAATACCAGGCATTGGAGCTACTGTTTAATTATTATGAGGACAAAATAATATATACTTGTTACATAAAATAGGAAAACTAAAAACTTATTCTAAAAATAAAATTCGCAGGGGACCAGCAGTTAGCGTAATGACTATGTCACTGGACTCCCATGTAGTCGACCGCAGTTCGCATCCCGGAGCCGGTGGCTTAAAACTCACTCTGGGCGCGTGTGCAGTGCGTGCCCAAGATCCCAAGAGGAGAATGGAGAAGGGATTACGGCATGACCATCCCCCCTGGGGGGTGATTTCTCGCTTTCTGTCTCTATGTCTCTCTCTGTCTGGCGAGCGCATGCGCCCTATAGCGAAAATCTCTCCAAAAAAATTAAAAATAAATAAATAAAAAATAAAATTCGCCTAAAGTGCTTTCACACAGAGATCATTACTGTTATTCCAAAGCCCTTTTTGGTAATCAAATTGTTTCCTACAAAATTCAAATGCTTTATTATATTTTTACTTAAATGTATAGTATGATCACGTTCTAATTTTATTAGCTATTCCTTGAAACTTAGTTTCCAAGTGCTGAATAACAAAATCAGGTGAATACAGTAAAATTACTGGTTTAAATTGGTATTAGAATATATTATACTAGAATAATTTTAGACTATCGTAAATGATACTGTGATTCTTTTATCCATGTGCAAAACTGTTTATATCTGTGATTATTTTCTTGGGCTAGATTTCTAAAAATGGGATTAGAAAATCAAAGGGTTGAAGGTCTTTAAGGTTCAAAACTATAGTTTACCAAATTGCTTTCCAGTAAGGTTGAAAGTTGAGTTAATTTAAGCACCAGTATTATAATCTATCATTTCCTCGGTGACTTTCCAATCTGTTTCTTATTAGTGCAGGATTATTGCTTGGTTTTGAGGACACCTAACAGGTTTCTAAAACTTGATCCTGTTTCCAGAAGCTCATTTATTCTGGGTCTGCAGGACAATGCTCCTTTTACCCCATTCTATAGAACATCTTAATGATCTCAGTGCTAATTGTCTTCTCTTTGCTCTTGAGAACATGGAGAATTCTATCCAGACTGACTATTTGCCAACAGACAGGTGTGCGGATTATCCCTGGCTCCCCTCAATGCCCAGCTGGTTGTTCATCATATTCCTTTTTTGGAACCATAGCTAGCATGTCAATTTGCAACATTTATAACCCAGGCCCCAGGATTTAGCAAATATTCATCTTGAAGCTACAGTCTATGTGTGGAGGATTTTCCCCTGTCCCCACTACGTAGTTTTCAGGTACTCTCACCGATGCAGCACTCTCGACTCCTGACATCTCCACCTTTGTCCACCATTGTACTGAGAAATACCCCACCCAAGACACACTATGACGTTGCAAATGCCAGCCTCCGTCCATCCGCCATCCTTTCGCCCATTCATTCACATTCATTAACAAATATTTATTGAACTTCTACTCTGTTCCAGCCAATGAATAAGGCATAAACTAGAAGAGACGTTAAGTCCCTGTCTTTGTGTAGCTGACACTACACCCCTAACTCTTCTTCCAGCCCTTCCCTAGGTTTTTTGTCATAGGTGTTTTGTTTAAAACAAACACATGTTCTCTAAATTGAGGCAGATAGTGGGGCCCAATTTGCAAATTTACAAAACCTACCCTTGGTTCATGCTATGAACAAAGGATGTTTCTGCTCTCTTACAGAGAGGCAAGACTGCTCTATTCCATGAAGTGTGGTAGGAACAGGCTACTGGCTCTTTATTCAAAGTAGCCCTATCAACCTTACTATTACCCAAAACACATGAGATTCTAATATTAGCTTGGTTTTTCAATGACATTGGAATTATTTGCCTTTTCTGCGTCTTTAAAACTATTTCAGTGGGAGGTTAAGCAGGGAACCACTAGGGACATCTGACCGCCCAGGACCTTTGCAAACCATGGCTTACCCTGTTTCCTTTTTGTAAAGGTGAACTTGGAGGCAATGGTTTTTTTGAGCATTTTTTGAGATAATTTTTCTGTGGGCGACAAAAGAAATACAAACTATAGGAATAAGTACCTGTTGTAAAACTAATGATGTGATAAGATAGTTTTGATTTTTGTTCACTCATTTGTTTTACTTAATATTTTTGCTTTTATTCCTTGACAGAAATATTTACTAGGATTTCTCTTTTTCAGTCACTGTGCCAAAAGTTCTCAGTCTGTATAACTCAGCAGAACACTAAGGTGAAATAGAAATCTAGCCTGCATTTACATCTTCCCAATTAATGTCTTATTGGGCTATGCAGTGTATCCCCTAGCTTCCAATGCATGCTATAAAAATAAATAATAATATTATAAATTTTGTTTCCTCCAAGTATATTTGGTACAGCTTGCAATAGGTACAGCTTTGGGGTAGGGGAAGGAGTAGTGTCGAGTATGTGGTGCACATTATGGAAATGGAAAGGCAGCATGTGGCTGCTCGTAACATTCGTCACATGTGTCTCTGAGACTTGCTTGACCTGACAGGCACTCCTCTTCTGAGCATGCATGTCAGTGAGTACATATACATGTGAATGTGAATGCACACGCTTCTATATCTCAGCCCAAACATGCCGCAGTACCACCTCAGTACAGGCGTCTTTCTCTATTAGGACAACCTTCTCCCCTTCGTTACCTGACTGGCTCCTACTTCCCCTTCAGGCCTCAGCCTGAGAGTCAGTCATTTCCTCTGACAGTCTCTCTCACTAGCATCATCCTGCCCCAGCTAGAATAGCTTCTTCCCTGTTTTATCCTCCCACCACCATCCCCACTCTTCCCTTCCTGTAGATCACATCCCCCAAAGGTATTTCATGTTCTACTCTATAACTGAATGACAACCCTACCCTTAGACTGTGAGACTCCTCAGGGTGAGGGTAAGATCCGGGCTTTTAACCTCTTCTCCCAGTTCTAGCACAGCACCCGACTCACAGTAGGCATTCAGGAGCTTTGAGTGCTGCTAATTAATAATCCTGAAAATGCCTAGTCCACTTACTCTCCCCTCTGCTAGACAACAGTTTACAGCTTCTCTTCTCTCCCCAAGCCCCCATCACCTCTTCCCCAGCCTTCTTTTTCAGCTCCTAGTCTTCCCAGTTCTTTAAGAATAGAAGCAATCAAAAGCTAACTCCCACGAGTTCTCCACTGTATCTACCTACCTTTCCTGAACCAGTGCCCTGAAACATCACTTTCCACCCATTACAGCAAACGCACAAGTCTTGTTCCAGTTGAGGCCCACCCTTCTACTTCTGTGTTAGTCATATCCTCCCACTTACTGGAAGACATTACTCCAACAATCGCTTCTCTTCCGTCTCAAATCATCATTTTGTCCTCTTCACTGGCTAATTTAACAACATGGTTTAATTAGGTTCATCTTTAAAAAGCCAAAATGTTTCCTGCTCCCACATGTTCCTCCAGCTCCAGCTCCGTTCTCTGCTATCCTCTGTAGCAAAATTCCTCAAAAGAGTCATTGACTCAGTGTGTATAATCCTCTCCTCACACTGTCTCTTGAACCTAGTCTGATAAGGCAGAGGCCCCGTAATTCCATCAAAGTTGTTCTTGTTAGTCTTGGTACATTTTTTGTGTGTTGCTAAATCCAATGATCAAGCCTCACTTTTCCTTTTTATTGGAATATCAACAATATTTAATACAATTAATCCTCGTCATACTTGAGACACTTTCTTCTCTTAGTAAGTCCAGGACACACTTTACCTAGTTTTTCTAATACCTCCCTGGCTGCTTCTCAGATACTGTATAAGTCCGTTTTTGCTGCAGAAACTATTAGCCCTAGTAGCTCTATGGTTTGCAGTCACAAAGATGATTTTCTGGTCCGAATTACATAAAGGCTTGGAGTCAGCTATGGGTCTGCTTGACTGCTGGGCTCATGAGCAGCTCAGCTTGGCTTGGTTCCATCTGGGACTCTGTGCCTTCTGTTTTGTCATGCTAAGGCCCAGGTTAAAAGAGCAGCCCCATCTGGAGGATAATATTCTCTCATGGTAGACGGTAGGAGCAAAGGGGCTAAAACCCCCAAAGTCTCTCATAGCTTTTGCTCAGATATGGTGTGTACTGTGTCTATTCACATTTCATTGGCCAAAGTAAATCAATGAATCCATCTCCAATGAGAGAGGGGTAACAAGTGTCTTGCCTTAATATTGAGCCCATGACATGCGTGTCCTCAAAGGACTAGAAGACCCAGTGTCAGATCCTCTGCCTGATGTGCCTGAGTCAGAAGCTAAAGCATGAGAAGCTGGCTAAAGTGGTACAGCGTAATGAGTGTCAGAGCTCGAGAAACTGCTACATTCCCACCAAGATGGTATCAAAGGAGTGTATTTCCGGGACCAGCAGTTAGCATAATGGCTATGTCGTTGGACTCCCATGTAGTCTACTGCGGTTCGAGTCCCGGACCAGGTGGCTTAAAACTCACACCGGGCACATGTGCGTGCGTGCCTGCCCAAGATCCTGAGAGGAGAATGGAGGAGAAGGGATTGCGGTGTGGCCATCCTCCCTGGGGGGTGACTTCTCACTTTCTGTCTCTCTGTCTCTCTCTGTCTGGCGAGCGCATGCGCCCTATAGCAAAAACCTCTCCAGAAAAAAAAAAGAAAAAGGAGTGTATTTCCTATTGACCAACGTGTGTGATGTAATACAGAAAGCTTATATGAGGTTGTCTTAGATCCTGCCCTCGAATGTCACCTTGGAGGGGTAAAGAGATCATAGCAGACGAAAGCCAGGTCTATATAGTTGGATGTTCAGGAACCAAAGGAGAGGTGGATGGAATTCATGATCTATATTTTGGTAACCACAGGTTAGAGAGCCCGAGGTGAATGGGCCTCTGAAGAGCCCTCACAAATTCCCAGTGTGCCAGCTTCCAACATCCACCCTAGCCACATCAGTCCAAAGAAGTCTTTCTAGCCCATTTACCTGTTCTCCTTCCTTTGTCTCCTAACCTTGCAGAAGTCAAGCAATCAAGTAGGAGTGGGACAAGTAAGAGCAGGAAAATAAAAGAAAGCACTATTTGTAGCATGCCCAAGCTAGTGGAGCAGACTCACGTTGAAGAAAAATCACATTGTTATCGCACATGACTGAAAGTAGTTATTATTGAACTGAAGCTTTTCGTATGGTTAGAAGTGACCAGAGGAGTTTTTGTGTTTGTTTTTATCTTTGGGGGTTTTTCATTTTGTTTTAACTAAGAAAAATAAGTCATAGGACCCAGTTCCACAAAGGAAGTCCAAAGAGACCATCAGGGGTATATGTGTAGGTGTGTTGGGGAAGGGGGAGCCATGATAAAGTTGCTTTCCTTTGTAATCCATGAGCCACACTTGTTCCAAGTGTTCTAGGTGTCTGTGCCCAGCCCTGTAGGCTGCTAAAACCCAGCTCTGTGCTAGTGGCATCTGCTTGAGATTTGCAAAGACATTGCATCACAAGTTGGTGGAAACCCAGCAACTTCATTGACATCTTTGAGAAAACGGGAGGCTAGAACCTTCGTTTATAACTGGCTGACCTCACATTTGACCCTGTTTACGTGAAGGAACTCTAGGCATCTGGCCAATTCAGGACCAAAGAATTTGCGGCTGGGGTGTTGAGCTTCATTTCCTTTTTCATTTATAAACGCAGTTGGAGCTGATTCCAAAGTGTTTTTAGGAAGTCAGTAAAAACATTTAGGCGTAACTACTACTGTTTTATGAAATTTGTCTATTGTTTTGACCTTGCCTGTGCTTCAAGTCGGAAATAAAAAGCTTGGTGTGGCCATGGGGGAGCAGAGGGGTGTTAAGTCATTACACTGTCTACTTCAAGTCAGGAAACGCCAAGCCAGGAGTTCATTTCCTACTTTAGTAAACCAAGGAATGCAGTTGAATGTGTGACTAAGGGTAACATGACTCAGGTTAAGAACTGGGTCTATGGAATTTATTTCCTGGCCAAGAGAACTACAGTTCAGTTGCTTCTAGAGTTAAATGAAAAACGTATACTTTTGCCTACATTAGAGCTTATTGTTACTCGTAAAGATGGTGAGAACGTAAGATCAGACTTAAACACGATAGCATGAATTCTAGTCATGGGAAACCAAGAAAACCATTGGGAACAGAGTATCGCCTTCAAGTCCCAATTATATTTCTGTTTCTGTCCTGACCTTGGATGTCAACACCTCGGTTCTCACACTTGAAGAAAGAGAATATTGCCGATTAACACTCAGTTTTGGCATATAGAAAATGTTCATTTATATACAGGATTGACTGATGTGACCCCTTACCTGTGGATTTATTTGTTTACCTAGTTCTTCATTTCTTAAAATGGTACCCTTCACAAAAGCACCTCTGGATACAAGCAGCACATTAAAACAGTAATTAAAATAGAAAAAAAATGATAAAGCAGCAATGAAAGGAAGAGCAAATGTGGTTATGTCTTAAAACACCATTATGCTGAAAAACCTTTAAAAAAAAAAAAAAAGGAACAACTGTTCACCTCATCAGTATAATAGGCAAGGGGTACAGGAGCCTTCTTGGGGGTTTCAGAAGTCATAAACCACAAATCGTGTGGTGAAACAAATTATTTTAAACCTTGCCTCTAGATTGTAATTTTCCGTGCCTCCGCTGCCCCTCAGCCCCCTTCCACTCACCTTGGGGGCGGCTTGTTTTATGGGGACTTGCTGTGTCTCTTTAGCCAGGAAGGGCTGCAGAGGATTCAAAAGCCTCTTTCTTTCCCAGAGGCTGTAATTGGAGTCCACAGTCATACTTTACGTGGCTTAAATGGCAGTTGATCATGCTTAAGTACTGGAAACAATCGAAGGACCATAACCTCAGAGAACATTCTTCCAACTCACTGAGAAAATCTTTGTCATTCCTCTGCAGCTCCCACCCCTCCGGGCCCCACGGACTGGCACGGTTTCCTTACGTGGTATCAGGTCCTCTCCCACCCTGTTGCAGGCTTAAGCAAACCTCGCTGTTAGTGTCTCCTACCTGACCTCACTGATCCTATTTGACTTTCTAGTGTTGATAAAGCTTCTGTGTCATGTGTGGATTAAAAATGTGAGAATTTTGCATGGGGAGCAAGCAATGTGTGACTGTCAGTCATGCGGCGGTCATCTCGTTAAGATGGTGAGAGCTTGGTGAGCGTTCTGAACTATGAGCTGAAAACGTTATTGTGTTTTATTGAAATGGGCACGTATGTCCCCCGAGATGCTGCTCTGTGACAATATACTGAGTCCATTCAGAAGCTGTTCTGCAGAAAGCCCATCCTGTTTGTACGCAATTGTCATTTTATGCACGTTTTTGTCTCCATCTGTCTCAAAGGGCAGCGTTGCATCATGCCGGGACCCGCCTCTGCAGCCCTGTCTCTCTCTTACCCGCCCACCCGCTCCCACTCCTGCAAGGCCCAACCTCTCAGGCGCTCAACACTCGAGGCCCTTCACAGCCTGCTGCGTTTGCGCATGTTCTTCCAGCCTAAAAAAGCCTTTCCCTTTGACTAGAAAACAGTTCCCATCCCATTTAGATTCATGGGGAGTTAAATATCCCCTTTTCTGTGCCTTGTCTGGGTATCGACCACCCCTCCATGTAATTATCTACTTACCGTTCAACTCCATCTATTAGCCTGTGGACTTGCACACAACAGAGATGGTGTACCATTCGTTTTAGTGGCCTCAACCATGCAGTTGAGTTTGAGGCCTAAAAAATGTTGACCCTGGAGGCCGGATGGAGGCACAGCTGTGAAATACAACTGTTCAACAAGGTTGACCCACTTGGGAAGGCTCCAGGTTCAGATCCAGAGACCTCCTTGGCTAGGCGGGGCATGCATGTGCCCGTGATCCTGGGCTGGCTGAAACCGGGGCTGGGCCACAGCATTGGGGCCCTATTGGGGATGCTCTCTTTCTCTCTCATGGAAAAAATAAACAAACAAACTAAATAAACAAATAAATAAATACAAAGAGCACTGGCCCTGGACTTAGGACTTGATGTAGAACCTAGCTCCACCACTTCCCAGGAGTCCTTGGCGCCTCGGTGACCTCACCTGCACAATGGAGGTCACGCAGTACTTCCCTCAGACACTTCCTCATTTATTCACGGAGCCGGCAAATACCTGTTGGCCAGCTCCTATCATTAGGTGTTGCTCTGGGTGCTGAGGATACAGCAGAGAGATGAACAGGGACCCCATTCTCCTAGAGCTTACACTGTAGTGAGAGTGACAGGAAACAAGTATCTGTGCTCTCACGTGGTGACGATCTCAGGTCAATGTTGGGGTGAGACGTAAGGCCGGGTAAGGCAACCGTGTGGAAGGGTGTCCATTTGGGGAAGGAATCATAGAGGGGAAAGTGACTTTTCTTTAAAATAATTATTCATTTAATTTTCTTTATTTATTATTTTATTTGTCATAGGGCACATATGCTCACCAGAGAGAAACAGAGACAGAAAGAGAGTTAGAAAACAAGTCACCAGGCCTGGGACTCAAACCATGGTTAGCCTTATAGGAATCCAGTGCTTTAATCACCATGCCCCCTGCTGGCCCCCACAAAAGAGGCTTTTGATCAGAGATCTGGATGGAGTAAGTGCCCCAATGACAGACATTTCAAGCAAAAGGAAAACAGGAAAGAGAGTGTAACAGAGTGGAGTAAGGGAGACATAAGTTTTGAAGGAGAGATGGGCAGAGGCTTAGTGATGCAGGAACTTGTTAGCCAGGGCAAGAGGTCAGAGTTATCACACATGGGATGGAGAATTGTGAGCAAGAAAGTGACGAATGACCCAATAAATAAAAGTGATGGCTGGATAGATGGTTGGGTGATGGAGAGCACAACTTGCTGCCTAGAGGATGTTTTAAGAAAACTTCCCGTATGGCTAAATTGAGATTTCAGGGCTAAGATGGAGAACTGGGAGAGGGGACCTCAGGAGTCTGGCACAGAAAGGACAACCCGCAGCCCCTCCAGGGAACACAGTCATCACCGTGTTTTTTCTTCTGATAGAAAAGAATAGAGCATGGCCAGCCAGGTAGCGTGGTGGGTAAGGCCACTGGGTCCCACTGTGTGGCTCAAGTCCCAGACCCAGCGACTTGAAAACCACTCCAGTTGTGTCCATGCATGCCCAAAACCCCTGAGCGAAGGGATTGCAGTGTGGTCATTTCTCTCTCTCTCTCTCTCTCTCTCTCTCTCTCTCTCTCTCTCCTCTCTCCCTCTCTCCCTCTCTCCCTCTCTCTCCACCCCTCTCCCTGCACATATGCTCTATAGCAAATATAGCAAATAATTTTTAAAAAGAAAGAAAACAAAAGTACAGATATTGGTTCACATGATACTAGCAATCAGTCTTAGATTGCCCTAAACGCTTGAGAAAGACACTCATTACCTGCCAAGATGCCTTGGACGCGTTTGGGTTTTTTACGAAAGTGAAGAGACTAATGGCTAATAAAGCGACTGAATACATGCGGAGGCATCTGACACGCTGGGAATGCTAGTTTGGGGCTAAAAACATCCATCTGAAGTTTGCCGTGAAGTTCCTACTGTATTCACATCACACTTCTCACCTTCCCTGGCATAGCGCCACACGCCTTTCTACATGGCCTGAAATACCCTGGAAAGCTCCAAAGCGTCCCTGTTAAACAGACATTCTTCTGAACACAAAGTGGAGAACTGAAGGGGCCCAGCTCATCCCATTTACCCATGAATAGCCATGAGATGATCCCTAACTGCTTGCCTCTTGGGCAAACAAAAAGTAGGGCCCTCAGAAAGTGAGACCGGATGGGTGCATTTGAATGAAAGGGAGAAAGGAAGGAAAGGTGACAGGAGAAGGGAAAAAGCTGGATTCACAAGAATACATCAGCACAGTCAGATCCTAGGAAAGATGGAACCGGTCTGAATGGGAGAGGCAGGAAAATAGACAAAACGTCCTCATTCCCAAGAGGGCGCTGGCCTCCCGTCAGCAAAGAGAAGTCTCAAAAGCAGCACCTTGACGTCAACAGTGGTCAACCAGGCTCTGTCCAAAGACAACCCCCAAAAGCTCCACCAGGCTTATGCTAAAGCTTCTACTATACGAACATATTTAGACAGCTTCAGTTTTGCCAGCAGAGCTCCTTTGGGGGTGCACTGTTCTCGTGCTTTCCACCACAAAGCTGTGATCCTTCGTTTCACATCAAAGAGAGCATCGCCATGTTCCGTAAAGACCTTGCGCTAGGAAACAAAGACTTGCCGAAGCCCTAGGCTAACTCCTCCGGGTTCCTGCAGCTCGCTTCATACACAGCTGCATGTACCCTATGGGGTGTGTCCCCCCTCCCCACCTGCCAACAACAAACAACAAGGAAACAGCCCAGAATTCAAGCAGCATTAGCATAGTGGCGACTAAAGGTATCATTAGAGTACATTAAGGGACATGTCGATTTCCTGCGGGAAACATGGAATGGCTGTGTTTTCAGCTCTTGTAAAAATCCTTACATAAGTGTCCCCCACGCGAAGGAAGTGGGACGCAAAAGGCAAATATCTTCTCAGCTCCCACCAGCACGTGGCCCTTCCGTCTCTGCCGTCATCTCCAGCTCATTGTCCCGCCCCTGCTGGAAGCACAGTCTGACTGTGGCAAAAGTGAGCGTGAACTCGCACTGGCTAGTTCTGTGGCTCTGGAAAACCCACACGTGGGCAGACAGAATTTGGCACCAGGATAACCTCTGACCTGAAGTCGTAGAACTGCCGAGGGCTGCATTTTAAGCGATAGGTACCAGAGCGTTAGAAGAGCCACCTTTGTCGCTACCATGACCAGCTTCTGCTTTGTCCCCATGTCAACGCAGCCCCCGGACCGCCTCCTCCCCACCTGCAGACAGAGCCCTCACCAGGCCCACCAGCCGCCTCCTTGCACAGCCCAGGCTCTTGTGCTCTCTACACCTCCCCCTTTTCATCTGGCTAGTGTTCACGGGGTGCTCTGGAGCGTGAGGGCTGTGGGCAATCCAGAACATGGGAGTATGGGCCGGAGTTGGGCTCCTGACTAGGAGGGGAATAACCCCTGTGTATAACTCTGTAACTCCTCAAGCCAGGTGTGACAAGTAAGCCCCAGAGAGGTTCCTCCAGGCCTTTGCTCCCAAAGACCCCATGACTCTTCTTTCCTATGCACTTCTCCTTCTGGCACCTTCTACCCAGTGCTCAGCTGTGGCAGTCTCCTCTCCATGAGCCATTCCTGATCTGGAGAGCAGAGCCTTTGACCCCTGTGCCTCCCCAACTCTGAAGGGACAGTGGACGAAGCCAGAGGCAGTACAGGCTCGTGGCTAAGCTGGTGGGCTCGGAGGTCTAACTACCGGGTGCTCATCCTGGGTCATCTCCTTCCCAGCTGAGTGACTTAAGGCAAGTTACTTCACCTTTCTGTGCCTCTGCCTTGTCATCTTCAGAATGTAGACAACGACACTGACTGCACAAGGTCGCTGTGGAAGATTAACTGAGTGAACCTCAGAGAAAGGCTTAGAATTGTGTGCGTGCGTGTGATCGGCATCTACAATTGTGGATTGTCACAGCTGTCACTCCTGGTCAGCTGTGTGATTCTCCAGGGTACACACACTGCTCGTTTATCTTGCTGTCCTCGTTGCCTGCAGCTGGGCACGGCACAGAGAACACAAGCTCACGAGTTTAATGCTGAACACTTGGAAGAGTGGAATACATGATCCAATCAACAAATGGATAGACCTCAGCAACGGCAGAGGAAGCAGTCCCTTCTCACAGCAGAAGCCCAAGGTCTTACACCCGAGGAGCTGAGTTTAGGCAGTAACATCATCTGCGTCAGTAGCATGACCTTGGTCAGTCATATGGCACCTTGGGCTCTTTTGGGAACAGATATCGTGGGTGGTAGGCTGTGACTCTAGAGGCAGCATAGGGCCTGAAGTCTCCTGGGTCAGTCACCCATGCCTAGGGTCTGCTCCATTTTCAGAAACCAAGTGACTTGAGCAATGCCAAGGCTTGGTCTCCTCCACTGCCAAAGCAGGTGGGGGGTGGACCCAAGGGCCCTAAATCCTATAGGTCACTCCAGATTGAAGCTTCAAAAAATGGAATGTTCTGGGATCAGTAGTTGGTGTAATGGCTATGTCGCTGGACTCCCATGTAGCCAACCGCAGTTCGAGTCCTGGACCCAGTGGCTTAAACTCATGCCGAGCGCATGTGTGTGCATGCCCAAGATCCTGAGAGGAGAATGGAGAAGAAGGGGTTGTGGTGTGACCATCCCCCCTGGGGCTTGATTTCTCGCTTTCTGTCTCTCTGTCTCTCTCTGTCTTTCCAGTAAGTGCACGCGTCCTATAGCAAAGACCACTCCAGAAAAAAAGGAATGTTCTATCTCTGCCTTGAGAGATTCAGATTCCACTTTCTGGGGTGGGAACCAAGGATCTGTGTGGGTGTGTGCATGTTTTTTTTTTTTTAAGAGGTTTTTGCTATAGGGTGCATGCACTCTCCAGAAAGACAGAGAGATTGTGGCCACACCGCAATCCCTTCTCCTCCATTCTCCTCTCAGGATCTTGGCCACGCACGCACATGCGACCGGCGTGAGTTTAAGCCACTGGGTCCGGGACCCGAATGGCAGTTGGCTACATGGGAGTCCAGCAACATAGCCTTTACACCAGCTGGTCGTCCCAGGATCTGTGTTTTAAAAAAATCTCTCCAGGTGATTGTGAGTTACCAGGCACAGGTTTGGGGATTCCTGGACTAGATTTCTCTGGCTGGAAAACATAGGTGCTTCCCCCTCGTTTCTCTTCCAGCTCCCTCGATACACACAGACACACACATGCACACACGCACGCGCGCACACACACACCCCACGGGGATGCTTGATCATTCTATCAGAATACACCTCCGCCCTGCTCCTTAGACACAGACCTTTGGGCGCTGTGCACTCCCACATCAGCCTCTGTGCTGTGAGGAGAGTGAAGAGCTGAGGTTGCATCCTGGGGAGACCGGGCTTCCCACCTCCTCTCCTCCCCCACTCAGCATGAGCATGACAAGCAATTGGATAAATGGCCACCTACGATTGATCCATGCTAGTTATAAACTGTTAGGGACCTGGTTAATTGTTTTGCCTGTAAAGCACATTTTGCTTCATCCATTTGTCAAGCTGAAGAAAGGTTGTTTTATAAAAGGGGATTTAATTAAATGTTTTGTCCTGCCTGGCCTTTCTTTTCTGCATCTGCATTATGCCCGTGTCATATTTTCCCTGGAGGGCAGGAAAACAATTTAGTGAAAATGAAAGATCCATTGATTTACTATTGAAAAAGGAAATGCCAAGCTAACGACTCCCCTCTATAATTTTCTAGTGACCATAAGAGAGAGCCCAGCCATTTAACTTAAAGACAGCGTGTTTCCCTGTGCACCTGGCTCTTCATATCTCTCAGTAGCATGCATGCAGTTCTGTTTATAGTCTTGCTCTTGATTGAAATTATTTCATGAACACTCTTAAGGACTATTTTTTTCCCTGAACAGATAGATGTTTCTAGTAAGTAAAGGCCTTCAGTTGTTTCCACCACCAGTTTGGTGATGGCAGGGGGTGGAGGGGTGGGTAAGAGATCTTTCTTTCCCCAAGACCCTAACAATGGGCTCGTAACAAGTTTCCTGTCATTTCACTGTAGATTTCCCCCGTGTATAGAATTTAACTTGACCTACTTTTCTGTCTATTGAGCTGCCTCAGGCCTCAAATGTTCTCGTAGTAGATATCAGCTGTTTTCTGGGTTAAAGTCTTAGATCCTTAGCTCAGTAGGGTACCCCAGTGCCTCTAAGGAAGCAGGATCCATCTATGGTGTGTGAGAGCTGGATATGACAGGCCTTCTGCTGGGTGTCCCCTTCCTCTGGCCAACCTAGTATCTGAGTCTGTCTGGCTAAGGAAAGGACGGATCTGGAGCAACCTGCTTTTTGCTGAGAAAAAGAGCCTCCCAAGAGAATGAGGAAAGAACGTGGGACTAGGAATCAGGAAAACACAGTTTGCCATGTTACCATGTCCCCTCTAAGGCAGAGGTCCCCAATCCCTGGACAACATGATATCACAGACAGAAACCAGGCTACACAGCAGGAGGCTGGTTATTGCGTGAGCTCCGCCTCCTGTCAGATGAGTGACAGCATTAGATCTCATAGGAGCCCTGAGATGGGACCCTGTAGTTGTAGTTGCAGATCAGGCTCGGGGCTCCCATGGACTCAGCATTATGGTGAGTAATATGATTATTGCCTTCTATGTTACAGTGTGATAATAATAGAAATAAAGTGCACAATAACTGTAATGTGCTTGAATCATCCCGAAACCATCTGTCTCCACGCCTGGTTGGTGGACAAAATGTCTTCCACAAAACCAGTCCCTGACCATGTTGGGAGTGCTGCTCTCAAGGCTTCCGTGTCCCTTTCCAGGTTAACAGTCTGTGCGAGTCATACAAAACGTACTGAGCACCTGCTATGTGGCAGCCACTGTGGTGGGGACAGTAATGGAAAAGAGAAGTAGTCCTGCCAACAGGGAGCTCCGGGTGGGATGGGGGAACCAACTCTTCACTAAAACAAACATGCCACGCTAATACACGGAGGAGACCTGGACAGGAGTATGCGATGCCACAGGGAGGTAAGCTCGCCACCAGGTATACATAATCCATGGAGGGGGAAGACCCCTAGGAGGAAGTGACCTATAAGCAGATCCATAACAGACGAGCAGGAGGGAACCAGGTGAAGTGAGCTTCAGACGGAGTGGTGGAGCGGTGCTAACAAGGATATGCCCAGCTCATCCCAGCGGAGGACACTCCTGTGCCTGGGATGAGCATTTGCTTTCTGCCTTGCTGGGTCATCAGGAAATCCACCCGCTGACCTCTGCACTGGAGCTGGTCAGCCAGAATGCATTGACACCTAATGGGCCACAAATGACAGTCCACGGAAAGGAAATTTTTTTATTTTGTTCTGTTGTGCCAAGCACCAGGGCAGCTGTACCGTCACTTTTTCCTCTTCCATTTGTGCGAGGGAGAGTGCCTTGCCTGTGCTCTGATTTTCACAAATCATCTGGCCAAATTGGCAAGGACTCATTGGAACAGGACAGTAACTCACCTACCCGTTCCTGATGGACTGCCCAAGATCTAGCTGAAGCTATTTTGCATTTATAGCACTTTCCAGCTGACGGCCTCAAAATGTTTTGTGAGCAGTGATGGGCAGCAGGCCCTCGTGCTAATACTAAGTGCTCTCGTAATAAATTTTCACAAGCAAGGTCTGGCTCATTAGCTAGCTGGGTGGGAGGGGGGCCTGCCTGGAGAGGGCATGGACTGGCCCTGCCAGCATCAGGACTGGGCCCCATGGCCCCTAACTACTCAGTGCTCTTACCACAGGGCCCTGGTTGGGAGCCTTATACAGCATGAAGCCACTTTTCCTGTACCAGCGAGACTCGGGTCCTAGTGTCTGGACAGGTACAAGAGCCAACTGAGATGAACTTACAGCAGAGAAAAACAGAGCAAGACCAGGGGAAACAGGAAGGGCCTTCCCTGAGGCTGAAGGAGGGCGAAGAGAAATGTGGGTTGGGCAGAGGGCAGTGGTTAGTTAGACATAAAACGTGGGGCGATCATCTTAAAGGATTGTTGTCAGGATCCGACCTCCCCTGCTACACAGTTTCTCTTGCTCCTACCTCCGGCCCTAGTCTATTCCTCTTGGGAACTAAGCAATCCTGTTGTGTGTGTGATTGTATTAACCCTCCCAGTGTATTAGAGGTTAGACTGAGAAGTTGGGGAGGAGGCTACTTATGTGCCCTTTTGGACTGAGTACTCAAGCTTGGGGAGCACTTAGTGGGGTGTCCTGTCATCTTTATATCCTCCCACCTCACTAGCTGCTCCTGAAATCATCCAGGCTTACGATCATCCCATTCCAAAGCCCTATGTTTCTTTAAAAGCTCAATTTCATTGACTCATTGCTTCAAGATCATTTTTTAAAGAATTATTTATTTAACTTTATCATTATTATATATTTTTTAAACTTGTCATAGGGTACTTGCACTCACCAAAGAGAGACAGAGAGAGAGAGAAAGTGAGAAAGCAAGCCAACAGGTCTGGGACTTGAACCATGGTTGGCCATATGGGAGTCCAGTGCCATAACCACCATGCCACCTTGAGGCCCAAGATCATTCACTGAAAGGCTAATGTGTCAGGCAATGTGTTAGACTCAAGATGAACATTTTCCCTTGCTCTGATTTTTTTTTTTTTTTTTTTTTTTTTTGCATTTTCTATAGAGTTTGAAATGATCTGGAATGGTATAATTTGCTGTAGAATTAAACAGCAGTGGGACCAGCAGATGGTGTAATGGTTACATCACTGGACTCTCATGTAGTTGACCAAGGTTCAAGTCCTGGACCCAGCAGCTTAAACTCACACCAGGCACATGTGCGTACATTCCTAAGATCCCAAGAAGAGAATGGAGGAGAAGGAATTGTGGCATAGCCATCCTCCCTAGGGTGTGATTTCTGTCTCTCTGTCTCTCTGGTGAGTGTACGCACCCTATAGCAAAAATCTCTCTAAAAAACAAACAAAAAAATTAATCAGCAGTACCAGCTTTGATTCATAACCCAGTTTTTAGCATTGGAAGAGAGGATTCTGTGATTGCTGAAGTGAATTATGTTATAAATGCAAAGAAAATATTTTTTTAATTTCTAAAAAAAAAAAAGAATTATACCTGAAAATGAAACTACGCTAGTTACACATTCTTAAAGTTCATTTATTTATTCCAGGAGAGAGATGGAGAGGTTCTACGTCAACCCAGATCCTGAACCTAGGGCCCTCCCATGTGATTCTGATTCCAAGTAGCATTTCCCCACTGCACCATCACAGTTGGCCAGATATACATTTTTAATATTACTGGGGAAAAAAATTAAAATTACTTTTTTTTTTTTTGAGAGGTTTTTGCTATAGGGCGCGTGCGCTTGCCAGACAGGCAGAGAGAGACATAGAGACAGAAGCGAGAAATCACCCCCCAGAGGGGATGGTCACGCCACAATCCCTTCTCCTCCATTCTCCTCTCGGTATCTTGGGCACGCACGCACACACACCCGGCGTGAGTTTTAAGCCACTGGGTCCGGGACACGAACTGCGGTTGACTACGTGGGAGTCCAGCGACATAGCCATTACGCTAACTGCTGGCTCCCAAAATTACTTATTTTTGAAGAAGGGTGCTTGAAACTTTTACTTTGCAATCTTAACTTTGCCATCTTCTTCACCAAGAAAACACAAAGCCGTGGACTCAAACTCTCTGTCATTATTCATCTGCCAACGTCTTTCTTTCAGCTCAGGGAATCAGGGTATTGGGTTTATAATGGAAAAAAGAAATTTCTTTAAAATGCGAAGACAAACTAGGCTTGGATTCTGCCTCAGGATGTGTACAGTATTGTCAAAAAAAAAAAAAAAAAAGAAAGAAAGAAAAGACATCATCCAAAAATACAGGTTTAGTTTTATTTTTTATAATGTAAGATATTGTATAATATTTTAATATTTTATAAACTATAAGACAAAATCAACAGGGATGAATATTTTTAAAGGGATGTTGACAAGTCCTTGGGAAGTCAGTAGGTGTTCGCCCCCTGCTGAAGGATAGGGCACAGGAGCCTGAAAGCGAGCAGGACCTAGGACAAAGGCAGTGTGGATAAGGGGTGAGGGGGCCCCCATGGGCCTTGGGAGAGAGGTCAGGGGACCCCTGAGATGGACCGCCTGGGCTTGGATAGGGTGAGGCACAGGAGCCATGAAGGGAGAGAGGCAAGTCTTAGAGAGCTGAGGATGGAGAGGTCATGGGAGATGCTGAGGACCAGACGGGGACTTGACCTTGCAGTTGGGGCATTGAGATGATGGGACCTACACTTCAGTCAAGTTGGTTCAGCCTCAGGGGTTAACACGGAACCTGGTGGGAAAAGATGGCACCAAATCCAGGTGAGAGCAGATGAGCACGTGACCTGAGGGAGGAGCCACAGGGGAGGACTGGCCGGCACAGGAAGTATTTCAAAGGCAGAATCAGCAGAGTCTGGAGAAATAAAGAGGGAAAAGGTTGTTCTTTCACACTGGATGGAGGCAGCAAGTAAAGGCAGAAGTGGCTGGTAGTTGCAGGAAAACACTGGAAAGGAAAATTACAGCACAGTAGAAGCTGGAAAGGAAAATTACAGGATGTCCTTCAATGAGGAGTTCTTCATCTCAGAGGAGTTGCCAGAGACGCCAGTATAATGAAAGCTGAACAGAGGATTTCCAAATTAGCAGAATGATAACCTATGAGGCTTTTCTTCCTTTTTTTGCTTCTGCTTCTGTTCCTTTTTTTTTTTTTTTTTTTCTTTTTTTCTTTTTTTTTTTTTTTTTTTTTTGGTTATCCATCATTGAATAAAGCAGTTATACTATGTAGGAAACCAAGGAAACACAATTTAATACACAATTTAATTCAGTTCAATGACCCTCAATATATTTGCAGAGACAGAACTGCATGCACCTGGCAATATGACATCATAACGCCACCTTGAAAAAGATGTTAGGACTTGCAGTAAGCTTGAAACATTGCTCCAATTCAGGGATATAAAGTATATGTATATGTGGGACGGGGTCGGGGAGAAATCCTCGTGCAGTGCTACTATGTGCTATATATTTTACTTTCTATCTTATCATCATGTCTATTTTAAAGATTCAAACACCAAGGCCCAGAATGACGTCATTATTTGTTCAAAGCCAAAGAGCCATTAGTGGCAGAGCCAGGAGAGCCTGACCTAAAGCCCTTCTGCGGCAGATTGCCCCCTAGTGAGTAGAGAGGAAGTGGGAAGGCGTCAGTGAACACCTGGTGTGCAAAGGTATGGAAGGTATAGGTAATCCTAACACTTCAAAACTATCCAGACTGGGACCAGCCGTTAGCATAATGGCTATGTCGCTGAACTCCCATGAAGTCGACCATGGTTCGAATCCCGGACCCGGTGGCTTAAATTCACACTGGGCGCGTGTGCATGCGTGCCCAAGATCCCAAGAGGAGAATGGAGAAGAAGGGACTGTGGTGTGGCCATCCCCCCTGGGGGATCATTTCTCACTTTCTGTATCTCTGTCTCTCTGACGAGCGCACGCACTCTGTAGCAGAAACCTCTCCAAAAACAAACAAAAAAATTATCCAAACTGTAAAGGTTTGATACACATCTTCTCACTTACTTTGCTTCTTACTTGGTTTTAATAAAGTTTTCTGAGAGGTTCCTTTTGCTGTCAAGAATCTGCATATATTCTCAAGATTTGAGGCAATACAGAATGAGATGAAAACATACAAGTTAAAAGAATGTAAATTCATTGTTTTCTGGAGTGTGCTCTGGGATTTACAAAGTCAGCAACAGGTTTGCATCCTGTGTTATTCTCTGTGCTTATCTCCTGGGGGGTGGGTCTCTCTCTTTACAGAGTTAAGAGACACCCAACCTTTTATAATATCAGCAGATCTCGATTAATCTGGCAAATGCTATAAATCAAGGGGCAGTGTGAAATTGGACACTAAATGTATTGGACGTTATTATAAAAAGAGAAATTGGATAATTTCTACTCATTTCTATCTGAAAATGAAAAACCGCCAGGGTAATGAATCTCCTTGATCTGCTGAAATGCCTATTGGTTATAAAGTACTTTTCCATCAGAGAGATAAGCAGAGGCAAAACACACAATAAAAACTATTCACCACAATATTTTTGAATAAAAATAAATAAATCTCCATGCTGTTGTGGGATACCCCCTCCCACACACGTACACACATAATAAAGGACCAAGCAATTGCCTTTCTTAAAGAAAAGCCACAAAGTCAGTCAGGAAGAGCCCCTTCTTCCCTGGCATATTTGAGTAAAGGGAAGGAATCTCTGCAGCTGTTACCTAGTCTGTCCACCCTTTCATAAATCAAGAGCAAACTTATAAAGATTCATCCCTGTGATCGAGCCCAGTTAGATTTGCATAAAAAGGTCAGTGGGCCCAAAAGTTGTATTTAAATGACCCTTCATTGTTAAGGTTAACCTCCTTTTCTTTTCTTTTCTTTTCTGTTTTTAAGAGATTTTTGCTGTAGGGTCCATGCGCTCGCCAGAGAGACAGAGAGGGAGAGAGAGAGGCAGAAAGCAAGAAATCACCCCCCAGGAGGGATGGTCATGCCACAATCCCTTCTCCTCTAGTCTCCTCTTGGGATTTTGGGCATGCATGCACATGTGCCAGGTGTGAGTTTTAAGCCTTCAGGTCCAGGACTCAAACCACAGATGACTACATGGGAGAACAGTGATGTAACCATTATGCAATCTACTGCTCCCAAGATTAACGTCCTTTTGACTGTTAGGTTTGAAGAAGGGAAAGTTATCACCACCAGCACTAGAATCTCATACCCATGGGGGCTGGTTGGTGCTGTTGGTACAACCAGGGTGTGTCTTAAGTCCAAGGGTCTAGTGCTTTCAGTTGGGATCAAATGTGAACAGGATAAAATATGACAAGATCTGACAAGATCAGACAAGATCCAAGACCATTCTTGTGGGTGAAGGGGTAGATATTCCTTCAAATACTGATTCCAGCATAGACTACTTGTTGTAACATTTTAATTAAGTTCTCCAAAACCCAGAACTATCTATAGAGTTTCCCTTTTCCGTATTAACTATAATAAGAATATGATCATAATAAAGTAGCCCTCCAGAAATCATTGTTACAGTTCTTATTCGTTGATAATACTTACCCTATGCCGATGAATGAGATGATCCAGTTTGTATAACTGGGATGGATAAATAATCAATTAGACTGCAGACCTTCCCAGACCTAGTTCTTATGACAACTCCAAGAGCTGAGCTAGTTTAGCACATGGTAGGGACTCCATGCTGTAGTAGTCCTGTGTGAATGAATTCATTCATATGCTGAACAAATATTTATGTACCAAGCGCTGTTCTAACCACTTAAAATAAATCACCTAATGACAACAATAAGAAGACAAAAGTGCCTGCTCTCAGGGAGTTTTTATTCTAGCCAGAAGAAATAAACTATAAGCAAATGAGCATAATAAGAATGTAAGCTATATAGTATATTAGCTGATAAGTGGTATGGAAAAAAAATGGAATCGTGGGAGGGAAGCCTGGGTCTAGGAGTGGCACTGGGTTGCACTTTGAGTTGGGATGGTCCCGGCAGGCCCCCATGAGTAGGTACCTTGAGCAAAGACTTGAAGTGGGGAAGGAGGGAGAACATTTTAGTAATGGGAATATCACATGTAGACTAGAAGGTGAGCGTGTACCTGGCATGTTGGCAGAGCGTCAAGTGTGCCAAGTGACTGTAGAGTTAGTGAGAAGGGGAGTAGAAAGAGCCTAGTTAAGAGAAGTCAGGGGCACAGGGAAATTATTCAGAGCCTTACAGGCCATTGTAGCGACACAGCCTTTTACTTCTCGAACAATGGGGAGCCACTGAGGGTTTGCAAAGAAGGTGAGGGTGGTCTGATGGGTGCTTTAAAGGAACTGCTCTGCTGTCTTGAGAATACACTCACCGTAGGAAGGCAAAGGTGGAGGCCAGGAGCCAAGGTAGGTGGCAGTTGCAGGCATCTAGGCAAGTCAACAAATAATCCATGGCTCTGCCAGCTATTGTAGTGGTGAGAACAAAGCCGGAGCCAAAGTAGGGCGTGTGACTAGTTCCTCCAGGGAAAGCTTCCCAGAGCTGTGACTTTGTCAGTTGGGGAAAGGGGTTTGGACAAGGGAAGGAAGTGGTAAGAGATGAGACAAGAAAGATTTGGGGACATCAGATTGTGAAAGGCTGAATGCCAGGACTGCTGCTTGTTAGGAAACCAGGAAAATACCCAGTCATGCAGCTTAAACAAATAGGGTCTTATTTGTCTCCCATGTTAAGAAATCTGGAGAAAGTAGTCCAGAACTAGTGCAGAAATGGGCTCTTTCCACCATTCTTGTTGTGTTGGCTTATCCTGTTCATAAGAGCGCTGCTCCAGGGCCAGCCAGTGACACAGAGGTTAAGGCAGCTGGATGCCACATGGCCAACTGCATGGTTCGAGTCCTGGACTCAGCAACATGAAAAAGATGCCAGGAGTGTATGTGTGCATACCCAAAATTCCGAGAGGAGAATGGAGGAGAAGAGATTGCAAATTGGGCCTCTGGAGGGGTCCTTTCTCATTTGCCCTCTCTCTCTCTGTCTCTCTGACAAGCACACACACCCTACAGCAAAATTTAAAAAAAAAAAAAAAAAAGTTCTATTCCAGATCCCTATTTTAGAAAGAAAAATGAGGGAAGAAAAATGCCTGGAGAATTTATCTCTCTCTCTCTCTTTTTTTTTTTTTTTTTTTTTAGTTTTTGCCATAGGTTGTGTTCACTCACCAGAAAGAGACAAAGAGAAAAACAGTGAAAGGAAAACGAAAAGTAGAAAATCACCCCCTAGGAGGTATGGCCATGCCACAATCCCTTCTCCATTCTCCTCTTGGGATTTGGGGCATGCATGCACGCACATGCACCTGGTATGATTTTCAAGCCACTGGATCTGGGATTCAAACCATGGTCACCCATGTGAGAGTCCAGTGCCTTAACTGTTCCTGTTTTTCTTTATTTTTTTTTTTTTAACCAAACCAAGGAAGCAAATCTCCTAGAAGCCTCACCCAACATACTTCTGTTCGTGTCTGTTTGGCCCAACTGGATCACATGGCCATGCCTGCCTGAGTGACGGTGCTTGAAGGCACATGTGTTAGGAGCTCTCACAGCTGTGTATTCATAAGCCACATTGTGAGTCAGCAGAACTTGGTTTCAGTCGCTGCAATCTGCTTTCCCGACCCCAGGCGATTCCTCCCTATGTCTCTTCACCCTCTTCCCATATCTGTTCTGGTCACGATGAAGTCATTAACCCTGACGTGCCATTGGCTAATAAAACTGAAAAGCCCTTCTCCTAGGTGCACTCCCCTATTCTGAAAGCTATGGGGCGTCTGGGGCTCAGCCCAGATGTGGCATGGACAGGGCATCCGAGCATCTGGCTCCTTTTCTGGCCCTACAACTCACTGCCCAGAGACTCCGTCTATCTTTGGGGCTTCTCTGTTTTGTCTTCTGTAAAATAACAAGTGGGGAGATGACCACTAAGGCCTTCCCTCCTCTGCTGGTCTCTACAGCCAGATGAATGCATGGGACTGATGATATGGCTTCTGGGATTGGCTAGTGCCTAAGCGCTGTTGTGGGTGCAGTGGGTGCAGAGCCTTTGTCCTCTGAGGACAAGGACTCCATACCTGCTCTGCCTCTCGTTCTGCAGGGACAGTCTCCATCCAGGTGTGTGCTCCTTCTCAGACCTCTTCCTGACTCTCTTTAAAAAAATGGGGGGAGATAGCGGGCTATGGGGCAGCAGGTGGCATGGTGGCTAAGGGTGCTGGACTCCCACATAACCAACCTCAGTTCGAGTCCCAGACCTGGCGACTTGCTTTCTCACTCTCTCTCTCTCTCTCTCTCTCTCTCTCTTTTTCTCTCTCTCTCTTGCTGTCTACCTCTGGTCAAATTAAAAAATAAATGGATAAATAAATAAGTTGAGTAAAATAATTAAAAAAAAAAAAAAGAAAAGGGGAGATGGGATAGGGAGGAGCTGCTCCCTGGTATTATCCACTAGACCCTAGACTGTTAGAACAGAGACATGTCTGGCTCCTCACAGTACTCCCAGCATCCTGCTCAGTACGGGCACCCAAGAGGCACTCAGTCAGTGTCTGTACATGTTTTGCAACGTGATCATAGATATCCATGATGACGTCCTTTTAGAAACTGTGTTTAGAAAGGTAGCAGACACGGACTTCGCTCTCCACCCCTCTCCTTGCATGCAGGCTCAGTGGGTTTTGCCTTCTGTCTTACCCTCTCTCCTCATTTTCTCTTCCTCCTTGCTTCACACGGTCTTATTATGTAGTCCAAGGTGGACCCCCACCCCAACATTAGCCAAACGCCCTCACAACCTGCCGCAGCAGCTAGAGTTACCATTTCATTCCGTTCCTGGTTTAAAGGTAGCACTGCTTTACAAGGCCCATTAATAATAACAGTATATACCTGTAACACCTTTTCGAGTTGTTCCACTGTTCTCGTCTGCTCCATCCCTGCTATCTAAGAGTTTTTAAAGCAATTATCCAGTTGTGACTTCGAAGAGAGGAGCTGACAGCCAGCTAAGAGAAAGAACCCCAGGAGACATGCCTGAGAGAAAGATCAGCGTTAAGTGCCAGCGGCTGGGTGAGGAGCAAGGCTGAGATAAAATATCAGAACCCAAGACACACTTCACCAATGCCGCACCCTTGCTTTGTGCCCTGCAAGTGTGAAATGCCTGCCTTTGTGCGCAGTCCCTATGTCCAGGTAGATCCACTACGATGTTTCTTGAAACCGGTATTTCCTCTGTCTCTCATTCCACCTTTTCAATATCACAGAAACACTTGTCCTGGCTCAAGTCTTTCATAAGTTGCCCCAACTCCTGTGCTTTAAAAGGATAGGGTACAAGTAAGAAGTGGGTTGTTAAATAATTACCAGAGATGACTTACTCCTCCACTCAAGATTCCTAGACACCATGGGACCAGCAGTTGGCATAATGGCTATGTCGCTGGACTCCCATGTAGTCGACCGCAGTTCGAGTCCCAGACCCAGTGGCTTAAACTCATGCCGGGCACATGTTCGTGCATGCCCAAGATCCCGAGAGGAGAATGGAGGAGAAGGGATTGTGACGTGGTCATCCCCCCTGGGGAGTGATTTCTCACTTTCTGTCTCTCTTTCTCTGTCTTTCTGGCGAGCGCACGCTGTATAGCAAAAACCTCTCCAAAATAATAATTAAAAAAAGATTCCTAGATGCCATGGTGGGAAGAAGAGTTATTTTCTTTTCAAACGTGTTTTTATTTATTTATTTGTTGTGATTTTTTAAGCCACTGAGTCTGGCTAGGTGGGAATCCTGCTCCCTAACCACCGTGCCACCTGCTGGCCTCAGAGTAATGTATTTAAGTATCAAAAAAAGTAGTTTAAATATCTATCTATGTATCTTTGTATATGTGAAATGGACTTCAAAAAGTTTACAGAAAAATAGACACTTATTTATTAAAATGCACACTTATTTTGGTGCTGATCAATTAAAATCCAGGCAGAGTTTCTTCATGATAATCAGTTCCCATGAAATTTTTGAAGACTATTGTATGTATGCTGGTGTGTGTAGCTTTAATTATAGAGCAAAATATGGTGGGACTGTTTCTTACACTGAGTCTGAGGCCACATAAGCCAAGATGACTGCTGTGACGTGCACGAATGTGCTACACGGAGGACAGGCTTTGTCATCATTTCCATGGGTGTTTTCTGGACATTTCACTCCTGTCATGCTTTAACCTGGGACAGAGTGGACACCTTCTGGGCATCCTGTCGGTGCTGATTATCAGGATAAGAAGCTGCATTTCAAACTTCTTTTTCTTTGTGTTCCTGGGTTGTTTATTAAAACACAATGTGGTGGGCCTTGCTTCAGTACGCACCGATGTGCTTTGTAGTTCCCAGTAGAACACAGTGGCTGCAAGCATGATTTCTGGGGCCAGCTGCCTGGGTTCGAATTCCAGCTCTGTCACTTGCAGGTTTCATAGCCACAGACTAACAGCTCAGCCTCTATTGCAAACTGGGGATTATAAGAGAGATGACCTCTGAGGGTCTTGTCAGGAGTAACGGAGTTCATATGCGCACAGTGGCTGGCGTAGAGTAAGTACCCTGTAAGTGTTAGCTCATACTTATGAACAGTCATTATTATTCTTAATCATTTCCATCTCTTGTGCCTTTTCCAACATGGCAATGGGTGATTACAAAATGTCTACTTGACCTTGAGCAAAAATACTGTCTCTTGCATGCATCATGCATGTGTATACTTGAAAAAATATTAATAAATGGCCTACACTGAAAGAAAATAATTTACTTAGAGATGAACAGGAACAAAGGTGAAGGGAAAAGACAAGAAAATTGCTACTACATTTCCCAGAAATGGAGAATCGATGAACTCTGAGCTGTGTATTTTAAGAAAGGAAACGGATAGATTTCCACAAAATGCTTCTTATAAACCAAGACCAGCCTGGAAATTTCCAGTGGCTGAATTCTGAGGGGCCAAACTGGCTCCACGCTGGTGACTGACTATAAAAGGGATGATTAAAATACTTTCTGAGTAGTTCATGTCCTAAAGTAGTCTCTCCTACAACCTGTGCCAGGAAGAGCCAGTGAACAGCTAATTACATTATAACGTGGTTTTTAAATTGTTAATTATAATAAAAGAAGCAACAACCCAACCATAATTTGCCAGTCCGTACATCTGTGAAGTTTAAATGGGAAAATTGCCGCTTGTCTCAGCAAGGATGTAATTGATTCTTGGGCACTTAACAATATAATACCAGTTGCTGTCTGTTCTTCTTTCTTCCTTCAAAGGGTTGACACCATTATGTCACCGATATAAATGGCATCTTGAAGGTGCATCAAAAAAGTCTCTGTCTTTGGAGAAAGAAAAAGAAAAAAGAAGAGAAACAAAAAAACTACTGTGGCTCTTTAGTTTGGAACAGGGTCATATTCAAGTGGGATGGATCCCTGGGTCAAAGCTAGAGTTCAATCCCAGCCAGGGTTTTTCACATTTTTCTATGGGAAGGGGTGGAGCCCACTTTGTCCCGTTAGCAACAGTCATTGTGAGCCTTCTAAAATGTCTTAAAGTCACATTTTAAAAGACTGTCAAATGGGAGCGCAAAGAGGCCTTATCAGAGGCCATCTGCTCTCTTGTCAACTGAAGCTAACTGGAAAAGAACTCAGGGTTCTTGAAACTGAATTTGATTCGTGAAGATAAAGCCAAAAAAAAAAAAAGAAAAAACCTGTCAAAAGATGACTTGCAAAACTTTCGTGTTCCTCCCCACCCCCAAACTCAAACAGCTCTTCAGATTGTGTTCTTCGAGCTTGAAGTATTTAAAGGGCGGAAAAGAATAAATTCAAAGAATCAACATCAAAGTGCTAACTGTATTTCCCTTCCAAGCAGAACATTGTTTTAATTGCCATTTTTAAATTTCCATTTTTAATGGAATGATCCTCTCTTGATAGTGGATACACTTTAATCCTTTGTAATAGACCATACATGTGTATTTTTAAACTGCTTAACAGACATCTTGTCGATGTGATAATCACTTCTCTTCATACTAGTGCCTGGATTACTCCTTACACAATATTTTGGCTTGATATCATGATTACGTATAGTCAAAAAAATGCTAAGCCTCAATGGGCCTCGCTTCAAAACTAAGTGTATATCCAAAGATGGTAACATATCTATGTTATTTCAAACCTTTTCCATCTATGAAACCTACAGCCATCTGCCTGAATAAAAGATTTACTGTATAGCAAAACTATTCTGCTAAAGTGTGTTCTTCTGAACCAGTTAGAAAGGGGTCCATCAGACCGTTCTTCCTGGCATATGCCCTGTGAGTCATTTGTCCCATGGACTCACGTTGTTGCCCCAGGAAGTGAAAACAACAGACAGTGTTCACACTGACTCTAGAACTTACCGCGTGAAGTACTTGTGCTTTTCAACTCATTTAAATCCACACCAACCCTGGGCGGTTGGTTTTATAACTATCCCTAACTTGCAGACCAAGAAAGTAAGCCACAGGTATTGGCTGGGTAAACCCCAGCCTCAGCCAGCCCCAGACCACGGGCACACGCATGCCCAGTATCCCTGGGGAAGTCTTCAGATACAAACCCCAAACCTTCCCACGTGGGTCAGCCTTCTGTGCAGAGCGTTATGTTTTTACTGTGGTCCAGTCCAACCCTTGTTTTAAGGGTCATTTTTGTTTTGTTTTGTTGTCTTTTGTTTTCCTTTTTTTTTCTTTTAGATTTTTGCCATAGGCATGTATGCTGGTTGAAGAGGTGGGTAGAGTGAGAAATAACCTCTCAAGAGGAATAGCCATGCTACAGTCCCTTCTCTTTCATTCTCTTTAGATTTTGGGCATGCATGCATGCATGCACACACACACACACACACACACACACACACACACACACAAGGCCAACATGGTTTTCAAGCTACTGGGTTTAGGACTCGAACCATGTGGTCGACCATGGTTGGATCCAGCACCTTAACCATCACATCACCTGCTAGCCCTGTTTTAGGGTTTTTAATTGTTGGAAAAATCTTTTTGTTTTTAAGAATATCAAATCTTTTAGAAGTTGCAGGGGACCAGTAATTAGCATAATGGCTATGTCGCTGGACTCCCATGTAGTTGACTGCGGTTTGAGTCCCGGACCCGGTGGCTTAAATTCACGCTGGGCATGTGTGCATGCGTGCCCAGGATCCCGAGAGGAAAATGGAGGAGAAGGGATTGCAGCATGGCCATCCCCCCTAGGGGATGATTTCTCGCTTTCTGTCTCTCTCTGTCTTTCTGGCTAGCACACGTGCCCTATAGCAAAAACCTCCCCAAAAAAAGAAAAAACAAAACAAACAAAAAAACAAACAAACAAAATTTTTTTAGAAGTTGCAAGTATAATATAAAGTGTTTTTCCCCCTATAAAGTGTTTTTCCCCCCTAAATCATTGAGAGTCAATTGTTCACCTGATACAGCATCACATGTAATTCTGACAAATCGGAATTGTCCTACAAAACCAAAATACAATCACCAACATGATTCAGGTTTTGCCAGTCCACTCAATAATGCCCTTTAAAGCAAAAGCCTGCAGTTCAGAATCACTGCATTTACTTGTGTGTCTCTGCCCTGTTCTAGATTAAAGGCTGTGAACCTTTAATCTAGAACAGTTCCTCCATCTTGCTTTCACTTTTATGACTTTGATATTTTGAAGATTACAGGCCAGATATTTTGCAAAGGTTCCCTCATTTGGAGTGTGTCTGGTAAGACTAGGTTCAGGTTTGGCGCAGTTCGTAGGAATGGGCCAGGAACGGTGCCGAGTTCTCTCGCTGGACCCTCTGAGGAGATGCCTGATTTTGACGTATCTCCTTTCTGACGCTCTCTACTTCGAGCACGTCATTAAGATGGTGTCAACCAGATCTCTCAGCTGTGACGTTACGCTTTTTAACCCCCTTAATTAATAAGTATTTTGTGGGAAAGTACTTTGTGCTACGTAAATATGCCAGTCCCTCTTCAACTTTCACTCCTTGTATGGACTTAACAGCAATTGTGATTTTCCATTTTATTTAGTGAATTATGACTTATTACTACCATTATTTATTTGCGTGTGAAAAGTGTCTTCAGTTTGGTCATCGGAAGCCCCGGCTTGGGGCCCCAAGACTGCTTGGCCTTCAACGTGTCACCAACATTTTAGAGCACTTTTTTACTAACTCCTGCTACAGGATCTGCCCTTACTCCAGCCCTGGAATTAACTGCCTCTTCAAGGATCCCTGGCTCCTGTTCATAGACGATGAGATTTAGAAACCAAGATCTGGTGTTAGGTATGCTCACTGCTGCTTCAAGGTCTTGGTAGAACAAATTAGGAACCATGTGTGCACGTGAGCATGCACACGTGTGTGTGTGTGTGTGTGTGTGTGTGTGTGTGTGTGTGTATTCCAACACCTTCAGTTCTAGATCAACACCACAGGGCTCATTCTGGCCTCTCCTTTCCATATCTGTTATTCCTTTCTCTGGCGGCCTGTGCTGTTAACCATTCCACTGTATTGTCTTCCCTGAGGGGCTCCAGACAAAGGGAGAAAGTGGGATTGGACACCAGGAAACCTGGGATTTGGCTGTGGACCCCCCATTCAGCAGCACTGCGGCCAGTCATGAACTGCTCTTGGCTCTCCTTTATTGTAAAATAACTACGACAGTAACACCTTCCAGAAGGCCACACAGGACAGGAGACAGCACAGGGAGAGGCTAGTCTCCATACTGACTGGGGCTATGCCAAATTGAACAAGGGGCTCAATTCCTCCAAGCCTCGTTTCCTGATCTTTAAAGCATGAATAATGCTACCAGCAAGCTCCCAGGGTAGTCTTAATATTTAAATGTATGCAAAACCACATGGCATAGTGCCTGATAGAAACAATCAAATATGTGTACCTTCTTTTTCCTTCTAGCCACAATGTTAAGTAGTAGTAATAATAATAGCTGTAATCATACTGATATGGAATAACAAAAAGCTCAACACAAGTTAAAATGGTCATGTAATTTCTATTATCAGTCCTCTGAAACTTTTTTTGAAGAATTATTTAATTTTATTTATTTATTCATTTCTTTCCATTTGACCAGAGAGAGGGGGAAAGTGAGAAGGCAATCCATCAGGTCCAGGACTTGAACCATGGTCGGAAATGTGGGAGTGTCCAGCACCTTAACCGCCATGCCACCTGCTGGGCCCCATAGATAACCTTTTAAAGATAGCAATGGAGTATAAAAAATTGCGGTTTTATGGCATATTTACCCTTTCTGAACAGGCCTAAGGTGAAATAGAACCAGACAGGATGGATGACTACTCTGATAATAAAGATCTATTTAAGAAAATGTCGCCATAAGGTTTTTACTGTTATCCTTAACCCTGTGTAATAATAAATAGCCATAGCTTTGGTTGATTGGGTGCCTATTATACCAAGAACTTTGCAAACTCATTGGTAATCCTAAATACATATGTACATGAAAGCATTGCTTTCTCCACTTCATGCATTAGGAAACTGCAGTGTGGAAAGCTCTCATCCCCGGGCTGCCCAGCCAGTAAGTGGCCAGTTGCAGCTGGGATCAGTGTGCGAGGTGCTGCAGGCCTGCCTTCTTTCCCCTCAGCCCACTGTCGCACTACCCATCACGAGAAACATGCCCAGGACATGACCCCATCCAGTTTATTTGTGGAACTCTGGCCATGGCCCATCTGGACAAAGAGACAAATTAAAATTTCTAAAAATGAGCTCAGAACATCACTTCCAGCTCCCAGCATTCCACACTCCCCGTGTTCGGGAAATTCAAGAGCACAATGACTAGAGTCCTTGGCATCTTGCTGCCACAGTATTTCTCCAAACAGCCAGACCAGTTGGCATCTGCTCAGGGACTGAAAAGGCTCCTGCAGAGATGGAAATAAATTCAGCATCATCGACCTGTGCTTTCTCCTTGTGTCACTTGTTTTTCACAGCCTCGTGCCTGTGGGGGGTTACCTGTACCCCTCATACTACTTCACCTGTTCATTTGCCTGGATCCCCCGATGAGTTCTGGAGATACAAGGGAAATGTTTTGGTGATCTTTGTCTCATCGACGCTAAAATAGGGTAGGCCCTTCATGATGATACGTTAGCTAGCTGGCTGAATGGATCATACTGGTCATTTATTTCTTTAGTGATGTGGGAAAAAGTAGGTAAACAACAATTGATAGAAAGGGAAGGAGATGGCACAATTAAAAGAGGATGGGGCACAGGCCCAGCAGGTGGTGTGGTGGTGAAGGGCACTGGACTTCCACTTTGCCAACTGTGGTTCGAGTCCCAGACCTGGCAGCTTGTTTTATCATTCTCTCTCTTTCTCTCATTCTGTCACTCTGTCCCTCTCTGATCAAATTTAAATAAATAAATAAATGAATAAAGTTAAATAAAATAATTATTTTTTAAAAAAAGAAGATGGGGCCTATTATAAAATTTCTCAAGAAGTAAATATTTTAGAGACATGATGGTTTGGGCTTATTTTCTGGAGCACAGTAGGGAAATACAGAGGTCACTCACTGGACTGTGGAGCACAACTGCCTGGGTTGAATTCTAGCTCAGGTACTTACTCGCTGTGTGATCCTGTGTAAGTTACTTAAGCTCCCTCTGACCTGTCTGTCATACAGGGTTCTTGTGAGCAATAACACATATCCAGAGTGCTAACGGCAGTGCCTGGCACGTAGCAGGTGCTTTATCATGTCAGCTTTCATTCTCATCTTGTGCCTTTGTTACTTTGACAAAGACTAAGACACTAAAGCCATATAAACTAAGAAAATAGGTTCTTTATCCAAAGCACTCTACAAATTAAATTACCATAAACTGGCAATTTTCACATGTATTCTCAAGGGAAAGGGACAAGAATATAAAAATGAAGCCACAACAAAGTGAGAACTCCAATATATTTCTCTCCATCATTAATGCCCCGGGTTATGTTAAAATTGGCACAATCATTGTGTATACAAGCAGACTTCAGTACACAGTAGGCACACGTCCCCACAAATGAGGACAGTCAGTCAGAAAGCAACTCCACGCCTTCTCCCTGCCGATGCCTGGGCTGCTGGGTGTTGGAAGAAATTCACACAATCAAGCCTCTGTTTTCACTTTAAATTCATGATCTCAAGACTCCAATTGACACTTAGTTTTGCTCAGCAAGCTTACTAGGTTTCTCTAGGTTTATTTTCCCCCTCTCTTAGACATCTAATTCATTTCTTCTCCATCTTTCACAAACTATCCACAGCCCCTCCTCCACACTCTCCTCAGCTGAGAACCTTGTTTCACCTTCATCGAGAAACAGAAGTACAGACCAGCAGATGGTGTAGTGGTTACGTTGTTGAACTCCCACACAGTTGACTGCATTTCAGGTCCTGGACCTGATGGCTTAAAACTCACACTGGGGGGGCCAGCAGGTGGTGTGGTGGTTGAGGTGCTGGATTCCCACATGGCCCACAGTGGTTCAAGTCCTGGACCTGTGGACTTGCTTTCTCAATTTCCCTCTCTCACTGGTCAAATTAAAGAAAAATAATGACAATAAGTAAAATTAAGTAAATAATCAAAAAAAAGGGGGGCAAAACAAACTCACACTGGGCACATGCGCATACATGCCCAAAATCCCAAGAGGAGAATGGAGGAGAAGGGACTATGACGTGGCCATACCCCACGGGGGATGATTCCTTGCTTTCTGTCTCTCTCTCTAGTGAGTGCACGTGCCCTATAGCAAAATTATCTCTAAAAAGAAAAGAGAGGGATAAAATAGAAGTCAAAAACAGAGGAATTAACCCCTCACCTTCCACCACTAAACCTACCAGCCATCTTCGCTTGTTTCCATCTCCTCCTGATATGATCAAGAAGCATGTGTCAGGGCTCAGGTGTTTATGCGCTTGCTCCAGGAACTACCATGCATACCTGCTGATTAACTTAAGGAATAAGGGTAGTGACAAAGAACTAACACTGGGGCCAGCCCCATGGCCTAGAGGTTCATGGGGATGGAGTCACATGATTAGCTGCGATTTGAATCTCAGCATTTGGTGGTTTGATAAACATGCCAGGCATGTGTGTGCACATCCCCCCATGTCCTGAAAAAAATGAAGAAATGGACAAAAAGAGATTACAGTATGACCATGCCCCTTCGGGGGGTGCTTTCTCCTTCTCCTTCTCTCTTGACATCTCTGTGTGTCTCTCATGAGTGCACATGCCCTTTGGCAACTCAAAAAATAAAAAAGGAACCAACACTGTTTACCATGTGCTAAGATTTTTTAAAAATATGTATTAAGTTTCTTGATTCCCTATAACAAGCCTATTAAGTAGGTAATATTATTGTCCCCATATTATGGACAAGAAAATTAAGACATAGAGAGGATAAGTGACCTGCCCTAGGTCAAAATTCTAGTGGCTGATGGCTTCAGAGATGAATTCTTAACCCTATACAACCTCACCATGAAGACTAGTGGCAGATATGAGAAGAGATAATAAATCAGGGATTTTTTTTTTTTTTTTTTGGGGGGAGAGGTTTTTTTTTTTTGCTATAGGGCACGTGCACTCGGCAGACAGACAGAGAGAGACATAGAGACAGAAAGCGAGAAATCACCCCCCAGGGGGGATGGTCACGCCGCAATCCCTTCTCCTCCATTCTCCTCTCGGGATCTTGGGCACGCACACACACGCGCCCGGCGTGAGTTTTAAGCCACCGGGTCCGGGACGCGAACCGCGGTCGACTACGTGGGAGTCCAGCGACATAGCCATTACACTAACTGCTGGTTCCCATAAATCAGGGATTTTTATGGCAACCTCTTTGTGCTCAGAAGACACCTTCTTCCTGGATCTGCATTCTTATTAGGAAGATAAAGAATTAGCCAAGTAGAGGGACCAGCAGTTGGTGTAATGGCTATGTCGCTGGACTCCCATGTAGTCAACCGTGGTTCGAGTCCCAGACCTGGTGGCTTAAACTCACGCCAGGCACGTGTGCATGCGTGCCCAAGATCCTTAAAGGAGAATGGAGGAGAAGGGATTTCAGCATGTCCATGCCCCCAGGGGGTGATTTCTGTCTCTCTGTCTCTCTGTCTTTCTGGCAAGCACATGCGCCCTATAGCAAAAACCTCTCCAAAATAATAATAATAAAAAAAAAAAAAAACAGAATTAGCCAGTAGAATGGCATGTACGGGAACTACAATATCCCTTCCTTTTGAGAGTCTCCCATTGTCCCAGCTTTTCTGGTCCTCAAACAAAGCAAGAATGTGATTTCTCAAAGGTAGAAGTTCTTTGGGCTTTGGAGGCTGCTCTTCATAGGTCAATGACCATGACCTTGAAGGTGCCTTAGTCCACTAGCCTAGTCCTTGAAGGGTGCCCTACCTTAGTCCACTGGCCATGTCCTTGAAGAGTGCCTTAATCTACGGGGACCGCTGTAACAAAGTAGACCAAGCGGTTTCATCAACAGACATTTCTTTCTCCTGGTTGTAGAGACTGGGGAGATCAATATTCTGCTTCTGGTGAAGATCAAGATTTTCTTTTTGCCTTGCTGACAGCCATCTTCTTCACTGTGTTCTCACATAACCTGTCCTCAATGTGTACAGGACAAAGGGGACTTTCTCTTCCTCTTCCTCTTTTTATAAGGACCCCAGTCTACTAGATTAAGTCCCTAACCATGTGACTTCAGTTAACCTTAATTATCTCCTAAAAGTCTCAGCTGTAATAGCACTTGGGGTTATGGCTTCAACATGTGAACTTTGGGGACGTGATTCAGTCCATGGTAAGGGGCATTTCAGACTCCGCTGCTATAATGACCACTGCCCTTAGCAACGAAAGAGGGTCACCCAGCTTGGACAGAGCTTTCTGATGCGGTAGGAGACTCCCTTCCCTCTCCTCATGAAGGCAACGCTCCCATGAGCTCTAGATCCTCTTGCTTATCCTGCGTTTACCCATCTCAGCTACCCCCTCCCTCTCTCCTGCACTGTCAATATCTCCCTTTACACTGAATGGCTAATGTCAGCATACCAGCATGCTCTCCTACACTCCCTTCCACTAAAATCACTATCTCTTCTTTACTCTGTCCCTGCTCCAGCAACACTCCAAGACTCAGAAGGTAATAGACTCTTTTCAGTCTAGCTGTTATAAAGAAATTGCTTGATTGCCAACTTGTCATGGGTGTCTGATACATATATATGTATATATGCATGCACACACACCCCAACATGTATACACACACATAAAGGCATATACACCTACACAGATGCATATATTACATGCATGCACACATACAATCTTTAATTTTTTTATTATTCATACATTAAATAGCTACACATCATTTAGATTGTTAAGAGACTTTACCCAGCATGATATATACACCTCAGTCCAGCCCAGCTGAGACTATTATACATATCCTTGTCAATCGTAAGAAAAAAGAAATTGAAATGAAGTTGAAAAACAAATGATATGATGGCTGAAAGAAAGAGCAGGTTTGACTGACTCCCTGCCTTTCCACTGAATACCGAGTGTTCCACTTTCAGCACATTAGCACATTTTCTAGGAGCCTGCTATGCGTCTGGCCCTCGGCAAAGCACTGGCCCTTGCCTTTAAATGGTCCATTTTAAGTGACAGTGACCTTAATGGGACTTTTAAAAGGAGCCACAGGCTCCTCACAAAGAACCACCACCGAATGTTCTCACCAGGAAATGCTGCTTGGAGCAGGCTAACGTACCTTTACAGTGAATATACACACATGTGCACTCAAACACACTCAGTTAATAATACCAACCTCTGCGTATTAGTGCCTCCAGTATGGATTCTAGAGCGAGAGCAAGAACAGGGTACCATGAGACCAGTAACTTCAAGGAGCCTCTAGGAGAGAAATGGCGAGGGCTAGGTCGAGGTCAGGCATAGTGGACAACCTTTCCTTTGCTTATTATAAGTCATGCAGGGGTCTGGCAACAGACAAAGATGACTCTCTCTAGACAGTCCCAGATCCTGCCCCCAGTCCTAAACTTCCCCTCTGCCATATGCCCACTTCCCACAGCGGCTCCCACTGCCCAGCTTCTCTCTGTGTGGGAGTCTGAGGGCAGGAATGAGCAGGGGGAGTCTTGCTTCATTATAATGAGTTGCCTTTGAAGAGACAGCTCCCAACTCCGGAGCATCCCATAGGACTGTACCGCTGAGCACAGTGCATCTTTTCAAACTTCCTGGGATGCTGGCGAATGTCAGCAGACCAGCATATTCTCTTATACTCCCTTCCACTAAAATAATTGCCTCTTCTTTACCCTGCCTGTGCTCCAGCAATGCTCCAAGACTCGGGAGTAAACCCAATATGGTACTTTCCTCTCAGAGTTCATCTTTTCCATGGCCCGTTTGTGACAGGGTTTTGGGGAAAATGCAGACCTCTAGGATGGGTATTTCTTAAACTAGCCATCTACTTTAGTCATCTTCACCCTCCCAGGCACCTGAGGAGAAGGGGGTTTGGGGAAAGTGAGGAGTCTGGCTTGATGGACATTTTTCCATCAGGGAATGGACCCTGATCGAGGGAATACAGCTTGAGGAAGGCTCAGTTCAAAAGGCTTGGACTTGGCCATTGTGCTGAAGGAAATAGGGAGCTCCTGAGGGTGTCGGCATTCTCATACTGTACTGTAGGAACATAACCTGGAATCTAAGAAAGTACCTCTCCTGGAGAGAATGCATAGCCCTTGCCCCTTGTCATTTTGAATTCCTTCTCTGAAGTCAACAAAAGTAAGATTAGAGGGAGAATCCAAAAAACTTATTAGAGGAGAGTAGGTTGGGGACTTATGGGTTTTTTTGCCCCCTCCACTCAAGACCTGGCAACCACCAACAGCAGAGTAGCCTCACCTCTCCTCAAAGTGAAGGTCTTGGATTTTTTCTTATTTATATATTTTTATTATTATTCATACATTAAATCACTATACATCATTTAGATTGTAAAAAGATTTCACCCAGCATGATATACACCTCAGTCCGGCCCAGCTGAGACCACCACACACAACCTTGTCAACAGATAATAAACCTTATCTGTGTCCCACAAATGTCCCCCAACTTTCCTACATTCTTCCCCTCTCACACTCTCTTCCACTTTGTCTCTAGTGTCAGTTACAATGTTTAATACTTTCATGTTTTCCAGTCTTTCAGTCTCTACCATAGAGTGCAGACATTTGGTATATGTTAAGTGGAGACATACAATGTCTCTCTTTCATAGCCTGACTTGCTTCACTCAGCAACAAATCTTCCATATTCATCCAATTTCTATCAAATTCTGAGGCCTTGTTGTTTTTTATGGCTGAATAGTATTCCATGGAGTATATGTGCCACAATTTTTCAATCCATTCTTCTGTTTGTGGACATTTGGGTTGGTTCCATGTCTCAGCAATCATGAATAAGGCTGCAATAAATATAAATGTGCAAGTGCTTTTCCGATTGAGTGCTCTCCTGTCCTTTGGGTAGATACCCAGGAATGGAATTGCTAGAGCACATGGTAGTTCTATGTGAAAGTCTTTGAGGAACCTCCATATTGTTCTCCACAGTGGCTGGACCAATTT
This sequence comes from Tupaia tana, assembly GCA_026018925.1. NCBI lineage: Eukaryota > Metazoa > Chordata > Mammalia > Scandentia > Tupaiidae > Tupaia > Tupaia tana. Next base: position 13,805,708 of record JAKSZU010000019.1, on the reverse strand, counting down.
ACATTCCCACCAACAGTACAGGAGTGTTCCCCTTTCACCGCATCCCTCCAGCACTTATCATTATTTGTCTTTTTAATCTTCACCATTCTGACTGGGGTTAGGTGGTATCTCATTGTGGTTTTGATCTGCATCTCCCTTACAATGAGGGATGCTGAGCATTTTTTCATATGTTTTTTGGTTGTTTGTATGTCTTCCTTAGAGAGTTGTTTATTCAGCTCCTTCTCCCATCTTTTAATTGGATTAATCGTTTTCTTCCAGGTAAGCTGCTTGAGTTCCCTGTGTATTCTGGTTATTAGTCCTTTATGTGAGGCACAGTTAAAAATTCTCTCCCATTCCAAGGGTTGTTGATTTACACTAATCACAGTGTCCTTTGCTGTGCAGAAGCTCCTTAGTCTGATGTAATCCCACCTATCTATTTGGGGGATTATTGTCTGTGCTTTGGGGGGGGGAGGTCTTGCTTAAGAAGTCTTTGCCTACCCCAATGTCTCTCAGAGGTTCCCCAGTGTTTTCCACCAGTAGTTTTATAGTTTGCAGTCTTAGGTTTAGATCTTTGATCCACTTTGAGTTGACTTTTATTAATGGTGAAAGATAAGGGTTCAGATTCATCTTTCTGCAGTTGGATACCCAGTTTTTCCTACACCATTTGTTAAAAAGGTTTCCCTTTTTCCAGTGGATTGACTGGTACCCTTTGTCAAAGATGAGTTGGCTGTATATTTTTAGATTTATTTATGGAGTCTCTACTCTGTTCCATTGGTCCTCATGTCTATTTTTGTGCCAGTACCATGCTGTTTTGATTATCACTGCTTTGTAATATATTTTGGAGTCAGGGAATGATGCCTCCTACTCCATTCTTCTTGTGCAGGATGGGTTGGATTTTGAGTCTTTCTGAAGGAGCCCATCTGTCTGTCTCCTACAGAGGGAAAACATGCCTATCCTTACTGCAGGATGTGGAATTCGAAAAGGTCACCAAGTCATACTGACTACTGACCCTGTGGGACCCAAATGACTCTTCCCTGATTTTCTGTAGTAGTCCCGATTTGTTCTGTTGAAAAGGATTAAATTAGCATGTCAGCAGTTTGCTGACCGCCAGCCCACAAGAATAGACAAAAACTGGCATGTCTCCTGCCCCTGTCCTATTTGATAGATGCTCCAACAGGGTGACCTGTACAGGTACTGGAGAGCTTATAAAAATGTGCAGGTAATAAAAAATTAATGAAAAATTATAACCACCTAAAGAGTACTTTGTAACCAAGGGTACAAAGTCTAGGCTGAATAACTAGGGCCTGCAGCTTCATTTATAGTAAAACTAATGGAAAGAGAGAAAAGACATTAATAAAGGTAATTAGAACAAAGATATAATTAGAGCTCAGAGAAGGATTTCTAGAGTTAAAAATGGTATTTCTGAATTTTAAAAATTCAATAGACAAATTGGAAAAAATGAATGCTCACTGCTGAGAATAGAATTTGTGTTCTGGATGATCAAGTTAAAGAAATATTTCAAGATAACAGAGAACTAACCCTCAAACATAGAATTCATGTGGGGGGAAAAAAGAAATTTAAAGAATAAACCCAAAGGAGCTAACATATTAACAATGGAAATGCCAGAAGATATGAAGTAACAGGCGTGTGAAAAGTGATAACCAAGAAATATACTGAAAATATTCTCTAAATTGAATAACTACATTGTCCTTCAGATTAAAAGGCTCACTGAGGCTTAGAGACAATGAATTAAAAGAAGAAAAAAAACCCTTAACCGTACTTTAGTGAAATTCCTACATTTCAAAGATAGGGAGAAACTTATACAGACCTTCTGGTTAAAAATAAATAAATAAACAAGTTACTTAATCATCATCTGCAATACTAGGATCTATGGGCTACTGAAATAATGCCTCTAGAAAGAAAAACAGATTAATAATAAAAAACATATTACTATAATCCTATATCCAGCCAAAGTGTCATTCATCAAAAACAAAGAGTAATAGTATAGGTTCTAGTCCCTAATTATAATCCAATGTTATTGTAAATCATCACCAACAAATAATTACCAAACATTTTTAAGTTATTTACCAATTAAAAAGCAGCCTTTTAAATGATATTAAATTTAGGGCACAGCTAAATTATACTGAGAGAAAGATGTGCTGGATAGACTCAAATGGCTTTAGTCTATGAGAAAATTTAAATGAAAGTAAAGAAAGACTGAGGATAAATAAAATGTATGTATTCAAGCTAAGAAATTAAGAAAAGGATACCGAAGAGCAAAAGTAGACAATTCGGGCAACAAAGACCTAGAATAAAGGGTAGAAATAATTCTGAAGCAAAGAAATGATAGCTTGAAATACAGAAGCAGTTGAATTCAAAGAAGAACTAGATCCGAAAGGTGTTTTGAAAGTGGAATGATCCTGGCCTCAGTCATTGGAGAAGAGGAAGTAAGAGCAGTCAAACATAAGACATTCTGAGTTTAAGTAACTAAGTAGAACGTGATACTATTAGTAGGCCAGAAAATGGAGGAAAAAGAGCACGTTTGAGAGGGAAGACAAGTTTAACTTTGAATGTAGGGATTTGGAGATGCTCGCTTTGGGCAAGTCATGCAAGGAGCTCCACTCACCATAAATCTGAATATGTTCACCCCGGTTTCCTCTGTCACCAGTCCAGGGTTGCAGCTGGCATCTTAAGGTGACAAATAGGCAAAAAGGTGTGTATTAATACATAAACTGATCCTAGAAAAGTCAGGCACAAGCTCTGGAGTAAGAAAGAAGACTCTACTCTCTCCAACCCTCTCCTCTATTAAATTCAGAGGGACTACCTTTAGGAGACTGGGACTGGGAATTAACAGGTAGAAAGAGACTAGCAAGGTCAGCATTTCCCAATTGGCTTCATTATTCAACTCAGATGCCCTACTTAGGAAACAAGTGAACTTCTCAAGGGACGTATCCCTAAAGTATTTAAACACTATCTCACACTTGTAGTTCAATGACTATTAAATATAACTTGAGCACGTCAACTCCGTTTATATTTCCTTTGTCCTTCTTCCTTTGCCCCTTCAGCCCAGAACCTCAGTAACACATCACTGTGAAATTTAGATCTTAAAAATCAAAATAATTGCTGATCAAGATCTCTTCATAGTCAGATAATGCTTTCAAACAACTCTGGTAACAAATGCTCTGGCTTCCATCCAAGTCAGTCTTCCTGCATAGCTTCTAGGAAAAGCAGCGGATCAATGATAATATTCACTTGCAAAAAAAAAAGCTAGGCAAAGAACGTGCTAGAAAGATTCTCTTCTATTTTGTGCCTCTTTCCTTAGGCCATCTGGATTTTTTCTTTTATGTGGAAGGATAGCTTCCGGCAAAGTACATTTGCTTAACCCTCTACCACTGATTTGTGCCATGTTAATTTAGTCTTTGGTAAGATTTAGACTATGAATAGATGTACGCTTTGAATACTGGCAGCAGATTTTAATCAAACTTTCTGGTACATTGTTCAGGGATACGAAACAAGGGCCTGAAAGGCAAGCCACCCTTGTAGACATCCAGGGATACTAAATATATAGAGACCCAGGTTAGTTCTTCCTGCCATGTAACTGTCTAGAATGCCTGTGTATTATCCTGACAGGGATTCTCCCAAGTTCATACCATAGAAGGTCAGAAAACCGTTTGTATGACTGCCATTTTTCAGTCAAAACAAAGAGAAAAACATTACACCATTTCTAACTAAAACCTCCAGAGCTTTACCTTAATACAATTAGTGGTAACTGAATATGGGCAATTGGCCTGACCTCACATCTAGACTTGCCCAATTTATACCCAAGAAAAATAAAAACACAGACATCTAAAGCTGTTCTGAGAACCACTCATATAGTCACTAAAGAAAACTGGTATTTCTGAGCCCAAAATTAACTATCCTCATATGAAGGAAATTGTCAAAAGACATCTGGGTAAGGATTCTTTTTTCTTTCTTCTTCTTATTTTCTGTTTTCTTTTTTATGCAGATCCTTTCTAAAGTCAGTTCCCGTTTCTCCTGGCTGGTGATGCTTATAAACAGTCCAAAAAAAATGATGGCAAAATATTCTGATGCTTGATCTTTTTTCAGCTGTCTTTCTCTGTAGAGTTCATAGAAGTACCAATTTAGAAATCTAGGTGAGGTATTCTCCCTGTCCCCTCCTCATGTGCTAACATTCTTCTGTTTCTGTAGGACTTGTGTTTTAGTTGCTTTGCATTAGCTGAAAACGAACTTTCATTAATGTTTCAGAGAAGGGGATTTTGGTAACAGACTTTCACAGTTGGAGTTATGTAGCACTTGATCTGAAGGATTTCATGAGGCTTGGAAAAGGATGCTCTGCTCTGAAAGACACCTGTTCAAGGTGGTTTCACCCTCAGGTGACAAGTATGGATATTAAAGTTTAAGAACACACTGCTTCAGTTAACCTAGATCATGGCATTATTCAAACTCATTCCCTGTTTTGACCGTCATTTTCCTATAAAGGAGCTTGAACCATGACTTGAAATGGGCTTTGAGAAGAGGCTTGGGCTTTGTTAGGCCTTGACTCTGATCCTAAAGATCTTTGTCGGCTTCAATTTGCCATTCTTTGAAATGAAGAGAACCCATAGATTCAAGTTATGGATTAAAAGGTGCCCTTGAGAAGCCCTAGGCATCTGGATACCTGGAAAGTTGCACCCTCTGCAAGAGTCATAAGAGGGACCAGCAGTTAGCGTAATGGCTATGTCGCTGGACTCCCACGTAGTCGACAGCGATTCGAGTCCTGGACCTGGAGGCTTAAACTCACGCTGTGCCCAAGATCCTGAGAGGAGAATGGAGGAGAAGGGATTGCGGCATGGCCATCCCCCCTGGGGGGTGATTTCTCACTTTCTGTCTCTCTGTCTCTCTCTGTCTGTCTGGCGAGCGCACGCGCCCTATAGCAAAAACCTCTTCCAAAAAAGGAGTCATAAGAATCACCAGAGATCACATGGCACAAAACTGAGCTAAATTAACACTTCTTTAAGTTATACCAGAGGCTGCTTGTTTGTTTGTTTGTTTGTTTATTTTGAGAGGTTTTTGCTATGGGGAACGTGCACTCGCCAGAAAGACACAGACAAAAAGACAGAAAGCGAGAAATCACCCCCTAGAGGGGATGGCCACACACAATCCCTTCTCCTCCATTCTCCTCTCGGGATCTTGAGCACGCACACGCGCCTGGCATGAGTTTAAGCCACCGGGCCCAGGACTCGAACCACAGTCGACTACATGGGTGTCCAGTAACATAGGCATTATGCCAACTGCTAGTCCCCAGGCATGCTTATTTTTACCTGTGATGTTTGCTATCCTTCAATATACTTGGGAGACCACCATCAAATTTACAGGGCTGTGTCTCTGGAACCACTTTTACCAATTCAATTCAGAAAACCTGAATATTTTGTCTTTAGAGAAGGTAATGATGCTTTGAAAGTTTGTGTCCTCCCCCGCTAAAATTCATGTTGGAACTTAATCCTCAGTGCAGCAGTGTTAAGTATTAAACAGTATTAAGGTGGGGCCTTTAGGAGGTGATTAGGCAATGAGGACTCTGTTCTCATGAATGGATTAGCACCTTATTAAAGGGATAAATGGGGTCCATTTGTCCCTTCCACCACGTAAGATCACAGCATTCCTCCCGTCTGGAGGAAGCGGTAATTAGGTGCCTCCTAGGAAGAAGAGCAGTCCTCACGAAACACCAAACGTGCCAGCACTTTGATCACGTAAACTGTGAGATCAGCCTCCCAAACTGTGAGAAATAAATTTCCATTGTTTATAAATTACCCAGCCTGAGGTACTTTGTTACAGTCACATAAACAGACTACGACAATAAAATAAATGCTTATTTCTTCCTTCCTTTTATCTTTGGTATTATTAATTCCAAATTGGTTAATTAGAATATGTGAACAGAAGATGATTAATGGGCAAGTGTGTCTTATTCAAAAAGAATATTATGGATAGGAATTGGCATCGAAAGGGGACAGATGAACAAGAAATACATGTTTATCATGAGCTGGTGCCAGAAAATTCCAGACTGTTCTGGAGTGGGAAGGAAGGAAGGGTTCACCCTCAGCAAGTTTCTCCTCTACCACGTTTATAGGGAACAGTCTACATCAGGGTCAACAAGTTGTAGCTCCAGGCCAAGTCTCACTCACCACCTTTCTTTTTTGCTGTATGAACCAATCGTGGTTTTTACATTTTTAATAGTTGGAAAAACATTTTTTTAAGAATCATATTTCTTGACAAGTGAAAATGATAGGAAACTAAAATTGAGTGTCTACAATAGAGTATTACTAGAACAAAACCACCCTCATTCCCTTAAGTATTTGGTTTTGTTACAACCACAGAGTTGAGTAGATGCGAGAGTGGATGGCCTACAATACTTACGATTGGTTCTTTACAGAAAAAACATTGCTAAACACTATCCTAGAAGAATTAAAGTAGGATAGGGGATATGAGGAAACAAAACAGCCCATTATTTCTAGATAGGTTATTGGACTATTGGTAAGAATCTATGGTGAACATGGTAATGCTGTAGTTTGGGTTTTATTTTAAATTCTCATTGGATGGGTTAATCTCCAACCAAATTCCCCAGGGTAAACAATTGGTGCCTCACAGTATTTGTCTCTTATATATTGCCTAGTTCTCCTCCAACAGAGATGTCATGATTCTAAATACTACTGAGTATTGTCCTATTTTTCCTGAATGTTATGCAGTGTACCTTCCTAAAGCCCAGAGGAGGTACCTAACTGAGTTTCCTTACCATTTCTTTTTTGCACATCAATAAAGACCAAGGTGACATGGAGAATCTCCCCTAAGGCTCTCATATTTTCTTTGTTCTCACTGTTCTGCATTCTTGGTTAGTATAGAGAGACTTCAAAAAATTTATGGAAAACGCATATTCTGCAAAAACTATGCATGAACTTCAACATTTTTATACCAAAATAAGGTCATATTTTAATTCTATTTTTCCACAAACTTTTTGAAGTATCCACACGTGAAAAAGAGAATAACAATCTCGTTACTTTCATTTTTCTATGAGCAATGACATTGTCAACAAGGAAGGCCAAGAAATTACCAGATGCTCTATTTAATTTTTTTTTAATTTAAAAATAAAAACTTTCAACAGATATCTGGAGCAGATATCCCTAGAGTAGGAACTCTTGCCTCCTCTGTATTGTTCTATAGTCAGTATTAAGAAAGCATATCATGGCTTCTGCATGACCTAGGAGCTTGTCTAATACTCCCAGAAAAAGATCCTTCTACTTCTCTTTGACCCATTTGCTTTGTTTTTCCACTGATTTGTTTGTTTTCACTCAATTGTATTTCTGTAACACACACACACACACAGTTCTGTTTTCTGTATTTACAATTCTTCCTTTGAAAACGTATTTGTCCATTAGTCATAATCTATTCATGCATATTGCCTCACCAAAGGATATCAATACCAAAGAGGAAATGAGAAGCAAGCATTTACTGAGCATCTGCTGCTTTCTACTAATTATGGTGGGCCCCTTATATTCCTTAGTGCATATGATGCTAACTCGGCAGAGAAGGTTTTGCCACACTCTCTATGGATGAAGAATGTTTCTTGTTCGCGGTCACACAGCTCAAAGGTGTGTGGACAAAATTTAAACTTGGTTCTTTAAAAAAAATAATAAAAAAAGAAAAGTTTCAGGAAAAAAAAACTAAAACTGTTTTTTGTGAAATTAAAAAAATTGCATTAAACATACCTATTCGATGACTGCAGTAAGATATATAGCCCCAGCTAGGTCCTGCTTTATAGGATGTTCATTCTACTCATTGAGGCCTATGCCTAAAGTCGGACTTGTGTTCATGGAAATGTATCTATCAGCTGTGCTTGCTATGAAAATATTTAGTTTAATTAAGATCTTTAGTGACTCAATAAAACGTGGGGGAAAAACAGTATAGAAAGCAAACATAGATACCAGAGACAGTGTGGGAGGAGAGTGGGAGATGGCAGAGGGTAAGAGATAGGGAATCAAGGATGGGGAAAAAAAGGCAAAACATACAGGAAACAGGAAATGGAAAATTATTTGTTGACGATAACGTATATGTTGATGTGCTTGATTGAGCCAATATACAGTGTACTCTGGATGAAAAATCTCATTTTGTATGCTGTAATGATGTACAGTGAATGAATGTAAATAAATAAATTAAAAAAAAATTAAACTTGGTTCATCCTAGGTGATAAACCACCAGGCATTCGAATACAGCTCTACGCCAAAGTGTAATATTTGTATACATAAATGCAGCAGTATTGTAAGTGGTGTAATAATGTTTAAGTATGCATTTCTTTTTAACCCCCAGTATACCAGTAAAAATCATTGTCTCTATTTACCATCTAGATCCAATATATCCTTATTTTTATGTTTAAGACATTTCACACATAATGTTCAGAAATAATAATAAGTGGGAATCAGCAGTTAGCGTAATGGCTATGTCGCTGGACTCCCACGTAGTTGACCGCGGTTCGCGTCCCGGACCCGGTGGCTTAAAACTCACGCCGGGCGCGTGTGCGTGCGTGCCCAAGATCCCAAGAGAATAGAGGAGAAGGGACTGTGGCGTGACCATCCCCCCTGGGGGGTGATTTCTCACTTTCTGTCTCTCTGTCTCTCTCTGTCTGTCTGCCGAGAGCACGCGCCCTATAGCAAAAACCTCTCCAACAAAAAAAAAAAAAAAGAAAAGAAAAGAAATAATAATAAATGAATAGTATAAATCTATTTAAAATTTCAATGTGTATAAACATAGCACATAGCAAACATAATTTCTAATCTGTATCTTTTTGGGTAGTTGAATGGATGGTTGGATAGAATAGATCAATTAGATAGATGGGTAAGAATGGATAGATTGATATTCCAGATTCAAAAGTATCACTAAGAAATTCTAGTTTGTCATTCCTTCTGGCTCTTCTTTTTATATTATAAAAATACAAAATTGTAAACAATTTTTTGGAACTTTTGGTTGATTACTAATAATTTTGTTGAAGAAAAGAGGCTATCTTTTCAGTTTCATATTACAAAATAGTTTCAATTTTAGATTTACAAGTAGCCATTTGAATAATGAATCTACTAAATTGCATTACTTTTAAAGTCATCTTTGCATATATACCTGATTTGACATTTGTCCACTTACAAATCCTGTCAAAGTAATTTGAGCTTAACAGCATCACAGAAGATGAAAGGGGAGGATAGATTTTCTTTTTTTTTTAGAAACACAGGATAGTTTTTGTTGCTAGAAAAAGATCAAATTAATTAAAAAAAGACTAATGGTATCACATAGATATAATAGTAAAATAGGTTGTCATTATTTTGTCATCTTCAGTTTTATTATTATATTACTCAAAGTATTGCCTCACCTGTCACAGGTATAAATGAAGATAGGAGATATTCTTTGTAGTTCACTTTTAGCTCCTCAATGGACACAATTGACAATTACGATTTTTTTCATTTCTCATTCATTATAGCAAGGAGAATAAAATTTGCACAGAAATACATTTCACAATTACTAGATAAATGAGAAGACAAATGCAAAGAGACAGCAGAACTCTATATTCTAAGGATGATGGTGAAATTGATTACATTAGCAAAATGTTAGACCATCATTCTTCCGATGACAATATCCTAGATGAATTTCTTAAAACTCAAGAATCTATGAGTGAGCAATGTACTTCTAAGCACAGAAAAGAAATACGATACTTTCATTCAGCCACTGAGTGGGAAGAAAATTTTCTAGCAACAAAAACTACTTCATGTTTCTAAAAGAACGTGGCCATTTCTTTCATCTTTTTGATGTTGTTAAGATCAAATTACTTACCATTACTGGGAGTAATGAGTATAAATTAAATCATTCCTAGGATGATTAAATAGCAGAATTTTTCAAACTATAGGAGAAATAGAACTGCTAAGATAGAATAATACATCTTACAACTTTTAATGGTACAATGGGCCCATGTGATAATTATAAGACAAAATAAATATTTTTAACAAGATTGTCTTTGTTCTTTGTCAGGTTTATAAGAAAGAATTTTAAAAGTCATGAAACATCAATATTTACAAATAGAACTACTCAAAAATTAACTAAAAAACTTAAATGAGGTTCAGTGGACCCCTATGGTATACTGAGGATTAAGAGATATTAAAATATAAAGCTGGCATATCAAACCATGATTTCATAGATAATACTGCTTCACATAAAACTAAGCTTGTAAAGTATCGATTCAATGCAAAAAATGCCTCTGTGAAGGGTTTGGCAGACCCTCTCCTCCGAAAATACGAAGATAAAACTAAACTGTCAAAAATTACAAAAAAATCAAAACCACTTAAAGTCTATACATTTATCTAAAAGAATACAGAAAATTCAGAATTAATTTAGAAAAACCTGTTCAATTTTAGTAAGAATAGCAGCAGTCTGTGATACTCGTGCTGGAATATGTTCTTACCCCTCGCTGCCCCATCAGTGTTATGAAAGCACTACTCCAGAATAGGACGACTGAGACAACTGAGAGTACAGACTCCTTTCCCCTCAGTTTTCAGCTGTAGAGCTGCTATGGCTTCAGCCTGAGAGGGTGAGAGGGGCAGGCCTCCAGTGCTTCTCATCTCACACCTAGTTTTGTGTTGTGAAATTCCTATTCTTATATACAATAAGAAGATTTATTTTCCCTTCTCCCCCCTTTAGAATAGAGACTCTACCCCACGTACAGCAGGTGAGATTACTAAGGGCCCAAGGAATCTCATCCCGACTTATACTCTCAGGCAAGGGTGCCATAACAAGAGGGACAAACTGAGGAGACGGTGGGCAATCATCTCCTCTCCCAGCTTCTGCTGTAAGAGTGGAGAATCCACAAAATAAGAGCTAACCCGGGAACCAGCAGTTAGCGTAATGGCTATGTCGCTGGACTCCCACGTAGTCGACTGTGGTTCGTGTCCCGGACCCGGTGGCTTAAAACTCACGCCGGGCGCGTGTGCGTGCGTGCCCAAGATCCCGAGAGGAGAATGGAGGAGAAGGGATTGTGGCGTGGCCATCCCCCCTGGGGGGTGATTTCTCGCTTTCTGTCTCTATGTCTCTCTCTGTCTGTCTGGCGAGCGCACGTGCCCTATAGCGAAAAACCTCTCCAAAAAAAATAAATAAATAATAAAAGCTAACCCAAGAAGATGGGGCCCATCATCCTCTTCCTCAGGACTAGCTTGTAGAGTAGATATGTTACTCAAAGAGGGAAAATGGAAGTACTGTACCTTCGCAGCTCTGCTGAGAGAATTGACTTTGCTTGGAATAGAGCAGGCAGGAACGTATACCTGTGGGTTTGTCAGCATTAATAGACATCTCAATGGTAAGCAGTTAAGTAAAGCGTAATAGTTCCGCTAACAAGTAGCACCAAACAAAATGGCAGAATAGGCTGAGTTTAACAGGGAGTGTGGGAGGAAGAAGGAAAACAGGGAATGAGATACTAAAAAGAGCCATTCTAGGATCGCATTCCTGCGTGTGGAGGTCTAAAAGGCTGTGCACACGTCAAGGGCCCAACCACTCAGGAGTGACCAGAGAAGGCAACTGAGAGCTACGAATCCCTGGCCAGAAGTGAGAGAGTTTTGATAGCATTTCCTCAAGCCACACAAATATCCATCCTCAGTAGAAGAAAGCCTTACTGACTCAACAGGTTTAAGCATAATCTATGACCAAAATAACTGGTTGAACATTAAACTGTGCTGAACCAAGGGTAACTTCAGGGAATCCGACTTAAAAACAAAGGGGAAAGAAAACTGAGCAAGTGACATCAGAGGCCGCACATGGCAGAGAAAATGGACTTCATACAGCTGATCCAGACATGCATTAAATGAACAGAGGCAGCGACATCAACATGCCTGAATATGGAAAGCGGGCCAGTTAGAATCCATGTTATTTAAAATGTCCAAATTTCGACCAAACTATCTATCCCTATCTATATATATAGATGTATTTTAAATGGATTCTTAAAAGTTCATGGAAAATTGAATTAACGTACACGTTTACATTGTTGCAAAATAAAATGGACATTCATGTATAGTTTTTTTTCATAATACACATTCTCTATGAACTTCAATAAGATTACATATACCTTCCTATAATAAATAAGTATCAGTAGGATGATATATTGAAAGTGCTAAAAGAAAAAACTATCAGCCAAAAACCCAATATCCATCAAACTGTTCTATCAAAAATGGAGATTAAAAAAAGATATTTCTGGATAAACAAAGACTACATTTGTTGTTAGTATACCTAGACCTGCCTTATAAGAAATACAAAAAGAAATTATTTAAGATGAAGTGACATCAGACTGCAGTTCAAATTCACTTAAAAATAAAAGATGTGGAAAAGGTATTAACTACAAAAGACAGCATAACTATATATTTCTCCTCTTAATAAATTTTAAAACAAAAGCATGAAACAATATCTATAAGATTGAATTGGAGAGGTCTATAGAATGAAGAGATACGAATTTGACGGTAACAACACAAAGGAGGAGGGAAAACAGAAGCTAAAATGGAACAAGGAAGTGACATGAGATAAGAAAATCAAATCCACAGAAAAAAATGAAAAGTACCAGAAATAGTAAATAATGTTAATAAAAAATCAAATCTTGTAAATACATTTTTCTTCTAATTTTTTTTAAAAGGACATAGAGTAACACAAACCAATAATTATAACACTGAGTCGTGTTTATAACAGATCTGATATACATGATAATAATAATACAAAGAATGGGGGAAAAAAAGAGCAAAGTAAATGTTCTGTATGTCGCTGGAAATAAGTTAATAGAGATCAAAAAAGCAGTCTGATAAATTAATATGTATATTATAAACTCTAGAACCACCTCTAAGACAAGATTAAAAAGTATGCTTTTAAATAATAAAGGAGTTAAACAGAGAGAAAGCAAATAGCAAAATGGTAGAAGTAAATTCAACTATATCAATATAAAACTATATATGAATGAGCTAAGCAATGTAATCAAAGAACAGATACTATCATACTGGATTAAAATTATAATAAAAATAACTAGATCCAACTAGATACGAATAGGCTGAAAGGAAAAAGGATGGAAAAAATATACCATGAAAACAGTAACCATAAAAGACCTAGAATAGGGAACCAGCAGTTAGTGTAATGGCTGTGTCGCTGGACTCCCACGTAGTCGACTGTGGTTCGCGTCCCGGACCCAGTGGCTTAAAACTCACACCGGGCACGTGTGCATGCGTGCCCAAGATCCTGAGAGGAGAATGGAGGAGAAGGGATTGCGGCGTGACCATCTCCCCTGGGGGGTGATTTCTCGCTTTCTGTCTCTAATGTCTCTCTCTGTCTGTCTGGCGAGCGCACGCGCCCTATAGCGAAAATCTCTCTCAAAAAAAAAAAAAAAAAAAAAAGACCTAGAATAGTATATTAACATCAAGCAACATAAATTGTATGATGACAAGTTACTATATACAAAGAGGGACATGTTTTAGCAACAAAAGGTTCAAATCTCTTGGAAGTTATAATGATTATAGACATATGTGCTCCAAGATACATGAGGCAAAATAAAAGATTTGAATGTTAATTTAAATAAAAAAAATCACAAAGGTACTATATAAAGTTTGAAAAAATGCCACAGTACATCATGCTACAATCATATTATTTTCAAATACCAAGGTCACTCTGCATTGTCATATATTGACTATAATTATCTCAAGTAACAAGTATCTTCCATAAATTTCTACCCTTTAATCTTCTCACTAGAAGTCCATTCAACACCAAAAGCTTTTTAAAAGTTTTATAATTATCCTTATCTTTATTTATTCACTTATTTAAGGTGGATAATATATCAAATTAAAATAGAACAACCAAAATTTTAAAAACTGGGCCAGCCCCTGACCTGGAGGTGAAGGAAGCTGGATCCTACATGGCCAACCACATGGTTCAAATCTCGGACAAAGGGGCTTGAAAAACACATCAGGTGTGTGTACATGAAAACCCCAAATCCTAACATGAGGGGGAAATGAAGGAGAATGGATTGTGAATGCTCATGCCCCATGGTGGTGTGCTTTCTATCTCTTTCTCTCTCTGGCAAGCACATGCCCCTCTGGCAACTTAGGAAAAGAAACGCTGGTTGAAGCCTTGATTCTTCTATTGCCTATGCCTGTGTAACTTCTCCCCTATTAGCTTGTCCCTGTGGTGGTAGGGTTCTTTTTTTTTTTTTTTTTTCTTTTTTTCTTTTTTTGGAGAGGTTTTTGCTATAGGGCGCGTGCGCTCGCCAGACAGACAGAGAGAGACAGAGAGGTAGAAAGCAGGAAATCACCCCCCAGGGGGGATGGCCACACCGCAATCCCTTCTCCTCCATTCTCCTCTCGGGATCTTGGGCACGCACGCACACGCGCCCGGCGTGAGTTTAAGCCGCCGGGTCCGGGACTCGAACCGCGGTCGACTACGTGGGAGTCCAGCGACATAGCCATTACGCTAACTGCTGGTCCCAGGGTTCTTATTTTTAAAAGGATTCAATTGGACAAGATATTCTGAGGTGCCTTCCACTTGTAGTTCTGAGCCTGGTGTTTCACCAAATTCATTATCAGGATCTAGAATGCTCAGTCTGAGCTTATGGTATCCGCTTCATTGCTTCACTAAGGCACAATTTCAACTTCTAGAAAGACTTGAGAACTCAGCATTTTTATGAAATCCGGCAGCTTCAGTTGAAGCATTTGTAAAGTCCATTTGGCTTCAGGCATAATAAGTGGGTTCTTGTCCACTTTTATTCCTCCTGTTTAGGTCTAACTGTGCCTTGTAGGATGATCTACACTCTTACCTTCTGTAGTTAGCAGATACCATACCTTATGTGCAACTTCCTCATAAAAACCTGATCTAGCCCAGACCTAAAAAGAGTTTGTATCAAACTGGGCATGAATAGTCAAGCATGAATAGTGAGAGGAATAGTGAAAAACAGTTCTAATTATATGGCTAAAAACAAAACTATGTTTAAGATTATTTTATCATATTCATTGGTTCCTTAAGAAATTTCAAGTGTCTACAAACGTGAAGTTTCCTATTCAAGTGAGACCTTTCTGCACATGTACATAACTTTTACCCATAAATAGCTTTCTGTATTAGTCTGTGACTAGGCAGGAGAAAAGAAGCACATTCAAACCAAATAATTTAAAGAGATTTAACAGGGAACCATTTAGAAATATGTACACTGGGACCAGCAGTTAGCGTAATGGCTATGTTGCTGAACTCCCATATAGTCGACTGCAGTTCGAGTCCCAGACACGGTGGCTTAAACTCACGCTGGGTGTGTATGTGTGCGTGCCCGAGATCCCAAGAGGAGAAAGGAGGAGAAGGGATTGCAGCATGGCCATCCCCCCGGGGGGTGATTTCTCGCTTTCTATCTCTCTGTTTCTGTCTTTCTGGTGAGCGCACGTGCCCTATAGCAAAAACCTCTAAAAAAAAAAAAAAAAGAAAAAAGAAATATGAAATATGTACACTAAGGAAACCAACCAGAGATGTGGCAGTTCTCGGGGCTGGAATCAGTGGAAAGCAGTTGCCACTCTATACCCAAAAAGCAAGGAAAAGTACCATACCAGGAAGTAGCTGTATGGAGACCTGTCTCTGAGGAGTTGAGACTTGGTAGAGAGACACAGACAACCATGGTGACCCAACAGGAAGAAAGCCTGAGAAAGAAACATCTGGTCTTCACTCTCCTCTGCCCTTTTTATACCCTGCTGTGTTTTCCACTAGCCAGACCAGTCCAAAGCCAGTGAACAGCAGAACCAGTTGGTACTGTTGATATTGATCAGCATCACAGAGCCCAGGCATGAAGAAAGGGAGATAGATGTAGAAGGGAAATTAGAGAAAGTCAACACAGCTCTCAGAGATGCAGGAGTAGGGAGCAAAATGATTCTGAGGTTGTTACTTCATTCAGGGTCAGGACTAGGGTGAGGTGAGTGAGGTACTTAGGATGCACGATATAAGGAAGGGCCCGCTCTGGAATGCCCAGCACCTACATGAGGATGACAGACACCCTCTTCCTGGCTCTGATTTCCCCCCGTAACTTAGAGTTGCTTATAACAGAATAAAGAAAGGAGATGAATTACCTTTTTTTAAAATCTATTAAGCATAAAAAGAGCATTTTGTTAAAAGATTTCAAAAATCTCTCTTTTGACTTTTTCCCCAGGGACAGTAAATTATATGCTAGTTGTACATGGAATGTCCAAAGGCTAGTAAGTTTAAGAGTCTGTCATTGTTATTGAAGCATGAATTTTAATTATTTAGCATGGATATGCCATTGATTCTAATGCCCATTTTTTCATATCTTAACATTTCAGAGGTCAAAATTTATCTTACAATCCATGGTGTTACAAATATAATTAGCACCATTTTTCTTCTTAGAGGTGCATAAAGTAACAGTATACCTTATAACCCATGGCATTTTAGGTTCGATGAAATTCTGCATAAGAAGTTTGAAAATGTGTATCTGAGTGTAAAACATTTTTTATATCTACAATATGTAGCTTGTAATAATGGCCTTGATATATCCTTAACCAGCACTTCATGAATGAATGAGTGAGTGAAGAGGGAATGAACGAAAGAGTCCACCTGTCCTAGCTGGTAATTACTTTCAGCCTGTAGATAGTGTGGTGTCAGGAAAAGTATCAGTTCATATTCAGTAGTTTAAGCTGTCGTCATGATTTTCTGGAATGATAGGCTGAAAAAGCCTGAATGTTGCATTAGCCATGAGCATCCACTTAACTCTCATTATTTCATTTTCTGCCAAATTGATGCTAATTCTGTTCCCATGCTGTGCACTTTTTGCAGTCTTCGTGATAATTTGAGAACCTGTTTTACAGATTTTTACCCACTCCTTTCATCTTTTTCTTTCTCATCTGCTCTTAGACAACGCCTTCCCAATAGCATTTTCATCATTTCTTGATTCACTTTACTAATTTACTTTAAACCACTGATTGTGAAATCAAAGTGCAACATCCAGTGTAATTCTAGCATTAACCATGAATTCTTTTTTGAAGTTTAAATATTTAATTTCACTTTAACACAGTCATGCATGTGAGCATATACTGTAGCACCATGGTTAGTAGCAATTGGTTTAGTCAGAAGAAAAAAAAAATATATATATATATATAATTATTCTAGTCATTTACTTTCATTCCTTTCAGCAAGAAACTAAAATTATTTTCTCCTCTTTTGATAAGTCTCATAGTGGCCACTTCCTAATTTAGCAATGATCTGTTCCTGTTAGTTTTTCCTTTTTAAAATTAAGAAAAGTAATTTTTGGCAAAAAAAGCAAGATAATGTATTATTAAGACTGATATGTTTTTATTAACTCTGTTCTGGGATTAGGAAAGAAAATTTTTCATTAAAAAGTAAATATACATATGAGATATGTAGCACAAATTTGGGTACTAATTATTAATAGCATCCTGAGGTCTTACAAAGTATCAGCCACTCAGAAGGCAAGTAAGATTTCAGTTATTAGTTTGTAGAGACCATGGATCATAATCTTCTTCCAATTATGGGTTTAAATAATGGTTTGAGCAACCATTATTTATCCCAGAGCTATTTTAACTTCAATTTTTGTGATTTATTAGTGTTGGTGAAACAATCTTTTTGGCTTTTTTCGTGTTTTAACTCCACATGGTTAATAATTCTGTACTGTCTGTAGGATGTTGGTGATGGATAGCCAGAAACAACACATTTACTGGTGCAAAATTATTTTAGAATCCAGCTGCAAGTGCTTCTTAATAGCTATCTTAAAGAAGTAGGTTATAAATCTTTCTCTTTTTTAGTTTTAATTACCAAAGTATATGGTGTTACAATAACTTCAGATCCTCTTCCCAAAGACCATGTGCTCCAAGTTCAGGTATTAGCAGTTAAAGAAGGTCATGATTTGGGGAGGTAGCCTTCTTGAAACATCTCATAGATTACCTGCCCAACTAATAGGCAAAATCAATCCAGGATAAAGGATTCAGAACCAATCACTGGAATTTTACCTTTCGCATACATTGTGTCATGGATAAACACATTTTACAAAGCTTTATTGTTTTCCTCTAAGGATTCTTTCCAGGATATCATGCCACATAAGCATCTCCTAGTCATTATTTGCTTTGGCTGGGACAACTTTTCTCCTGCATTATTGCACAAAGACACGTCAATGTTCCCTAAATTTATGTTCCATGTATTTTCCTCCATGTTATCAAAGTCTGTTCTTGTTGTAGGTAATTTTTATAGATTTTTATAGGAATAATATGTTCCTTGCATAAAAAAAAAGAACACATTCTTATCCAGGATCCTCTTCTTCTTGAGCACATCAGAGGATGACAACTCACTCTGACCTCTGACCTCACACTCCCTTTGCACACCAAGCATGATTCTTGGTGGAGAGCTGGAATTTGGCCTAGCTCTACCTGGAGTTCCTTGTAGCTTGGAATGGTTTGGAGTGAGGGAAGAAGATGCATTTCTGGCATTGTCATATAATTCTGTTTTATGTTTTGTTTTTGACTATGAGGTAACTACAATGGATTTCAGGTCTTAGATTTCCCATTTCTGACTCAGACCCTGATAGTCTAGAATTTTTCAACCACTTTTGGCTTTATGACAACATATAAAGCATGCTTCTATAACTACTTGATATTCAGTAATGCCCCTCTCTATCTTTTGTTTGTTTGTTTGTTTTTTCCTGTACAACATATTCAGTCTGACATTGAGAAGACACCCCACCCGGAACACACTAGAATTTAAACAAGCTAATCCAGTTGAAGGGGTGGCTTTCTGGGGATGTGCATTTGGCGCTAATGAATCCCATTGCCAAGAAAGGGCACCCAGAGTGATGCCTTAGGGAAAAAAGTCCAGATGCCTTGATAAGCTATTACATCTGCTTTCTCACCAAAGGGTGTCAGTGTGTCTGCGACTTAGGTCAAAAGAAATCAGTGTGCATATTCGTTCTCCGTTTCTAATGGACTCTTATCTGTAGCCTGAAATTAGCTTACATCTTGGCAGAACGAAGCGCTCCAAACTCAAAGGAAGTTTTTCCAAACATAAAGCACAGGGGGTGGATCTGCATGGATGTCTGTAATACAAACTTGTTTATTGATATTTATTTTTCAGAGCACATAATGTTTTCAGCGTACTTTCCATTCCCAAATGTGTTTCTAAATTATCAGACAGTCGTAAACACTGACTACATGCACATCTATGCAACAGGGCACACCTACTCTTCTCAGTCACTCACTCACTGCCAAATCTTCCCATAAACGAGTCTCCCCAGAGTCAAAAGTCACTGCAAAAACTACTTTAAGACAGGTGAGAATTAGTAAAACAGAGCTGTAGACCCAGCCTGTGGCAGTGAGGGCTGGCAGACACTGTGACTTAGAAGGTGATGACTCGCAACAAGCTCAGTGGAGTTGGCTTGTCCAATACTTGTGGGCTCTACTGAACAACTCTGGTATGTATTTTGTTTCCAAATTGAGTGATTCACCCTTTTTTTCTGTTCAATGTTAAATTGAATAAATAGTGATGTACACAGGTCCTCCTGTGTGTGACATGGTGACAGTGTGTAACTTGAGAAGTTTGTCAGCTTTCAGAATAGGCTTTGTGAAGATGTAATACAAACAGCAGTGAATAGTACTCAGCTGTTGTGCTTTTCCTATAAGCAGCTCAGCCTTTTTAAGAAAGGATGATGACCTACTAAAAAACAAACACTTAAGTATTTATTATGTATTACAACCCCTTCAAGTAACTTAAGGTGTAATGCCATGGCCTTGTGGAAATGGGGAAAAAATATTGCTATGGACCCCCGGTAAATAAAGTGACAGGAGTTGTAGGATCACCCTTTGGCAAAGTACTGTAATGTTCAAACATGCATATGGATGGGGCACACCTACTCTTCTCTGTCACTCACTCACTCATTCCTATGTTCCCCTTCTCTTGAAATTTGTGAAACTGTGTATGCATGGGCCAGCAGGTGGTGCAGTGGTTAAGATGCTGGACTCCCACATGGCTGACTGCAGCTTGCCTCCTGGATCCAGTGGCTTGAAACTCACACTGGGTGCATGTGTGTGCATGCCCAAAATCCTGAAAGGAGAATAGAGGAGAAGGGATTGTGGCCTGGCTATCCTTGCTTGGGGGTGATTTCTCACCTTCTCTCTCTCTCTGTCTCTCTCTCTCTCTCTTGGCAAGCACTCACACCCTAGAGCAAACATCTCTCTCAAAACAAAACAAAACAAAAAACTGTTTTCGGAACTGTAATCAGCTTTTGATATTTCTTAATAAAGGCATTGAAAAGAAAAAAGAAAAAAAAAAAAAAAAAGAAAGAAAAGTCCAGCTTTGATTCCCAGCCCATCTGAAAAGCCAGATGCTGTGGTTTGCACCTGCCGTCAAGGCTACTCAGAGGCCGAGGCAGAAGGATCATGACATAGCAAGATCTTGTCTAAATTTTTAAAAAATAATAATTTTTAAAAGTGTGAGACAAAAACATAATTATTATGTTATAGCTATTCGCAGTTACATTTTTCTTCAGGAGGTCTAAGTAGCAAAGATAACAATATCAACAACCACCACAATAAGAACAGTAACTTCTGCTGCTGAGTCCTTAGGTGCCGGGCTCTCTGCTGAGCTCTCTGCATGCATTACCCCACAACATGCATTTTCCCATGACATGGTTACTCTTCAGATCTCATTTAATGGAATAGGAAACTGAGGTATAGCTTCTTGCCCTATGATCACACACAGAAATGATGGGACCAGTGGGCCAGGGGGATCTAACTCCTACCAGTAATGCTACATGCCTCTTATTAAACCTTGCCTAATGTCTTCAGTAAATTTTGTTAGTAAAAAATTTTAGACCAGATCCTTCTTTGTATGATCAGCCCAAAGCATAGACATTAGCTCAGAGGAGACATTAACTTTCTGCTTTCCAACCAGTCTTCTCATAGAAATGTCAAAGCATCTACCCCACTGCTGACCAAGGGACCACAGGTGCCTCACCATCCTTTGCTTGAAAGCATCGAAAATCTGAGAGCGCTGCAGCTTTTCTTGCTACCTAGCCCACATTCACCGTATCTGGGTAACTCCCATGGTACTGTCCAACATAGCTCATGCTAATCCAAACCAAACTTTTCCAGCCTTCGTTGCTTCAGTCTTCATCCAGAAGGTAATCATTTCTCTCCAAGATTATGGTAACCTAGTGTTCCTAGACTCTTTCCTACCAGTCTTTTCATAGCCTTTCCTAAATACAGTGCCCAAGCTGTCTGTAAACACTGAATGTGCCACACCCTTATCCAGCTTCCACATGTACTCACAGCCCACTGACCTTCACCTGGGAAAACCCGTTATTTCTCTCCTAGTCCTTGCACTTGACTGCTGGGTCTGACCCTCCAGACAAGCAAACAGCCAGACCTCCTAGGGGGGTCCTAGGAGGAGGGCCTATGTTTCTAGAGTCAGGAAGGGTATAGAGGGCTGGTACTGCTTCACTCACAAAAGAAATGCCCAGGGCCTTCTGATTCTGAGCTTCAGTTTCAGCTTTTTAATAGGATGCCTCTTGGGGGAAATTCCCACAATTGCTTCTTCTCCGTGAATATGGTTAGTGGTAGGGATGAACTATTCGGGTGTCCTGAGCAGAACCTCAGGAACATCTCAATATGTTCTTCATTCCACAGTCTGTCTTTTCACACCTCTGAAATCTAGCACCTCTTTTTCACCACTATCTTGTTTAGACTGTAATGGACTCTTAATTGGACCACTGTGGTATTCTGTTAGATGACCTGTGTGCCTTTAGTTTCTTAGTATCACTATATAGGCCTCCAGTGATCTTTCTACAACATAAACCTAATTATTTCACCCATACTCCCTACAGAAAAGTAGAACAAAACACTGTTCCAGGCATGGCACTCAAGACTCTTCATGATCTGTCCCAGGTTACTTTCTGGTATCATCCAGAGTCACCTGGCCCACCAAAGTGAGTGTGACCCTGCAGTACATCACACAGTCCTGGTCCATGTTCCGACTTACTCTGGTGGTTTTGCATTTTGATGTCTTTGCCAAGCTGTGCAGTGCCCTCCCCAACCTCCTTCTATCTTACCATTACACTTACTTTCACTTTCTTTTTCTTCTTTTAAAATTTTTCCTAAAGGCTACATGCTCTTGCCTGAGGGAAACACACACATACGGAGAGAGAGAGAGGGAAGCGGAGAAAACACCCCACCTAGGGGATGGCCACACCACAATCCTTTCTCTTCCATTCTTTCAAAATTGGGCACACATGCTCCCACACCAAGTGTGCTTTTCAAGCTGTTATGTCTGGGACTTGAACCATGTATTCAGCCATGTGGAATCTAGCTGCCTTCACCACCACTACTAGCTATACCCAATTCCTCTGTGAAACATACCTAACCCCTCTGCAGTCCAATTGACTGGGCATCTTGATGGTGTGTTCACATAATCTGGGGACAGTGTTTATCATACCATACCGTGATTCTTTCTTCCTAATTCTGGCTTTAACCTATATTGTATTTACCACTCAATTTAGGGTACATCAGTTTTTTTTTTTCCCCCCTAATAATGATAGTATTGGGGCTGGATGGTCACTCAGCCATAAAACAGGAGTCTGGCCCACATGGGAAGCTTTCTGGTTCTTGTCTGGAGATCTCCCTGAGTATGCAGCTCACACGGCCATGATGCAGAGCTTGCTGAAACCAAGGGTAGATGGCGACATAAAGACTCAATTGGGGTCTCTCTCTCTCTCTCTCCCTCTCTCTTTCTCTCTCTCTGTCTCTCGCTTTCATGGTGGAAATAAATAAGTAAACTTTTAACTAATATTAATAGTAGTACTAATAACAACAAAAATATTAACTAATATTTCATGAGTGTTTCCTAAGTGGCAGCCAATATTTTATACTCTTCATATGCACTAACTCACTTCATCTTTATAATAACCCATAAAGTAGATACACGCTTGTCCCATTGACAGTTGAAAAAACAGAGATTATGAGAGGGTAAATAAGGGACCAGCAGATGGTGTAATGGTTACGTTGCTGAACTCCCACATAGCTGACTTGTGGTTTGAGTCCCAGACCTGGAGACTTAAAACTCACACCAGGCATGCATGTGTGGGTGCCCAAAATCCCAAGAGGAGAATGAAGGAGAAGGAATTGCAGCATGACCATCTCCCCTAAGGGATGATTTCTCGCTCTCGCTCTCTCTCTCTCTCTCTGTCTCTCTGGCAATTGCATGGCAAAAATCTCTTTTAAAAATTAAAAAAAAAAAAATTTTAAAGAGAGAAGGTAAGTAATCTGTCTCAGAATTACAAATAGGGGCCCAGCCCCATAACCTAGTGACTAAGAGAACAGAATCCCACACAATCAACCACAGTTCAGATTCCAGCCCCAGTGACTTGCAAAACACGTCAGGCCTGTGTGCTTACATACCCCAAATCCTGACAGGATTAAGAAGTGGAGGAGAAGGGATTGCAGAGTGACCACATCCCCCTTTTGGAAAAGCTTCTTTCTTCTCTCCCTCTCTCACTCTGTGACAAGTGCAGGAGCCCTTTGGCAATTTATTTTGAAAAGTTCCTAAGATAGGGAATGTGAGATGTGAATTTTGGACCCGTGCAGCCTGGCTCCAGGGTATACTCATATCCACTGTGCATGCTGAAATGATGGAATGAACCAAGATGAATTTTTCCACTTACTTTAGCTTATTTCCCAAACAAATTGAAAATCTTTGGGTTATTAATTGCATTAGATGAGTTTTGGTCATACACAAGCTCCAGTGGTATTTATTCAATGATATGGGCTGGAGGAGGGTGCAGATTCGGGCTCCCGAGTGACGGTGCCATGGTGACACAACAGTCTCCAGCCCGGGGTGAGTGTCTTTCAGACTCCTCCATTGTCAAGCTGTATTTATGTGCTCAATATCCAGTCACTCTTTCCTTACTGAAAATGTCATTTTTTACACTTGGCTATCAAATACAGTTCTTAGACAAAATGATTTCTCCTCCCCCACCACCCAGCCCCCGTCAGCAGGGGGGGGTCAAAAGAATCAAAACCGCACCTAAGACTATTGGAATTCACACAATGAAACTAAGCCCTAGTAATATTTCACTGCCTTTCCAGAGGTGCTGAGTGATAAGAATCAGAATGGATTTTGTTGGCTTTAATGGGAAAAGCAAGCCTTTTGTTCATTACTAACCTCACTTTCCCTCTAAGAAAAACCCAACTTTGGAGCATTCTTTTTGGCTATGGAAGGCACCAGAGCATCCCGAGATTTTAATGTATCTAATAAAACTCACCAAAGAATGGAAGTGCGATAGAAACGAAGGTGCATTATGGTGCTCAGGAGATGCGCTTTGCTCTGAAGACAGAGCTGGATGCTCACTGCAAATGAGGGACCCAGAGTGAGATGCTAGATGTTGAGGCCCAGCTGGGAATAGGGCAAAGCTGGCTTTCATTTCCATTTGCATACCATAGAGGCAGCGCTCAACTGGCTTAAAATTAAAAGGTACATCAAGAATGCAAAACATCATATAAAATTTTAACCAGCGTTTTTAGTTGCTTTTTCATTCTTTACTGGTTCTTTGTCTATATTTTTAAGACATTTGCTTGGGCTTTGTACTTTTTTGTTTTAAGAATTATTTAATTTTATATATTATTATTACTATTATTATTTTTCAATTCACCAGAGAGAGACAGAGAAAGAGAGAGAGAGAGAGAGGGAAAGTGAGAAAGTAAGTCACCAGGTATGGGACTCAAACCACAGTCAGCCAGGTGGGATTCCAGCACCTTAATCACCAGGCCACCTGCTGGCCCCAGGCCTTGTACTTTTTATCCATCCAGTTTTGACTTTCTTTTTCTAAGTTTGCACATACCTTTACTGAACATACCTACCTGCACCTGTTCATAAAAATGTAGTCTTTTCTTTCTCTCTTTAGTGTTTCCTTTTTGCCTTTCATTCCTTATACTCAGCTCTACCCTCTCCCTTTCTTCCTCTGGCTCTTCAGACAACTTTCTCTCCTTCTGGTTTCTCACTTCACTAGCCTACCATTAATTATAATAATCCCAAGCAGGGACGCTTGGTCCTCCCTTAATTGGAATTGATATTTTCCTGTAATAGCGGAAACCCTCGTTGTGTTCTGGCCACTCTCTGTGGCTCCACTGTGGTGGTGGCTGCACAGTCAAGGACTGCCTGGTGCAAAACTAAAGACTCAGAGGATTTATCTCTGAGATTAATGAGAGTGAGCATGGTATGACTAAGTCCTGGTCCTACTAATAAAAAGTACCAATATTAGTAACAATAATATTGACATTAGCTGCTAACATTTCTTATGAGTTTACCGTGTACCAAAGTCCTAAGCTAAACACTTTATGAACGTTTTCTCATTTAATCATCACCACAACCTTGCAAAAGAGGTATTATTATTACTGGATCCATTGTACTGGTGAGAAAACGGAGATCAGGACATGTAAAGGGTACAGGTCACACAGCAAGTGAGAGCAGTCACGTGTCTCAACCTATGCAGTCTGACTCCATACCACCCTATTTCTATCTGGGATTTGTGATCCTTCAACAACCACAGAGTAGTCTTGACATCCTCAGACTCTAGCAAGGGCTGGCATATAATATAGAGCACTGGTTTGGTCAGCATGGCTAGGTATAACCAGACAGATGAACAAAGGTGGCCCAGGAGTGCCACAGACAGCAGGAGGCCACAGAAGGGCTCTGTCTGGTTGGAGGAGTATAGGTACTTCAGTCCAAGTCAGTAAAAACGTTAAGTGAGAAGGACTCTTAGACCTAGGAAGAGCAACATGGTAGAGGGCTAAGGTGGTGATCAGAAAGGGCGAGCAGTGCTCGGAAGTTTAGGAAAGGAGATAGGGTATCGCAGGTGCCTATGGTGGCCAGCATGGCCCAAACCACCAGCCTGGAGATTGGAGGGGAAGGAGGAGCACTGGCAGGTCAGGGCATGGCCAAAACTAGAGGACAATCCGGGGTATTAGGTCTTGGAAACAAGGACAAGTCTAGTTACTAGGCTTCGGAGGCTCTGCTGGGATCAGATGAGCAGAAAGGGTAGGTGTTATAGAGCCTTGGTTTTCACCCAACAAGGTCAGACTTTATCCTGTATACATGTGATGTCACCTGGAGAGCTGCTCCAGTACACATGTGGTATGCTACAGTTACAATAAACTGGGCTGGCATCATGTCATCTTTCTAATAATCTCTCCAAAGCCCTGGGTGTTGGAATGATCCTTTATGCACAAAAGTGAGTGAATGCAAGGTTAGCCTACAGTAATGTCACTTTTACTTGGACTTCCTTTATCGAACAGGAGAGTAAGAGATACAGAGGCAGCCAGCACGTTGGCACAGCCCTGGGGACATCGTGTGAATATGCCATGCCTGTCAATATCAGTTTATCTCTCACAATCAAGAGAGGACAGACAATTCCCCACAGGGACAATGGGAGCTGGTCTGAGGGTGTGCAGGGGTGAGGCAAAGAACAACTCTGTGTTATTGTACAGCCATCTACGCTGTTTATATTTCCTTATTTTGTTATTCATTGTATATTTTATTATATTCCTATGCTGCATATGTATGCAGGCATACATTTGTATGAATGTGTATAAATGCATACATGTGTATACATGTATATGCATGTATAAATGTATACATGCGTCTATATGTATACATGGCACAGCAAAATAATAAAATATACATTATAGAACAAAATAATATATATATATGAGAGGACTTCAAAAAGTTTATGAGAAATGGAATTAAGGAACAAGTTTATATGGGTGCAAAACAATTAAAATCCATGCAGTTTTTTCATAATATACATTTTCTATAAACTTTTAAAGACCCCTTATATTTATATTATAAATTATAATTATATAATATATATTATGTAACTATAATATATTATATATATTATAATTATATATTTATATGTCTATTATAAATCTGAGGGAAAAACGTGTATTAAATTTGACTATCAGGTTATTAGTCCCACACTCTGTTTGGTCACTGCCAGAAAATCAAGGCATTCTAAATGGCAGATTTAAGAATTAAAAAAAATAAATAACAGTGATCGTAACCAAGGACCGTTTAATGTGGTCGTAAAGAGGGCCATACACCTCTCAAGAAGCATGATAATGCAGTAAATGTTAGGCTTTCCAGGGCCAGTGGAGATGCCAAGACCTCCAGTTAAGATCAGAGTATTCCATCACACTCTGTTGAAGGAGGCAGGGAGCCAAGTGAGATTTTGAACAAAAGTAGCAAAAATCACAAGTGAAAGAAGGCCTCCTGCTTACATGCCTTACCTTTGTAGCACTTAAACTGAGAATTTCCTTCTTCCGTGCTCATTAAACCTCCCAAGCTGTGAGGGCCAGGACCGTACCTATGTCATTCATCATTTGCCCCTGGAGGAAATGACTTTCATGGTGGCTCTTCTTCCTCAAGCCACCTAAGATTTTCCATCAGCCCTAGGCCAAGCCCCAGGAGCAGGTCTGGCCCCAGGAACAGCCTGCCTTGGATGGGGTGAGGGGTGCTCTCATTCCCGGTTGGACCTCTAAGATGCTTTTCCCGAGTCCCACATCACACTGGAGAGCTTCGTCCTCTGCCCTCATTCCTCAGTTCCACTCAGCTGCCAAGATTTAAACACTATAAATGTGGGAACCAGCAGTTAGCGTAATGGCTATGTCGCTGGACTCCCATGTAGTCGACCGCGGTTCGCGTCCCGGACCTGGTGGCTTAAGACTCACGCCGGGCGCGTGTGCGTGCGTGCCCAAGATCCTGAGAGGAGAATGGAGGAGAAGGGATTGCGGCGTGACCATCCCCCCTGGGGGGTGATTTCTCGCTTTCTGTCTCTCTGTCTCTCTCTGTCTGTCTGGTGAGCGCACGCGCCCTATAGTGAAAACCTCTCCAAAAAAAAAAAAAAAGAATGAAATGTGGACCCCTCCAGAGGGCCTTCCCAGTTACCTGGAGGCCAAAAGTTTAGCATGCAATGAAGTTACTCATGCCACCCCCTCAGAGATGAGCTACTAGGGTCTAGAGGACCCTAAATTTTGAACGGCCAGGGTATTGTAAACAAGTGCTTCTTCACTGTCACCATTCTTCTTTTGCAAACTAGCTCTTATGCCTGATGAGTGGCTTTGACCTCCCCTCCTCGACCCAGAGGACAGGACTGGAAAATGATTAAAGAGTGTTTATGAGGCTAGATCTGCAGCTAAGGCTGGAGCTGAGGGTCTTGCAAATGTGCCTTTCACGGGAAGGACTCTGGCCGAGTTTGAGCCAGCCGCCCTTCCCCCCACCTCCTCCTTGTGCCCCCCAAGACACAAGCAGAGATGCGCTCTCCAGGCAGAGGAAGTTCAAGCTTCTGGGCCCCTCACTTGCTCTGGTCCTTTCAAGGCACTGGGAAGAATCCCAGCGCTGAGTTCCCATGGTCCTGTGTTTTTCTAGATTTGCACAAGAAATATATTTTAAACACAACTGAGTTCAATCACTGTCTCTTTCTGCTAAGCTTCCCTTTCTTGTACTTCCCCTGGCCCAATGGCACTGGGGTGGCTGTGGGCATTTTGGAGGCTCCAACAGGTGCTGGAAGCTGCACTGGCAATGCATTTTATGCAGACTGAGTCAGATATTGGAGGGAGCTGCAGCCACTTCTGTGCATGGAAACATCACCCCTGGCCATCCTGGGGTAACAGAGGCTTCCTGGAATCATCCACAGGCAGAATTAAATGCAAACGTCTCCTGTGGAAGCTGGCCTCCAAAGTCTGGGAGTTGTGGAGGAAAAACAAGGTTTGAAATGCATTGAGCCCGAAGCGAGTCTGTGGAAAATTCTCCCAGTGAGAAGATGTGTAAAATTTGGTTTTCATCGATGCCCTGTCAAAATGGAAATTCAGGGACGTATTCAGTGAGGAAGCATGTACACTGATAAGCGCACCGTGAATTGTTTATGAGAATCGCGTGAAATGAAATGTATCAGGAATCTTGCATTTGCCGGGCATTCCCCCACAGCAGTACTATGCACTGCTAGCATGGCTGTGTAAGCAAGCATGCTTTACTCCTCCCAGCTATCGGTAACTGTGATCAATCTTGCTAGAGGAAGACTGCCTTATCTCTCTGTTCTCTCTCCTCCAAAATCATTCTCCTATAAAGACAGCATCAAAGTATGCAGACAAAAATTACAGGGGAAAAGTGTAGCAGGTGTAGCAGGCCATTAATGAAAACATTATGTTTTTTTTTTCTCAATTTTGAGATGTTTATTCTATATGCCAACTTTCAAAAATATTGGATTTTGACCAGCCTGTGGTGGAGCCATAGCTTTCTAGACTGTAGTACTGGAAGCCACATGGCCGGCAGAGGTGTGGACCCTGAGCTCAGTCACCCAGTCACATGCACACATGTGTCCATACCCAAGATCCTGATGAACTGGAGTATTGGGGGAAGGGGATCATGGTGGGCCCAACCTTGATGAGGATGCTTCTCTCTCTCTCTCTTTCTTTTGTGCATGCACGCAGTCTTTTTTGTGAATAAAAAATAAATAAAGCTTTTATTAAGTATGTTTGTTTTCGTCATTTATTTTCTCCTTCTAAAAGTCGCTTTCATTCCCAATTGTGTATTTGTGTCTTTATATTATTTGCTTAAAGAGCACCTTCAAGTCGTATCAGCTCAGGCTCCACACCCTAGATGCCCTCCGGCATCAGTGAGTATCTGGACAGAGGTTCAGTTTTCTCTGCCTCGGGGAGCCCGCTCCACGCTGGAGCCATTCCCAGGGCAGTTTGGTCAGTGGGTCGTGCAAGAGCACCAGGTTGCCTTTCTTCTAGAATCAGAGCTACAGAGATCTGTTCCCTGGTAGCTCCTATCCCAGGTCTCAGAGCCCCTGCTCTTGGCGGAAAAGACAAGATCAAAGAGCTGTTGATGTTTAGTCTCTCCAGCTGAACAAGTTGTGGCTTTCTGCCACAACTTTGCACAGATTCACATCAGGTTTGGAACAGCCTATCTGACACACAAGACTATCTCGTCTCTTCTGCAGCAGGGTGTTTACCAGATTTTTGTTTTCTTCAACAGAGTTGGTGTGGACCTGGAAGAAAATCTGAAGGAGGAACCCTCTTCACACCAGGCAAGTCAAAGAAGCCAATGCGTAGGATACAGAGATAGGAGAGCTTCTGTTCCGTTGAATGTTCCATTGAATGTTCCATGCTTTTCCAGCATGGGGCCAGGGAGTTCATGCTAAATGAAGCTACCTCTGCTGAATTAAAAAAAAAATAGATGACCATAAAATAGGAATTCAGGATAACTTTCAGCTTACAACTAATGTGTACTCACAGCCCCTCTGTAGTAGCAGGAGGCCTAGAAATTACAACTTAGAGGCAAGACCATGGCATTTGGTGCCAGGACCCCATGGTTGCAATTCCTGCCCAGCAACTTGCTAACTTTGTGATCTCAGTGAAACTTACTCAAAGCGTGTCCAATGTCTGTCGTACACACAACAAATAGACTTGTTTCTCTTGCATGGTTCTTATTAATAAGGTCAAAGTGTATGAAACAGGCCAATGACAGTGAAACTGTCTGGGTGATTCATTCTTATCTTAACAAGCAACAATTAGCTACAGAGTCAAAATCTTTTGGGAAAATTGTTCAGAACATTGTGTTGTTCCCTCAAGTATGGGAAATGTATTCTCCAAATTCTAAACTGGAACCTGACATCAAGTAGAATATGTCATTGGCAATTTCACGTTAACCATTTTTAACTTCAAACAAATGTGTGGAAATTTTAGACCTTTTACTAGGCAGACACGATAGGCTAAGACTATAAATAAGCGATGTTGCTTAATGGATTGTGTTGTGCACATATTTGGAATTGAAGAGGATCTTTCTCTTAGTTTATGAGGGTTTTTTTCCTATTATGCCATCGATGAGGCACAGCTGTTTAGCATACTCGGGCAAGATGCTGCTTTCCTGGTTCCACAGATAAAAAGAAGGAAGAGGCTGGTCCTCTGCAGAAAAGCCTGGGAAATTAAGTTGGTGAGGATCCTGGCTCTCGTGTACTTTGAATCTTTTTGTCACATCTGTTCCAAGCCCAGGCTGTGCTGCTTTCACAGATTTCATTAGCCAGGAAACACCCCTAACCACAGGATTGAGCACAGCAGGAATGTTCGAGGCCCTGAGATTAGGGCAAGCCTGTGACCTTAGAAAGAGATCGAAGCCCATCTCCTTACGTTGGTGGGCAACCATGAGTAGTCAGTAATGTCTGTGGTGGCTGATTTTTAAAAAGCAATTTCATCTTGCATAGGTCAAATAATCCATCCTCCTACCTTCAAGCAAAACTTTTATCTAAATTTTATCTTTCTCTTACACCTTTTTCTTTAACAGGAAAAAAAAAAGTTAGAATAAGACAATTCATCAAAGAGAAACCACTATAGTCCTCTCACTGTCTAATAATTTACAGTCACATATAATTATTGGTAAAAAGAAAATTCTATCTTAACTCCTTTTACAATTTAAATATGCTTTACGTTAGTTACTTCAGGTGGTGGTTTACAACAAAGCTCACCATTGTCACTCAGTAATAACTCTTACCTTAAGCTACAATGGCAGTAAAAGAATGGCACAGCATAGAGCAGTAAAAGCTCTGTGATGTTTGGATCTTGGGCAAGGTTTTTACATGTCTGATTCTGTTTCCCTGTCTGTAAAATGTGTATGATAAGAATGTCCTCCTCTCCAGGCTCTTATGACAATCTAGGGAAATTAGCTTGATGAAAATTACCCAACTTAATTAACATAAAGTCATCCCATTTTATACAATATCTGAAGTGCTTTAACTACTACAGTTAATAAAATCATAATACAATATTTTCAAGAATTTTAAAATCTAGGGACCAGCAGTTAGCGTAATGGCTATGTCGCTGGACTCCCACGTAGTCGACCGCAGTTCGAGTCCCGGACCTGGTGGCTTAAAACTCACGCCGGGCGCATGTGCATGCGTGCCCAAGATCCCAAGGGGAGAATGGAGGAGAAGGGATTATGGCGTGGCCAACCCCTCTGGGGGGTGATTTCTCGCCTTCTATCTCTCTGTCTCTCTCTGTCTTTCTGGCAAGCACATGTGCCCAATAAGAAAAAACCTCTCAAAAAAAAAGGAAAAAAAAAAAAAAAAAGAACTTTAAAATCTAGAATCTAGTAATAGATATAAGTAAAAGCAGGAAGTCCAAGCAAGAGAGGTAAGAAAAATCACGAATAAATAGAACATAAGGACTTACCTACTTGCGGTAGTAAAACCACAAGTAAGCTTGCTGTTAACCAAAGCGGGAGTGGGGGATAGAAATATCCTAAATTTTATCATTAAAGGGAAAAGTCATACCTTCTCAATTGGCACAAAACCTCACAGGACTCTCTGTGTTAAAAGCAATTTCTCATTTGGGGTCTTCTGTAGTGAATACAGGAAGATCTGTTCAGATCGCATTGCTGTACTAGCGTTCAGTAACTAGCACTATAATTTACATGGTTCCTACTGAACTGATATGCTATTCACAGTCATGTCCAAAAACCAGAGTAGGTCATTTCAGAAAGACGTCTTCTCCACACGCTGGGATAATTCCTCATTGTCAAGTACAGGAAACAGTGGGCTCAGACCGGAAGTAACAAGCCACAGTGTCTGTGCAACTGCCAGTTGACCCAGACGGTTTTTTCTGGTACTTTCCAAACCAACGGTCAAGACTCTCTCTACCCTCACTTCATGTGGCAGCACCTTTATTACGAACATCTGTTACTCCGTTGAGTTTCAGAGCAAGCCCTAACTCTTAGGAGGATTTTGCAAGTTTCACTTGATTTGAATTTATTAAACTGGTTTCTATTAACAAAAAGGATAAACTTTGCACACCAGTCAACCTTAAAAAAAAAATTCCATCTTACTTACCAAAAGCTAAAAGTTTTTTAGGTAATTATAGTCACCATGGATCATAGACTCTCAAAATCAAAATGAAACATTATTACAAGGACATGTTTTTAAAGGAATTTCCTGCTTCTCTGTTTGTGGAATATAAAATAATCTTTGGGACTATGAATGTGTAGATGTAACTAACTAGTTATGTCACGATTTTCCTTTTTGCCTTGTAACACCTTGAGAACACAAACGGCGTTACGCTCTTATTTGTGCCTGGTACAGACACGTTGGAGAGCAAGCTCCATATGCAGGCGTTAAACTTTAAACACATGCTCTGTGCAAACATGCTACTTTGAGAAATGGAACGTATTGCAGTTGTGAATCTTATGTCTTCTTACCATGAAAAAAAAAGAAAAAGAAAAGCACACACACACACACAGAGAGAGAGAGAGAGAGAAAGAGAGAGAGAGAGATACCCTTCCCCTCAATTAAGAAGTTTTCTTTGTAATAGTTTTCTTATCCTTGAATGCATACCTTTTCTGAGTATGGGAGACTCTCTGGAATATCACCGTCAATCTTTTTATAGAAAATTCCTGCTTCTCAAAAAGGACCTTTGGAGACCAGCAGATGGCATAATGGTTGCTGGACTCCCATTCAGTAGACCACAGTTCAAGGTCTGGACCTAACGGCTTAAAACTCACACTGGGCATGTGTATGTGCATGCCCAAAATCCCAAGAGGAGAATAGAGGAGAAAGGATTGTGGCGTGGTCATCCCTCCTGGACGGGTAGGAGGGCGTGATTTCTCACTTTCTGTCTCCCTTTCTCTCTCTGTCTTTCCAGAGTGCACACACCCTATAGCAAAAATCTCTCTCTCAAAAAAAAAGGAGGGGGGGAACGTTTGGGACTGCCTCCTTGACTAGTAACTGGAGGAGCCAGGTCCCACATGGCTGACCAAGCAGTTCAAGTTCCACCCAAGTGGCTTGAAAAACACACCAGGTGCATGTGTGTGCATCCCAACATTCTGAAGGATGGAGAAGGGGAGGAGAGGGGATTGCAGCATGATCACACCCCATGGGAGGGTGCTTTCTCCCTCCCTCTCTCTCTGTCTTTCTGTCTCTAGAGAGCATGTGCACCTAATGGCAATTGAAAAAAAGGTTTCAGTATTACTTCTTTTTCCCTTTTGCCATTTCATCTTAATAATCCTAATATTTGTTGAGCACTTACTATTACTGTTTTGAACCATGTTAAGAACAATATTAGTATTGTTCTAAGTATCTTATATGTGTTATTTCACTTAACTCCCTATATAACCCTGAGTAGGCACTGTTAAATTCTGCTCGTACAAGTAAGGCAATTATATTCAGCGAATACAATTAACTCTCCCACGAGCATATCAAAGGAAGTGGAATTGGCACCCAAACAATTTGGTTCCCAAACATCTTCTCTTTACTGGAATATATGCATGTCTTCAATCATTCACACAAGTAATTATCAGCACCTACCCATATAGGCACTGAGCTAAATGTGAGGAGGATTCAGCAGTCACCTTCCGTCTTCACCCTCGCAGAGCTTACACTCTAACGGGAGACACTGATAAGAAGGTAAACAACTATGTATGGTAAATTCAGAGAGCAATTATAGTAAAGCACGTAAGGGAGACCAATGGGAGGGGAGCTACTGGCCAGCAAAGGGACATGAAGAAGCAAGCAAAGGAAGATCAAGGGGGAATGGTCCAGGCGGAGGATACAGCAAGGATGAAAGCCTTTATACCCCAAGACAGTCAGGAAGACCGGTGTGGCTGGAGCCAAGGAAGCGTGGTGGGAGCTGATGGACATGAAGTGGGGAGATTTACAGAGGCAGATCGCTGGCCATGTTGCTGAGTATGATTTTATTCTAGTGTAATGGGCCCCTTCAGCAGTTTGGAACTTGGAAGCAATAAAATAAAATTTTGTTGTTTAGGCCCAGCCATGGTGACAGGGATGTTAACACACTGCTGCCCCACAGGCTGAAGCCACATGGGAAACCCAGGTTCGATTCTAACCTGACTCAAAGCCCAGCACAGTGGTACATGCCTGTAATCCCAGCCACGGGAAGGCTGAGGCAGGAGCATGGCAAGCTCCTGGCCTGGCCAGTACAGCAAGACTCTATCTAAAGAGCCAGAAGTGGTGGTGTGGGCCTGGGGTGCCAGCTTTTGGGGAGCCTGAGCAGGATTATGACAGAGCAAGACCCTGCCTGGTTTAAAAAAAAAAAAAAAAGTTTTTCTCCCAACTTTATCCTGCCAATCATTACCATGAGGCTACTTTTCATTTTTTTCTAACACAATTATATCTTTTACTATTATGATTTCTCTTCATGTTAAATGCCAGTTTTCTTTTGTTTCCAATAGTCTCTTCATTGAAATTCCATTTGGTTGTCTTTTATGCTTGCGTGTAACCTGGGTAGATCAGTTCTGGTCACTGCAGCTCAAGACAGACAGAGCAGAGCTGAGAAAGGTCCAGAGAAGGGCAACTTTAATAACTGAGCAGAGGGAGCTGCTGCCAGAGCAACGGGAATGAAAAGGATTGGGATTTCTCTATCAGAAAGACTATAGCTAAGAAAGGACACAGCAAAGTATCTGTCAAAATACAAAGGGTGTGAGTAAGGTGAACGGAGACTTGTTTGCCAACTACCAGAAAACCACAACCTGGAATGGCTTTGAAACCTGGCAAAGGCCACTAGTGAAGAATAAAACTATTTATTCTTCTGCACAATTGATACTTCTTACCTAGGGTCATTCAGAGTTGTAGGGGTTGGAAATATAAGTAGGCTCAGGAGGAAAAGAGATTAATTAGCAGATGGTGGTGTCATCTGGCTCATTTAATAACATTTTTTATTGTGAATATTTTCCAACAGTCCTAATACATTTACAGAGCACAGAATAATATGTCCCACACACCCATCCCCCTGACTGAACAATTATCAACATGTTTCATGCTTGTTTTGTCCTTCATTCTTCTCCAGTTAGAGTTGGTCTCGTAGAATGTAAATTCCATGCTACGCTCTCAGACATTTCAGAATAATGAGGAAGAAGAAGTGGAGGAAGATGGTGACTGCAATTTAATGAACACTTTTTATATGTTTTGAATACAATATTAAAATCACCTTTAACCCTCACTTTGACCAGCCAAGATACTCATGACCTCGTTTTATAAATGGTGAAACTTAAATTCAAAGAACTAACTTTCCCCAGACAACAAACCAGTTATGTATAGAGCCAGGACTACAAGCCAAAGCCATTTCAATCTCGCCATCAAGCTGTTCCACATCATCCATGGGCAATTGTACGGTCTGTGAATGGGGTCTCCGTTCCTCCAGTAAGGTAACCTGTCAGTCAACATGTGAACTATCACTTTCTCCATTATTTCTGGCCAGTCTAACTTCCCAATGCTATTAAAAATGTGAAGTATATTATTTCTAGTGACTAGAGTATATACCTCACTTTCTATTTTGATTATCTCAATGTGAAATCCTTCCCTTCGGCCATACCCAACAAGCTCTGTTGAGCCCCTGTCTAGACATCGTTTCCCTGCTATGATACATGTCATTCTTCATTCTCGGTGCAGAAGGCTCTCCTGCCTTCCATTAGAAGGGGCCCTAACTTCCTATCCCTGCTTGTTACTTCCTGCCAGCATTAGTTAAGTTGCCAACCATTCTAAAGTTCTTATTCATGCATTCCAGACAAGGCAAAGGCCCTGAGGCAGAAACATGCCCAGCCTGTGGAGAAATAGCAAAGATGCCAGTAATTCTCGAGTGAGCCGTAGGGAGCACTACAAGATACCCATCAGTCAGAGATAGAGGCAGGACCCAGACTGCCTCAGCTATCTTCTGCGACATAACACTGTGTAATAAACACATGTAAAACCTCAGCGGCATGAAATAATAAAGACTTGTTTATCTCCAAGTCTGTGGAAATCAGCCGCTCTAAATTAAACTTGTTCATCTCTCTGCTCAAGGTTGGTTATGTAGCTTTTCTTATCTTAGCTGGGCTTGCTCAGATGTCTGGGGTTGGACAGCTATTGGTTGAACTAGGAGAGCCTTACTTAGGATGACACAGGTGACTCAGCTGTGCTCCATATCCTTCTCATCTCCATCTTGGAACCAATGGGCTGCTGTGGGCGTGTCTTCTTCCTGGCAATGACAATGGGCAAGGATAGAAGCAAAAACACTTAAGGATTCTTGAGGCATAGCCTCAGAACTGACATATTGGCACTGCCGTTGCTGTCTATTGACCAAAGAAAGTTACAAGGCCAAACTAGAATACAGGTGTGTAAATAGACAACTCCTGTTTGTTCAAAAAAAAAAAAAAAAAAAAAAAAAAAAAAAAAAAACTGCAGTTACATAGAAAAGGTCACTGATACAGGGAAGGATAAAAATTTGGGACTTCTAACACAATTAATCTGTCATATATTGGGTAGTCAGAAAAGTCATGATACTTTTTTTTTTTTTTTTGGAGAGGTTTTTGCTATAGGGCACGTGCGCTCGCCAGACAGAGAGAGAGAGACATAGAGATAGAAAGCAAGAAATCACCCCCCAGGGGGGATGGCCATGTCTCAATCCCTTCTCCTCCATTCTCCTCTCAGGATCTTGGGCATGCACGCACACGTGCCCAGCGTGAGTTTAAGCCACCAGGTCTGGAACTCAAACCGCGGTCGACTACGTGGGAGTCCAGCGACATAGCTATTACGCTAACTGCTGGTCCCAAAAGTCATGACACATTTTTGCGCAAGCAAAGCATAGAAAACGTATCATGATTTTACCAGCAACCTAAGAAATCATTTGGACGAAGATAAAGAGTTTGAGCCTCATATTACTCTGTAACATTTCAGATGTTTCAAATATATTGAAATCTAGTTTAAGGTTCCAATTGGTCTATTGTGGTGATATTCCATGGGTACTTGGGAAAATGTGTATGGTAGAAACTGTCTCAGTACCATGTCAAACAACTGACGAATACTGTTGGTGCAGCACTCAGTAAGTGTTAGTTATGCCAGTTGATTTTATTTATTTATTTATTTTGGTCTACTTATTTTATCGGTTACTAATTAACCCTCTAACTATAATTAGGATTTTTCTATTTCTCTCTCTAGTTCTGTCAGATAGTGCATGTATTTCAAAGTTTTTCACTGGATATAGAATTTTGGTTTTACGGTTATACTTTCTTTTAGCACTTTGCAACTGCATTCTGGTGTTTTCTGGTGAAAAGTCAGGATCATTTTTATTGATATTTTCAAGTGCATCTCCATTTTCTTGTGCAGTATCCAATCTTAAGTCAATGTTGTGAAGTTTTTAGTCCATAGATTGCACTTCTGGGTTTGAGGATTTCCATGTCTCTTTTTTTTTTTTTCTAGTTTATATTTCTGAAATCTTCATTGGTGTACTCATTGCCTCCATATTTTTCTTTAAATTCTCTAGCATTTCTGTAGATGTTTAAAAACCTTGCCTGTTAATTCTGCCATCTAAGTCATTTCCAGTTCTGTCTCTATAGATGAGCTTTTCTTTTGGCTATAGCTCCTACTTTCCTGCCTTTTCTCGGAACTAGGAGTTTTTATGAAATGCCCAATATTGTGAATATTATGTTGTATGGAGTTGGATTATCTATAAAGTATGTTAAATTTTAATCAGTTGACATTTAAAAAATCCTAAGTCTTGATTTTATGCTTGTTATGACTATTATATTTTCCCTTTTTTCCTTAGTTTCAGGGTGTGATCATTATTCTAAAATATTGTTTTTACTCATAAATTCATAAAGCATGCTTTTTTCTGAGATCTCAATGAAAAAGCTGACTTTCGACTTTAGCTGAGCCAAACTCCCATGTTCCCCAGCACTATGTGATCCTAATCTCTCCATTTATCTCTCAAGTTCCCAACAGCTAGTGTACATACACAGGTTAGTTCTCAGCCAAGGACCTGAAGAAAATATTTACACAGACTTCCTGATGCCCTCTCTGCCCAGGTCCTTCTTTTGTACACTGCCTTCTGATCCCAGCCTCTTCAGCAACACCCCAACTCCCACCTGATCCTCAGCTCAGGGAGACTTTTGTTCTCTGGCTGGACCTACCTCTTTGTACTTCAACTGGGAAAGGACTTCTAGGCAGAAAGTCAAGAGAAATACATGGCTCACCTCACTTGTTCCCTTTTCTCGAGAATTATAGTCCTTTGTTGCCTACTACGAAATGACTGAATCTTATACATACGTTTATGATATGTATTTTATCAAGGCCAGCCATTATGTATTTTGAAAGTGATTTTGAAGTAGTTTTGTAGGGAAAAACTCTTTTGGTGTTGTGTTATTGTCTAATACATACATAATGCTATATAATGAAATCACAACTCTAAATGTGAGACTCTGATCTTTACTCTGTTGATTGTGGTTCTGGGTGCTCTCATTAGGGGATGACATGAGCCAAGATCCTCCTGTTTCAAGGTGTATTTTCCATTAGGAAATGTGTGTGTGTGTGTGTGCACGCGCGTGCGCACTCGTGCGCATGTGTGTGCTCATATATATTTAAGAGTTATTAGACTGGCTAAATTATGATACAAATCAGGCATTACTTAAGAATACTGTGAAGCAGTTGATGTGAATGTTCTCCTATTTGTAGGTTGGTCCATCATTTTTCATCTTTGTGCTCAGTCTTTAACCTGTAACATGGGCATATTGGACCCAGGACATTTTTATATGCTTTTAAGGGAACACACATGTCTTGTACCTATGTGACTTCTGTGAAAATACTTCAAAAACTGTAAGCAGCTACACAAATGTATGCTTTATCAGTTGTTTTTGTTCGTTTGTTTTTGTTTTTGTTTGCTATAGGGCATGTGCACTCACCGGAGAGACAGAAAGACAGAAAGCAAGAAATTAGCCCCTGTGGGGCATAACCATCCGCAATCCCTTCTCCTCCAATCACCTCTCAGGATTTTGGACACACACTCCTGTGTACCTGGCATGAGTTTGAAGCCACTGCATCTGAGACTCGAGCTGCGGTCAACTACATGGGAGTCCAGCAATGTAACCATGATGTCATCTGCTGGTCCTTGCTTTATCATTTTATTAACTCCAACTACTATCCTAATATCTTTCACATCTAGAACTTATGATCCCAGCATATAATTGTATTAGTTTTGTATTATTGTATGCACCATTATCTCAAAACTCGATGATTTAAAACCACAAACATGTATTGGCTTAGTTTCTAAGGATAGGCATTTGAAAGCAACTTAGCTGAGTGTTTCTGGCTAACGGTCTCTCTTAATGTTGTAGTTATTATGTTAGCTAGTCCTCTGAAGGCTTCCCTGGGCCTGGAGGATTCACTTCCAGGTTGGCAGAGACCTCAGTTCCTTGTAGGCTATTGTGAAGCATACTCAGTTGTTTACTACATGGATTTCTCCACAGAGCTGCTGAAGTGTCTTCACGACATGGATGCTGACTTCCCTCAGAGCACACGGTCTAAGAGAGATAGCAAGAAACCACAGTGCCTTTACGTGACCTCATCTTGGATATGACATGCTATCACTTCTACCACATTCCGTTCTTTATTAATGAGTCTCTAGGTACAGACCACAGGTCATAGGGGGTAAATTAGACTTCATCTTTAAAGGGACAAGTGTCAAGGAATTTATATTTACACATTTTTAAATCACTACAATATTGTATTTATCTGACTCAAACAATTCATTTCCCCCTCAATTAATTTGGATCTACTGTACGGACAAAATTGTATGGACCAGGCCCTTTCTCTGTAGCTAAACCATAATCTCAGCCCATCTGGTAGCACACCTGGGAGATCTCTGTCCTCCTCATAGTTTTATCTATTCCCAGCAGTTGTTTCCTTCTGTTTTTCTTTTTCTCCCTCAGCATGTATTCTTTGACTGTACCTTCTTGGGAACATTTATGAATTTGTGGGGGAGGGTCAGAATATGTGTACAGAGTGTTTTCTATATAGAGCTTAATAATTAATCATTTATCTTTAAAAAAAAAAAAAAGAATAATCTATTGGTTTCTCAATAGTCCCTCTTCAGGATCTAGAAATCTTTCTCTTCAGGAGCACAAAATTTAGCCCTCTCCTTGATAATTAAAAAACCAAAGCAATGAACTTGAAATGATTATATAAATGTACTCCAAATTAGAAAGAGTGGGAAGAAAAGAGCACTAACAAATTCCATGCACACACACTGCCTGAAAGTGTGCTTTGGAACCTGTAAAGAGCTCTACAGGTTTGCTATGATAATTGTTTGGCTTTGTTATCATTCCCTGCAACTTCTACAGACATTAATATTAAATAATAAATCTTGAGAAACAGAAGGGAAAATCCTGTGCCTCTCACACTTAATCCATCGAATCCCCCTGAAATGAGGAGCAATCCTGTACAATAATCCTAGCACAGAGTTCATCCAGTTCATTTAGCAAAGGACCCATGTTTGAATATTGATAGACAACGCATTTACATTTGCTTAGTTCTTTTTCATTAAAGTTAATGCAACAAACAATCCAGTTTTTGCTTCAGTGTCTAGCTTCTGGCTAGAGCTTTTTGTTTCCTCTTTTGGAGTGCAAATAAACCCAAAACAATCATAATTTTCCTATTTTACCCTCAGAGGGGTAGTAAGCAAGAGGAGAGTTCCCCCCCCAAAAAAAAAAAAAAAAAACCCCACTATCCTCTTCTTAGTATGATTAGTCACTTCAAACTTCTGATCTATTCTTTTGTTTAAGGAGGAAAAAAAAGGAAAGATAACAAAGATCTGGTAGTTTTTTAAAAATTTTCCCAGAAATAAAAGAAAAGAAAGGAGCCAAGTAGCCAAAAGTTACACAGATACAGAACTTTAAGAAGCATTCTGCTTCCTATTTTTAAGAATTATTTTTATTTAACTTTATTTATTTTAATTTGACCAGAAAGAGAAAGAGAGATAGAGAAAGTGAGAAAGCAAACCACCAGGTCCAGAACTCAAACCACAGTCAACTATGAGGGAGTCCAGCGCCCTTAACCACCATGCCACCCCCTGGCCCCGTGCATTCTGCTTCTTAAAAGTATTAAGGCATTGGGGCTGGCAAGTGGCATAGTGGTTAAGGGAACTGAACTCCTGCATGGCCTGCTGCAAGTTTGAGTCGCGGACCTGGTGGCTAGGTTTCCCACTTGCCATCTCTTTCTCTCTCTCTCTCTCTCTCTCTCTCTCTCTGACTCTTTCACTCTGTCCCTCTCTGGTCAAATTAAAATTAATTAATTAAATAAATAAAGTTAAATAAAATAATTCTTTTAAAAAAAGTATTAAGACATAATAAAAGTTGAGATTC
This sequence comes from Tupaia tana, assembly GCA_026018925.1. Classification (NCBI taxonomy): domain Eukaryota; kingdom Metazoa; phylum Chordata; class Mammalia; order Scandentia; family Tupaiidae; genus Tupaia; species Tupaia tana. Next base: position 13,763,483 of record JAKSZU010000019.1, on the reverse strand, counting down.
TAGGGACCAGCAGTTGGCATAATGGCTATGTCACTGGACTCCCATGTAGTCGACCGCGGTTTGAGTCCTGGACCCAGTGGCTTGGACTCACACTGGGTGCGTTTGCGTGCGTGCCCAGGATCATGAGAGGAAAATGGAGGAGAAGGGATTGTGGCGTGGCCATACCCCTGGGGGGTGACTTCTCACTTTCTGTCTCTCTGTCTCTGTCTTTCTGGCGAGCACACACGCCCTATAGCAAAAACCTCTCAAAAAAAAAAAAAAAAAAAAATGTTGAGATTCTACATGCTTGACTCTTCAGTTCCCATTTATAGCTGTGAAGGTTCAGAGTTGATAAGTGTATTAGTATTATTGGGTCATTAGAAAAGTCATGACATATTTTTTTCTATGTTTTTCTATGCAAAAAAATGTGTCACGACTTTTCTGACGACCCAATATTACAGGGTAGAGAGAGATTCCAAATCTCGTCTTCGGTTTCTAGATCCTATGCTTGTTCCAACATGCACGTCACTACCCTTCTGGAGCAATGGAACTCAAAAAAGAAGTAGTGCTAGTAATACAGGAAAATACCACTGACTTCCAGATTCTACTTCTGATGACTATTCACATCCATTGTCCTCGAGGTGTGTGCTGATCTCTCCTTCAGAATAATCCAGAGAGATTGATGTTACCTGCTGTCCTCTGTCCATCTGGACCCTCCCAAGAGCCTGCTCCCTGTGCCGCCTCATCAGATACCTGCCCTGCTTTAGGATGACTGCAAAGGCCGGCCTTCTCTGGGTACATTTATCTTCAACCCCCAGTGCACAAGCAGAACACACACTAGACTAACTCATTTGTTTCTACTCATTTATTGATGGCCTTTCATAACCGAGTTATTAAGTCATCAATAACTTCAGAGAAATAAATGAATGAATCTAGAACTGGGCCAACAGATATTTAAGATATACACTGACAATTTTATCTAGGATCAGCAGAAAAACCAGTGCTGAGTCATAAGTGGTATTTTCCCCACCTGCAAAGATGTATTCCACAGATGTCTCATTCTAATCATAACTCAACTTAGTCCTCTACAAGGGAGTAATATGAATAACATATTTAGTCACCCAAGTAAAATTAAGTTTTTCTAGAAGAGTGTGTGTGTTCATATTTTTCCTATGCTACCTAATCTTTGTTGCTCCCATCAGTTGACAAATAAATATATATGTGTGTGTGTGTGTGTATATATATATATATATATACATATATATATATATATATATATATATGTGTGTGTGTGTGTGTGTGTGTATATATATATATACACACACACATATATATATCTGGAAGGTTTGCCAAAAATAAAGTATAAGCACTTTCAGCAGTCTGGTGAGTTCTGACACATTCCCCTTGGGAAATAAAATGTAATAAAAAGGAAATAGAAAGAGGAAAGAAAAGGAGGAGTATTTCTAAGACCCGGGAAATCCTTGAAACCAGTGTCTGGGAGTCTAGAGAAACCCTACACTTGAAATTAGGCTTCTGTGGGAATACTTTCAATGACACCAACTGTCCACTCAGCCAAGAAGAGTCAGATGTGTTTTAGGGTATCCACAACTGCCCTGGTCAGTCTCTGTGAGTGTCTCAGCTCCCTGACCTCGTCTCCCTGCTCAGATAGTAAGAAGACATACTTTATCAAACTGTTATAAGAATATAAAAAGTTAATTTATGACAAGTGCCTCAAATAATGCCTGGCACATGGTACATGTTTAAGAAGGTTAGTTGTTGTCGTTAATAAAAATAATAGTATTTTCTATCTGATTAGGACCTTAGAAACTAGCTAGTCCAATTTTTGCAATTCATTTTACAGACGAGGAAACCATAGTGCTATGAAGTAGCCTATTCTAGAAGGTCTGTGCTTTCCAAAGCTGATACCTGCAGAAAAAAAAAATCTTCAGAGTCCTATAAGCATAGACACAAATTCCAGCTCTGTTACTTGCTAGCCGTGTAAATTTGAGCTCCCGTCTTCCCCTTTCTGAGCCTCTCTAGATCTTCATGTGCAAAATAGGTATATGCAACCTACCTTGACAGACTGTTGTGAGAACTGAAAAATAATGGCCAAAAGTAATTAATGACTGGATAATGTGGCTAGAATTCAGCCTAGAAGCTAATAAGCATTCAATAGCTGGGGAACTGTCATTACTGCAAACGTCTCTCAGCGGGGCACTACACGGTGGGTGCTATAATCCTGCCCCTTGCCTGCCAGTAGAGCTCACCACTGCGCCACTCACCCTTACTTAACAAACAAATCATTGTAACATGCAGACACTTCGTTTGTTAGTCTTCTTCAGTGACTATCCTGTCATCAGTAGATACTGTCCATGATCAAAACTCTCTCATGCCAGTTGAACCAAAATCTGAAAGTCCTTAAAGAAGAGCAAAGGAGGGAACCAGCAGTTAGCATAATGGCTATGTCGCTGGACTCCCACGTAGTCGACCGCGGTTCGCGTCTCGGACCCCGGTGGCTTACAACTCACGCCGGGCGCGTGTGCGTGCGTGCCCAAGATCCCGAGAGGAGAATGGAGGAGAAGGGATTGCGGCGTGACCATCCCCCCTGGGGGGTGATTTCTCACTTTCTGTCTCTATGTCTCTCTCTGTCTGTCTGGCGAGCGCACGCGCCCTATAGCGAAAAACCTCTCCGAAAAAAAAAAAAAAAAGAGCAAAGGGGAAAAAGTCTCCACTCATGGCCCAAAACGTTATTTGACTGGTTCACCATGAGCAATTTTTCTCTGCCAACTAAACCCCAACATGCTGCTGGGGAGTGGTGGCTCAGGAATAACTGGCAAATGTTGCAAGACAGTGGAGAAAGCACCATGTCCCATGGTAGTTTTGCAAACTCAGCGCCTCTGCTTGGGTGGACGTAGTTAGAGGAAGGTGCAGGGAAGAATGGAAATTAAGCCAGAATCCCTGATTTCCTTTTGGGGGAAGAATATGAGTAAGTTCTAACTAGATAACAAGACACCACACTCTAGTTCTATCAGGAAACGAAGATCAGTGGATTTGTAATGTCCAGGAAGAGATAAGCAATGTCCCACAGTGGGGACTGGGAATAAAGAATGGGTTTCATGACCAATTAAGTTTGAGAAGCACTTCCCTCTTAAAGATTTATAATGCTCATTTATAAATTAAAGACTCTGAGAAGCCTGCCTTTGAAAAACCTGTTTAACACCATCACACCCATCATTTCTTAAACGATTGGCACAGAATATCCATCAACATCATGTGAACAGTGGCATACCAGGGGATACTGTTTGGGACCCTATACAAGGCTTGAATATCAGAGATCTTAAGACAGTCAATGAAAAGTATGGTTTTTAATTTCATTGTGAATCTCTGCTTCAGCCACCTTAGAGAAAGGACAAATGGCTGACTAAGAATAGACCACATTTTACTTTCTTGTATTCTCATTGCATTTGTAGGAGATGGGGCTGTATCATCTGCTGACACACATAGGTTTCAGAGGGCAGAATGTAACCCTTTGTGTCCAACTATTTGTCATTAACCTACAGTGAAACTGGCTGGGGATGGGCAAAAATTAGTAAAATGAAATGAAAACAAATCCACTCAGGCTCATCTAAGAACTGGCTTTGGTGCAGCCAGTGGATTTCTTGTACCTCCCAGACAGGCAGAGAGAGACATAGAGACAGAAAGCGAGAAATCACCCCCCAGGGGGGATGGTCATGCCGCAATCCCTTCTCCTCCATTCTCCTCTCGGGATCTTGGGCACGCACGCACACGCGCTTGGCGTGAGTTTAAGCCACCAGGTCCGGGACGCGAACCGCGGTCGGCTACGTGGGAGTCCAGTGACATAGCCATTACACTAACTGCTGGCTCCCTTCACAAAGGTTTTTCACCTTTTCTTTTTCTCACATTTCATTCTCTACTACATAAACATCTATTAAATACCTTCTCTTTTGGTTCTCATTCCTTTTATCTTTTCTCTTTTTATGGTCTTTGTTAGAGAGGCAGGAATGAAACAAGCATATTCAGTTATGACAGACTTCCTCTCAGGAATACCTATATCAAAACTCTTCATGATCTCAGCAGAAAGGTATCAAAAATCAACCAGACCCGTTGGTAGTGCTCTATCAAGAAGAAAATGAATGAATGCCAATATGACAATTATTAGACTGTTATCATCTCATTATCCCTGACCTTTGGGTAATCCATATGTAAATACCCTCTAAATTTGACAGAAGTAAACTGGAAAATTCCCTCAACAGCAATCTGACAGAAATATCGTCTTTATTGATGTCAGATTGTGGCATTTCCTGGCTGGTTAATAAAATTGGCATTATTAAGAAAAGTAAATGTTGAGTTACGTCAGAGGAGTCTCATCCGTGTGGCAAGATCTACAAGCTAGTTTTTTAGCAACTATGTCACCGTTAAGACAAAACTGCCTATACTTAGAAAAATCGTTTTGTTTTTTAATGATTTATTTTATTTTATTTATTACTATTATTATTATCAAATATGACCAGAGAGAGACACACACACAGAGAAAGGGAAAGTGAGAAAGCAAGCCACCATGTGGTTGACCATGTGGGAGTCCAGCGCCTTAACCAACCACTCCACCTGCTGGCCTCGAAAAGTTGTTTTAATGTAGTTAAATTTAATTTGGTGTGATACTTTTATATTAATATGTGTTTGTTTATACAATGCTTTTTTCTATTGTCTCTCTGCAGGAAACAAATAACTTGAATAAAAGTACGACTAAAATGGAAAGTGCTCGGCTCTTCAGGATGTGGTATGGCTTTGACCACAAGTATCCTTTGGTAATAAGCTCACAGATCCCTGCACATGGCAGAGAATGACTGAGCACTTCATCACTGAGCTGTGTGGTCCTGCTCTTCAAGACGCACAGAGAGGTAAAGCAAATTCCCAGGCCTACTTATCAAAGGTATGATTATCTAAAGCAGAAAGCTGTGTTATTCATACATACATGTTTGGAAGCACTGAAGTGAAATCTCTCAGCGTCAAATGGATTTGTGTTTTGTGGCAATCTAATCTTTTCCAGTGTCAATGATAAAATTATATAGTGAAGAATTGATCTTGTTTACTGTTCTTCCTTTTGTAAAGATCTTACTCATGGTCAAATTGGCCAGATAGATCTGTTTGTCGGAGCATTGTATGAACAGTCTCGGCAGCCTTTGGCCGGAGCAACGCAGACAAAGCTGCTGCACCCTTCTCCTGGGAACCCACTTGTGTGTTTTTCTTTTATGCTGCAAAAAATAAATAAATAAGTAAATAAAGGGAGGGGGGAGCAGATGACCCAGCGGTTACATCACTGGACTTCCACGTGGCTGACCGTGGTTCACTCTCTCCCCAGCAACATCCTAAGGCAAATACCTCTCGAAAAAATTAATTAATTAATTAATTGCGTTATATAAAGAGGTAGTTTATTGGGGGCGAGAATGTATGGGCCAAGAAGAAGGAATGGTTTATCCTAGTATAGTCTGGCGTTGCTCTGTTTTCTGGGCAGACTTAAGTAAGCTTTTTCTGGTAAAGAGCAATTTTTAAATTCTAATAATCAGTGTAAACATGGTAGCTCAGATGCACCTTGTCATGTGATTCAGAGGGCTAAGAAGTCAGGCCTGAAGTGCTTCGCCATTGTCAGAGGCAGTAAGCAGTCCATCTCTAATCCCAGGCAAAAGCGCCAAGGAAGATAGGAAAGAACTGTGCTGCAAATTGAATGTGTTGGGTCTTTGTAGCTTGTTTTCCACAGTCACAAATCCCTTTCCTTTCAGTAAGAAAATGTCAATCACTGGGTGATTTTGAAGCACCTAAGTAATTATTGAAGCCACAACAGATCAGTGAGCAAGAAATAAGAATTAAAAACAGGGATAAAAAAAATCAACGAATAAGTGAAGAAGAGGTTAAAAAAAAAAAAATGAAAGGAGAGAGAAAGCAAAAGAAATACAGGATATTCATAGCAGGAATGAAAAGGAAGCAAATTAGAGGATGACTGGGGAAGTAGGGGGGAAAATGAAGTAATAAAGTACAGAGAAGTCGATTAGAGATTGCAGAGATAAGCCAAAGTTAACAATGTGAGAATTAGAAAGCAATTCTGCCGAGGTAGGAACGTTCCAAGGATTGCAAAATGATGATGTGGAAGGTAGAGATTTTTTGAGGTTTCAATTTTGTTTCTTCACAGTTCTGTTATCTATCGCTAGACACCTTGCCTTCCTTAATCCTGAACTTTTATGGACAATGTAGGTTGCCACCCCTTAAAAGCAGTTCATTTTGGCTATTAATTTCCTCACGGAAGTTCTAGTATCTCATTAACTACCCGAAGCCTTCCTGGTGTTTCTAAGAGAAGTTAATTGTTAGAAGATTATTGCTGGTTTATGCTCCTCATTGATGCCTTCGATAAACAAATTTGTGCAAAGTTTTAAAAATTTGCCCAAAGTGTACACAAAATGAAATGTACAGCAAGAAAATTCTTAAATTGGAAATGAGGTAAAAGATGTTTCTGTTCAAATTCCGGTAATGCTACGAGGAAAGCGACACAAGAAAAGAAATGAAGTGGAAAATAGAACTTAGAGATAAGAAAATGAAAGTTGGGGCCCAACTTTCAGCTTAAAGCAGTGGCACTAGATTTCGAAGATGTCATCATTTTGTCTTACTTTCACCAGGGATTTATTTCCATATGATTAGAGACAGACTAGCAAAAAGGAAAGCAACTTTATACTCTCAGTAATATCTCTTCTCGTGGGAATTTGTCCTCCTCCTGTGCATTCGTTCTAGAAACTGCAATGCTGCCATCACTGGACAGAGTTTCACTTAGACAGTGAAGTGTCTATATCCTAGTTATGCTCAGAGTTTTTTCCTAAAGAGTCGCAAGCCAACAAGTTTCAACTCGATGACTTCTCCGTGTAGCTGTGTTTTCAAATTCCATCATCCCTCTGGCATTTAACTTCATCCCACTGTCCATCTAGAACCCAGGCGTTGTGCCCGGTGAACCTTGCCGTTCAGGTCTTCTCCTACCCCAGAGTCAGGTTACCTGGCCTGAACCAAAAAGAAATTGTCGTAGGCTGAAAGAAATTGATTATACAGTTTAGAGCTGTTCAAGTTTCATTTCAGAAAAATTGCATCATGCAAATGAGGCATCATAAAGAATTATAGACAAAAGAAAAGGAATAGATTAGCCTTTATACACACCTGTACTAGGGAAACAAATAGAACCAGTGGAAATACTTCACACACACACACACAAATGCACACACACGTACACACACACACACACACACACACACACACATATACATGTATTTTAAGGTATTGGCTTATACAGTTGTGGAGGCACTCAAATCCCAAATTTGTAGGACAGGCTTCAGTCTGGGAACTCAGACAAACTGATACTGCTGAGGCAGAATTCCATCCACAAGGAAGCCTCTGTGTTGCTCTTAAGGCTCTGCAACAGTCTGGATGAGGCCCACGATCTCTTTTTTTTTTAAAGTTGACCGGGACCAGCAGATGGCATAATGGTTATGTTACTGGACTCCCATGTAGTCAACCATGGTTTGAGTCCTAGATCTGGCAGCTTAAAATTCACTCTGTGTGTGTGTGTGTGCATGCCCAAAATCCTGGGAGGAGAGTGGAGGAGAAGGGATTGCAGCGTGACCAACCCCCAGGGGGTGATTTCTTGCTTTCTGTCTCTCTCTCTATCTCTCTGGTGAATGCACATGCCCTATAGCAAAAAATCTCTCTCTTAAAAACAAAAGAAAACAAAAGTTCACCTATTACAGATTTTGACATTTGTAAATGCTTTCAACAGCAATACTAAATGAATGTTTAATTGAATACCTGGGTATTCGAGACAAGGAGACACAAAAAAAACTAACCATCACAGGAGCCAGACTGTGGTATAATGGGAAAATGTGAAGTTCTGTGAGACTAACCCACCTGAAGAGAATGTAGGTTCATATCAAGAGACGTTCCTGAATGAGCTGGGCACAGGTTTACCCATGATCAGGGCTGTCTGAAGTTGGGGGTGGATTATAGATAGCATCAAGTTTCTGTCGGAGGGGCTCTCTGTTTCTCTGTCTCTCACTATTGAAAGGAGTAAGTAAATAAACTTAAAAAAAATAAACTAAACATCACAACACCTGATTCGCATTCAATTTATGTCCAGTATTCACATCCAAGGATAGAGAATCCCTCTTAACTCACTACTGTCAAAACAACCACCGTCATTCGTATAGTGTCGTTTGTTTTAACTTTTCATAGTGAAAGTAATAAATGCATATATGCCCATAAAACTTGCCAAAACTATAGACTATAGACTGGACATGTCCTCATAGTCTAGTAGGGAAGCCAGATTTCACATGGTAGACCATGGTTCAAATCCCAGACCTGGCCAATTGATAAACACATCAAGCACATGTGTATTCATGCCTCAAATCCTGACAGGATGGAGAAATGGAGGAGAAGGCATAACCACACCCATTAGGGGGACGCCGTCTCTCTCGGACTCTCTCTGTCTCTGGTGAGCATATGTACCCTTCTCTCTTACAATTTAAAAAAGAGAAAAAAGTAGTAAAAATTAGCATTCAGTGAGGATGAACAATGGCCAAGCCCTTTGTTGAGTACTTTCCATTTATAATTTCATTTTGCCTCCCACCCTCCATAGAAAGTTTGGAAGGTCTAGAGAGCATAAACCACACGAATGCGCTACCGAATGGGCTGGCCAGCAACCTGGGCATCTCTGTTTGAAAGAACTGTGGGAAGCCTGTGGTGCCCAAGTCAATGATTAAGATTTCATTATGATTCGATGGAGGCAGCAATTCTGAATCATTCAGTGCAAAAGAGAAATTGAAAAGTGGGGAAGATGAGAAAGGAAACTGATATTCCTAAGCTACCAAGCTTTGTGAGTGGGCAAGTTCTATTTTCATGTAATATTTCACATAATCACTATTCATTTTACTTCATTCTTTCAACCACACTTTCTGTGATGGAGGAAACAAACTTCCACATCATTTTCTTAAGTGTCCACAGCTAGTGTCAATTCCATGATGCAAGCCCAGGTCTGTCTCACTCCAAAGTTCCTAAATAGGTTTAAGCGGACTTTATAGCTAACAATGCCATGTCTTTATTTCTTACTGTTGTCCATATTATTTCTTTTTATTTTGGTGTGTGTGTGCGCACATGCATGTGCACACATATGTGTTTGTGTGTGCTTGTGTGTGTGTGTGTGTGTGTGGTGTTTTTTTCAATAGGGTCTGTCTATACTGTAATTCTCCTGCCTCAACATCCCAGGTCACTTGTTCTGGCTCTTTCCACAGCATTCCCATGCCAACCTCCTTAGCCTCCTGACTTGTCAATGAAACCGTCCCACATCCATATTTAAATTAGCCATCCCACCAGGAAGTCTCCCTCTCTCCTTCCAGGCATTATTTTTCACCACAACACTTACACCATCTGACACAGTCATTTGTCTTAAAGGTCTGCTCCAACCACTGCTTTCTGGGGATAGAGATCCGGGTCTGTTTTCATTCACTAGTATGTCTTCAGGGCATAGAACAGTGGCTGGCAGGGACTAGACACCCAATAAATATTTGTTGAATGAATTAATTAATCAATCAAGCAAGCAAGCTTACTATCCAGGGCACCTTCATTTCAGACGTTAATGTGGTAGAGAAATCTATTATCTGAAGGTTGCTACATAAGTCTGAAAGCAGAGAACAGTAGAATGGAGAACATCAGTGTTTTCATCCAGACTATCCCATGTAAATACTCTCTGCACCCACCTCCACCTCTGCGTCTCACTCCCGACACGGGCTCCGCCACTCCCAGCACACTTGGATGGCAGTTGCACGAGCTGACTTCCTTCTCATCATTGGTCTGTACTTCTGTGGGTTTGCTGGTACAGCTAATCCAGTACATCCAAGTCTGGCTCTGGGTCAGAAGCCTTTCTCTGTCAGGGTGACTTTGAATGCATCTTGTCTCACCCATGGCGTGTTTCTTTTATCAATGCCAAACTCAGCATTTTAGAGCCACCCATCATCCTAACAATCTCTTATAATGAGATGGTTAGAAACAGAAATGCCCCCTTACTCAGGTTGGAAGACATCTGATAAAATGATTTGCTTAGATTCGGAGTGTTACAGCTGGCATGGAGATTTTACATTGTCTTACTCATAGGTGACTGATGATCCTGCTGGACTGTCTACTTCCTAGAGTCGCTTTCTATCATTTGTCACTGTTCCCCTTAAGTATGTGTGTATAGTAGTCGTACAAATGTGAATGACACAGAACGAGGATGACCTTTTCCAAAATAAAAAGAGCAGCCTAAAAATCATTTTTAGTACTTCCTGTATGCAGGCATCAACTGAGAATAAGGACTTCTCAGGTGACGGCCAACATTTTACATAAGCATAAATAGAGTGGACTCGGACTCGGACCGGCACATTCACGCATTAATAGAATAACAAAGCCAATGCATGGATACTTTCTTCCCATCTTTGGGCTGGAATAAAGAATGCACTGAGGTATTACCAACAAAAAGAAGACCCAAAGCAGAGTGTATAGATGCCAAAGTTCTTGAATTTTCCATTTGGGAGTGTCTGGTAAAGAAAGTGGCAGGTTTAGGACCCCTTCCTGAATCAAACAGTGACAATTTGGGACTTCACTCCAGGAAAAATCAACATGAATATCAGGGTCATTCACAGCAAAAGTATTTAATAGATTTTAATGTAATGTCATTTTAGTCTTAACAAAAAAAAGGGGGGAGGGAGAGGAATCTTCCCTCCAAAAACTCAATAGAATTCATTATATCCCACACAGTCATGCTTATTTTAAATTATAGGTATGAATATTGTGAACAGCAATTTGCATTTTTAATGAAAAACTGCATTGCAGTTTTTCCCTATTCTGACTAGCTGAAGCATCTATGAATTATTTATTGGGGTAGGACTGTGGCCTTGTGAATAACTTGAGTTTACTTCACAAAAAACTCTCAGAGGAACAGAGCGTTAGTTCTGTGATTTCCATTTTATAAATGAGGCAACGGAGCCTAAAGGAGGGAAAAGACACCTCCAAGCTTCTGATGCACTAGGAGCCAGCATTCATAATGGACAGCAGAGCAGACTGTGTCCTCCTGAGGAATCTGGGGGTCCCAGTGCAGGTGGTCCATCCTCTGAGTTCTGGTAGCACTAACAGGTGTGGTGCCAGAGAGAGAGAGACAGAGAGACAGAAAGTGAGAAATCACTCCTCAGAGGGATGGCCACACTCCAATCTCTTCTCTTCCACTCTCTTCTCGGGACTTTGGGCACACACACACACGCTCCCGGCATGAGTTTTAAGCTGCCATGTCCTGGGCTTGAACCGTGATTGACTATGTGGGAGTCCAGCAATGTAACCATGATGTCATCTGCTCGTCCAGGGAAGTCAGCTTTCTAACGGCTCCCTCTAGATTCATCCCCCAATGGTGCCCAACTTTCTAACCACTTTCCCTGGGCTTCTGGCTCTCAGGAGTTGCTGAGCTTGCACTGGGCGGCAGTACAGCCACCACTCTCACCCATGGGTTAACTCAGGGGGTGCTCATCTTGGCTTCTGATCATCTTTGTCCTTCCAGGCCCTGCTGTGGAGCTGTGGAAAAATCTTACAGCCCTTGACCGAAGTGAAATAAAATTAAAATTCCCTGAAAGAAAACACCAGCTTCTGGATCCCTGCATTCTCTTTTTTGATGGGAAGCAGTGCAGGGGGATTTTAACAACACCTAGAAACATGGGCTGTCTTTATTTATGTCATAACTTGGCTCCTCCATAATTTCTTCTTCTATGTAATGGGAATGATACACACCCTCTTCTGTTTGTCTGAATCCACCAGAAGAGTTAGTTGACTAGTTATTCAAACAACTTCCCACCAGTGGTGACTCATCCACTGGCCTCTCAGAGTCAAAACATTTAAAACAGTTAAATAGTGCAGTCTGCTTAAAATCTTATCATTTAAATACATTCCAATATTCCCTAGTTGATATAAAGTCTTCCAGAGACCTGGAAAATAGCTACAAGTATGCCTTTGTGAACTGTTGCTACTATGGTTTGAATGTGTCCTCAGAAAGGCATGTGTTAAATTTGGGTGAGCCATTGTTGAGAGAGTAGAGACTTAATCCATTTATAGTGTGGAATGGTGGGGACTTTCAAAGGTCATTGGGATAGGATGAGAGCATCAGGGTTGGGCGCCCATGATTGACTTCTGGTAGCTTTATAAGAACAGACACATGGCCATCCATGTTCTGCCCTTGGCCTGTTTCACCACATGATACCTTGTGCAGCCTTGAGACTCTACAGGGTTAACAGAAGACCCCCATCAGATGTGACCCCTTGACCTCGGGCCTCCAAAACCAAGAGCTTAATAAACCCCTATTCTTCTTCTTCTTTTTTTTTTTTTTTTTTTTTTTTTTTTGAGAGGTTTTCACTATAGGGCGTGTGCGCTCGCCAGACAGAGAGAGACAGAAAGCGAGAAATCACCCCCCAGGGGGGTGGCCACGCCGCAATCCCTTCTCCTCCATTCTCCTCTCTGGATCTTGGGCACACACGCACACGCGCCCGGCGTGAGTTTTAAGCCACCAGGTCCGGGACACGAACCGCGGTCGACTACGTGGGAGTCCAGTGACATAGCCATTATGCTAACTGCTGGTCGCAATAAACCCCTATTCTTTATAAGTCATCCAGACTCAGAGCCCAGCAGGTAGCTTGGTGGTTGAGGTGCTAGACTCCCACATGGCCAACTATAGTTGGAGTCCCAGACATGGCGGATTGCTTTCTCACTTTACCTCTCTCTCTGTCTTTCTGTCTCTGTCTCGTTCTGGTGAGCACACATGTCCTATATAGCAAGTTAAAAAATAATGATAATAATAAAGATATAATTCTTTAAAAAATTATCCAGACTCAGGCATTTCTGTTATTAGCAACAGGAAACAAATTAAGAAAGTTGCCTAAACACAATGGATCATCTAGTGGGATTATAAAAATTGTGGGAACAAGATGATAACTGACTTTTTAGAATTATCCTAAAATTCTACATGAGTTTTGGCATCCCTCCTTTGTTTTGCCTTTTCCCCTGTAAAAGTATTAATAATATTTTCATTAAATAAATGCTTTCTCATTTTATCTTCACTTGCAGTAAATAATACCCCAAAATCTAGATTTGAAATTACACAAACAAGAAATAAGAAGGTAACTCATCTTGTGGAATGGATTCATAATTTAGATCCTTTATAATCTAAATTTAGTTCAAAAACGCATCTTTTGGGACCAACAGGTGGCATGGTGGTTAAGGTGCTAGACTTCAACATGGCCAACAGCTGTTCAAAAGCCAGACCCAGTGGCTTGAAAGTCACACTGAATGTTTGTCTGTGTGTGTGTGTGTGTGTGTGTGTGTGTGTGTGTGTATGTGTCCAGAATCCTGAGAGGAGAATGGAGGAAAAGGGACTGAGGCATGGCCAACCCCTCTGGGGGACTTATCTCTCTCTTTTTGTCTCTCTGTCTCTCTGGCAAGCTCACATGCCTTATAGCAAAAATCTCTCAAAAAAAAAACCTCTCTATTTATTTATTTATTCACTCATGTATCACATGTTTTTTGAGAATTTATAAATGTACCAGACACTGTCCTGGGTACAAAAGATACAGGCAAGGACAAATTCTCACAGAGCTCCTATTCTAGTATAGTTTGGTTTTTAGATTTTTAATTTACAGATGTCTCTTCAGGAATACAGCTATGATATAAAGAAAAATGCACTTAGATATTCCACTATTGGTTTTTATCAAACATAGGATAGTCTGGTTCAGTGGTCAGGAGTTATTGATTTGCTATGATAGCCTACCTACTTCATAGTCATGTAATTTTAGGAAAGTTATTTCTCTATGCCTCAGTCTTTTATATGAAAAGCAAAGATAACAGAAGACTCTACCTTGAAGGTTTCTTTTGATGATTAAATGGGTTAACAGAAAGCACTTGGAATAGGGCTCAATAAATGTTAGTGTTATTATTATCATTATTATTGATTGATAGCCCTATCTTTTAAAGAGAAGCATCAGGTAATGTGTTTAATATTCATTGTCATTATTTGTGATTGACTAAACTTTCCATTATTTTATTTGCCTATAATAAATTTTAGTTATAGCAGCTGTCTTTTTAATACCACAACAAAATCTTCAGTCTCCATAAACCAAAGGTTTCGCTTAGGTTATAAATCAGACATCATTCTTGTTTTGTCTTGAGTAAATGCATGTAGCTGGGTGTTAAGCTGTGCTTTTGTCTTCTGCTCTGCACATGCAGTTGTTTCATTTATAATTTTGCTAAGTTATTGTCCATCGTCCCATAGTTATTTTGCCGGAAATTACACCACAGATAGCAATTTTTACTTGATAGAGAAATGCAGCAATTTTTCTGTTTCACAATGGAAGCAATACAACCCTTTGATGATAATTATTCCTCTTGTACCTTCCTGAGATAAAGGAAATCTTTCACTTGCACCTTTCAGCTGAAGCCATGGTGTTTTGTCATTAGCAATGTGATGTTACATTGAAGATTTCTAGGTCAGTATTGAATCGTGTCATCAGGAAAAAAAAGAGAAGAAAAAAATGTTAATACTTACAAAAACTTATGTATTGCCTAATGTTTCTAGATTGTACTTGGTTTTACTATTTCTTCCCCACAAAAACAAAAAAAGTCTTTGGTTTAATTTTCTTTATTTTGGGGGGTAGAGGTTTTTGCTATAGGGTGCATGTGCTTGCGAGAAAGACAGAAAGAGACAGAGACAGAAAGCAAGAAATCACCCTCCAGGGGGGATGGCCATACCACAATCACTTCTCCTCTATTCTCCTCTCGGGATATTGGGTGGGCACGCACACACACACACATGCCTGGTGTGAGTTTAAGCCACCGGATCCAGGACTTGAACCGCGGTAGGCTACATGGGATTCCAGCGACATAGCCAGTACGCAACTGCTGGTCTCTAATTTTGTTTATTTATTACTTGGTCACTCTTTCTCAACTTTAGGAACCAAGGTATTTGCAGACTGTGAAAAAATATATGAGCTACCATGGACAAATTATCAGCATGAGCCGTGGGTACAAGCCTCACATATTATCACCTGACAGGGAGACAGTGCTGGGTCCATCCCGTGGACTGCAGTTATTCAGCACCTGTGAAAACTGTAGCAGACGCCACACAAGCATGCAAGCACGTTGGGCAGACATGGCCCTGTGCTAATGAAGGTTCATTTTGCCAAGGAGATGGTGATCATACATTCTCCATGTATGTGAAACCAACTCATAAATAAGAATGGGCAAAAAGATAAGTGCACTGGTAGTTAATGGGGAAAGAGCTTGTTGGAGAAATAAAAATTATTTTTCTAGTCTCATGGGAAAGAGTCTGCGGAGGAATTGGAATTTCCTAACATAAAACCAAATAATAAGAAGGGGAGAAGAACATCTGAGCAAAAAAAAATAACCTGGGGAAGGTCCTGTGACAACTGTGGCAAGAATAGATGAAAGAGAGCCTGAATGAATCTGCCGGAAAGGCACAGAATTAGCACAAAGAGGAGAATACAATTAGTCTCTGGAGGCGAAGGCAAGCTTTCGAAGCAAAGCATGAGACTTATGGTCCCAATGCCTAGTGTAATCGGAATTCCCTCTTGTTGGTGCTAATTTAATATATTTGTCCTGCGACTCAGATGGTTAAAGGTAGAGTGACGCGTCACAGACTAAAGTGTCCTTTGAAGCTTTCTGTCCCAAACCTAACTCATCTCTAAGATAGTCCTTCTTCAGATTCTGCCAGGATTGGACTTAGTTTTAATATGTTCCTCCTATAAGTATTTTATTTATATTTTCAACTGTTTTAGCTGAATTTGGTGAATTTAGTCTTAATACTTCTTCCCTAGAAACTAGACATCTATCTTCTTCTGAAGCTATAGAGATGAATAAAAAACGGTGACTGCCTTTAAGCTACCAGCATCTTAATGAGGTAGAGATGCCAGCCACCAGTGCACGCACATGCCTGTGACCCAGGGCTGGCTAAAACTGGGGGTAGATCGGGTGTCAAAACCCTGCTGAGGGTACTGTCTGTCTCTCTGTCTCTCTTGCTCATCGAAGAAATAAATAAAATTTTAAAAACAAAACAGGAGAGACCAGCAGTTAGCGTAATGGCTATGTCACTGAACTCCCATGTAGTCGACCATGTTTTGAGTCCTGGACCCGCTGGCTTAAACTCATGCCGGGCCACGTGTGCGTGCATGCCCAAGATCCCAAAAAGAGAATGGAGGAGAAGGGATTCCGATGTGGCCATCCTCCCAGGGGTTGATTTCTCGCTTTCTTTCTCTCTCTGTCTTTCTGTCAAGTGCATGCACCCTATAGCAAAAACCTCTAGAAAAAAAAAAAAGAAAAGAAAAAGAACCAGCCAAAAAAAAAAAAATCAAAACAGGAGGAGCCAGCAGCTGGCATAGTGGTTATGCTGCTGGACTCCCACATAGCTGATCATGGTTCGAGTCCTAGTGGCTTGAAAATTACGCCAGGCACATGTACATGTATTCTCAAGGTCCCAGGAGGAGACTGGAGGGGAAGGGATTGTAGTGTGACCATTCCCCCGGGGGAGATTTCTCACTTTCCCTCCCACTCCTTCTCTCTCTCTCTCTCTCTCTCTCTCTCTCTCTCTCTGGGGAGTACACATACCCTAAGGCTAAAACCTCTTAAAAAAATTTAAAAAAAACAGGAAAAGAATAAGACTCTGACCCAGACACAGTGGTGCAGGTGGTACAGTGCTGCTCTGCAGTGCGGGATCCACATGGAAGACCACGGTTGGGATCCTGAGTCAGCCTGGAACACCCTGCGCATGCGTGTGCGCACCTACGAACCTGGCAAGCTGGAAGGGTGGGGGCGAGGATAGCAGTGTGACAACACCCCACCAAGGGTACCTACTTCTCTCTTCTTTTATCTCTTTCTCAAGAAATAAAACTTTAAAAAGAGTAAGAATTACAGATTCTCCTTATAAGGAGCAAGGCCGAGAGAGTAAAGGACTGTCTGGTAATGAAAACAGCTCAGGCGAAAGCAGAGTGCGGGGTGTTTGGAAAATGAAGTTTCAGTGCAACTGGTGAGAAGTGAAACCGGAGAGTTATCATGTGCACAGATTGAAGAGGACCACATGTGTCATGGTCAAGAAAATGGATTTTCTTTATTGACAGCAGGAGACCAAGGCAGCTCTTCGAGCACAGAGTCATACAGTCCAGTGTTATAATGAAAGGAACTAGAGGTGATGTAACAGTGGGGACAAGAAACTGAAATCATCTGGGACAGGAGCTCCCAAAAACACCCACCAGTTTTCTATGGGGATAAAAATAAGGACAGGAATGTTCTCACTCTACTTTGAAAGATATTTTGGTACATTCAATAGGGTTCTAAAATATAAATGTGTTAAAATATGAAAGACTTATTGAAGAGATTAATCTTAAATTTCCACTAATGAAAATGATCTAGTGGACTAATTATTAGGGTTGGAGTCCAGTGGAATGTTTTCTAGCTAAAAAGCGAAGTGGATTTCTGAGTTTATCTTCTGGTATTTGAATGACCTATTCATAGTCAGAAACTAGAGAATTTCTTACAGAGATTTTAACGAATCTAAGAAAAATATTTGAATTATATTTACTTTCACACTCGGCCTCTATGGCACAGCCAGTGGTATACAGAACTGTGGATCTGGAAGCCACATGCCCGCTGCAGCTCAAATCCCTGGCCCAATTTGCCTGAAAACATGTTAGGAGCCTGAGTGGGTGTCCAGGTTCCTGGCAAGCTGTAGAACTTAAGGAAAAGGACTTTGGTACGACTGAGCCCTATGGAAGGTATTTCTCTGTCTCTCTCTCATTCTCTCTCTCTCTCTCTCTCTCTCTCTCTCTCTCTCTCTCTATTTTTCTCTCTTTCATACACAAACACAAAGAAAAACCTAGGTTTTGTTCCTAAACTGATAAACCAGAATGCCACCAACCCTCAAGCCTTCCTCCGCTTCCTGGGGTAGCATCATGCCAATAGTAGCTGGCACTGTGGGGAATTTTAAATGTAGGGGAAGGAGCACAGAAAGCAAACCATTTTCCAAAGGAAACAGACACATCCTGGAGCCATTGCCTTTGACATCCCTTGAAGCCATTTCCTTGAAATTCATTGAAATCCACCAGTGTATTAAGTTTCACTGACCCGTTGCCCATAAACATGGCCAGAATTCATTTCTAGTTCATATAGGCTGTTAAGCAAATTTACTCTTAATCCTTTAACCTGTGTATAATAGCTAGAACAAGAAAGAGGGTAACACCTTTGTCCCTTTCCCAGCAACTGTGAACACCTCTTCCCGCAATCCTCATTGTGGTACTTGGGTTGCAGATGCCAAGCTCTTTCTTTGCCTTTCCTTCCTCTGCTTCATAATGACATGAAATCATGCGTGGAGCTCTCAGGAACAGAGTACTTGTGTCAGTCATGAGAGGTGGCTGGCCCAGGCTGGCTTCCTGCCCTGCAGGCTCTGGGTGATGAGGGAACATGGAATCTCCAAAACACTCACAAGAAGGTACCCCACATCGTCAACAGTTCCAGCAGCACAAGCTCAGAAACCGGGTCTTTAACTAGCTTGACCAATTTTTTTCCTTTCTTTTTTTTTTTCCCTTTATACTTCTTCTGAAGTCCTCAGGCTTTCTCTGAACTGAAATGTTCAGGAGATGAACATTATGGTAATTGGTAATTGTACAAGCACTTTGCAAACATCAAGTGCTTCGTAAAGTTGAAATGATACTAAATTCAGTGACAGGTTTATAGGCCTGAAGGCCTACAGACTCACTTTGCAGATATAAACAAAGAATTGTATTACATTTTTATTATTTTTAAATTCTAGCTGATTTCCTGCTATATTCAAGATTCTGATGCACACATAAGTCTCTTCTCAGTCAACATATCTGCCTGATTGAGAAATCTTCCTCCTCAGATCTTTGGCTCCCATAAATCCCCTTTTTGAAATGTCCCACTGTAGAATGGATATCCCCATCCTTCAGAAATTAACTCAATAAGGATCCCTACCCTTGACCTTCTAGCAAGTCAAAGCTGATGCTCCCCAGCTGCTGAGGCCCTTCCTCCGGACCCAGCCATCATAAGAACTGCTTGTCTTCCTTGTAGGAACTACAGCTGAAATCCCTGATGAATATCTGTCTTGCCAGGTCAGTCTTTTGCAAATCTTTGAAAATGTTGTCTAGGCTATTTAGAAGAGACAGATAAGATTTAAATCAGAGCTTTTTCAAACTGCTGATCAGGTTCCCAAAATCGATCAAATCGGTTTAACCCACAATTCTTTATTTCTTTCTTCCATTCTTTCTTTCTTTCTTCCTTTCTCTCTTTAAAGAGAGAGATTGCTATATGGTATATGCACTTGCTGGAGAGACATAGAGACAGAAAGCGAGAAATCACCACCCAGGAGGATGGCCATACTACAATCCCTTCTCCTCCATTCTCCTCTAGGGATTTTGGGCACACATGCACATGCACCTGGCATGAGGTTTAAGCCTCCAGGTTCAGGACTTGAAGTGCAGTCAACTATGTGAGAGTCCAGCAACATAGCCATTACGCCATCCGCTGGTACCTCAACCCACAATTTTTAATAAATAAAGTAGACTAGAGAAAGTATGATAATGCACAGTGGAATTAGAAGTAAATATTATTTGTGAGATTTGTTTCAGAAATGTGTATGTGAGTGTATATACACTGCGATGTCCAGGGTGTTTCTTAATGCTCAAAATAATTTTAAGACCTTGATCCATGCTGATGTGAAGTCCGTATGCAGGAATCTTCAGGCCTTTTCTCCTAATTAAGAACACAGCAGGCTGAGCAAGGGACTGTAAGGGCTCAGAGAGGAGAGTCATCAATTTCTTTGGGTTTATTTTGGAAGAATCTATGGAACTGACTAGTTTGAGCTGGACCTTGTGAAAAAGGCAGACTCTTACGAGTAGAAACCGGAGGGAGCTGAAGGAATAGCCATAGGAGGAAGAAGTGCAACGTGGGGCTGTAAATAGAGCAAAGAGCTTGAAGATCTGACTCCTGGTCGTTTCACTGTGGAACTTCAAGTGCCAGATCCACTCTGAGCCTATTTTCTCATCTGCAAAATGTGTACAATCATATCTACCCTACAGAGTAATTGTAATTTTCAAATGGAATAAGGTAAGTGAAACCACTTTGAAAACCAGGAAGTAATCAAAAAGGACACAGAAAAGTGGAAGGTCATCCCATGTTCCTGGATTGGCAGAATTAATATGAGCAAAATGGCAATCCTACCAAAATTAATCTACATATTTAATGTAATTCCTATAAAATTACAAGAAACATTCTTCACAGATCTAGAAAAGACAATCATAGAATTTGTCTGGAATCATAAAAGACCCTGTATTGTCAAAGCCATCCTGTGCAAGAAGAGTGGAGTAGGTGGCATCTCTCTTCCTGACCCCAAAATATATTTCAAAGCCATGGTAATCAAAATAGCATAGTATTGGCACAAAAACAGACAAGAGGACCAATGGAACAGAGTGGAGATCCCAGAAATAAACCCCTAAACATACAGCCAACTGATCTTTGACAAGAGTATCACTCAATCCAGCAGGAAAAGGAAAACCTCTTTAGCAAATGGTGCTGGGAAAACTGGGTTTACACCTGCAAAAGGTGAATCTGAACCCCTATCTGTCACCATTAACAAAAATCAACTCAAAATGGATCAAAGATCTAAATCTGAGACCACAAACTATAAAACTACTGATGGAAAACACGGAGACATTGGGGTAGGCAAAACTGGGAGACATGGGTGTAGGCAAAGACTTCTTAAGGAAGACCCCCAGAGAACAGGCAATAATCCCCAAAATTGACAGGTGGGATTACATCAGATTAAGAAACACAGCAAAGGACACCATAATTAGGATGAATTGACAACTCTCAGAATGGGAGAGAATTTTTATTAACTGTGCCTCAGATAAGGGACTGATTGATAACCAGAATACACAGGGAACTCAAGCAGCTTGCCTGGAAGAAAATGATTAAACCAACTAAAAGATGAGAAATGGGCTGAATAAACAACTCTCTAAGGAAGACATATGAACAGCCAAAAAGCATATGAAAAAATGTTCAACATCCCCCATCATAAGGGAGGGAGATGCATATCAAAACCACAATGAGATACCACCTAACCCCAGTTAGAATGGTGAAGATTAAAAAAAGAAAAAGAAGAAGAAGATAAGTTCTGGAGGGGATGTGGTGAAAAGGGAACACTCCTACATTGTTGGTAGGAATGTAAATTGGTCCAGCCACTGTGGAGAACAACATGGAGGTTCCTCAAAGACCTTAAAATAGAACTACCATATGATCCAGCAATTCCATTCCTGGGTATCTGTCCAAAGGACAGGAGAATACTCAGTCAGGAAAGTAATTGAACAACTATATTTATTGCAGCATTATTCATGATTGCTAAGACATGGAACCAACCCAAATGTCCACAAACAGATGAATGGATTGAAAAAACATGGCACATATACTCCATGGAATATAATTAGGCCATAAAAAACAAGGCCCTGGAATTTGATAAAAAGTGGACAAACATGGAAGATTTGTTGCTGAGTGAAGCAAGTCAGGCTATGAAAGAGAGATATTGTATGCCTCCACTTAACATATACTGACTGTCCACACTCTATGGTAGAGACTGAAAGACTGGAGGACATAAAAGCATTGAAAATTGTTATGGATATTAGAGACAAAGTGGAAGGAGAGTGTGGGAGGGGAAGAGCATAGAAAAAGAAATTTGGGGAAAAAATTGGTAAAACATTTGTGGGACACAAATATGGTTTATTATCTGTTGTTGAGGATCTGTATAGTATTCACAACTGGGCTAGACTGAGGTTATATCATGCTGGGCAAAGTCTCTTTACAATCTAAATGATGTATAGTGATTGGTTGTATAAATAATAATAAATTTTAAATAAATTAAGAAAAATATTAAAAATATTAAAAACAAACAGACAAAGACAACATATGTATATTTTTTCTAGGCAAAGCAAAAGTCACAAGTAAAGGTGAAAATGTGGGGAAGTATATGTGCTTGGGCTAAGTGTGGATTGCAGCTTAGCATATTTAGGCTTGGCTGTTGGAAGAGTCTGAGAAGCTATGTGTAAGGAAATCAGTAAAGATCTTAAGTATCAGGTGAAAGTGTCTGGATTCAGTTCCATTGATAATGAGGAACTGGATGATTTATAAACACAGGAGTGACAGTCTTGTTTTAGAAAGATTGATCTAAAAGCATTGATTAAGGAGAAGTCACAAGGGCTTATGTTGGTGGTAGTTACAAAAGGAATAGAAATCAAGAAATGGGATGCTAGAAAACTCAGGCCCCAAATCCATGGAATCTGATCCTGCATTATTAGAAGCATCAGGGCTACAGAGAAAAAGGGCCATTTGTAACATCTGGAACCCTAGAACCTATGGCTTCTAGCCCTCATGACCATAACCTGCTTATGGAATAGTCACAGAAATAGGACGGGCAGGGAAACCACTCTTGAACGGAAAATTGGAGTATGGTTCGTTCCCCCCCCAGGTAGATTCCTGATTATATGAACCTACTTCACTTTCTTGCTGATCCCATTCTTCTTTGAGATAAACAGGCCAAATCACTTGTTTAGTCTTGCCTCACAGATAAAAATTCTCCAGGCCTC
Source organism: Tupaia tana (assembly GCA_026018925.1). NCBI lineage: Eukaryota > Metazoa > Chordata > Mammalia > Scandentia > Tupaiidae > Tupaia > Tupaia tana. The sequence continues at coordinate 13,740,738 of JAKSZU010000019.1, read as the reverse complement.
TTAGTGAACTTGTATTTTCTCTCTGAGTGCTCTCTCCTAGGGAGATGCTCCACAATAAATATCCTACTCAAAAAGAGGCAATATTTATTTTAGTATCTTGTGCCAATTCAGTCTCGTCAACTTGTCTTGTACAGTATCTTAGATTTCACTTGAATTAATCCCCAGGTTAACATATGAGTGCAATACTGGTATACCACAGCCTTCATGTCCAGTGCAAACTCATCAGCCTACAGTAGCAGGGTCATGAGTCAAATCATCTGGTTCAGAACTTCGTCACTTACTAGCTGTGTGATGCTGGGGAAATGACTTGGATCCTTAATCTCCTAATCTGTAAAATGGGGGTGGACAATAATAGCTATACTTGCCTTGCAGTATTGGTGAAGACTCACACTTAAACTTCATATATTTAGCATAAAGCTTAGGAAAAAATAGGCCTTCAATAAAGGACTGCTTTTGTCATTATTATTCAAGGACGTGAAGTGATGTGCCCCATCCTCCTTCATAACCACACACTGCAGCTTTTTCCCAATTCTGTAGGATGAGGCTTTCCCAGGTTCTGCCCAAGGAAAGGAGCTTCCAAGACTGGCCTGGACCTGACTCTACAGGACCGAAAAGGTTATCGCTGCTCTTTCCTCTCAGGTGAAGCCTTCAAGGCCAGCTATAGCCTCTTCAGGCAAAATAAGACTATGCCAGTGCAACAGTGGTCTGAGAGTCCCAGTGTCCCTCACTGAGAATAAACAGGCAGGGGTGGAACTATTACCGATGGGTTCTCCAGTTGCCCACTAGCTGAGGGCAGAGGGGGTAGGAGTGAGTGGGTCCCCGTTGCCGCAGTCAGCAGAGACCTGGGCCAACTGACTTCCTCCTGCCCTACAGTCTGGAGAATCCTGGCAAACCCCGACTGGTAATGAAAATAAACTTCCTATTTTTCTATCATAAAATGAACTGTCAGCATTACATAGAAGCTTCTACGATTTAAATGAATAGAGTGTTCATTGTGGAAAAAGTCTAGTATTTTCCAGCTAAACCAGAAGTCATATTCAAAGACTTGCAGTTGGGTGCCAGAGGTCACAAAGCAGCAAGATCAGCAGTCAGAAGTCTCGGTTTCAAGCTGTGGCTTTGCTGGCCATGTAAGTTACAGCTAGACCCTCCCATTCTACAGTTTCCTCATCTGTGAAGTAAAAAGAATGCCCTTCCCTGTTCTCTAACCACAAGAGAAACTCCCCTAAACAAAGGCAGTATACACACAAGTTCAAAAACTCTTGAGATCTTGACTACTCATGATTCTCATGTGGTATTCTCTATACTTTTTAATAGACTCGGAAATTAGAGCAGATTTTTTTCAGTCTTTTCCACCAAGCCATATTGCAGTGAAAATGCTTATAAAAAAGAATTCTGTGAGAATTTGGCCTTTTATTGGCCAAGCAAAAGCTACTTTTATAAAAAAAAGAAGTATATATAGTTCTTCTATGGTTTTATATGAAGAGAGGAAGGTGATACCTGGCTCTTTCTTCCACACTTCAAATCTATTTTGCAGAAATATGGCACACTGTCATGTTTTCATCCTTACAGATTCAAAAAAAAATGTAATAGCTCTGTTTGATGGCCAGTAGTAAATAAACATGCTTTCTTAGACTCCCAGGAAGTAAATAATTGACATATTAACTTCCTGTGATTGAATCACAGGAAGCATACATAAAAATAAAAGATAAAAATGCAATAAAGTCCAACATCCTGCCGTCAACAGCTGCCTAACTTCTTATCCAACTCCTGGCATGACACGCTTTTACCCTATGTCTGATGGAAACAAGAAAGTAATCTTACCTTACTCTTGAAAATCTATGAACTTCTTTTTTTAATGAGGTTATTTAAATTAAGTGTCACCTTACAAATATTTTTTTCCTAACTGCATTCCTTTTATCATCTTGGTTTTGGAATAATCCTCTCAAGGTGTAGTTTAAAATAGCTGCTCACTCATTGCTTCTCTATAAAATACATCTCAAGTATTTGAAAAAGAGTATTGAAAAGACAACTATCTCACGTCAAACAGAATGGCTGTGGGTGAGAGTGCACCGATGGTGACACTGGTGGCCTCTTTGTCACAGCACCGAGTAGGAGGCATTGCTCTCGCTGTACAGGTGTGTAAACCACGGTTCAGCAAACCCAGAGCGCTGGACCCTAGCCATCTGCCCCTTTCCTGTCCTGTGCTTTCTAACCCTGGACCTCTAGGGGGCGTATGTAGTTTCTAGTTGACTTCGGGTTTAGCAAAAAAACAAATCACTGCATTTTCTTATAAGAAATTCCCTTTGGGAGAAGTTTGAATTTCATTTTTATTCCTCCATTCGTGTCTTCCATTAGCAACATTCATAGTTTCTTCTTTTTATCTTGTTCACCACATCGTTTGTTAATGTAAACAAAATTATTTCTGCTCCTTTTGTACAACTACACCTGAATGAACCATACATAAAGCCCTTTCTCTATTAGCACCCCTTAGTGATCGCCACCTTGCTTGTGAAAATTACTGAGACAGGACAGGGCCACATGTGATGATGAAATATACCGTTAGTGTACCTTGCTGACGAAATGTGACCCCTCATCTCACAGGCTCACTGATTGCCCATTCTGAACTTCCAGTCATTGCTTCCGAATACGTCTCCTGCAAAGTCCAGGTTCCTATCTCAGAAGTACTAGATACATTTTGTTTATTTGAGGTTTAGTTGGTAAGAAAGACCATCCATTTCTTTTTATTTACTTCTCTGAAATAACTAATCATTTTCCTTTCTGAAAAGAAAAAGAAAAAAGTAGACTTGTGCTGGGTCGTAGCATTACTTATTATTGGATGAAGGAAATTGACTAGAATAATCTGAAAAGGTTTGTGGAGTCTGAATATAAAGTTCTTCCTCACTGTTTATTCTCTTGGTTTCTACATAGTTAGTGTTTTGTTTCTTCCCCTTTTCATTTGATCCATATTTTTTTATTAAAATATTGTAATTTTTAAAAGAAGTAACACTTTCGTAGTAATTAGTTCAAAGTTTATTTCTTGCAATATCAAGAATCTGTTTTCTCTAAAGGTTAGCTCACTTTCATTTTACCAAGAATAATGGAAAAACTACATGATGTACCATTTAAGTAAAGGTATGGTTTTGTTTGGGGGATTTATTTATTTATTTAGCTATGGGGCATGTATGCTCATGTAGGTTGAGAAAGAAAGTGAGAAATCATCCCCCAGGGACATGGCCACACTCCAGTCTTTTCTCATTTATTCTCCTCCTGAAACCTTGGGCACGCACGCACATAGGTCCAGTGTGTTTTTCAAGCTGTCTGGTCAGGCACTCATACTGCTCAGTCAGCCATGTGGGATCCAGTTGCCTTAACTACCATCCCACCAGCTTGCCCAGTAAGTTATGGTTTTCTTCCTCTCTCTCCACTGATTTTTTTGTTTGTTTGTTTACTCATTTGGACTATAGTTATTTGTATACAATGATTTTCTTTTACCCTTATTAACATGAAAAGGAAAGAATATTTTTTTCATGCATTTATGCTCCTAGAGTTTCAACTGGCATATAGAGAAAAATCTATATTCAGATGTTTTGCCCCAAAACACTTGGGCTTGTCTGAAATTCTTGTCTGTACTTGGGCCCTCTCATACATTTGAAAGGAGATGAAGTTGTAAAATTGGATCTCGTTCTCTTCTGCCCTTCAGCTTAATCAAAAATATTTATATTCAGTGTTTTTCGAGTTATGACTTTTAAAAAGACATTTCTTTTCCTCCCTCTGTAGACAAGGGTGGCATAGGGATGTAGGGTGGCATAGGGATAAATGAGACTTCTTTGACCTGACAGGGATTCTAGCTCACTGATACCTACCATTTCTCTTTATTCATATTGAAACCCATGCTCCATAATTTCAAGAAAACCCTAGCAAGCATTCCAGATTCCGTTATCTTTCTTGGTATGCCCATCCGGAAAAACTCCAAGTAGTCATGAATCCAACACTTTGTTTTTAGGACACCACATTTGAGTAGTTAAGCCCTGTTGGTGAAAGTTACACACCTATTAAAGCTGATTCCCTTATAGATGATTGATCATCAACCTCAAATTGACCCATTCTACCCAACTATCTACTTTATATATCTTACATTTTTAACTTCAACTGTTTCACATATCTTGTGGTTTTTTTTATCTTCAGTTACTTTTCCAAACCTACATCTCCTCTCCTCAGGCTTTCAGTTCTCCAACTCTCTATTTCTTCCTCCATAATTGTTCTCACTTCCTACTTCACAGAGGATATAGAAGCCATTAAATATAATGGAACATCTCCTCAATCTGTCAAACATTAGAACCAACCTATTCCCACACTTTTTTTCTGTTTTCTTATAGTCAACTATTCCTTCTCAACTAAATCCTTTGAAATGACTTTTTTTTTTTCTTTTTTTGGAGAGATTTTTGCTATAGGGCGCATGTGCTCGCCAGACAGAGAGAGACAGAGAGACAAAAAGCAGGAAATCACCCTCCAGGGGGGATGGCCACACCACAATCCCTTCTCCTTCATTCTCCTCTCGGGATCTTGGGCACACACGCACATGTGCCCGGCGTGAGTTTAAGCCACCGGGTCCAGGACTCGAACCATGGTCGACTACATGGGAGTCCAGCGACATAGCCATTACGCTAACTGCTGGTCCCTGAAATGACTTTTAAACACACTTAAGTCTTAACCTTATTTAACAACATCCACATAAATAGAAACTTCTAGAAGCCTCACAACTCCTGTCACCTTTCCTTCATAGTCAAACTTCTCAGAAAAGTTGTTATGCTTACTGTATCCATTTGTTCTCCTCAGCTTACCTCTCCACATAGTTACCTGGCTTCTACCTTAACCACTTCACTAAAGCAGTTTCTTAGGTCAACAAAGACTACCATGCTGCTAAACTGGATGGATATTTTTTAGTTCTCTCCTGACTTGTCTTTTTTAGCACATATAACAGCTCCCTTCTTCTTACAATATTCATTTCCTTATCTTCCTTAACTCAACAGTCCCCTTAAATTCCCTCCTATTTCTCTGTCTAGTTATTTTCAGGCTCATCTTCCTTCATCCATTAAATGCTAGACTTAATACCAGTTCCACCCAAGACCCTCTTCTCTTTTCACTCTTTTTTTCTATCCCTACGTGATTCCATCTGTACTGTTGGATTAAAGTAATATGAAAACAGAAATGAGTCTCAAGTGTCCTCCTCAGATGAACTACGGAGATGGGGAATGCAACTTATCTGATATCTCTACTCCTATGCCTCAAAGACACATCATAGTTTTATATTCAAAAACCTAATCCACATCCAGTGTTTTCTTTTTTCTGTTATGCAAACAAAAAAAGCCTAAGTTTTCCTGGATACTCTCTCACATCATTATGTAAATCATTCTTTTCACCAGTTTTAATGCCTTCAGAATTTAGTTTCAAAATAAATACTTCAGAATGTTAGGATTGTTATTATTGTTTGGTTAAATTTTTTTAAAGAACTACATAATGCTTTTTTTCTCTCCAACACACTGAAACAAGAAAGAATTATAAATGGGGAAATGACGTAAGTGTAAAACATTGCACAGGGTCAAGTATTTTTTTGAAGAAAAAAGTAATTATATGCCAGGAAACATTTTGTTTTTAAAAAAGGAAACATGGATGGTGGGCACCATTCTTGTTACCTCTTCAAGGTCAGAGTCACTAAATTACCCAGAACAGAGACAAATAAAGGATTGCAAGCTATATCAAGAATTTCAAAAGATTTAAATGCACTAATGTCTTACCTTCTTAGACATACATATTTCTACAGTTTGATGGAGCTATGAAAGAGTTTTAAAGTTAATTTTCTGATCATAAAATCTTGTAAGTGGGTATCATTATACTGGGTTTCTCAAGAGATCTGTAACTTGGCCTATAAAAGAAATGCCTCTTAATCTATTTGAAAATATTATCTTTAGTCCTGAGCAGAAAACACTACAGGGTTATAATGAATATTTTGCCCTATTCTCTTTTGGTCTTGACTGTACACTAGTAAAGAGAAATATATTCTTCTGCAAAGTCTCCTGAGAATACAGAGAGAAATGCATCAGGATATTGAATTGTTTAGGAAAATAAGAGTTCCATTTTTGCAGATAAACTCTTGTGCCCATATTAAAAGCTCAGTACTCATAAGAGTTTTCCCAAATGATATGACTCCTTCCTCCAATGCACAAGCAGCCTCTATCAGTTAATAATGAGGACATATAATTATTAACCTGAACAACAGGTGACATCAGAGAAAACTGGCCCAAATTATCTCAAAATGAACTGTAAATGAATTTGTTCATTTAATGAATCTAATATACATGATTCTTCTCTCTGCAATTCCTTTTGTAAATAATCTTTCATTTAAATAATTTCCAGCCCAAAACTAGAATCCTGATTATTTGGGGAGTTATGTAGGTTTGATGGGTAAAAGCCATTCTTTCAGCCATAACTTGCAAGCTGTTCCGATTGTTGATCACTACACCTGGCTGTTAGTGTAGAGAGAACACTGCTCAGGTCATAGGCCCAGTTCCTTGTTCAGGGCTCACATCACAGATGGAAACTCCTCGATGAAAACTATTGGGACCTAGACCCAAGCTTTGTAGGCAGCAATATTGGGTAAATATCCTAGTGAAAATGTGTATTTTCTGTCATTTCAACTGTATGAATAGCAGACAAAAGTGCCTCCTCTTATATATAGTCACGAATCGTCTTCAACCCCATTAGAAAAATCAATGATAGACACGTCATCTTTAGGGCCCTCCAAGTTCCAGCAGACCATTTCATTTATTTGGGGGGACACTACAGGGACTCCTGCAGTTTTCTCTGTGTAGTATTTTATTGCTAAACCTGAGCCCACATTGCGAAGCCATGCCATTCATCAGATGGATTACAACTTGTGGTAGTTCCCTCCTCACTGTTGACAATTCCGTCTCCCCCCTTGGTAGGACATCTTATTCTGAGAATTGACTTCCTCTCACCCTCCATCCCCATACTTTTCCTAGAAAAAAAAAAAAAAAGAATGCCCTCTTTCCCTTGCTACCACAAAAAGAAAAATCAAAGAGAATGTAACATTTCCTGTCACACACATACTCAGGTACACATGATTATACACAACCTCCTTAACAATAAAGAGGAAAGAAGCAAAGGAAAAAATGTTGGTAATCTCTTTGGATTAAATCTGTGGGATGCACTGCATAGTCAAACTCTCTACTAAGGTCAAAATCATAATGTCCTACTCTGATGTCTAAAGTGCCCATATCAGTCCGTTGGTGACTGAAGATGAGAAAACAGCACAGTTGCCAATTTGAGAACCAGTAGCAGTGCTGGTAGCATGGAGAGCAAGGGTCTCACTTAAATTATTACAGTCATTTTTATATTACCAGCATTGAAGGACTGTATTATTTCGCATATGAGGGTTGCTTCGACAGTGTGTTCACAGATAAGATGGAGAGAAGGAATTATCTTTTCAGAAAGCAGCATGTTTACAAGTGTGTGTGTGTGTGTGCATGTGCATGTGTGTGTCATGTACACACGTGCCTGCCCCACGTCTGAGCTTGAACACTCTCCAGATACACTATATCCAACCTGAGTGATTAAATAGTTCACTCAGTAGGGATTTTTGCAGCTCATTTTCAGTTTGCTCAGTCTTTTGAAATAAGGTGATATTTTATGATGTCCACAGGAATACGTGCCTACAAGCATTGCCCGATTTTAACAACTTGCTCAGTTTAATCTTGACAAATCTGGTTCTTGGCAGCAGCTTGGCCTTGAAGGTTATTTTATTTGTGGATGCTGCTCTACTTGCTACATAGATGGTGGCATTGGCTGGGGTGATTTAAATCAAAGGTAGTCTAATAATAAAGTAGAATACATTAGAAAGTCGCTTTATAAATGGTATCATGAGGAATCGTCTCACTCTGTAAATTCTGGATCAGGGCCCTGGGGTCAGAGGGAAGCAGAGGTTCTGGTGTTTATGTCATTGTGAAGTCCCCTCCTAAGGGATCCTACAAACAGTGCTAGGAGGGTTAGCACAGAACTCAGATGAGCTAAGTAGGGACGTCAGAACCGTCGTGTCCATGTTTACCTTTGTCTCCCACTGAGGTGGCAAGGTGGCACGAGAATTGACTATGCCATGGTGTGCCCTTTACACAGCTCTCCAGCCAGAGTGGATTCATCAGGAATAAACAAAACTCAACTTCCAGGGCCCTTCAATTGCAATGGGCCACTTGTATGGGCCTGTGCTTATTTTATATTCAAAGCTTTGTGTTCTTTTTGCTAAGAAGGACCCCCAAATTGGGTAACCTCCAGGCTCCACAAAAGCAGGATCCATTTCTGTCTATATGAGTAAACACTGCAGGAAAAGTATGACAAATATTTGGCCTTACTATAATAGAGCTCACAACTATGAAAGATTTCAATCCCTAGCCCTCATAGAGCACCATTTTCTACATCTGCTTCTTGTGGTAGTTTTGGTAAATGAATAGATTTTCTATTTACTTGAGCAAGGATCAAAAATTCCTCAAGAAGGTTAATTCCTAATTTGGTGTCTGAAGCTAGCGTTATTCCTCTCTACGACTCTCTCCAACTACTTTGCACAACTTCCCTTCCTCGTAATATCATGAAATAACTTGTCACCTTCAGAAAAGTCTTGTTTAAATTCATACACACCCAATGATGATTATTGCACTGTGTCCTCTAATATCTTTCCTTCTTTAGCCTAAATCTGCACTGTACAAATGATCTGAAATGATCCTCCTGTCCTCCTTTGCAACTCAATCCAATTATGAGTTGTTGATTATTTTTATAAACTCCTATTCTGGATATCCCAGACTCCAGCCATTGGAAACGCCCCAACTGATCCCATCTCAGGTGTATATTCTCAAGACCAAAAGTTCTCAAGAGCTAAGTACTCTTAAGCCCACTGCTTCATTGCAATGGCTTGCACAACAGAAGCACTAAAGAACAGTGAAAAACATCCTAATGAATGAAAAATGCCTCCCAATCATACCAAATTAATGTTATCCTGAGATACCCTGGGAGAAAAAAAAAAAATTCGCTTTTCAGCTTAAAGGATAGTGGGAGGGATCGTCTTAAGGATTTTGTTAAGGCCTTTTAAAGAATTTTCTTGGAATTAAGTGCTCTCTTCAGCTTTAATTATGATTCTGCTATCAGCAAAAGTGGTAAATTTCAGAGAAGCCTAATGGCACAAAATATGTGGAGATGAGTAAAGCTTTTCGTGCTGATGACTAACATATTTTAATAAATTCCCTCTCTCTCTCTTTTTACATTCCTTATACCAACCCTTTCTTATTGTAATCTTAAAAGAGCAAATGAAGGGATACCATAAGAGAATCTCTACTGGCTGGAGATAAGACCTGAGCTGAAGACTTTTTCTGAGTATATTCTGAAGTATAGACTGAGGAATGTAAGAAGGGCAAATCATTTGTATGAAATGCATCTGACAAAGGGCAAGGAGTCTGTGTCTCTTTCCAGCAAAAAATCTTGAAGAGTACAGACAGAGAACTCTGGGAATGCTGCCAAAGACCTGAGCTGAAACTTCTTTGAGCGTCTCTTCAAAGACTCCACCAGCTATAGAGTGGCTATAATGGGGAACCATCTGGTCTTCCACTGAGGAATTCCAAGCACTCATTAGTACCTGCTTTCTCCCCATTATCACCTCCAGGCCTCCCACTGTGCCTGGCACAGAGAAGGTGCTCTAGTAAATGTCTAGTTAATGTTGAATCAGCAGGTAATCAAAATAGTCCTTCAGTTAAATGACAGTAAAAACATTAATGTATTCCAATAAGAGGCTTGCTCTGTTCTGGGTTGGTGATGGGCATTGTCTTTTGACTCTGCCCACTACTTTATGTATTTTCTTTTCCATTAACTTCTGTGCCCTGGTGTGGTTGTGCACAGAATCTGGAAACTAAGACTGTATTAAGCCAGTCAAGCATGAAACTATAGTTTATTGTCTGACAACAACGCACAAGGGTGCCCAGAAGACTAAGCATGATATAACAATACTACGAGCTTTGAACATGAATTCAATCAATGGTGATTCCAAGTCGCTTGTTATTTTGTTTATAATATCACAATGCAAAAAGTTCTCATGTTGTGACTTTAAGGCTTTTGAGATTTCTCCTTTGCATTAGTCTTTGACTTGGTTGCCTTTTTTCCATGTCAGTTAACACCTTTTGGGAAGCTGTAATTCTAGGCAGCACACCCTGTGATTTAGTCAGCACTATCCAGGAGCTCTTGTCATTCTCAAAGTTGTTTTAATAATGATAAGAAAACAGTGAATTGAGCAGTAGTTGTTAACATCAACCTAATGATCAGAACTGATTACAGCCATGCTCAGCTTTGAAACAGGAAAGGAAATCATCAGAGTAAATATGAGTGTTGAGAACATCAGAGTACACCTCAGCCACCTGTCCTCTTAGTCGTTAGTATTGTTAACCGGGCCCTACAACATCTTTAAGCGGTGTGTCAATATCACATGATGTAAAGTCTTAAGAACATAAGGAAAAAGGATCTGAAGAGTAGCTTATTAATGTTAATAGGCAAAGCTGTATGTTGCTGTAGAAGTGGGAAGAAACGTAAAGGGAGATAGAAGGGAAATGGAGTGCTATCCACTGAGTAAGAAATGAGCAGCCTAGGACTCCAGTAGAGAAAAGTCTTCAGCCAAGGCTTGAGATGAGTAGGTAAGCAAGAGAGTCAGAAGGTTCCCTTCTGGCTTCTTCCCTCCTGCCATTCAGCTCACGTGCAGGTGTGAAAATTGCTATTAATTACAAGAGAAAAAGATGACAGACAGTGCATGTTAGCGGGGGAGGAGGCTGAGAGCCCCTGTGCAAGAGGCTGTTTGAAGAACCAGGAGAGAGCTTTCATGAGAAGATGGTGAGATTGAGTAAAAAGGAATTCCAAGAGTCTTACAAATAATTATTGACCGTGATTGAGAGTAAAAGCATTGGTGGCAGGTAGTGGCATGGGGAAACCAAAATTCCATCCCTCAGATTATCACTTGATACAGTATTTTATATAGGAGCCATCAATAAGATTTAAATTATGGCATCTGGGAGCCAGCAGGTAGTGTGGTGATTACGGCACTGGATTCCCACATGGTCAACCATAATTCAAGTCCCAGACCAGTGGCTTGAATATCACACTGGGCACATGTGTGTGTGCCCAAAATCCTGAGAGGAGAATGAAGAAGAGAGGATTACAGCTTGACCATCATCCTTGGTGGATTTCTCATTTTCTGTCTCTCTCCAGAGAGCACACATGCCCTATAGCAAAAACTTAAAATAAAACAAAAATGTATGGCATCTGAAGGGTTGCAGCTTTCTCAACCACTTCTTGGCTATAATTCACTAATAAGGTAGCAAAGCTTAAAAGAGAACAAGTCTGAAGAAAAATTTCAGTTCACGAAGCATTTTTTTTATATTGTAAGTTAAAGGTGGTGTGATGTTGTGGAGCATGGATTCAAAACACATGGGTTCAAACCTCTGGCTCCTTGGCTTAATACTTGAACGAGTGACTTCAGCAAGTCATCTTTTCAAGTCTGTTTTCTCGTATTTAAATTGGAAGGTAGCAATTGTCAAAATGGCAAAGTGCCAAGCACCATACCCATACTCATACTTGTTTTAAGAACTTGGAAGCCGAAGAATGCAATCCTCAGACTGGCTTTAAGTTATTTCTACTACATAGATGTTTGATTTGCCGTGGACCATTAAAACTCTTTTTGTTTGGAGAGGTTTTCGCTATAGGGCGCGTGCACTCGCCAGACAGACAGAAAGAGACATAGAGACAGAAAGAGAGAAATCACCACCCAGGGGGGATGGCCACGCCGCAATCCCTTCTCCTCCATTCTCCTCTCGGGATCCTGGGCACGTACGCACACACACCCGGCGTGAGTTTTAAGCCACCGGGTCCGGGACGCGAACCGCGGTCGACTACGAGGGAGTCCAGCGACATAGCCATTACGCTAACTGCTGGTTCCCCAAAACTCTTTTCTTCTACTTACTGGCTAACAGGAGTTAAAACAAGCACCTGTAAGCCCATGGGGATACAGTCAGTTGCATCATTATTTTTAAAGAATTGATTAAAGTTACATGTTGCAGGTCCTAAGATCTGTACATATAATTTTGGTTGGGAGTGAGTTAATCAGAAATAAATAATCAGAATTGAACTGATTATATCCCTTCTTACTCCTGTCCCTCTCCCTCCCTCTTTTCCCATCTTTCTCTCTTCCTCCCTCCTTCCTTCTATGGGCTTCACAAAGTTGTTTGTTAAATATAACACTGCCCTGTCTTCCTGTTGGTATTTTTTGTCTAACGTGAAAAACACACAAAAACCAAACCAGGCCAAAAATGCTTACAGTGTCCTTCTCTTTATCATATTCTTTGTGCAAATAGAAATATTACAGAAAACAGAATTTAGTTTTACTTATAGTGAAGTCTCTTAAAATGCATTTAGGCACAACTGGGTTGACAACCATAGCAGTTTGATATTGCAGTCAAAATAAGAATTTTTTTTTTCTTGAAACTCTCCAAGGCCACTCTGATAACAGAGGCAGTTTTTCAGCCTTGTACAAGTACATATTCTGTACATCTCTAAATACACAAGAATATGTGGAGTTTTTATTTAAAGAGACATCCCTTTTAGTCTCTGATAAATAACAGTCACTTAATCAGCATTCAAAGAACTTTCCTTTATTCCTTACACTTTTCCCCAAAGACAGAATAGCTAAAAGCTATTTAATTACAATAGCCTTTATATTATAAAATAATATAAAGAATTAGAATTTTCCATTCTATTTATTTATTTATTTATGAGACTCATCATCATCCTACTGTGACTGGTTCTACTCTTGCTTTGACAGGAAGTAATGGGTTCTGACTTTAAAAGAACCAAGACATGGGACCAGCAGTTAGCGTAATGGCTATGTCGCTGGACTCCCATGTAGTCAACCATGGTTCGCGTCTTGGACCCGGTGGCTTAAAACTCACGCCAGGCGCATGTGCGTGCGTGCCCAAGATCCCGAAAGGAGAATGGAGGAGAAGGGATTGTGGCGTGGCCATCCCCCCTGGGGGGTGATTTCTCGCTTTCTGTCTCTCTGTCTAGCGAGCGCACACGCCCTATAGCAAAAAAAAAAAAAAAAAAAAAAAAAAAAAAAACAAAAACAAAAAAAACCAAGACATATGCTTTTCCAATAACAGAGAAGACACATATCTAGGGGAAAAAAGGATTTCAGAGCAAAGCCAAGATCACCACTGGCTGGGAACCCCCTTCCCATTCTTCAGTTCTACAAGAAACTTCATCAGGGTTTGCCATGCTGCTTCTAAAGCAATGGTTTCCAGAGGTGAGGCAGCTCAGAACACTTACTCAGAGTAGAATTCTTTAACCCTATGTCTCAGTCTGTTAGTGTTGTCATAGAGAATATCTGAGACTGGGTGATTTATAAAGAAAAGTAGTTTATTTAGCTCATAATTCTAGTGGCTGGAAAGCCCAAGAACATGGGGCCAGCCTCGGACTGCCTCGGGTGCTACAGAACAAGGCTGAGAGGTGCAGAAATGAAGGCAGGCCCACAGAGGGAGAAACATGCCAGCAGCCAACTTGCTTTTATAACAACCAGCTCTCGGGGGGACTAATTAAAGAGAGCTGAAAGGGCTTCAATCTGCTCAGGAGGGATCCACCCCCATATCCCAAACACCTCAAACTAAGCCCCACCTCCTGACACTGCCCAAGTGAGTACCAGATTATAGCATGGGGTTCCTGGGGACACAACACTCAAGCCATAACACCTACGCGGTGCCCTGAAGATGGAGACTCAGGCAGTCTGAAGGGAAGCCAGGCTACCGCCGGGCTACCCATATGTGTAACCAGTCCCAGAGGATCCTGCTCTAGCAAGTAGACAGGAAAGTTTTGGTGAAGTCCACAGTCTGATCAAGGAGCTGCCCCATCAGATTCAATAGAGCCTGACTGATTTAGGAGATCTGCGAGTTATCAGATCAGATCCAATAAAGGAATAGTTAATAGGAACAAAGGGGTTCTCTGTAGACTACTACAGATGTGTGTATCTTTTTCATCTTGCAAAACTAAAACTCTATACCCAGTGAAAATCCCCCATTTCTCCCTATTCTCTACTCCCAGCAACCACCATTTTACTTTCTATTTCTCTGAATTTGACTACTTTAGATACCTCATATAAGTAGAATCATACAGGATTTGTCTTTTTTCATTTAGCGTAATTTCCTCAAGTTTCACCTATTTTTTTCGCATGTGACAGGATTTTCTTCCTTCTTAAGGATAAATTATTTCATTGTATGTGCATACTACATTATGGGCAAATGGATTGCTTCTTCATCTTGGCTATTGTGAAAAGTGCTGCAATAAACATGGGTGTGCAAATATCTCTTGGAAAGCCTGCGTTCAATTCTTTTGGATATGTACCTGGAAGTGAGATTGCTGGATCATATGGTAGTTCTTATTTTTAGTTTTTTGAAAAATATTCATGTTCTTTTCCATAGTAGCCACATCATTTTACATGCCCATCAACAGTGCACAAAGATTCCAATTTCTCCACATCCTCATCAGTCCTTATTTTCCGGGTTTCTTGTTTTTTATAATGACCATCCTGAGTCTGAGGTTACGGCTCTTTAGACTTCAAACACATTTCTCTAATGTTTAGTAATGTTGAGGATCTTTTCATATATTTGTCAGCTATCTATGTACCTCTTTTAAGAAACATGTCTATTCAAGTCCTTTGCCCAATTTTTAATTGGGTTATTTATTTTGTTGTTGTTGTTGAGTGAAGAACGTCTTTATATATTCTAAATGTTAACCTCTTACCAATGATTTGCGAATATTTTCTCTCATTCCGTAGGTTTTCTTTCATGCAGTTGATTGCTCCAAGTGCAGAACTTTTTAAATTTGTTGTAGTACTAGCTGTCTATTTTTGCTTTTGTTGCCTACATTTTGGTGTCATTTTTAAGAAATCATTGCTAAGTCTGGTATCATTGAGCCTTTCCTCTATATTTTTTTTTCTAGAAGTCTTATAGTTTTTGGTCTTATGTTTAGGTCTTTGATTCATTCTGAGTTAATTTTTCTATTAATATATGGTGTAAGGAAAGTGTCCAACTTCATATTCTTTTGCATGTAGATATTCATTTTTTCAACATTATTTTTGAAGAGACTGTCCTTACCTCACTGTGTGATCCTAGCATTTTTTTTTAATATCAGTTGACTATATACATAAGAGTTTCTTTCTAGGTTCTCTATTCTATTTCATTGCTCTATATGTCTGCCATTATGCCAGTACCATACTGTTTTGATTACTACAGCTTTGTAATATGTTTTAAAGTCAGAAAGTGTGAAACTTCCAACTTTGCTCTTCTTTTTCAAGAATATTGAAGAGATGCAGAGTCTCTTGATATTCATTTGAATTCTAGCACTTTTTTTCTATTTCTCTAAAATATGTCTTGAGATTTTGATGGGAATGTCATTGCATCTGTAGATTATTTTGGGTAGTATGGATATTTTAACAATATTGTCTTCCAATTTATGAACACAAGATGTCATTCCATTTACTTCTGTCCAATTTAATTTTTTTCATCTGCGTTTTATAGTCTTTTAGCACTGTGGTTAAGTTTATTGCTAAGTATTTTATTCTTTTGATGCTATTATAAATGGAACTTATTTTTTATTTATTTATTTTGCCATAGGGTGTGTGTGCTTGCCAGAGAGAAACATAGACAGTGAGAGTAAAAATGAGAAGTCACCCACCAAGGGGGATGGCCATGCCACAGTCTCTTCTCACCCAGACTCCTTCCAGGATTTTAGGCATGCACCACACACTGCTTTGAATGATTTTCAAACTACTAGGTTTAGGACTCAAACCACAGTCAGTCATGTGGAAGTCCAGGATAGTAAGAACTACACCACCAATTAAAATTATTTTTACATTTCCTTTTTTTGATTGTTCATTGTTAGTGTATATAAATGCAACTGACTTTTACATATTAATTTTCTATCCTGCAACTTTACTGAACTTATCTATTAGTTACAAGAGGGTTTTCTTGTAAAATCTTTAGGGTTTTCTGTATACAATATTACATCATCTATGAATAGAGGTAATTTTTAGTTCTTTCTTCTCAGTATGGTACTTTTAATTTCTTTTTCTTGCCTAATTGTGCCTAGGTAGGACTTCTGTATTATGTTGAACAGAAATAGGAAGAATGGGGATCAGCAGTTAGCGTAATGGCTATGTCACTGGACTACCATGTAGTCGACTGTGGTTCAAGTCCTGGACCCAGTGACCTAAACTCACGCTGGGCATGTATGCATTCATGCCCAGGATCCTGAGAGGAGAATAGAGGAGAAGAGATTGCAGCATGGCCATCCCCCCTGGGGGGATTGATTTCTCACTTTCTCTCTCTCTCTCTCTCTCTCTCTCTCTCTCTCTCTCTCTGTCTGTCTGTCTTTCTGGCAAGTGCATGTGCCCTATGGCAAAAACCTCTCCAAAAAAAAAAAAAAAAAAGAAGAAAAGAAAAGAAATAGGAAAATGAGCATTTTTGCCTTGTTCCTGGAAATCGTTTTTATTTTAGATATAATTTCATTGAAAATATTTTCAACATATGGTACATACTCTTCTGTCTTATTAGTCATTGCTTGACTTAACTTTATGATTTGGGTTTATCATTATGAATAAATTAGTGTAATGCTCTAATGCCTTCAAGATTTTTCGGCTTCTTCAAAAAGTGACTCAAGCCACTGTATAAACAGATAAACACATTACATGTTTGCTTTCATTATAGGTCAGTGGTTGCTATTTGTCCATTTTTACAGAGGAGAACACTCAGGCTCAAAGTCACAAAGGAAGTAAGGGGCCAAACTGGGTCACAAATTAAAATCTATCAGACTTCAGAGTTCACGGTCCTACTTATTATGAGAAAGCCAATTCAGTGCAGTGAGTGACTGAGTCTTACACCACTTCTTTGCTAATATATTCTGTCTTTTGGAGTCTAGTAACTAGCACTGTTAGATCAGAGATCTTACCTTCAAACCCATTTTTAAGTCTATTGAAGAACCTACAGGTGGTGAGAGACAAATCCATGGATGGTGAGAATTCTTTTCTGCCATGTTCATGCCATTTTCCCAGACACATAGAAGATCAAAATTTGATCTCCAGATGATTAAAGCAGCAAGAAGTCCAATTGATTGACATATGCAAATATTTCACCCAGAGATTTCTGTGCTAGTGCAGGGCTCTTCACACCAATTGTAGCTGATTATTTTTTAAAATATAAAATTAATAAATGCAAAATTGCTCTGACTGAAGCAGAGAGAATGGAAATAAGATAAAAATACTATGACCCGGAATTCAACCTTCTCCTTCTCTTCCCCATAACATCACCTGAGGCCATCCTCACCCACCAAGGAATCCCAGAGCTCCACAGATCACAGACAGAAATCCAAATTCTAGGGTCTCCTTCCAATGATAAGTAAAAAGCAAATGCTAATGAAATACATAAGTCATAACAAATTAAACATCCCTTTCTTAGTTCTATTGCTAGGAACTAATACAATCTGATAAATGAAAACATTAGATTCAGGGTTAGGATTTGTGTCCTCTTTCGTGTGCTTCAGTTCAGGCATCCTTATTATTAGCACAAGCCATGGGACTCACCTTGCGGCAGGAGAGTGCTCCTGCTAAAGCCCAGCCTTCATGGTCTGCCCTCAAATAAGAAAGAAGCCTGTTGGCTGATAGAGGAGATCCAAGTTGTTGAAGGAAACATACATGAGTGGGGCCAGCAGGTGGCGTGGTGTTTTAAGGTACTGGAATCCCAAATGGCCAAATACGGTTCAAGTCCCAGCCATGGAGGCTTGAGTATCATGCATGCGTGTGTGTACACGCCCAAAATCCCAGGAGGAGAAGAGACAAGGGATTGAAATGTGACTATCTCCCCTGGGGGGTGATTTCTCACTTTACCTGTCACCCTCTCTGTCTCTCTCCAGTAAATGAACATGCCCTGTGGCAAAAACCTTTAAAAACGCATAATGGGTGCTGGCTACTATAGTTGTCTTGGTCATGAAAAGAGATTCTAGAATATTATCAGAAAAAGTAAGAACCTAGTGTTTACATGAATACCACTGCTACTACCAGTTTTCTGCTTAGTAATTCTGAAACAGTCTAGATATTCAGTCAGTCATGGAGCATTATTTGGTTACTCAATGACAATCAAGAAAACAAATCTTATTTTCACAGACATTTGGGAAAAGACATTTGAAGTGAGCCAAGATGTTTCTAGTGGTAGTGGCGGGGGGGGGAGGGGGTCCTTTGGTCTGTTTGTTTGTTCACAAGAATCACTCTAAACCACATCTAGTCAGTGCTACGGTATGGTATGCATATAATGAGAATTTGAACCAGTCAGAACACAAAATGAAAGCACAGTTTGAGGATGACCCTATCCTGACCCAGAGAAATACTCACTCACATTCCTTTCAGTCTTTCAAAAAAAAGACTGCAGTAGGTGTATTGATGATTGTAATTGGTGTCGATTGCCCTGTAATCTTAAGCAAATTATTTAAGGTTTATGAGAGTTGGTTACCTTATCTGTAAAAGGGGGGTAATAAATACATATTCAGATGATTAATGAGGGATGACTGAAATTAAATATCCACATATATGTAGCAGATACAGACGACCTTCAGGAAAGTAGTCATTAGCGGTGGTACTATCTGAGTAAAGGCCAAACAAGGGCAGGTCCTTTCTTGTCTTCCTCAAGTCATGCTTTCTTCTCTCCAAATTCATATTGAAGAACATAAATGTATGTTTTCATTATTGGATAACCAGAAAAGTGGATCTCAACCTTTGGGCATCAGTTGGGTTTTGTTTGGTTTGATTTTTAATTCTGAATTATTGGTCTGAGGTGAGATCTAGATAAGATTATTTTAAATAAGCACTCCAGATATTTCAATATACACTCAAGTTGTGAACCAATGATTTAAGCAGTTTCCAATTTGTTTTTCTGAATCAAGATTCTCCCACTTTATTTCATTCTCTAGTGTACTGATTTGACTATTTGTCTTTGCAATGGTCAAATAGGACCCTAATAAAAACTCTGTGTCCTCTGTCTATAGCAAAGATCAATATACTTCACCTATGTACTAATTCCAGTATGTTGGTTGTGATGCCTTAAAACTCTGTGTAGAGAAGTGTTCCGAGGGTTTGCCTGGGTTCATCAGGAACGAATGCCATTCATTCCAGCTTGGGAACATCTACCACAAGGACAGAAAGAGGGGCGCTCTGACATGTACCATTCCCAGCATACAAAATAAAATCAGAAGTCTAGCATGATGTAGAAAAGCCTGTATGAGCTATTTCTCTAGCTGTATTTTCTGCCTATAGGACAAAAGCTACACTTACAATTTCTTATTTTTCTCGTTTTTACCACCAAGCATAACTATTTAACTCTATAAACTTGCTCTTGCTGTTCCCTTTGCATGGAATGGCCTTACCTTTCTTTACTTCCAGTAATTCCTTATTTCTACTTCAAGATTCAGGTCGAATGTCAGCTTTCCTGTGAGGATTCCTGAGCGTCCTAAGCATAATTGGTCTCTCTCTTCCTCTCTAAAGCAGCATAGCATTTCCCCCCATCTTTATAATGGATTTTGTCACACCATATGGTAATTTACTCTGTGTTTCCGTGTTTGACTCCCCTGATATACGATCCGCAGCACTGCCGCTCAGTAAATAATGGTTGGATGAATGGATGAATAAACAGATTCCTCAGTGGCAGGTACTATCGCTTACTCATCTTTGTTTCCTAGTGCCCAGCGAGTAGCCAACACATAGTAGGAGTTCAGGAGGGGCTGCTGAGCGAGTGAGTTAGAGTCTACAGATTCTGCAGCCACCCATATGGCACCATAATCTGGGCTCATTCTGAGTCACAAATCACAATCTGCCAGAAAACTTCCATCTGGAGAGACTGCTCCCCACAGCAGCTTTTCCTTTCAGTCTTGAGGCCTGTTTTGTTCCTTATTCAACAGGAAATAATTGAATGCTAGCACTGACTCAAAAATAACTTGGGAAGCTATAAAAATTGTAAAGGGTCTATTAGTAATACTGCACAGGCTGCTTTAAGGCGGCATGCCGAGCACCATGCACCTCGCTCCCATGGTTTCCCTATGCATGGCTGTCGCACATGCTCTTCTTATCCACGTGGGCAAAGCACCCTCCACCCCCACTACTTTCTCAGCCTTACCAATTGCTCAGTGGGACAAAACTGACCAACTGCTGTGTAGGGAGGAAAGGAAAAAACCTCAGGGCATGTTTAGGACTGTCATTCATCAGTTGATATCATGTAAAAGAAATAATATATCCATCCTTTCTCACCCCAGCCCACCTGAATCCTAAGAGGTGTACTCCATTAAAGGTGAGATTCTGCCCCCTAAAATTTCTTTTACAGGGACCAGCAATTAGCATAATGGCTATGTCGCTAGACTCCCATGTAGTTGACCGCGGTTCGAGTCCCAGACTCAATGGCTTAAACTCATACTGGGTGCGTGTGTGTGCATGCCCAAGATCCCGAGAGGAGAGTGAAGAAAGGATTGCGGCATGGTCATCCCTCCTGGGGGGGTGATTTCTCGCTTTCTGTCTCTCTGTCTCTCTCTGTCTTTCTGGTGAGTGCATGTGCCCTATAGCAAAAATCTCCCCCCCAAAAAATTTAAAAATTCTTTTATAAACACTACAATGCTGAGATTTTCAAAGAGTTAAGCTTTCTCAATTCCCTGTGATTTACTCTTTTAAATCATCATTGCTACAGAGAAGAAACTATTTTGGCTCTATGCACAAGTGGAATATCTAATATAGAATTACATTATAATGAAATATGCATTAATGCAAGCCTCATAAAGTGCTTTTCATGTTCTGCGGGCATCCAAAAGTTTAAAATGCATATAATCTTATTTTAGTTGCTGCTCAAATGATGATACATCAGGTTAATATGCTTAATTAAAAGTCACAGTTGAAACATTCAAAGGGATAGTTAATTTGCTATTGACATTTGCTATAACACAGTGGAGCATTGTAGAAACAAGACAATGGGATATGTCACTCCTCTTAGGAACAGGAGGAGGATGTTTTATGATTTTTAGGAAGCAGCATGTGTTTGACACCCCGGAAAATGTAGCTAAGCATGCCCTGAAACATTTGCCATTAATACATTTTTGGTTAAAGAGACATTCTCAAAATAATATTCAAGCCACTTGACTGTCTACTTTTAAATGAAGACTAATGAGAAAGAGATATTTAGAGGTGCCATTTATTCCACAGTTTAGATCTGATTCCCCAGAAAATGACCATGACAGTCCCTTTCAGTATCTGATGGACTAGCTGTCCCCAGGGATAAATGTGAGATTTGAAGTTAAAAATGTCCATACCCTACCTCTTGGCACTTGATTTTAAAATAAAATGACTGAGCTTATTCCATTCACAAATGTGTTGCCTTCCGATTTGTAAAGCTTTCTCCTTTTTTTAATTCTCCTACCCTGACGTAGCACGTTTGTTTTTCAATGAGCCATACTCTGCCCATCAGTGCCCCTGCCTCTGGTTCTAGCTGGGAGATGATCAGGTCACACAAGGTTCCTCACCTCACCGTCTGTCTCCCTCACCCAGACTCCAAGCCTGGTGTGGGGGGTCACGGCCAAGTCAAATTCCACTTCACAAATTGCACTGCCAGCATTTTTTTCAGTATTTTTGAAGGCTCTTTCTCAGGATTTCCTCCTAATTACCCTTCCTCCCATATCATGAAGAAAAACACACAGGTCAAGATCAGGGCCCAGAGGCAGATCCTTGGAGGAAAGACGCAGAATAAAAACTGGGAAGAAAGTGAGTGCGGTTGCCTGGGCACCACAGCTCACGTGGTTGGGTGGAGCTTTCAGGTCCTGCTAACGGGGGTGTGCAGCCCTTGAGAGAGGAGGGAAACCTCCATGTCCCAAAAGGGGAACTACTTTGAGTGGCCAAGGAGAATGGACAGAACGGAAGCTCCCTGCCTTAGAGAGGTACGCGAGCTTCTGGTCGCCTCAGGAACTGCGAGGAGACCTTGCTGGAGGCGGAGGTGTCCCCTACACCTGAGATGTAAGGTGGGGCTGGGGCAGGGTGGGGATGAGCCCCAGCTTCACCAGTATCATTACCACCTTCTCCCCACCAAGAACTTTACGGGAAATCTACCTTCTTTTGCTAAGCCAATGATTTCAGATGTCATGGTCTGCAAAGGCCTGAGGTTACCAGTGCAGAGAGTTTCCATACGGATTCTACAACTTTTTGGTGATTTTGTTCCTTATGGTGCTACTGAGTATGCTGTTCTTCCCCTCGTCTCGGGTTCTCATCTCCTTTCTTTACTCCCTCATCAACTCTTCTACTTACCTACACACTCACCATCAGCAGACAGGAAGTTACCACATCTATAAGGTGGCCCTTAATAAAAAGCATGCTGTCTTGGGAATGTTATGGAGCCATGCATTGTTTGGGTCATGGCTGGGCTGGGCTGGGCTGGAAAACTTCTCCCTGTTCTTAAATGGTTTTATTCTTAAAACTTGCTCTTTTGACTTCATGACTTTTTAGAGCAAGTGCCACTTGCAAAGGTCAACTTGAGTGGAAAGTTCAGGCCCCACAACAGGCAATGAATTATATTTTCAGGCTCTTTGACAAAATCCTTGAATAGGTCAAACATGGTCAAGTAATATTGACAGCAAGGTACTAAATCACACGGAACATTCAGATTTGCAGACAGGCAAGAACATTGCTTCCAGAGAGGAAAATTCCAGGTGCTTTTGTCACAATCCCTCAGGTCTATAATAAATGATATTCTAGGGAGTGGAGGGAAGATCAAGCTATTTAAGGAGAACAACCCAAATATCTTCCAGCAGCTAAAAACATCTTGTGGTAGAAATAGGAGAAGCTTGTGTACAACATGTAGAGGCCAGAAAAGTTCAAGCAAATTGCCCCTGGAGTTCAGGAGTGACAGAAATTACTTCCAGGTGGAGAGTTGGAGGTTTTGATAAAGGAGATTGCATTGAATGAGGCTTTGAATGCTGTGTAGGGTTTTGAATCAAGGGGATGGAGATATGAGGGTGTAACCAACGTGATCTGAAGCATGCAGACTTCAGTGTTCCATCAGCATCTCATTCGGGCATGGTAGAAGTTCACCTATCTCTATAGTCCACTGTCACTGCGTTTTCAGGCTGCTCACTAATAGCTCAGAGAAAGAGCTTCAATATCATCAAAGAGATTAAAACCAAAGAGATTAAAAACTACCTTGTATTTTTTCTCTTAATTATAGACTTGAATTTTTAGAGCAGTTTTGACTTGTAGGAAAATTGAGCATCAAGCGCAGAGTTGCCAGATAGTCCATCATTCCATCTCCCCTGCACAATTTCCCCACTCGTTAGCATCTTGTATTAATACAATGCACTTGCTACAAATGATATGCCTATATTGATATATTATTATTCACTAAAGTCCATAATTGACACTGATGTTTACTCTTCGTATTATAAATCTATGGTTTCCACACATATCATGTCAAATATATATTATATATTTATATATTTACATATATAAAGTGACATCTGTTTATCCCTACAATATCATATATAATCATTTGTTTTTTAAAGGAAGCTCTGAATCTATTTTCTAGAGATCTATCTGTTCTTGAGTAAAATACATGTAGGCATGGGACGGACCAGTAGATGGAGTAATGGTTACATTGCTGAACTCCCACTTAGACAACCACGGTTCAAGTCCCAGACCCAGTGGCTTCAAACTCACACTGGACGTATGTGCGTGCATGCCCAAAATCCCAAGAAGAGAATGGAGGATAAGTGACTGCAGCATGGCCATCCCTGGTGGGGGTGATTTCTTACTTTCTGTGTCTCTGTCTCTCACTCTCTCACTGGCAAGCATATGCACCCTATATCAAAAATTTCTAAAAATAAAAAATAAGTAGGCAGAGAAAATGGAGAACACTGGTGCAAACAGCAATAACCTCCATGTGGAAAAACTTGCCCTATTGACATTCATTGCAAACAGGAAGGAAGGAATTTTACTGAAACTTTTTTTTTTTCTTAGTAAGAAAATTTTATCCAAGTGGAACATGAAAGTTGAGAATTGGATCAGTTAATGCTCAGAGTTTATGAGTTTGAAAGATACTACTGCTCCTTATAAAGCTTACTGCACATACTTGATGTTTTTCCCTAGATAGCCGGGAAAATCTGCAGTTCCTATCACATTCCTAAACAGTGTGAGAACACACTCACCAATATTTTGGGGTCAGAATGTGCTATTCGTCCTAAATTACATTCTGAGAATTACTCTTGAGCACACTAAATGAGAAACGTGGTAGAAGATGTGTCTATTTCTCCAGAGATGGAAGGTGTTTGTAGAAGAACCAACAAGAGAAGAAGGGGTGGGGTAAGGATAGGGCAGAGGAAAATACTTCTAAGTTAAAATGTTAGGAAACAGGAAAAGAAGTCCCAGGGCACATGAAAAATGGAATCAATCTACTTGTATAATAGTAATAAGAGAAGATGGAAAAGATAAAACCAACAAAAGTGTGTCTTTTTCTCTTGAGTTGAAATTCTCGTTCCATACAGTACATGCTAAGGACATCTTTTTGCAATGTCTGGTTCAGTGTCTAAGTTAATTTTCCTTTTTCTTTCCCACATTTAAGAGGAATGTTCTCGGGACCAGCAGTTAGAGTAATGGCTATGTCGCTGGACTCCCACGTAGTTGACCGTGGTTCACATCCGGGACCCAATGGCTTAAACTCACGCCGGGCGCGTGTGCGTGCGTGCCCAAGATCCTGAGAGGAGAATGGAGGAGAAGGGATTGTGGCGTGGCCATCCCCCCTGGGGGGTGATTTCCTGCTCTCTGTCTCTCTGTCTCTGTCTGTCTGGCGAGCACATGCGCCCTATAGCAAAAACCTCTCCAAAAAAATAAAAGAAAAAAGAGGAATGTTCTCTAACTATTCATTCAATCCTACTTTACCCCCCTCCCACAAGCCTAATTTATAGATATTTTTTCATTAATTGTGGGAGGTAGTGACTTTTAAAGAGAGGAACTTTAGCCCTCACTTGGTATTATGATTTGTGATTTTTGGATAATTCTGACATCCTTCCTCTTTCTTTCCTATCTGAAAGAGGCTCTGCAAGGGAGCTCTATTTGAAATTCTGGAGGAATATATTTCTAGCTTCCCAGTGTACTCTCAGAATACTTGCAAGGGTCATTATGAGTTTTTCAACTGGAGTTATCCTAAGAAGATTTAATTTAGAATGTGTGTACTCTACTGAAATATTCGAGGAGATCATTGCCACTGAGGAAACAATTCCTTTATTTCACCACAAGATGTATGGGAAGCTTCTATTATCATCTGTAGGAACCATGAGCACAAGGCAAGATGAAATGGGCCCCTGACAAAGAGACACATGTGACCCCTGATTTTTTTTTTTAATGTTTTTGCCATAGAGCATGTGCTCACCAGAGAGACAGAGAGAGGGGAAGTGAGAAATCACCCCCCAAGGGGAGATGGCCACACCACAATCCCATCTCCTCTATTCTCCTCTCAGGATTTTGAGCACACACGCACATGTGCCTAGTGTGATTTTCAAGCCACTGGATCTAGCAGTTGAACTGCAGATGACCATGTGGGAGTCCAGCACCTTAACCACCATGCCTCCTACTGGCCCCAACCACTGATGTTTAAAGCACAAAGATATAACACCTCATTGTTATAATACTTTTGATTTAGTGCCTACTAAGTGCTAGGCACTGTACTAGGTGTGATGATAGAAGCCATGGCCCCTGTTATCATGCAACTTAGAATCTAACATTGTGTATGTGTGTGGGGGGGTGCAAAACAATTATCAAATTAAGCAAATGGAATAATTTCCCAGTGTGGCCATTATTTACCATAATGGAAGAAAGAAGCTACATTAGAGAAAGTTGTTAGAGAAAGACTTTCTGAAACAAAGTGGGAGGGGGTCAGCCTCATTAGGAGCTAAAAGAAAAGCATTCTAGGCAGAAAAAGAAAAACAGCATGTGGGACCAGCAGTTAGCGTAATGGCTATGTCGTTGGACTCCCATGTAGTCAACCGCAGTTCGCGTCCCGGACCCGGTGGCTTAAAACTCATGCCAGGCGCGTGTGCATGCATGCCCAAGATCCTGAGAGGAGAATGGAGGAGAAGGGATTGCAGCGTGACCATCCCCCCTGGGGGGTAATTTCTCGCTTTCTGTCTCTCTGTCTCTCTCTGTCTGTCTGGTGAGCGCACACGCCCTATAGCAAAAACCTCTTTAAAAAAAACAGCATGAGCAAAGGCCTGGGGGCAGGGAGAGCTTAGTCTGTTTAATGAACAAAGAAAATGGGGCCAGCAGGTGGCATGGTGGTTAAAGCACTGGACTCCCACATGGATGACCCACAGTTGGAGTCCCATGGGTTCAACCCAGTGGCTTGACCCTCACACCAGGCACATGTTTGTGAATGCCCAAAATACCTAGAAGAGCTGGGATTTCAGTGTGGCCATACCCCCTGGGAGAGTATTTCTAATTTTCCCTCTCTCTGTGTCTCTGGCAAGTACATGTGCCCTCTGGCAAAAACCTAGGAGAAAAAAAGAAACAAAAAGAAAGCCATCGTGGACTAAGAGTGGTGAGAAGGTGAGTGAGAGGGAAGATCTAAGGGAAAGCTAATGAGGCAGACAGATCCTCCAAGCTTACAGGCCAGGCTAAGGAGTAAAACTAAGCTTTTATCAAAGGGTTTTAAGCAGAAGAATAATGTGATTTTACTTTTTTATAGATCACTCTAGTTGCTTTGTAAAGAACTATAGGAAAATGAATATGGCATTTTAAAGACCAGATAGGAGGCTGTTGCATTAGTGCAGGCAAGAGACAATGGTGGCCTGGAGGGGAATCATGATGCCTTGATATCTAGGGGGTAGAATCCCCTGACTTTCAATGCATTGAATGTGAGGAGTAAGGGGAAGGGGAAGGAAAAAATAAGACTGCTTCCTACCTTTCTGACTTAAGCAATTGTGTCATTTACAAAGATAGGAAGATTTAGATAGGAAGAGATAAGAAGGACTGGCTGAGGTGGGGACACAGAGAATGTGAGAATTCAGCTTTAGACGTGTTAAGCTTGAGATTGGCCAATGGAAATGGAGAGTAGCCAGTTGGATATATGAGTCTAGAACTCAGAATACATTGTTATTATATATATATAATTGCTATTCAAAGCCACAAATGAGGTCACCTAGAAAAAGTGTTTAGGAAAAGATAAAAGGTCTCACGACACCCTTCAAGAACACCACTATTTAGACCTAGGGAGAAAGGTAAGCATTTGCAAACAAAACTGAAGAGAGGCCATGACTAAGAAGAAGCTAAGAAAGTGCAGGGTTCTGAGAGCTCTGGCAGGGATAAGCGTGGAGCAGAGTGACCACTGTGTCAAAGGACCTGAGAAGAGTACTTCAGTGTTAGCCACACACAAGTCATTGGTGACCCTGACAAGAGCAAATTCAGTGGAGTGACAGGAACAAAAGCCAGCTCAGGGTAGACTGAGGAGTGAATAAAAATAAGGAAGTGGAGACAATCAGGATAAATTAATCTTTCATTTTATGTTATTTTATGATTTCTTATTCACATTTGTTATAGATCTCAATAACACACAATATGGCTTTTCAGAGTTACAGGATGAATTAATCTTTTGAGTTAGCTCTATAGGGAAACAGAAATGGACTGAAATGTGGAGAATAACTAAATATGGGGGATTCTAAATCATGTCTCTCAGTAATTAATGGAAATAATTCAGCAGGGAAAGACACAGCAGTGAGAAAGAAATGAATTCCCTGAAAGGTGTCAAGACTAGAATCTAGATCCCATAGGAGCAACTGTCCTTTGATGGGAGAGACAAACATATGGAAGAAAGAGGAGGTGGGAGAGGAGCAGAAGGGAGACCATGCAGGCAGACAGGTGGGAGGCCAATGGTGAGATCCAGTGGTTTTCTTCTATTATATCTAGTGGCTCTTCTCTGTTTTCAATAGTGTTTGTGGTGAGGTCAGCTGATGAGCTGACAATGAAGATGGAGCAGAAAGCTAGAGGAGAAAAAGGCAGAACAAGTCATTGCAGGGAGGGAAAAGCAAGTCTTCTGAAAGCACACAATTGGGTCATCTGACAGGGTTGAGTACCTACTTGAGGTTTGTTACCACAACTCAGTTGAGTCATTTTCTCCAATGCTATCCTGAGAGAGGATCGGTCTTGCTTCCTCTAAAAGAAGTAATTTGTCTTGCCAGAAAACGTGTTTCTTGCCAGGGGTTAATACCTATTCACTTTAGTAATATCTACCAGGAATAGAAGCACTCTGTGAAATGAAGCCCAAATACTACACAGGTACCTGGGAATAAAAGATAACCAGGAAGTACCAACAGAAGGTGAAGTGGACATAGGAATTTCTTTTCATTCTTCCCTAGTCCTTTCAAAGTATTCATTTTTTCAATAATTTTGTCCCAAGAGAGTCAAAACCTTTTTTCACTGCACATTCAAGATAAGTATATTTTGTTATTTTTATTATTTCAAACAACTTTTTACAGAAATTTCTACGCATAATCAAATATAAGTAATGTATAAAGTGCTCACAGAGCAGTTGCATACATGAATTAAAAAAAAAAAAAAAAAAAAAAAACACCAGGTGGTTGAGGGGCCTAGAGTTTAAGGGAGCCAGGACACATGGCCACTGAAGTTCAAACCCTGACCCTAGTGGCTTAAAAAATTTGCCTGAAGTATACAAGTGCCCCAAATCCTGACAAAGTGGAAAAATGGGGAAGAAACGGTGGTGTGACTACGCCCCATTGAGAAGTGCTCGCTCTCTCTCTCTCTCTCTCTCTCTCTCTGCCCCCATACACACACAAACACATATACACCTTGGCAATTAAAAAGTAATAATAATAGAGGCCCAACCCTTCTGAATCTCCATGCATCCCCACCGTTTCTCCTCCTTGGACCCCAGGTTGGTTGTCTGGGACTTTAAGGCGAACTCCCACCCCACCCCACCCGCAACCCGGATCAAGCCGGCCAGCAGTTCCGGGCTCCAGGCGGACTCAGGCTGCAGGCCCGACCAACCTGGTCTTGTCACTCATCTTCTGACCCTTTCCCACTAGTCTTTGGACTCTTTGAATTGTAGTGATTTGAATAGTGCGCGGCGCGCACGCACGCTGCGCGATTTCCTTTTTTCATTCTGTTTTTCTTTGCTTTTGGGGTGTTGCTTTTTCAGTCAATTGAAGGCTCACCTCTCCTTAGAGACAGTGAGGACTTTGGGCCATCCAGGGTAGTGGCAACAGTTAATGGTAATTGTGAGCAACAGGTAGGCCAACCATAAGGGAAATCTTCAATTTTCTAAGCCTGTACAACTTTTTACAATCAGTTAGGAAGAAACATATAGATTACCTGATGACTAGGAACAATCGCAGAGGCTCAAGAAATATGAGCAACTAAGAAAAGGCCTCTCCCCCAAGGGAAATCATCAAAGCTACACCACCCACAGTCAATACAATGGACGTCGTGGACATGTCTGATAAGGAATTCAGATTATTTGTAGTGACCAAACTAACTGAGATGGAAGAGAAAAGGGACAAGGAGCTCCAGGAGATGAGGAAGTCCTTCAATGACTTGAAAGAAGAAATGGATACCTTAAACAAGAACCAGATGGAACTTTTAGGATTGAAGAATGTGATACAGGAAATCAAAACCTCCCTTGAAAGTATTAAAAGTAGGTTAGACCAGGCAGAAGATCGAATCTCCAACGTAGAAGACAAAACATCTGACCTAGAAAAAAGTATCAAGAAGATTGAGAAAACAACCATGAAAAATGAGGATAATATACGAGGAATACTGGATACTATTAAGCGCCCCAACATCTGGATAATTGGTATTCCAGAAGACGAAGAAAATAATAAGGGCCTAGATAATTTATTCCACGAAATCCTGGAAGAAAACTTTCCAAATCTAGAAAGGCATTCAAGTATCCAGACCCAGGAAATACATAGGACCCCGGGTAGAATCAACCCAAGAAGATCTTCTCCAAGGCACATTATAGCCAGACTGGCAAAAACAACAGATAAAGACAAGATACTAAAGTTGGCAAGAGGGAAACGCCAGGTTACTTACAAAGGTCACCCCATCAGGCTAACATTGGATCTCTCGGCCGAAACAATGCAGGAAAGGAAAGAATGGGGAAGCATAGTAAAAGTGTTGAGGAAAAACAATTTCAACCAAGAATACTATACCCGGCAAAATTATCTTTCATATGGGAAAAAAAGATAAAAACATTCTCGAATAAACAAAATTTGAAGGAATTTACCAACTCCAGACCAGCTCTTCAAGAGGTTCTGAAGGGAGTATTATACCAGGAAAGCTAAAAATCAGAGACAGTTATACGAGAACAAAAAGCAACCAAGAAAATGGCTCACTTAATGATAGGATCAGGTATGGAAATATCAATAATTACATTGAATGTCAATGGATTAAATTCTCCAGTTAAGAGACATAGACTGGCTGAATGGATAAGAAAACAGAAACCCTCTATCTGTTGCCTACAAGAAACTCACCTTATGGATAAAGACATACATAGACTAACAGTCAAGGGCTGGAAAAAGATACTCCATGCAAATGGAAATCAAAAAAAGGCTGGAGTAGCGATATTGATCTCAGACAAAATAGATTTCAAGACAAAGACTGTAAGAAGAGACAAAGAAGGGCATTATATAATAGTAAATGGGGTAATCCAGCAAGAAGACATAACCCTTATAAATATCTATGCACCCAACTCAGGTGCACCTAAATATGTGAAGGAAAGACTGCTGGAGCTAAAAGGAGAAATTGGGAGAAATACTATAATTGTTGGAGATCTCAACACCCCATTATCTCCTATAGACAGATCTTCTAGACAGAAAATAAATAGAGAGATACAGGACTTAAATGATACTATAAATGGAATGGGCTTGACAGATATCTATAGAACTTTCCACCCTACATCCACAACATATACATTTTTCTCACCCCGACATGGGACCTTTTCAAAGATAGATCATATATTAGGACACAAATCAAGCCTTTATAGATTCAAAGGCATAGAAACTGTACCCAGCATCTTCTCTGACCATGATGGAATTAAACTCAAGATTAATTTCAAGACACAACCCCGAAGATACACGAACACATGGAGACTGAACAACCTACTTCTGAATGACTTCTTCACTACTGAAGAAATTAAGGCTGAAATAAAAAAATTTATGGAAACTAATGATAATGAGTACACAAGTGTCCAGAATCTATGGGACACAGCAAAAGCAGTCATAAGAGGGAAATTCATAGCAATTAGTGTGCATAAGAAAAGGATAGAAAGATGGCAAGTAGATAACTTATCATCATGCCTCAGAGAATTGGAAAAACAACAACAAACAAACCCCCAAAATGCCAGGCAAAAAGAAATAATAAAGGTTCGAGCAGAAATAAATGAAATAGAAAATAAACGAACCATACAGAAAATAAATGAAAGCAAAAGCTGGTTCTTTGAAAAGATTAACGAGATAGACACACCATTGGCTAGACTGATTAAGAAGAAGAAAGAAAGAAACCAGATTAATCAAATATGTGATGAAACAGGCAATATTACCACAGACATAGCAGAAATACAAAATATCATTAGAGGATACTATGAGCAACTTTACGCCAACAAACAAGATAACCTGGAGGAGATGGACAAATTCCTGGATGCATATAATCTACCAAGATTGGATCAGGAAGACATAGAGGACCTGAATAGACCCATAACAAGCCAGGAGATTGAATCAGTAATAAATAATCTCCCAACAAAGAAAAGCCCAGGCCCAGATGGCTTCACTTGTGAATTCTACAAAACTTTTAAGGAAGAGCTAACCCCTATCCTACTAAAATTATTTCTAAAGATTCAAAAGGAAGGAAACCTTCCAAATTCATTTTATGAGGCCTCCATCATCCTCATCCCCAAAACAGATAAAGATATGACAAAAAAGGAAAACTACAGACCGATATCATTGATGAATATAGATGGGAAAATTCTCAACAAGATACTCGCAAATCGTATCCAACAACATATAACAAAGATCATTCATCACGATCAGGTAGGCTTTATACCAGGGATGCAAGGATGGTTTAATATACGCAAGACCATAAATGTAATACACCACATTAACAGAAAGAAAGATAAAAACCATATGATCATCTCAATTGATGCGGAGAAAGCATTTGATAAAATACAACATCCTTTTATGATTAAGACTCTCAGTAAGATTGATATAGAAGGGTCATTTCTGAACACAATAAAAGCAATCTATGAAAAACCTACAGCTAACATTATACTGAATGGGGAAAAGCTGAAAGCTTTTCCTCTGAAAACAGGTACTAGGCAAGGCTGCCCACTTTCTCCACTGCTCTTTAATATAGTACTGGAAGTCTTAGCTATTGCAATCAGAGAAGAGAATAATATTAAAGGCATTCGAATAAGCAAAGAAGAATTGAAAATATCTTTATTTGCAGATGACATGATGGTATACTTAGAAGACCCAAAGGTATCCATGAAAAAACTGCTTGAAGTAATAAGTGAATACAGTAAGGTGGCAGGATACAAAATTAATATCCAAAAATCTGTAGCATTTCTATTTATGAACAACAAGTTGAACGAAGCAGAGCTGAAGAAAGGAATCCCTTTCACTGTAGCCACAAGGTGTATAAGATACCTAGGGATAAACCTAACTAAGAAAGTCAAAGACCTTTATAAAGAAAACTACGAAAATCTTAAAAGAGACATTGAAAGTGACATAAAAATGTGGAAGGACATCCCATGCTCCTGGATTGGAAGAATTAACATAATCAAAATGGCAATTCTACCCAAATTAATCTACATGTTTAATGCAATTCCAATCAAAATACCAGAGATATTCTTCAGAGATCTAGAAAAGGCAATCATAGAATTTGTCTGGAACCATAAAAGACCTCGTATTGCAAAAGCAATCCTGCGCAAGAAGAATGGAGTAGGAGGCATATCACTCCCTGATCCCAAGATATACTATAAAGCTGTGGTCATCAAAACAGCATGGTATTGGCATAAAAACAGACAAGTGGACCAATGGAAGAGAATAGAGACCCCAGAAATAACCCCCAAAGCTTACAGCCAACTGATCTTTGACAAAGGATATCAGTCAATCCATTGGGAAAAGGAAAACATCTTTAGTAAATGGTGCTGGAAAAACTGGGTATGCACCTGCAGAAAGATGAAACTGAACCCCCATCTTTCACCATTAACAACAGTCAACTCAAAATGGATCAAAGATCTGAACCTAAGACCTCAAACAATAAAACTACTGGTGGAAAATGCTGGGGAAACTCTGGGGGACATTGGAGTGGGCAAAGACTTCTTAAATAAGACTCCCAAAGCACAGGCAATAATCCCTAAAATAGACAAGTGGGACTATATTAGACTAAGAAGTTTCTGCACAGCAAAGGACACAGTAACAAGTGTGAACCGACAACCCTCAGAATGGGAAAATATTTTTGTTAAATATGCCTCAGACAAGGGACTGATAACCAGAATACATAGGGAACTCAAGTGCCTTATGCGAAAAAAAATGATGAACCCAATTAAAAGATGGGAAAATGAGCTGAACAAAAGTCTCTCTAAGGAAGACATACGAACAGCCAAAAAGCATATGAGAAAATGCTCAACATCCCTCATCATAAGGGAGATGCAGATAAAAACTACAATGAGATACCACCTAACCCCTGTCAGAATGGCAAAGATTAAGAATATAAAAAGTGATAAGTGTTGGCGGGGATGTGGTGAAAAGGGAACCCTCCTACACTGTTGGTGGGAATGTAAACTAGTTCAACCACTATGGAGAACAATATGGAGGTTCCTCAAAGATCTACAAATAGAACTACCATTTGATCCAGCAATCCCACTTCTGGGTATTTACCCAAAAGACAGGAGAACGCTCAGTCAGAAAAGTGCTTGCACATCAATGTTTATTGCAGCATTATTCACAATTGCCAAGACATGGAACCAACCTAAATGTCCACAAACTGATGAATGGATTGGAAAAGTGTGGTATATATACTCTATGGAATACTACTCAGCCATAAAAAATAACAAGACCCTGGAATTTGATAGAAAGTGGTCAGATACGGAGGATATATTGCTGAGTGAAGTAAGCCAGGCTATGAAAGAAAGATATTGTATGTATCCACTCAATATATACCGACTATCAGCACTCTATAATAGAGAGCAAAAAATTGGAGGACATAAAAGCAGTGAAGGTACTTAACAAGAATAGGACAGTGTGGAATGGGGGAAGTGAAGAGAAGAGAATAGAGAAAGATAACAAGTGAACAATAGATAGGCAGGACATTAGTGAGAAACAGATATGGCTTATTAACTGTTGATGTTGACATGTATAGTATTCTCAACTGGATTTGTCTGAGAAGTATTTCATGATAGGCAAAGTATTTGTACAAGCAAAATGAAAAATAGCAATTGACTGTTTTAAAAAATAATTAGAATAATAATAATGATGATTGGGGAAAACATAGAAAAGATATTGAATGTTAAAGTGGGGAGACTAATGTCTCTGTACTGACTGACATGCATGGCATTCCCTTTTGAAAAAGCAATGTAATACACTGTAAAGTTATATGTAATTCAATGTAATATAAAGAAGAATATGATGATAATAAAAAAATATATTAAAAAAAAGTAATAATAATAACCAATTCCAAGTGATATTACAGTTTCAACCATAAGATAACAGATACAAACCTCCTGAAACAATACACTAACCAGGACACATTATGATGCCTAAGTATGGAGGGCATGTCTGTATATTCCAGAAGACACACAGTGATTTCTGATGCATTCCTCTGTGTTTGCCTCGAGCTACAAGCAGAGACTATAGGTTTATAGTCTATAGGATTCACTTTAAGCAGTTACTGACAAGGCACCAATAGATAGCTCACAGTTATATCCCTTTTTTGTTTGTTTATTTGTTTGTTTTAAATATTCTTTACCGAAACAACAGTAACATGAAATTTTAAAAGAAGTGACCAATTTAATCACACTCTTATCTTACAGATACAAAACACCAAACCGTTGCTTTTGTACATTTTCTAGAAACTTAACAACAAAAAAGTTGTCAAAGTCACACTACAAATGATGCTCATACACAAGTTTTAAATACACTGATCTTTCCCTCAACAGAAGGGCATCATCAATGAATTCTCCCAAATTATTTATATTCTTATGATAGATTCACTAGAATATAAAATATACCTAAACTGGCTTAATATAGACTTATCTAAGTTTTAGTAAGTTTTCTTTCTTCCCACAAAAACAGCTTAATAACTGCAACACAAGCTAGTATTAAAATGTGTTTGTTTGTTGGCTGTTGTCCCTTCTGAGGCTATTGCTGATAGTACTGACCAGCGTGAGACCTAAAGATCTGAAAATCCAGAACCCAAGAAGACATGTCCTATCAAACTGCCCAAGGCCTTCCAGGAGTGTCTAGTTCTCACTTGCTCCTCCCTGCAACATCCTCACCCATAGCAAATTGAAAGAGTCTTCATGGCCTCAGTTGTGGTGTGGAAGGCAGTGCTGTGACCTTGGGAGTCTGCAGCCAGAGACAGAGAAAAACACACTGAAAGGACAACCAGACTTACTCTGCTAGAGCAAAACCCAGTTTGACAGTAAGCTCTGACTGAAGTGAGGCCAAGAGTGAGGTTTTGGGTCGTAGAGGGTGAGGAAATGAGAGAAAAGTAGTTGACTATTTCCACAGATCTATTAAATTTAATGAGACCAGTATTAGAGGCACATCCTGGGACTCAGAGTTCCCATTGCTTAACCATTACGTTGGGTGTTTCACATGCATTTTCTCATTCGATTCTTGAATAAACTGTTTTACAGATATGGACATCTGGTTTTAGGGCTGGTGAGGGCCATGGTGACATAACCAGTAAGGACAAATTCAACTAGGACCACCAAAGAGATAGCTTGAAACTGTTCTCATTACTATGGAAAAAAGAGAAGTGTTGGAGATTGGTTTTAATAATGTTTTTTTCCTTATCAATGAGAAAAAAAAAAAAAAAAAAGAAAGAAGAAAATACCAGTTGTTCATAATTTCACCAAGAGTGAAGGATTTGGGATATTTTTATATATTTTTTCCTGGAAGGTTTTTGACTAGGAAAGTGACATTATTTTAAGAGGATTTCCCTGATAGTAGTGTAGTGGGTAGAAGAAGCAAAAGAGAAAGGAGATCCTTTTATGTGAGGAGAGGGATGTTATATTGTCCTTTTTTTTTATAATTTCAT
The DNA here is from genome assembly GCA_026018925.1 of Tupaia tana. Taxonomy (NCBI): domain Eukaryota; kingdom Metazoa; phylum Chordata; class Mammalia; order Scandentia; family Tupaiidae; genus Tupaia; species Tupaia tana. The sequence continues at coordinate 13,704,266 of JAKSZU010000019.1, read as the reverse complement.
ATTTGCATTCAATTGTTGAACATCTTTGTGGGGTACAATGTGGTTTTTTTAAAGCATGCATGTAGACTCGGATAATCAGTCAGGCTATTATCCTATTCATCATTTTCAACAAAGAATATTTTTCAGTTTTCATTCTACTAGTGGTTTTTGGTTTTGGTTTTGGTTTTGGTTTTGGCTTTGGTTTTTGAGATATGTATATATGATTGGCAACACCTTTCTTATTATTATTATTCTGTTGTGGTATACCATTCCAAAGAGTCAAATCAGATCAACCAAAAGGTCAATATTCCTCCACCATCTTCCTATAAGCTAGACTCTAGGGGTTTACCATACTCCCATTCTCCTAAGAAGAGTCAGTGGAAGGAGCAGCTGGCTTCCCTTTTGATAAGCTGAGATGAGGGATAAGATGATCCAGTTGGGCCAGAACAAAGATTCTTACCTTGGGATCCAGAGACCCAAATGCATCATTTTGTGTGTGTTCTCCCATCTGGGCAGAGGTTCTCTAATATCATCAGACTCTCAATCGATATCCTAAACAAGTTTGAGAATCATTGTTCCAGAGTGAGTAGAGTCTTTCTCAACAAGCTAAAAATTAGAACAAAGAGTCATTGACATTCCATATATATTTGAATTGCATTTTTAAATATTCCTTAGTTCTAAGAAGGAGTATATTGGACCATCCAGAAAAGTCATGAATATTGCTTAATTTGCATAGAAAAACATAGAAAATTATATCATGACTTTTCTAACAACCCAATACTTTAGAGCAATGGAGGTGCCATTTCAGCTGATTCTTTAAGCCTTACTAATTATATAGTAATTAGATATAAGGAAAATATTCTAGAACATAACTGACACACAGACCACAGCATGCACAACAGTCCCCTTGGTCTCTGAATCAGAGAATACAGACTATACAAGGTAAAACCTTGAAGTGTCAAAATAGTGGGAAGCTGATGAAAAAGTAGGGGTACCCAGAGTGATAAACATGTCCAATGAAGCTGATCCTGACAGAAACACCTACTAGAATGAGAAGGACTTCAGGTGACCTTATTTGAAAACCCCACAAACCAACCAAGGTCAAGAGGATCCTTGGCACAAGTGGAATGCCTTGGTTAATGCCTTGGTAACACTTCCCTCCCTTTCTGACCCTATTTGTTACCACTCTGACAAGTCTGCTATAATTAAAAACATTTTTGTTCTTGGAGTAGAGGCCGCAGTAAACTGAGCTTCCAAGCAAAACTGAGCAGGGCTGGCTTCCCACCTCATTCCCCAAAGGGTCTCTTGTTAGTCTGTGATAATCTTCATGTATTAGTTTCCTAGGGTCATAGTAAGGAAGGATCACTCATTTGGGTGGCGTAAGACAACAGAAATTGATTCTCCCACAGTTCTGAAGGGTAGATGTTAGAAATGAGGGTGTCAACAAAGCATGCTTCTTTCTCACCTCTTCTACTTGTGACGGTTGCCAGCAAGCCTTGGCATTCCTTATCTTGTAGATGCATCAGTCCAGTCTCAGCCTTCGTCTCCATATGGTAGTCTCCCCTGAGTGTCGGTGTCTCCACTACAGATTTCCCTTTTCTTATAAAGACACCAATCATACAGAATTCAGGGTCTACCCTAATCCAGTGTGACCTCATCTCAACTTGATTATATCTCCCAAGAGCCTGTTTCTGGGACCAGCAGATAGAGTAATGGTTATGGCACTGGCCTCCCACATAGCGCTGACTGTGGTTCACGTCCCAGACCTGGTGGCTTAAAACTCACATCGGGCACATGTGTGTGTGTGCCCAAAATCCTGAGGGGAAATGGAGGCAGAGGGATTATGGCATAGCCATCCCGCCCCCCCCCCCCCCAAGAGGGTGATTTCTCGCTTTCTGCCTCTCTGTTTCTCACTGTCTCTCCCCAGCAAGTGCACACACCCTATAGCAAAAATCTCTCTCTCTTTCTTTTTTTTTAAAAAAAGGAGCTTGTTTCTGAATAAGGTTACATTTATAGGAATCAGAGTTAGAACTTAAACATATGAGGGAATCTTTGAAAAGTTCATGGGTAAAGTATATTGTGAAAAAAATCTAGGATTTCTTTTTCTTTTTCTTTCCGCCTCCAAATCAACTCATACTTTAATTCCATATTTTCACACTTTTTGAGAGGGTTACAATTCAACCCATAATGCTTCAGATATGGAATCTCCCTCCTCTTTTCATTAAGAATTTGCTGTTGGAGTAGTGGTGCACCGAGGATGCGCAGGAATCGAGTCACTAATTGTTGTGCAGCTACTATGGACAGACCAGTTCCAGGCACTAAGAATGCCATGGTGAATGAGGTGGATGAGCCTGCCCTCATGGAGCTCAGGGTGCAGTGGAGAGAGATGAGCTATGAATGGGCAGACAGGCACAATAACACCAGAGAGTGGTAAACATGGTGGTCCCTGCCACTCCATAGAGACTGTCCAGTGCATAAAAGCTCGTGTTTATGAGGCAGGCTGTGGCAGAACTTTTGAAGCAGTGACGCTAACAGCCCAGCCCAAACAACAGGATGTGCAAGAAAAGGGAAAGTCAAGAACTGTCACTCTGGTTTCAGTCAGGAAAATAGAAATAAAATGGGAGGGCATTTACCCCTCGTCCCTCCAGGCCTCTGTGCGCTCTGCTACCATTTTGCCCTGATAATTTTGCAGATGTTTCTTGCAAGGTTTTAAATTTCAATTTCAGTAGAAGCCCTTAGTGGCTTGTCACCTTCCCCACTTAGCTTTCCCCCCAGCACATCTATCCTTTAGGAATTTGTGACTTGCAACAGACTGCAAATGTCAGCTGGGGAAAAAGACAAATGATAATCATACTCTGGGAGTTGCAGCCTCTTTGCTAATTCACAGAGGCTGTTTCCAGAAAAACACTGCCTGCTAATTAAACAAACTCCTTTCTTCTGACAGATGAAAACGTGGGAAAGATCTTATCCCATCAGACGGAAAGCAGCCACTGCCCTGCAAGGCGGCCTGGTTTTCTAAGGGGGTTGACTTTTCAGGAACAGCAGTAAAAAGCTTTTACAGTAGGTAGAGCTCTGATCTTCAAAGTACTTGACAAACATTAACTAATTAGCCCACCCCACACCCCGTGGGTAGGTATCACTCATTAGCTACTGTTTGGGAAACACGAGGCAGTAGCCAAAGTGATTTTGCCAAGGTCAAAAAGACAATCTGTTAGACCACCAAAGACTCCAGGAAACCTTTGCCCTAGGTGCCTAGGACCAATCTGCCGACTGTAGCCTTTCTTTTATATTCATTGTTAAATGTCTCCCGAGGCACTTCCTCTGTCCATTCTGGTACCATGGCCCTGGTCACAGGGCCAGTGCCTTATCTGCAGTGATTGAGCTCCCATTTTATTAGGTGTCACTGGAATAGATCATATTCCTAGTATTTTCCATTATCTTTATACAGTAGGCAATTCTTTGTTTTCGGTTTTATTTTGGTTTTATTTTAACAGTCATTTATTAAAAGAAATCAAAGTGAAGATACGACACTTGAAGACCCAGAGTTGTGACAGGTGAGCTGAGACACAATATAAACCTCATCTTGTTCTACCAACTCCTTGTTTTAGCATGGTCACAATCCGTACCTTCTCTGTCACCTTTCCACTTTCCTCTGCACCTTGCCAGACCCCTTCTTTTTTCTTTTTCTTTTTTTGGAGAGGTTTTCACTATAGGGCGCATGCGCTCTCCAGTAAGAGAGAGAGAGAGAGAGAGAGAGAGAGAGAGAGAGAGAGAGAGAGAGAGAAAGCGAGAAATCACCCCCAGGGGATGGCCATGCCACAATCCCTTCTCCTCCATTCTCTTGGGATCTTGGGCACGCACGCACACACGCCCAGCATGAGTTTAAGCTGCCGGGTCCGGGACTAGAACCGCGATCAACTACATGGGAGTCCAGCGACATAGTCATTACGCTAACTGCCGGCCCCACCAGTCCCCTTCTTATAAGGCCAAGCTCGAACCCGTGTCTTCTAAGAAGCCTTTACTTCACATAAGCATCTCTCGTCTCTAATTCCCTTTGCCTTGTCTCTGGCAATTAGTCTTAAAGACCCCAGCAACATCTACAGTTGTATAGGAAGAGGGTCTTAAACCTTATCTTCAGGCAAGTAACAGAACTGGGTATTGCAGACTGAGTAAAGACTAGGAATGACAACTGAGACCACCCATACCAGGAGAAACTGGTGGGGACTCCAGGAACCTCAAGAGTTCATATCCCATAAAAGGCAGCCATTTACAACTGATGAGTTGTTTTGTTTTATCTGAAGATCTTCATTCTTCTGGATGGCTGGCTATTACATTTACTAGCTAATTGTGGGGTCTGCAGTTACAAGTTCTGCTTGACTACATTGTGTGTGCTGAGTAATAAAATGACTTTTCGTCTCCATGTTTGTCTCCTCATGAGAAAAATAATGCACCTAATAATATTTGCTTCACAGGGTTAATTGAATGTTACTTTGAGTTCCTCAAAGAAATAACACACAAATACCTGCTTATCTTTCTTAGTTTAAAGGCTGAAAAAAATGACATCGTCTTCAGAATATAATTTTAGTATGTTTATTTCTCATCTTCCTTTGGAAATATCTGAGCCTTGATTTGTTGAAAGAAGGGTAAATGCTTTTTTTTTAAGAATTATTTTTTATTTAATTCTATTTATTCATTTATTTATTTTAATTTGACCAGAATCAGAGAGAGAGAGAGAGAGAAAGTGAGAAAGCAAGCTGCCAGGTTCGGGACTTAAACCGTGATCAGCCATATGGGAGTGTCCAGCGCCTTAGCCACCATGCCACCTGCTGGTTCCTAAAGAAGGGTAAATGCTTTTAAGAGTGTTTTTTAGTTGATGGTAGAGCTACCTAAGGTGTAGTTTTTGAAAACAGATGGTCTGAAACATAGTAAGAATAAAAAAGAAGACTCTATATCAACATCCAGCCCACTGCTGATAGTTATAACAATCTTCTAGAAATCCCATTGGGTGGCCAAAAAAAGCCTATAACGAAGCTGAATGGGGAAAGAAGGAAGAAAATGAAACACACAGAACATTTCAAACCTTAAAAGTAATGAAATTTGTAGGAGGGAAAAAAAAAAAAAAAGAAGAAAGAAAACAGATATCTGCTCATCCCAGTAGCCATAGGGTCTACATCTTGAAAAACCCGTGGTAAGTGCAGTTTACCAATTGTCATCTGTCTTCCCACACTCTCTTCCCCGGACTTACATCCTCCTGCTACTATGGGAATGAGAATTTTGAGGAAAGTCTTTTCATCTTGGTAACACTGAGATATCCAGCTTGGGAGAAAAGCAAGGGGCAAACAAGTGAAGAGTTCTCCTGAGCCGTGGCTCTTGGGAGAGCCATCGCCATGTTCAACACAGCAGTGCTCCCTCAGGAAAGAGCCTGTCTCTGACAAGGGCTGCCCTAGCCAGGCTTAATAGGTTCTCATTTCTCAGCAGGCCTGATGCCTGACTGGACAGAGGGAGCTGGCAAGTCCCTGCCTCATTTCTTTTCTCCTGTAGAGGCAGATAATTAGTTCCTTTAATCACTGAGGGGCCTACATTAGGTTGGTTATTTGAGGGTAGGTCATTTATTTTCCTCATGGAAGAAGTCTGCAGTGAAGATTTATCTGCATTAGTAATAGCAGTGAACGATGACCAAGTCCTGACTGTGTATCAGACCCTGTTCTTAACCCTTTGCAACTATTAACTTATTTAGTCCTCACCCCAACTGTAGGTTCATAATTAAGATGAACTTTTTTGCCCACTACTCAGTATCTGTGTAAGCTGCTTGACCTCTCTGAGCCTCCGTTTACTCATCTAGGAAATGGAAATAATTACAGCTCTTTGCTTAGTGACTTGGTGGGAAAATTAAATGCAGTAACACTTGTAAAATATCTTAAGTGCTCTGTATAGATTTGCTCTTAATACTGTCAATAGTACCTTCCACTCCTTCCCTGGTGTGTCCATTATATCCTGCTGATGCCCAGCAGGGCCCATTTTCTGCTCTGTCCTATTGCTGGGCCAGGAAAGATGGTCAGATCAAATGCTCAGAGTGCATTATTTTGTGTCGCTATGCCTGATAGGGGGCCAACAGGCATTTTTCTAGTACCGCAGTGATGTGTCATTGTCGGTGCAGGCTTAAAGGCACATTCACAAGTCAATACACTACCTGGACTGTCGTCTGTGTGGCCCTTAGACGTCGCTAGCTCTTCCAAGAAGCTCTGCAATATAGCAGAAATCCTCTTGTCTCCTGCTTGGTACTAATCACTGATCCTAGATGCTCTGAGATTCCCACTTCTTAGAGCACCAAGCATAAGAAATTAAAGTTGCCTGTTTACTTTCTGTCTCCCTCACAAAACAGGAGCAAGACTGAGGGCAGGAACTATGTCATAATTACAGTAATGCTAGCAAACTCCTTGATATACAGTAATTGTGCATTATACATGTGGGGAGAATCCAACAATAAAATAAAATCAAACTGGCAACCTCTCTTGCCCATGTACACAAATGTGTGGTCCCGTGAGTGGCAGGTGGCTTTCAGTGTCTATAGATATGGGGAATGTTCTCACCTGGACAGTTTAACGATGCATATTTTCCATGTTTCTCTGTTTCAAACCCTGCAGCTCCCCAGCTCCAACATTCTTTGATCCTGCCTGGCTCAGCTAAGAATTACCCAACTTGTCTGTTTAGAAACCCAGACTTACACCACAGAACCTCTAGATATAGCCTTGGACAAGAGAATTTGCATGCTACCACCTTCCCTCTCTGCTTTCTAACTTCTTTTTCCAGCTAATGAATCTTCCTGGCTGCCATTGGGAGACTTTTCTGTCCATCCAGATCCCCCTTCATCTTCTCCTACAGCGTAAGGCCATGGCCATTCTACCACTGCTCAGGTAATACGCATGTTAACATTACCCCAGGAAAGCCTGAAATGTTGAGTTTAACTCTCCCCAAGTGAGAATTTTTCCAACTAAAGAAAATAGTGTAAAAATCTAAAATTGGTACAAACTTTAAATATCACTAAATGTCTTTGACCAAAGGACAAGCAACCCCCAGGGTCTTTAATATCTTATGGTTCCTAAACCATGATTTGGGCATATGGTTTTAAATGTAGGAAAGTGACTAAGGGGCACTCAGTTCTCATTGGGGTGTCAGGGATGTTTGTCTAGGACCAGACACATTCTGACCGTGCAAAGCAACCGAGAGAAGAGAAGTGGACCACTGAGTTTTGTTTTGCCCTGCCTTGTAGCAGTACATCCACTCTTGAAACACAAAGAATGCTTTATAGAGCTGATCAAAACAGAGTCTGCCCAGATGGAGCACAAAGCCCTCACCACCCATCAGCCCTGTGAGAATGAGCTTTGCAAAGATCTAATTTTAGAGACCACAGCTTGGTAATTTGTGCCCAGTATAATGGAAATAAAATGTGACTTCCATTAGTCAGATGACCAGAAATGGACTACAACTTGTCTTTGCTGGGACCTAGAGCTGACGCATTTTAAATTTAATTTATTCTCAAAAATTGATTTTCATTATTTGATTTACCTCCCCTATCAGGCTTTCTACTGAGCCTGCCCAATTGTATGGCCATTAATAACCACGGGGCTCTCTGAAATTTCCTTGAGGATCACACCTTGGGGTTATTTGTTTCTGCAAATTAGACCCTTAACTCTAATGAGAACATTTTGAAAAACAAACAGTATTTTAAATTTAACATCCCAGGTGTCAGAGGGCCCATGGAAGCAGTACTGCCAACCGGCCCATCAACTACTCACCGTTGAGTGCACCATGGACTAATTCCAAGGGCGTCTGTAAGGTTCCTCTTCAAGAATATGGCTCTTGCCCCAAAGCAGAGTGTGGCTAGCCTGTCCACCTCTGTCCCACTAGCTTCATAGACAGTGCTGGGCATTTGCTTGGGGCCTGTTAAAATTTGCGAAAAGCAGCCAGAAGAAAAGAATTGGGATTCTCTGATGTAGCTTCAAGGAGGGCTGCCCGTGGGGAGAAGCAGGGTTAAAGGAGATCTCTTTGCTCAACAGCTGGGCAAAGTTTTTTCCTTCAACCAGTTTCCAATGGTTGAGAAGGATCTGTTTCCATGGAGTTTTGTTTTAAATTCTGAGTTCATTTGTAGCTATACTTGCTAATCAATTTTAAGTGGAAACAGCTGCTCCGTGTCACACAAGTTCCCCTTCAAACCCTGGAAAACTATAATTCGAACCATCCCCTCCCCACCCTCAGACCTTCCCAGAATGCTCATTCATGTGGCACTGTCTGCAGGGTTCCTTGCCGCTCTTCCCTGGGTCAGCCCCTCTGTGGGGACAGGTCAGAGGGAGCGCGATCCGGACAGTGGGGGGAGGGAGCACGTAACTGCTCAGTTACGAACAGGGAGAAGCACAGGCTGCTGACGTCTGATGATCTATAGCCATTTGTGATCTCAGCAGCAAGGAACATGCTCTGTGTGAAGTACTGCAATGCTTCTCTCACTGGGCCAGTACGCATTTACTGAACAGTGACTCTGAGCTAGAAAACGGCTCCTGCATGGGGTGGATACAAGAAAAGGCAGATGCTACTCTCACGAAGAGCTCACAGCACAAGAGAGAGAGAAAGGATTAAAAAAAAAAAAAAAAATTACGATGCATGGCACCAGCCACTTCACGTAGTGGTTAGGCAATGTGCATTGAGAGCTGGATTCCAAATGGCTGACCCTGGTTTAAATCCCAGGCAGCTTGAAAAACACTCCAGGAATGTGTGTGTGAGTCCAGGGTCCTAATGGGATGGAGAAATGGAGGGAAAAGGACTATTATATGGCCCATTGTGAGGTGTCCTTTCTCCCTGGTATGTGCAAATACCCTCTGGCAAGAAAAATAAATCAGAATACAGAGTTAAGTGCCGTGATGGAGATGGGAACAGGGGCAGTGAGTGCTCAGAGGGGAATGCTGAATGCCCTTTCCACCCCCCAGGCTGAGTGGGGGGTGCCCTTTCCACCCCCCACTCAGATCCCCAGTCCCACAGAGAGGCAGGTATGGGTGCCGTGGTCAGCACTGTGCCTGAACGGTCATAATGTGGACATGGGTTCTGCCCAGTGTTAAAGACGTAATATGCCACTGTCTGCCCCTCTGCAGTGCTGACCAGGAGTGGCAGGCCTGCTCTGAAAGCCAGAGTCCCAGCCAGAGCCGTTCCCCAGGGTTGCTTAGTGGAAGAGAGCCAGGCTGCTTACCCTCTACCCAGAATGGAGGAAGGAGGAGGACCCAATTGTGTTTCAAAAGCCAAGAGATCAAAAGATGCAGACTCCTACTTTTCTATCTCTCTCAGGACTAAAGTGTCTCCAGCTGAAGAATGGGAATAACACTTGAAACATTTGGGGAGGATTCAGGAATGAAACAGAACTATTGACATGTGGCCAGGGAGCATGAAGACATTTATAATAAAAACGGCAGGGAGTGGGTAGGGTGGTGTTTCTGACCATGTGACTGCCAGGAAGAAGTGAGGTTTCAGCTGAGATGACTCTGCCAGTCCCAAAGCTAGTTGAGCCCTGGGTGTGTTTTATGTGGGATTATGTTTCTATGGCTAGTGAGGGGACAAAAAAATCAAGGTAGGACAAGATTTACCTGTGGGATGGAGCCTTCTCCATCATTGGGCCTCAGCCTTCTGCGAGCATCCTCTTGGCTGAGTAGAGCTTTAGGGTCAGCAAGATGCTAAACTGCAGTCCCCACACTGATATGGAACTGAAGCCCGTCTCCTCCACCACCAAAGTGGCAACAGCGATACCTATCTTAGAGGAGGGTTCGCTCGTGAGGGTTGAGTGCGTACTTGGTCCACAGCAAAAGGTCAATTGATGCTGGTTTTCTGTTGTTGGTTTTCTTGGTTGTTTTTGTTTTTGTTTTTGTTTTTGTTTTTTTGAGAGGTTTTTGCTATAGGGCGCGTGCGCTCGCCACACAGACAGAGAGAGACATAGAGACAGAAAGCGAGAAATCACCCCCCAGAGGGGATGGCCACGCCGCAATCCCTTCTCCTCCATTCTCCTCTTGGGATCTTGGGCACGCACGCACATGCCCGGCGTAAGTTTAACCTACCGGGTCCAGGACTCGAACTGCATCGACTACATGGGAGTCCAGTGACACAGCCATTACGCTAACTACTGGTCCCTTCTTTGTTTTGAGGTTTTCTTGTTTGGTTCATTGGTTTGGTTTCATTTTTGTTTTTTAATTCCTTAGCCCACGTTCTGTTTCTTTATCAAAGTCTCCAAGGTGGAATTATTGTAGCCCTTTCATCCAGAGAGTGACCCAATGGAGGATATTTGGATGGAGAGGAGATACATATCCAAAAAGATTATTCTCTGGGGTGGAAGATTGCCTGGGGAATTGTTTGAGTCAGTAACACGAGGCAGGGTTATCATGGAATATGGGCTGCCATGTTGGTCTGAGTAATGGTCAGAGGAATGAGGGACAAAATCCTGAAAGGTGACTTCAGTCCTAAATGTCTGACAGTAAGAAAATAGTGGTCAGCTACACTGAAGGACACTAAGGTGGTAGCCACACCCTGCAACGTGAGGGACTCTGCTATGAAAACGAGGGCCCCTTCCAGGCAGCTGGGATGCTACCCCAAGAATGTGTTACCTGAAGGAAAATGTAGGCAAGTCCTTCCCTGTCAGCCATGTAAAGCAGGATAGGTTTTGATCTGTCAGACAGAAAGGCAAGGTGATGACTTTGCTGGGCCCCATCTCATGCTCCGGCCTGTGAGCCAGTGTCCAATCTGGAAAGGCCATGTTGATTTCCCTGATGTGTGACATCGGGCAGTTCACCTGCTTTTCTCCTTGGTAGTCAGGATGGTGAGTTGAGCAAAGATTGGAGGACAGCTCTGGCTTCTGACAGCAGCAAGGCCAGACCTTTTGTAGAGCTGCTTTTGTGGTGTTGCAATGGAGGGTCAACTGTTTGAAAACCACTGCTGTTTTCTCTGGTTGTTTTTTTTTTTTTTTTCTTTTTTTTTTTTTTGACTTGCGAGTGGATTGAACCTTGTGGCAATGCATTTTCAGTCACCCACAGCACACACAGAGACACACACACACACACATAGACACGCACACCAACTCTTGTTCAGTAAATGATAGAAGTAGGTTGTACCATACCCTCTGACTTTGTGAGAGAGCCATTAATTATTTTCCTGGAGTGTTTTGATGTCCTGTAAAAAAAAAAAAAAAAAAAAGATATAACAGACCAAATTGTCAGAGTTTGGGCTTTGTTCTGTTTCTCCATGAAAATCAAACTTTATGCCTTGTTTTTCCTTCTAACAGATAAATAGAATGTTTCTGTCTTTCAAAAGGATTAATTCACTTAATTCCCCATTGAATAGGGAGGTGCGATGTATTTTCAAAATATTTTCTAAGGCTGACCTTAGGAAGTTCCCAAAGAAACTAAAATATAGAATGGCAGTCTTCATTTCTCATTTTCATAATGTGCGAGGTTTGTGCTTGGTTCACTTGGAAGCAAAGTTGGCCAGAGTGATAGGCAGAGACAAAAGAATGTCCAGAACCCTGTTCCTCTCCCCACCAGCATCAGTGTAACCAGACATACTGCCTAAGAAAACATCTCTGACAGAGAAGAGAGATTTCTTCTCCAGTATTTCCATTTTATATAAATAAGGCCTGACAGATCATCTGCTTCTAATACCACTGTAGGTGGTCCTAGTCCTCCCCCATCACTTGTTTTGTTCTGCAAGGAAAAGGGAACAGTTATTGATAGTGGAAGCACCCAACTTGTTCTGTAAGTCTGCTTTTACCTGGTTCATAAGGCGGTAGCTCTCATACACTGGAGAAATGGAATTATAATGTGGCAGAAAGAATTAGAATAAGTCGACTTGGGTTTAATAAGCCTCGTGTCTACTTAATTGTATGCTCTTGAGCAAGTCATTGTTTCCTATGCTTTTCATTTCCTTATCTGTAAAAATGGGGATACGTACCTCACAAAGCATGTTTGGGGTGCATGACATAACATATGTAAAAGGTCCTGCAAAATGTTAAGTCCCATGCAAATGTATGATGATAATGTGACATTTAAATGTTTTGATTGCATTTAATTTCCCAACTAGCTAGAAGAAAAGGTTATGACCAACAGAGAAAGCAGGCACTTTCACTTATGAATGAAGAGTGTCTCTAACCCCATGCCAAAATAATGTGCCATTTCCCTTCACCAGCTATGTGGAATCCCTATTTTCCTTGGATAGACCCAAATTATCCAAATCTAGACTACTGAGGCATACTTCTTTTGCTTTCTGGCTAGCAGGGCTATTTCATGGTCTTTTCTGCTTACTCAGACATCCTTCCATTCAGTGCTGCAGTGTAATCCCTCCTACCCCAGGAGGAGATGCCGGGAAGCTAAGAGGAGGCCTAGCTGCTGTGGACAAGGCAGCTGACCCAGGGTCAATTAGTGCACAATGGACTTTCTCTTAAAGAAAAGACCACCATCTCCCACTGACTGTGGGGGCTGAGAGAAGTCCGTTTTAGTCTTGGTTGAAGTGGATGGGAAAGGTTCCCTGGAAACCAAGTTGTTTGCACAGAGAGTTCTTCCCTTTTACAACCCTGGGCAACTTACTTGACCTTTCTGAACGCCATTTCCTGATCTCTAAAATGACATCCGTCGTCCTTCCAGATAAACAATCCAGTTTGACTCAAGGACATTCCTAGCTCTGACTGATTTGAGGCCCAGAGTACTTTTTCTAGAACTTAAAATTTGGGTATAATTTTTTTTTTTCTATGCAAGAAATTTATAACCAGCTGTACTTATTAGTGTTCACCCAATCTCAACAGCCTGGGACGGGCCCCAGGACACAAATTCTTCTGGATACCCCAGTTGTTATTGTTGCCCTCTCTGTACGCATGGGTGAGGCCTGCTACTTTCTTCATCCCTCCAACATACGTCCCATGTACCTACAGACCTTCTGCAACAAAAGTCTCCAAGTAGAGCTCATCCCTTGTGTCAGCAGAGATGGCAGGAAGCAGAAAGTATCCATTTCTAAAATTAGTACGCACGTACATTCCAAACTGGGATTTTAAAAAAAAAACTAAGACTTTCTGGTTTTGTTTTGTAAAGGCCACACCACCCCCACATTTCACTTCAGTGCTCATGTTGGCTCTGTACCAGCTAAAAATCTGTAGCAGCGCCAAATTTATGTGACTTTCTTCTAAGGGAAAAAAAAAAAAAAAAAAAAAAAAAAAAAATATATATATATATATATATATATATATATTACACAGCCCTTTGGAAATGGAAGAAAGTACCCACTGGAAACTGTTTTTAGTTTACAAATCTCACTCACAAGCAGACTCAAACTGGCTGGCAAATCAGTTTCTTAGAATTTGAGCTTCTTTGGGGCTTACTCTGCTTGAAAAATGGAGAAAATAGCATATTGTCAATTAATGGTTAGGGTGGCACCAAAAAGAGAGAGAGAGAGAGAGAGAGAGAGAGAGAGAGAGAGAACACCTTTCCAGCTGACTGGTGCCTCTGTCAGCATGTCAGCACTGTAGCAGAAGAATGTTGGTTTTAACTAAGAGAAGAGTGAGCCTAAACACTGTAAAACCATGGTCTTAGTCCCAGAGTCCCAGTAACCAATATGTGTTTTGACTTGCCCTCAGACAGTTTGTCTGAAAAGGGCAGCCTAAAATTTAAAAATAAAATAAATCACTTAAAAAGGGAGTCTGGGTATGGGGGCAGCAAGTGGCGTGGTGGTTAAGACACCTGGATTGCCACATGGCTGACCACGGGTTCAGTCCCAGGCTGGTGGCTTGAAACTCACTCTGGGTGCATGTGTGTGCATACCCAAAATCCTGAGAGGAGAATGAAGGAGAAGGGATTGCCTGTGGCCATCCCCCGGTGAGGGTGATTTGTCCCGTTCTGTCTCTTTGTATCTTTTTGCCTCTCTCCTCTCCAGTGGCAAAAACCTTAAAAAAAAAAAAAAAAAAAAAAAAAAAAAAGGGAAGTCGGGGGCCAGCCCAGGGCATGGTGGTTGGGGCAGCTGGATTCTACATGACTGACCACATGGTTCAAGTCCCAGACCAGCATCTTGTGAAACACTCCAGAAACTGTATGTGTGCCCAAAATCCTGACAGGAGGGAGAAAAGCAGGAGAAAGGATTGCAGTGTGTCATTCCCCAACGGGGATTCTTTCTCACTTTCCCTCTCTCTCCCTCTTTCTGTCCCAGTCTCTCTCTCTCTGACAAGTGCACATGCCCTCTGGAAAAATTCTTTTTTAAGAAAAGGAAGTCAAGCCTGTCCTAGGTGGCATTGGTCTACAGCATGCTGGACTACAGTGCTGGGAGACACATGACTGACGGAGAGGTCGAGCTCTGGCCCAGTCTACCGGAAATGCACCAGGCCTAAGCAAGTGGCCGAGATCCTGATAGGCCGGAGGAAAGTGGCTGCAGTATGATCAGACCTTGCCAAGTGTGCTTCTCTCTCATTCTCACTCTCGCTTCTTTCTCCTCTCTCTATCTCTTCTTCTATGAAATAAACAAACTTAAAATAATAATAAAAGTGAGCTGGTTCCATTGTCCAACCAAGGCTCCATCAATAAGAGGACCAGCACAGAAAAGGGTGGACATGAGTCTAATAAGCAGTTGGAGTTCCAGGAACAGAGGCTTTTTACCCTCCTCTTAACGCTCGCCCTTGGGAAAAGCTCAAAAATTTCCAGGCACCAGGGACATGACCAGATGCCCCAAGCAGAGGCCTGGTGGGAGTCCATATGGACAAGACCAAGGGACTGGCTGAGAACATTCCTTCAACCTTCTCCTTTTCCAACCTTTTCTTTTAAGAGAATGACTAGATATCCCCCAAAAGACCAGCTGAGATAGAGGGAAACAAAAGGTTAAGAAAATGCTCCTTTAAAGAAACATCTGCTTTTTCACCCTAGAGTGCAGAAACATGAGAAGGAAGGGCCTAGAAATCCTGGGAAGAGAGGAAACCCTAATCCTTGCCAGATAAAAACGACTAAGAAAGCATGAGACCAAGCCTGGATCAGGTGTGCAGGGTTCGAGAAAAGCTGGAGACATACTTGGAAAAAAATCACCTAGGAAGCCTAAATGAAAAGTAACTTTTTTTTTCCTTTCTGATTTCCCATGTATTTTTATAAGAAATTATTCAAGGAAGAATAATTGCAAAGTGAAATAACAAAGGTACCCCCTAGTGTTTCCATAGCCAAGAAAGAAATCATATAATGCTGTGGAGGAATTTGCTTTGATTCCTACCTTGGCTCCATCTCATTGTATGGCCCCCAGTGAGCCATTCAACCTTCCGAAGTCTTAGGCTACTCATGTGTAAAATGGGTTGACCTTTGAATTAGAGGAACTTTAGAAATAATCAAAGAACCCTTGATTTATGCATTCAGGGTTGGAGGTAGAGACTATTTCATAGGACTGGAACTTAAAGTCCAAATGGCATCTCAGCAAGCCCAAGGAGAGAGAAACTGCTTCAAAAGCACATTAAGACCTTGCTCATATATATAAATGTCATGGAGTTGGCCAAAACAGATTTAGAGCTGGTAAGCCCTTTAGAGATTTCCTGCAATCCCCATGTTTTATAGGGGGGGAAAAATGAGCCTAGAGAAGCTGAAATGACTTACAGAAGATCACCTAATATAAGTCAGTGTCGAGGTAAAAATTGGGGTATCTGTTCTGGGAGAGGCCAAGCAAGCCTCAGAAGCAGGGGGACCTGAGAAGCCATCACTGCACTTTACTCTGGGTGAGGCGCTGTGCTTGGTGCTGCTCAGGCTTTGGGCTATTTAACACCCACAACTCTGAGCAATGGATCTCACCGTCTCCAGGGCCGGGTTTGGGGAATGAGACCTGCACAGCCACGTAGAGACTTCGGTTCAGAAGGGCCCTGCGCCTGGTTTAACATTCTGCAGCCACCCTCTTGACATCTTCAATCATTTTAATTAAGGGGTCTCACACTTTCATATTGCACTGAGCCCCCCAAATTGTGTAGTTGGTCCTCATTGTTTCCATTTTATAGATTTGTCCACAGAGGCATCATAAAATTAAATGGCTTGCTCTGAGTCCTGGACACTTGCCCAGAAGGGGTTACAGACATAGAGTCAGCAGGCAAGGTGGAGGTGAGAGGCAGATATGCTGCTGACCTCAGGGATGGCCAAGTGGACGTGTGATTTCAGAGCCCCTGTGGGGTTTCCCTTCTCCTGAGGACCTCTGGTCTCTGTGCTCTGGGGCATGTGACCTAGTAGGGTGATCCACCACCCTGCTTTGTCCTGAACTGTATACAATCCCAGAAGCCCCTTTCAGTGCTCAATCAGGAAAGTCTGAGCAAACTGGGAATGGGCCCATTATTCTACTGTTGAATTACAGGTATGGGGCTCCAGAGGTCTTCCAGTCCTTATCTGCTGTGCCGTGCCTTGTGTCCGATGGTCCATGAGTAAGTCCCCAAAGACTACGGCAACCAAGAGGTCCAGGCTGGAAGCCTTGATCCAGGTGGAGAGTGGGTAGACAGCCGTGTGGCCATCATTGTAAGAAGACTGGGGACCAGGCAAGTGAGGCCAGAGGAACCAGTGAACTTGGGAATAGGCAGGCTGCAGGCCATATTCAGAGACCCAAGCTAGGCTAGAGACAGTGTGGGTGTGGATAGCCAAGAGCAGAAGCCGACAGGCTGAGGCAACATCCCACACATAGGCCCCGAGAGCTTCACCTTACTCACTCTGTGGCCGGGGCAAGTTACTTTACTTTGCAGGAGCCTGATGATCCTCATTTTAAAAATAAGGGAAGCAATATTAACCTCATGAGGTCATTGTCAAAATGAGAGATCACAGGGACCAGCAGTTGGCATAATGGCAATGTCGCTGGACTCCCATGTAGTCGACCGCAGTTCAACTCCCGGACCCGGTGGCTTAAACGCACGCCGGGTGCGTGGGCATGTGTGCCCAAGATCCCAAGAGGAGAATGGAGGAGAAGGGATTGCTGCATGGCCATCCCCGCTGGGGGGTGATTTCTTGCTTTCTGTCTCTCTGTCTCTCTCTGTCTTTCTGGCGAGCGCACGCGCCCTATAGCGAAAACCTCTCCAAAAAATAAAATGAGTGATCACATATACATTGTGCACAGCTCAGTATGGCCTCACTAAAAGTTTTCATTTATCTGTATTTAATTTCATAAATATTTATAGAACTCTATTGTGAGTCAGGCTCTGTGAGGTAGACTAGAATACTTAATCATCTTGTGGGACTAAACAATAGTATGCCAATAAATCTCTAACTATCAGCAATCTGAAGAAAAAATGGAAACTGCTTTGTAGTATATGCCAATTTCCATGGTGTAAATACTCCTCCCCTTGGTTGATGTCAGTCTACCAAGGCAAAGTCACAAACACAGAGTTGGATAGAGATGTGCATAATCTGCTCTAGGGAGTCTTTGCCAGCTGATTATTGAGCTAACCAACCCTCTATTAGAAAGAGCAAATAGACTGTGGTACCCCAAGCACCAAGGAAGAGGATAGAGGGGAAAGCAGGTCAATGTGATTTTGGACAGAGGGTGGGAAGGACCCTCGTAGTGAAAGAGTATCTACTGAGACTTAAAGGACACAACCAGATAGAGAAATAGCATGTGTATAGGCCAGGAGGGAAAAGAAACTGGAAGAAAGAATAAAGCATATCTGAGAAAGGCCTAGGTCAGGAAAAGACAGGACTGTGAAGGTGAAGAGAACAGAATGTACAAGGGCAAGTCCACCATGTTTCAGAGTTGAGTTTATGCTAAGGAAGCCATGAGCATAGTGGTTATGATTTTAGAGCTATCACTCTCGCTTAAGCATGAAGAATGTATTGAGAGAAAAGAGGGCAAGCAAGAAGAACAGGCCATGGCAGGACTTCGGGCAAAAGAAGTTGGAGACCTGAGCCAGCTTTATGTATTTGTTTAAAGGGTGTTTATTGATATTTTACCTATCACTATGCTAGGCCCTGATGATTCATCAAAGAGAACACTGCCCTAGCCTTCATGGAGCTTATAGAGAAGTAGGAAAACATTTCTAAGCTATAATAAGGGTAAATCCCTGGAGCCAGCAAATGGCATGGTAGTTAAGATGTTGGACTTCCACATGACCAACCGTGGTTCAAATCCTGGACCTGGTGGCTTGCTTTCTGACTTTCCCTCTCTCCCTCACTCTCTCTGTCTCTCTTTGGTGAACACACATGCCCTATAGCAAATTTCAAAATGGTAATAATAATAAATAAAATGAATATTTTCTTTTTTTAAAAGAAGACTAAAATCCTTGAGTGCTTACTGCATGTCAAACACAGTTATTCATATTTAATATGCATTACTTCATTTAACTCTCACAACAATCCAGGAGTTAGATTCAAATGTTACACTTGTTCGAGATATTAGGGTGAAAACTGGAGGGAAGTGGGTTCACTCTACAGGCACCCAATGTCTTCCCTGAGTTTAGCTGCTTCCTTGGGGCAAGCCAATGGCCACTAGAAGGAGTATGGATGTTGGAGTGAGCAGAGTGAGGCCAGATCCTCTACAGAGCCCCATCCAATAGCCCCACTGCAGTTCCCCACAGCCTCCCTGATGGTGCTTCTAAGGTACATTAGAATCTATTTGGTTCAGGAAGAAGTAAGGCTAGATTGGGGTAGGAAGGAGAATAACATCCGTATTTGTTAGAGGCTCCTACGTGAGAATTTAAGGGATTTCATTTTTATAATTTTTCAGGTTATGCACACAAGGAGAAAAAGGTTCATAATCTGATTAACTTACCAATTAAAATACACCACAAAAGGACATTTTATTAAACTGGTTCGTCCATTCTCAAAAAAAAAAAAAAAAATGTCTACTTGACAAATGGCAAGCATTCTTCTTCACCATGTGATGGCAGAGAAATTGAGTCAAGCCAGGAAAGACACTGAGGAGACATGTGGTGACTCAAGCCATGTTTTCAGCCAAGCACTTCTGGTCGAAGACACACTCCCTGTTCTCTTCAGTCATTTCTTTTTTTATAAGGTGACAAGTAGTTCGTTTTGATCAGAGGCTTTTTATAAAATTTACATTCTTAAACCAGATTCATCAAATTTGCCGAAAGATTTCCTTGAGACCATTCCACACGACAGTATCTCTGTTTCCACAGGCATAGGCTACCCAGGCCTAGCAATCCACTTTTCCCCAGCACCCCTATAATAAAACCATTAAAGTCCATGTAACTTCTCAAAGCATAAATCCATTGCATGTCAAGCAAGGCAGAGATATTACTGTACATAATAACTTTCCATTCTTGTGTATTAAATGTTTTTGTTTTCTTTCTTTCTTTCTTTCTTTCTTTCTTTCTTTCTTTCTTTCTTTCTTTCTTTCTTTCAAGAGAGGGTATCTTTGACAGTCTTCTCATGCTGTAATCCTTCTACTCCAGCGTCCCAGTTATCTAGGATTAGGCACCCACTGAAGCTACCTGCTTCAGTTGGCCCAGGAATCGAACCTGTGCCTCTCATCCAGTCCCAGCCTCATGCAGCAGCAGCACCCTACCACTTGTGCCACCACAGCTGGGTTGTGAATTTTTATGAAAGCAACAATATTATCTTTGAGACTCTAAGGTCAGACAGACCCAGTTCAAGCCCTCAAGCTCTGGTTTCACTACTTATGAGATGTGTGACTTAGAAATCACTTAAGTGCTCCAAGCCTGCGTCCCAGCTATAAAATGGTATGGTCTGCCTTCTCGGGTTGTCGAGAAGAATATATGAGGTAGAGTCAGAATGATGATTGCTGTGGTCATCACCACCATCAGAAGCAGCAGCAGTCTAATAAACTGCGACTCAGCAGGAAGGTTCAGAAGAGAGAGCAGAGGTGACCTGCTAGGCCACAGAGTGAAGAAGCAGCGGAAATACCTAATGCGCCCCCGAAGTTCCCCTCTATTTTCTTCCCCAACCTACCCAAAAGGCCCACATCAAATGACATTTAGGACTCTTCAGCAGAATGATACTGATATAAAATGAAAAGAGAATCTTTTTCTTAATCCTAGAAATTAAAAATAACTTTAGCATCTGTTTCAGGATCAGATACCAAAATATAAAAATATTCTTCAAAGTCATTATCCATATGCTCAAACCAGTTGGTTGACAATGAGTTGTAAAGTTGTAAGCAGAGCTGAGCGGTGACCAGCAGGAGGAGCTAGACTGCCAGAGAGTGTCAGAGGTGGGGGTGAGGCCTAAGGGTGGGGGCGCTCTTGACCTGGGCTGGCAGGTAAACACACAGGCCTTTCACCTCAGAAAAATCTATGTGTTAAAACTAAGGTATGTAATGCCACTGGACTTAGAATACAAATACTCCAGGAAAAAAAAAAAAAAGATACAAGTGTTAAACTAACCTTTTAAAAAAATTACTAATAAGAGATGGATTTTGAATATCTGAGGAAAGATTTTGGGAAGAGTCATAATTATTCACATGATCTTTGTTAAGAGAAACTTCAAAGAGATCCAGCTTTATAAGAGTGAAAATAGTAATTTATTGGCTTCTCTGAAGATAGATCTTGGGTGTCTCATTTATGAGCCAACCCTGGCTGAACTTTTGTAAGTGTGTCAACTTGAAAGTAAGTTCTCCACTGAGGATGAAATACCCTGAATACTCCCAAAATGCAGTCAAGTCTAAATGAGACAAAAACTTAACCTTTTATCCCAAACTCCTTCTCTTCTTTATTTATTTATTTATTTATTTATTTATTTATTTTGAGGTTTTTGCTATAGGGCATGTGTGCTCTCCAGAAATACAGAGAGATAGAAAGCAAGAAATCACCCCCTGGGGGGATGGCCACGCGGCAATCCCTTCTCCTCCATTCTCCTCTTGGGATCTTGGGCACTCACGTACACGCACCTGGTGTGAGTTTAAGCCACCGGGTCCGGGACTCAAACCATGGTCAGCCACGTGGGAGTTTAGCAACACAGCCATTACGTTAACTGCTGATCCCCAAACTCCTTCTCTTCTAAAACTCCTGGTGTTTGAGACGCTTTGGGTTACTTTCCTCCTACACATTCCCCTGTTACTGCCAACACTTGTTGCTGCTGGAGTTGAAGGTTCTTCCTATGCTTGGCAAGTAAGGTGTGTGTTTCCTGGATGGCTCAACCAGTGATTCAGAAGTTTATCCTCATAGTTTGATTTTCAAGGCCTTTCCTCATCTCTTTTGGCTTGAGGCCCTCTCTGGGGGATTAATCTCACCTTTGTATGGGGGGACCAGAAAAGCAGAAGAACACTGAAGACATTCTACTTTGTTATCATAAGCCTACTTGGTATAGTTATATGGAAGGAATGGCCATGCCTGGCTTAATCATCCACCGTTCCACTGGGTGGTTAAGAATTGACTCTAGTTGCCGTTTTCCCACAAAAGTTTAAGAGATTTCTTTATCCTCTTGCCTCAATTCAAACATTCAGCATCAATGTTTTCTTGAAATCAATGCCAATATACTCCCAGTGGAACATGTTGGTTTAGCTTTCTAAAGATTAATCTGGAATAAATAAAGTCTGTCTTTTAAGAAAGGGAGGAAACATTTTTTTTAATCACCTCTGGAGGAGACAAAGGGCAATATCTATGCTGGCCTGAATCTAAGTCCTTTGGGCTTTTACAGGCAGTGAGATGGGCTGGCGAGTTCTACAAGGAAATGTCACAGAGGTCATCCAGACCTGAGAGGTTGGTGAAGAGGCCCAGGTTGAGCATAGTGAAATGGAGTCTAAGCCGGTTCCGTCATTAATAGCATAACCCAGAGGAGGTCACTTACGGATATCTCTTTGATATTTTGCCAGTATATAAGGAGCAAATAATAATAGCTTTCCAAAGCAATCCTTCTCAGATGCAAGTCTCATGGTGTCCTGCCCCTTTTCAACCAGAAAACCAGATACCTGGCCCTTCCTGCCTATTCTGACCCCTTCTGCCCCACTTGGTCCACTTCTCACTGCCTCTCAGACAAGCAAGTGCCAGTATAAGGGCGCCAGCCGCCTGGCTCGGCGCGCTTTCTGTCCAGAGGATACGCGACCCCCAATCAACCACAAGAGTCGGTTCTTGATGCAAAATGCAAGAGGTTTTATTTTTCCAGCCGGCTGGGGTCCAAGCAAACACCTGACGCAGCAGGCCCGTGCGAGGACCCCGTTTGTAGGGTTATAGGTCTTTTTATAAGCAGGAGAA
Organism: Tupaia tana; assembly: GCA_026018925.1. Lineage (NCBI taxonomy): Eukaryota > Metazoa > Chordata > Mammalia > Scandentia > Tupaiidae > Tupaia > Tupaia tana. The sequence continues at coordinate 13,682,128 of JAKSZU010000019.1, read as the reverse complement.
GGTATGCAGAAGTTTAACGGGTAGTTTATTTTTAGGGGGAAGAGCAGCAGCTCTTGCTACACAGGTGCATGGGTTGTCTTTCTAGTTCCTTGTCCACATTCCATTTGCTCAGCTCCTGGAGGTTTGCATAATTAAGTCTGTCGGGGCAGTTTATCACAAGGGTGTCCGGCAAAAGCAAAGGTTAAATTTTATCTCTACAGAGCAAAAAGGCACAATTTAAATTTATTCTTACACCAGCAATATTGAACCCACATGGTTCACACCCCGGCTCCCTTGGACATACTGTTCCAGCCCCCTAGAAGGCCTCTCTGTTATTCCAGCTCCTTCCCTCAGAAAGGATGCCAGAGAAACCAGCAGATGGTGTAATTACAGATGGTTATGTTGTCACTGGACTCCACGTAGTCGAGCAGTTTGTGTCTTGGATCCTGCGACTTAAAACTCACACTAGGCAAGTGTGCGTGCATGCCCAAAATCCCAGGAGGAGAATGTAGGGGAAGTGATTGCAGCGTGGCCATCTCCACAGAGGGGTGATTTCTCACTTTCTCTCTCTGTCTCTGTCTCTCTGGCAAGTGCATGCACCCCATAGCAAAAATATCTCTAAAAAATTTAAAAAAAAAAAGAAAGAAAAAGAAAAAAGAAAGAAAGAAAAGGACACCTGGAACGGAAAGAAACATTTGTTCATCTTTGGAAACTCGGTTTGGATAAACTTGCTCTGAACATTCTTCTACAAATCTACACACACACACACACACACACACACACACACACACACACTGCTTCCTCCACATGGTGTCCCGAATTCTGAGTCCTGTTCGCTCTCAGTTGTACCTTTCTCTCATTCATCTGCCCAGGATCACGCCGGGCCCCTCTTTCTCCTTTGCAGAAAGGCTGTGACTAGGCCAGCAGCAGCCCAGGAGAAGCAAGGGGCTGTGGGGACAGGAACGCGGCAGGGAGCCCAGGTGTCCTGCAGGAAATCTGAAGGGAAATGCCTGGAGAGCCAGCCTGCCTCCGCGGGGGAAGGGCAGGATGTGGCCGCAGAGCAGGGAGAGCAGGGGCTGCTGCTGGTGTCCCTGGGATTGCCTGTCTGGGCTTCGGAGGGTGGCTCTGTGACTGAGAGGGACGGGGCTGTCCTGTGGGAGGTGACCGAGAACAGGCGGGTTAGGCACTTCCAGGAAACGTGTTCCCAGACAGCAGCCATCTCCACCGGTTCCGTCCAGCTCTTCCTCCATTAGTCCTGTCTGGGTGGAGCCTGCGTCTCTCCTCAAGAAACAGTCACTTCTGCCAGTCCCGGCCCTGGCTCTCAGCAGCTGCCCTGCTCCCCAGCGACTCCCCACTCCTTTCTCTGTCTCCCTCTTCTCTCTGTCCCTGTCGCTGCCCTTATTCCTTTCTCTCCTGTCATTTGTCACTTTTATCTGGCTGTTTCAGGGGTCCCCTCACCCTCCCCACTCCACACAGATGTCATCTGGGACCCCTGGCCTTTCCCGCATCTCCTTTCTTGGCAGTGTTTAGCCTTCGATTTCCTCCCCCTAGATACTTATTAGCATCACCACCTTTTTCACCTACTTTCCCCTTCAATAATCATTTCCTTTCTGTTTTCTGGCATCCTTCGGTTTTCTGTGTGACCCAGTGTTACATCTTTCAGTCACTTCATTCAGTCATTTGTTGAACAAGTGTTTCTTAAGCACGTACTATAGTCCAGGCAGTGTGTTCCGTGCTAGTGAAACAAAGGTAAGACATGTGACCCATGGCATAATGCTCAGGTACAGGCAATCGCCCCGGAAGTGTGGGCTGACCCCTCCATCTTCCCTCTTCTTCATTACCACCTTCCCACCCCAAGGTCTCTAAAGCCAAGGTAACCTGCTCCTCACTCTCTCCATCACTACCCAGAGTTCCAGGGGAGCTCTCAGCAGCTGTGCCAAAGCTGAGAGGGTCATAATCCTGATTTTAGAGCCCCTGCAGGGGGAGCCACGTAGGAACCTGACAGCATTGTCTTGAGAGACCAAAGGATAAAGTGCCAACCGCTGTGCACAGGCAGAAGCACACCGCACCGTGGAGCGGGAAGCCACACCAACTGCAGCTTGAGTCCCCGGCCTGGTCTGCCTGAAAACACACCAGGTGCAGGTGCCCAGGATCTCGGTGGGCTGAAGAACTAGAGCAAGGGGCTAGCGCTGTGAATAAGCCCTATGGAGGGCATCTCTCTCTCTCTCTCTCCTTTCTCTCTCTCTCGATGTGTGTGTGTGTGTGTGTGTGTGTGTGTGTGTGTGTGTGTGTGTATCATGATGTATCATGAATAAATATTTTTTTTAAGTGGTTGAGGACTCGACTCTGCCTGTCTCACTAGCTAAGCCAGGCCAACCTGCCCATGCCCTCTCACTCTCTCTAGGGTGAGAGAGAACAAAGCGAGACAACGAGGACTCTGAATCTCTCTTTTATTCTTTCTTTTTTTTTTTGAGAGGCTTTTGCTACAGGGCGCATGCACTCGCCAGAAAGACAGAGAGAGACAGAGAGACAGAAAGTGAGAAATCACCCCTCAGGGTGGATGGCCACGCCGCAATCTCTTCTCCTCCATTCTCCTCTCGGGATCTGGGGCACGCACGCACACGCGCCCGGTGTGAGTTTAAGTCACCAGGTCTGAGATTCGAGCCGCAGTCGACTATGTGGGAGTCCAGCAACATAGCCATTACGCCAACTGCTATTCCCTCTCTTTTATTCTTATTTTGCAGCTTAATAAAGATTCTCTTGCTCTGTTTTTATCAGAACACCTTCACTGATATGAGTGACTTAAAAACAAGCAGAGACAATTGAAGTTCTGCACACCAGAAAGAAGCCTTTCCAACACTGGGTGGCTTTAGAAATGTTTGGGGGACAGTGCTACCTGAAAAATACAAAAGGAAAATACTTCAGGACAGTGGTTCTCAAATTCGGGTCAGTATCAGAGTCACCAGAGAAGCTTGGCGAAAATGCCAGGGCCAGGCCCTATCCAATGTCAACGGCTCAAGTCTCTGCAGGCTCCATTACTACCGCACATGATTCTGACACACACACAAGGTTTAAGAACAACTGTTTCATCTTGTCCTGCTGTTGAGGGATGTCCCAGTACCCAGCTGTTCCACTTCTCTCTGCCTATTGAACCCGTTTTGTCCCTGTGACCCCCAGCCCTAAGTATAGAGGACTGAGAAAAATACAGATCCTACAAGGCCAGTCTTCTGGCCACAGTTTTAGAAAAGTCATTTCGGCCCTCTTGCTGATTTCTCTGCAACAATTTGATGCATTAAACCTAAACATTTGAGACTAGAACCGAAAGCAATTGATGCTATTAAGAGGGAGAGAGAAGATCATGGTTTAAACACAACTGACTTTCGTGACTCAAAAAGTGTGCATTTTGCATAAGTATCAAAATGTAGTCTGCAAATCAGCACAATTTGGGAAACGTGCAGGAAAAGCGTTTTTGAAGCCCTACGCCAGTCCTGCGGTCATTTTAGAGGATTAGCCAAGTTTCGCAAATGAGAAAAGATGGAAACACAAACATGAAAAGATTTCCCAAGGTCACGCTGAAGGCGGTGGTGGAGAGGATTAGGCGCTGAATGCTCCTTCTCTTGGGTCTGTTTCTGAGCTACTGGACAACACAGCTTCCTGAATGCAGATGTTAAACAGCTTTTTGCCTTTAATATAAGGGTTAGAAAAAATGTTTTTATTTTGGCCATATTTCAGCGAGCATCCCTTAAGGGGAAACGAGGTTACATCTGAAAGGAAATTAATTACTTCAAGCTCCTGGAACACCAATCAGCTCAACACCTCACTATGCCTTACTAAAGAGTGCCTTAAACTTTACACAGTGGTTCTCAAACTTTGCTTCAAGGAAGTTTTTAAAACCCTTAATCCTCAGGACCAGCAGGTGGAGTGGTGGTGAAGGTGCTAGATTCCCACATGGCCAACCGCGGTTCGTGTCTCAAACCTGGTGGCTTGCTTTCTCACTTTCCCTCTCTCTCTCTATCTCTGGTCAAATTAAATAATAAGAAGAAGATAAAATAATTATTTAAAAAAGCAAAGCCTTGACACTCAGGCCTCGTCCTGGATCAAATCGGAATCACTGGGGGTCAGCCACAAGCATCATTATTTTCTAGACTTCAGGACGCAGCCGAATGTGAGCGAGTGCTGAGGAGTGACGCACGCAGCCTGTGCACACGCTGGAGTCCCCTGGGAGCACCCACCGCGATGCTGGTATCCAGCCCCGGAGAGTGATCTCAGTTCAGAGGAAGGCCTGGGTGTGTTAAAAGATCCCCCTGTGATGTCAATGCACCCCTAGTTTAAGAGCCACTGCTGCCGGGCCTCACTACTCAAAACAGCTGTGTGGAGCGGGAATGCGGCTGTGTCATCAGGCACCTGTTTGGAAATGCAGAATTCAGGCCCCGCCCCAGACCGACTCAATCAGGATCTGCTTTTTTTTGGAGAGTTTTTTTTTTGCTAAAAGCCGCATGTGTTCGCCAGTAAGACAGAGAGAGACAGAGAGATAGAAAGCAAGAAATCACCCCCAGGGGGGATGGCCACGCCGCAATCCCTTCTCCTCTGTTATCCTCTCGGGATCTTGGGCACACATGCACACATGCACACATGCCCAGCGTGAGTTTAAGCCACCGGGTTCAGGACTCGAACCACGTTGACCATACGGGAGTCCAGCGACATAGCCACTACACTAACTGCTGGACTCCAGGATCTGCATTTTAGCAAGATCCCCACATGATGTGAAAAACCGAGGGCTGGTTCTGTGGCCTGGTGATTGAGGCAGTTGGATCCCACATGACCATGAGGTTTGAGTCCCAAGCCCAGAGGCCTGAGAATCAACCTGGGCATGTGTGCAAACATACCCAAAATTCTGAAGGGAGGTAGAATTGGAGCAGAAGGATTGTGACATGACCATTCCTCATAGCAGATGCTTTCTCCATGTCCCACTCTCTCTCTAGAGAATGCATATGTCCCTTAGCCAAAAAAAAAAAAAGAAAAAGAAAAAAGAAAAGAGAAAAGAAACATATTCCGGCCAGCACTGTAGCCACATGGTTAAGGGAGCCAGATCCCCCATGGCCAACTACAGTTCAATCCCAGCCCCAGTGGCTTGAAAAACATGAAAACATGCCAGGCAAATGTGTGAGCTTGTCCAATGTCCTGACGGGATGGAGACATGGAGAAAAAAATGCAGTGTGACCACACCCCTCGTGCGGTGCTTTCTTCCTCTGTCTTTCCCCAGCTTTCTCTGGCAAGTGAAGACACCCTATGGCAATTTTAAAAAATAGAAAAAAAAATTGATAGGTACCCTTTTTTTTTTTTTGGAGAGGTTTTTGCTATAGGGCGCGTGTGCTCGCCAGACAGAGACATAGAGACAGAAAGCGAGAAATCACCCCCCAGGGGGGATGGTCACACCGCAATCCCTTCTCCTCCATTCTCCTCTCTGGATCTTGGGCATGCACGCACACGCGTCCGACGTGAGTTTTAAGCCACCGGGGCCGGGACGCGAACCGTGGTCGACTACGTGGGAGTCCAGCAACATAGCCATTACGCTAACTGCTGGTTCCCTTGACAGGTACCCTTTTAAACTACTCCCTACTCCCATATATTTCCAGACACTGAATTAAGTGCAAGACAGGCCCAAGAGTCAATCACAAAATTTTCGAGATAGAAAAAGCAGCTAAGGAGAAATGACATGGGTGCCAACCACTCCACAGGCGTTACCTCCTTTGCTCTTCCCCTACGGGTGCACGCACTGGGCCCCTTCATGGAGGACCCACTGAGGTTCCGTCCTGGCTTAGCAGCCTACCCTAAGGTTTCCAGGACTTGGAAGCACATGCTTTTAACACCCAGTCAGGCTTTCCCAACCAATGCGGAAACATTTAAGTTCTACACATGTGATAAGACACTGATCCCCCAACCCTGCATCAGTCCAACAGAGCCCAGCATGGCTACCCTCTGTAGAAAAAGACTCGTGAACCCTGCTATAAATTATACTTTTTCCAACTTGTACTTTTGCCTATTACTGAACAAAGGAGAAACTGTGTCTCCTAGGTCTAAGTGACTTGCCTGAGGTCACCCAGCTCTTCAGGGCCAGGGTAGGTCTAGAGCCAGGAGAGGTCAAGATCCAGAAGTCCCAACTGCCACCATGCCTCCTCCCACTGAGCGGTGGTTCTCAAAGTGTGGTCCCTTGACCAGGAGCATTATATCATCAAGGAACTTGCAAGAAATGCAGATTTGTACAAGAAAGCCTTTTACTAACCCCTCCGGGTGATCCTGGTATTTGCCAGTTTGAGGACCAGCCCTCTCAGGCTAGCAGCCCCCAGTGGCCCTGCCTGCGTGCTTACTCAGAGCTCCTGCACTTGAGCCCCGGATAGAGCCTGACGCTTCCCTGCCAATAAAGTTTTCCTGAGGGGCCTAGCTTTGAACTAAGCTGAAATTTACATGCTGATTTAATCTTCTTAGAGCCTTCTTCTTTTTTTTTTAACCTCTTAGAAAAAGAGCCATAAGGCTTTAGGAAAGAGAAAGCCAAGGATGGCTCCCAAAATATCAGCTGTTCTTTCTATGCGTCCAATCCATTCTCTGCTGGGACAATAAACACAAGAGCATCAAAAGAGGAGAAGAAAACTGGCATTTCTTTAGCACTGACTGCATACCAGGCATCCGACATATAGTGGTTAGGGTACATACACCTTGTTCACGCCCATCCTCTCATTTAATACAGTGATCTCTGTCTAAAAAATGAAGTAACAGATACTCAGAGAGAGGAAGTGACTTGTGTCAGATTGTGGAGTGGCAATGGTGACACCAGGATTTGTTCATCTGTTCTTGGCCCTCCAGCGAAAGAGGTAAAGTGTTTGACACACGATACCTCGAATTATTGGATTGTAGGATTCCCAGAGCAAATTCCCATAACAGATCTGCTTACTCCATGCCCCAGGGATGCCTGAGTCAATCATTTTTTCCTGTGGCTTTGGGAAAGGCCCCGTGGTGCTGTGTTCTTTCTGCACAGTGAAAGCTGTTCTCAATGCGTACGAATAGACACGCTATCAAAAGGGAAAGAATTCAGTTGTGCTTGAGCATCTGACACTTAGAAATCTATTCTCACCGGGCAGCAGCCACCCCAAGGCAGCAGACCTTCTGAGCAGCCTTGTGATTTGCTCTTCAGAAGACCAGGGGATCCCTGCCATGCCCAGAACTTGGGAGAGAAAATTGCAGGAGGAAGGAACACGTGAAGGTTGTGCTTGTGAACCACGTCCTCTCCAACCTTCCCAGTGAGAGCCTACCTTCTTTCCACAGCATCAAGCTGTGATCTAGGACCCAACACGCAGATCAGAAAGGGCACTGGCTAACTCAGTCACAGGACGGACATCTGGGTGAGGGCCTGTGTGGGCCAGGCCGGAGATCTCCACTTCCTTCTCTGTTTGCTCCAGCACGGCCTCTAAACACCCCATTCCCGCGTGTTATGTTCGTTCACAGACTTGGCACACAGTGGTTAGCCTGAAGATCAGGATGGGGGGTGGGGAGGGGACGCTTTCCACACTTGGTACAAATGGCTAAATCTAATTATAGAACTAAACAGGCCAAACAAATATTGTATCTTAGCCTTTCTCATTCATGCAAAGGAAAAGCCATTCTCTGCCCTGAGTAATTGTATTTGAGTCATATACTTTTGCCGAAACACAGGTCAGTTATTTCTGTCAGGGCCACCATGAATCATTTTCCCTCCTGTTTGAAGTTAAGCCTGGGAAACCTGCAGCCAGCCCAGTGATTACCACTGACCTGTCACTGCTGGGATTCCCAGTTCCGCTCTGTGGTTCAATTCTGGCCCAGTGGCCTGAGAAACATGCCCGGCCCATGTGGGCCTTCTGTCTCTTCGAAGCATGTACATCACCACCATAATTAACTCCTAGATTAAAATCTAGAATGATTCTAGGAGCCGGCAGATGTCATAGTGGTTGAGGTGCTGGACTTTCATGTGGCTGACCATGGTTCGAGTCCCAGACCTGGCAGCTTGCTTTCTCACTCTCCCACCCCTCTGTTTCTGTGTCTCTCTCTCTGCTCAAATTAAAATAAATAACAATGATGAGTAAAATTAAGTAAAATGATTCTTTTTTTAAAAAAAGAATGAATTCCATAAAATTACAACATACAAGACCAGCATACAAAAATCAATTGTTTTTCTATATACTAACAACTAATTAGCTAACAAGGAAATTAACAAAATAACCCATTGATGATAGCACTGCAAAGAGTAAAATACTCAGATAAACTTAACCCAGAAGGTAAAAGACTTGTGCATTGAAAACTAAAAAATTCTGATGAGGGACCAGCAGATGGTATAATGGTCACGTTGCTCGACTCCCACATAGTCAACTGCAGTTTGAGTCCTGGACCCGGCAGCTTAAAACTGATACTGGGCACGTGTGCATGTGTGCCCAAAATGCCAGACGAGAATGGAGGAGAAGGGATTGTGGCATGGCCATCCCCCTGGGTGTTGATTTCTTGCTTTCTGTCTCTGTCTTTTCAACAAGACCTCGCACCCTATAGCCAAAAATCTTTCTCTTAAAAAAAAAAAATACTGATGAAAGAAATTTTAAAAGACACAAATGAATGGAAGGATACTCTGTGTTCCTGAATTGGAAGACTTAACAGTGCTAAAATATCCGTACTACTCAAAGAAATCTACAGACTCAGTGCAATCCCTGTCACAATTTCTATGGCATTTTTTGCAGAAATAGAAAAGACGATCCTAAAATTGATACGAAACCACAAAAATTTAATAATAGCCAAAGCAATCTTGAGAAAGAACAAAACTAGACACATCACACTTCCTGATTTCAAAATATGCCATAAAGCCAGAATAATTAAAATAATATGACACTGGCATAAAAACAGACATATAAACCAATAGACCAGATCACAGAGCTTCTGGTCCATTGAGCGACGTGTCCCACACCATAAACCCATGCATATATAGTCAACTATGTCTGACAAAGGTGCCCAGAATATACCATGGGGACAGGAAGGTCTCTTCAACAAAAGATGCTAGAAACTTGAATATCTACATACAAAAGAATTAAGTTGGACCCTTATCTTACACCCTACATTAAAAATAAACTCAAAATAAATTTAAAAATTTAATATAAGACCTTAAAGTGTAAAAACCCCTGGAAAAAAATGTAGGGGAACATTTTCATGACATTTGTCTAGGCAACGATTTCTTGGATAGGATACCAAAAATGCAAGCAACAAAAGCGACTATATCATACTAAATAGCTTCTGCACGGTAAGGGAATGAACATTTTTCCATGAAGAATGGAAGAAAATATTTGTAGGCCACATATCCAATAAGTAGTCAATATACAAAATATGGGAACTTCTATAACTCAATAGCAAAAGAAAATAAAAAGGAAAAACAATTTTTTTAGAGGTTTTTGCCTTAGGGCACGTGCGCTTGCCAGAAAGAGAGAGAGAGACAGAGATAGTGAGAGAGAAAGTAAGAAATCACCCCTTGGAGGAGATGGTCACACCACAATACCTTCTCCTCCATTCTCCTCCTAGGATCTTACACATGCACGGCCTTAGTTTTAAGTTATTGGGTCCAGGACTCGAACAGCAGTCAGTCATGTGGGAGTCCAGTGACGTAACGGCTATGCCGTTTTGCCATGCAAAACTTTTAATTTTTTTATTTATTTATTTTTTTAGAGAGACTTTTGCTATAGGAGCATACGTTCACTGGAGAGACAGAGAGGCAGAAAGTGAGAAATCACCCCCCTTGGAGGGCTGACCATGCTGCAGTCCCCTCTCCTCCATTCCCTTCTTGGGATTCTGGGAACGCACGCACGCATGCACACGAGCCTGGCTTGAATCCCAAGTCATTGGGTCCGGGACTTGAATCGCTGTTAACCACATAGGAGACCAGCAATGTTACCATCATGCCATCTGCTGATGCCAAGAAAAACAAATTTAAAATTGTTTTATCATCTGACCCCATAAGAGGGGTCAGCAGATGATATAGCAGTTACATCATTGACACCCACACAGCAGACCACAGTTCGAGTCCCAGACCCAGTGTCTTAAAAATCACACTAGGTGTGTGTGTATATGCTCAAGATCCCAGGAGGAGAATGGAGGAGAAAGGATTGCAGTGTGGCCATCCCCCACTTGGGGGGAGGGGTGATTTTTCATTTTCCCTCTCAATGTCTCCATCTTTCTGTCTCTTCGGGGAGCTTATGCACCCTAAGGCAAAAACCTCTTTTTAAAAAATGGCTAAAGGAGGGAACCAGCAGTTAGTGTAATGGCTATGTCACTGGACTCCCATGTAGTCGACTGCGGTTCGTGTCCCCGACCCGGTAGCTTAAAACTCACGCCGGGCGTGTGTGTGTGCGTGCCCAAGATCCCGAGAGGAGAATGGAGGAGAAGGGATTGCGGCGTGACCAGCCCCCCTGGGGGGTGATTTCTCGCTTTCTGTCTCTATGTCTCTCTCTGTCTGTCTGGCGAGCGCACGCGCCCTATAGCGAAAAACTTCTCCAAAAAAAAAAAAATGGCTAAAGGATTTGAATAGACATTTCTCTAGAGAAGAAATCCAAATGGCTGATAAGTATACAAAAAGCTGCTCAGTATGAGCAATAATCAGGGAAATGCAGATCAAAACCACACCATTAGGATGGCTATTAAAAGAGAGAGAGAGAGAAAGAACAAGTGTTAGCAAGGATATGACGGAATTGAAACTCTTCTACATTTTTGGTAGAAATGTACATTGGTATAGTTCCTATGGAAGACAATATGGAGGTTCCTCAAAAATTAAAAATAGAATTATGACATGATTCAGTAATCTTACTTCTGAATATGTATTCAAAAAACTGAAGGTAGAATCTCCAAGAGGTATTTGCACACTCATGTTCATTAAAGCATTATTCACAATCACCATGATATGGAGTCAACCTTGGTGTCCACCAATGGGTGAATGGATAAAGGAAAATAGAGAAGGGAAAATAGACATACACACACACACACACACACACACAATGGAATATGGTTCAACCTTGGAAAAGAAGGAAACATGGCCATATGTGACAACATATTGGATCGTCAGAAAATTCCTGACGTGTTTTTGCATAGAAAAACATATCCTGATTTTACTGATGGTCCAATAGATGACCCGGGAAGACATGATGCTTAGCAAAACAAGCCAGTCATGGGCAAAAACTGCATGGTTCCACTTATATGAGGTATTTAAAATAGTTGAACTCATTAGAAGAGAGTAAAATGGTGGTCCCCAGGGACTGGGGAGAGGAGACAATGGGAAGCTGCTGGCCAGCTCTTGTAGAATGTTAGTTGTACGAGACAAGTAGGTTCTAGGCGATCTTTTGCACAGTGTTATGTCCACAATTACCAACGCCATTCCTGCACACCTGGGTTGGATTGTTGAGGGTAGATCTCATGTTCAAGGTTCTTCCTACAATCATAAATTAAGTCAAGGACAAAGTTTCTCGGCTCTGATGGGCAATGCCCTAGCATCACCTAGAGCAGACCCTCAGAAACAGGAGTGAAAATGCAAAGATCCATAATGTAGTCACACGCGAGAAAGTGTGGGGGCCTCGTTTCTCAATGGGAGCGGGAGGGGTGCCCAAGGCAGCTGTGTGAAGAGGCGTTGGGCAGGGCCAGGGGACAGGAGCCATTGTGTTTCTGCTCCCTTTTCCTATTATGTGAAGATGTTGCTATGTAACTGCAGGAACGCTGGAAATGGTGCAAAAGCACAATTCAGTTCTCACTGGGCTAGAGAAAGAATGAAAGAGGGAAGGGAAAATGGTTCAGAAAGGGCTTCAGTGATCTGAAAGGTTAGCTGTGAACATGGATATGAGATATTATCAATTCATTATCGATTATAGCACCCTCTGTGGATGGGCATGGGGCAATATTTCTCTAAGCTATGTTTTTTAAGTGTATTTGAGAGTCAGTTAACATCTGCTAAGGATAATCTCATGGGCTATTTTATTTATTCTTCCCCCAACTCATTCATCATTTCCATAGGACAAAAGAGAAAGCTGACGTTCAGAGTGGCTAATGGGCTTGCCAAAGACCCCAAAATGCTGAGTGTGGACGGTTCCTGAAGGCAAGTCTCTCTTAGAGCTTTGCACTGCTCCGTGTATCAGAAAAGCTCCCTCCAAATGGCTTCAAGGAAAAGCAGGAAAGGGAGCTTCCTGATTTGAGAGAGAAAAACAGAAATAAGTAGACGCAATCAACATTTGGCTTCAGTATCGGCAGACAGTGGGGACTTATGAGAATTATGGCAAAAGGGAGACTTGGAAGACAGCATCTAAAGGAGTAGCTATGACTCGGATTGTTCCCTTGTCGGAGTGCAAAAGCAGTTGCCAGACCTGCTGATTTTTCATAAGGAACCACAAGTCAGATATTTTTTCCTAAGGTATTTATTTCATTATAATACTAATACTAATACTATTATGATTATTCATATGTAGTTATAGTACTAATAATATTACAACTGAATACCCTATTTAGTTATTATACTCATAAAAAACCCACATTGTTTCATTTTAACGTTGGCTTTAGAATAATCTTAAACATCAGATGGCCAAAACAAAACTTATTTGCAAACCAAATTCAGCTCATGGACTGCCAAGAAGTAACCTCAACGCTCTCTAAACTAATAAAAAATACCAAATCATTAAATTGTATCATAGAAAGTCATTAATGATCTTCTTTTTGCCTTAGCGTGTGTGCACTCGCCAAAGAGAGAGACAGAGACAGTGAGAGAGAAAGCAAGAAACCACCCTTCAGGGAAATGGCCATACCGCAATCCCTTCTCCTCCATTCTTCTCCCAGCATCTTGGGCACACATGAATACCCAGCATGATTTTTCCAGCCACCAGGTGTGAGACTTGAACTTGGCCATGTGGGAGTCCAGCAATGTAACCTCGACACCATCTGCTAAAATTTTATGTAATAAACACTATTGAAATTATAAATAGTCATCCTTATGACAATGTTATTTAAGACATAATTTGATTTATGAGATGGGCCCTGAGTAGAGAGAACATGATGTTGACACACAAGGTTGGAATCCCAGTCCTGCTCCGTGGAAGCTGTGCAACTTGAACCAAGTAACTGAACCTCTCTGAGAACTCAGTTACTTTAGCAGCACAATGGCAGCACTGATACATGAGCTACAGTTGAGATCAGATTTAAATGAGGCAATTATTAGAAGTTACCATGCACAATGGAGCCAGAAGGTGGAGTGGTGGTTAAGGTGCTGGATTCCCACATGGCCAAATGTGGTTTGAGTCCTGGACTTGGCAGCTTGCTTTCTCATTTTTCTCTCTCTCACTGTATTTCTCTGGTGAAATGGAATAATAATAATTAAAATTAAATCAATAGTTCTTTAAAAAAATTATTACCATACACAAGTCCTGTCAGAGGGGACTTATCAAAGACCTAGGGGCTGTCACCAGGAACCCTCCACCCTTCAGCTCTCCTGTGTCATCTCTTCTCTGCCATTTTTTTGAGCAGTTTACTTAAAATACACTGATTTCCTCACTTTGGGAACATCAAATAGAAACTGGAAGTTCTCATTTTGTCTGAAGAAGACTCTTCTACTAGACTGCTGTGTTGCCTTCTTACACACTCATGAGGTACTTGGTTTGTCAAGATTTGACAGTGTAGGGACCACCAGTTAGTGTAATGGCTATGTCGCTGAACTCCCATGTAGCTGACTGCGGTTCAAGTCCTGGACCCGGTGGCTTAAACTCATGCCAGGCGCGTGTGCATGCGTGCCCAAGATCCTGAGAGGAGAATGGAAGAGAAGGAATTGTGGCATGGCCATCCCCTCTGGGGGGTGATTTCTCGCTTCTGTCTCTCTGTCTCTCTCCGTCTTTCTGGTGAGCGCATGCGCACTGTAGCAAAAACCTCTCCAAAAAAAGAAAAGATTGGACAGTGTGTAGTGAAGATTTAAGCTTTGCCTTACTGTAGGTGTTTGGCCCCCATGTGCTGCTCCTACCCCTCAGGTCCCTATTTTTAGTGTGTCTCACTGTCTGCTGTAAGCACCAACAAGTGTACGATAGAGGGGGATTCGGGTTTAGTTAGTTTCGTTTAGTTTTATGTGAGGTTAAGTGAATTCCACGGCAATGAAAAATCAATATTGTATCTGGCCAGATAGACATTATTAAAGCACCTAGATTAAATGGAACATAAATAATAGTCCATTGATTTTTTTTTTATTCAACTTTTTGTAATTTAGTTTACAAGAAACAGAATTATCCTCAATGCACTGAGAGCCTGACTTGGCTGAGTATATTCTACAATGTTTTATATAATTTTATGTTTCATCATCCCATTGTATTTATCCTACTTCTTTTTGGAGATGTGTGTGAGAAAAGAGCAGCATAACTTTTTCTCTCTCTTTTTTTTTTTTTTAATTCTCTAGCCTATAACCGAATGCTTGGGTTTTAACGGTAAATACTTCCCGCAAGGAGAACAGAGCTATTCAAAACATTGACTTTTGCTAAAAGATGGAATTCTTGGGTATTAGTCAATACTGTAGGAATCTTATTTTAAAATCTGATCAGGGTGATGAAGCCAGCCTCTGACTCTGAGATTACCCAATGCGTGAGTGTCACATTATTCAAGAATTTCCAATTCCAGGCCAAATAAGACTCAGATAAGCTCCTGTGACTGACAGTAACATGCTAAAATTCACAGCCGCCAACCTCGATCTTAGATGATAGTCAACAACAGAAACCAAACTTGCACAGTGATACCCAGTCCTTGGGTATATTGTAGTTTGAAGGTCTCCCTGAGGAAACTGAAGCAGGTAGAGGGAAAACGCCAATTACGCCAATCACAGAACAACCATAGGATAAAAACAGCATGAATTAGTCTCCTCTGCCCAGCCATTTTCAAAATGATCTGTCCATGTCGGTTCTCACATGTAAAGGTGATTGCAAAGCTAACTTTATGCACATTGCATTGGGAAAGGGCCCCAAGTAACACTCAAATAATACAAGAATGAGGAATATGTGTAGATGTGCTATCCATCAGGCCACTTGTGAAGCCCTGCCTGCACCGATATGTACAAGTAGGTCATTGAAAGTCAACGCAAACGGGGGCAGCTCCCCTGGCAGGAGACATTAACCTGCAAGAGGAATCTTGCAGACAAGTGATACATTTTAGCCAAGCAGCCGTATATTTTATTTATGAATTGATATAAGCATTGGGAGAATAGAGGGAGAAGGATGTGTATAATACGTGTCCTTAAAAACACTCCAAAATAAAGATCGACGGGAAGAGAGATTTATACCCGCACATGCTCTTCATTGAAGAACCTCCCCTCGACCCCAAATAAAGGAGAAATCAGAACTCTAATTGCATCTCAGGGGCCTTTGTGTAGTTACTGTTTTCTCTTTTGTCCCCCCCAGCAGATGTAGCACTAACCAGCCCCAGGTTCCCCTCTCTGCTAAGACCACCTATATGCAGCAGAGCACCATCGTCAAGGTGCAGGGGGACCACAGGCCTCACGCCTGCCAACTGGATCTTGCATTTTGGAAAAGAGGTCCTAAAGGGGTAGACTATTCCTTGGTGCTGCTCATCCGTGAGCCTGTCTTAGTGCAAGACGTGCTTGGTAGGAGTCATGGAATATGAGGTCAGGAGGGGACATACAAGATCTTCTCCTCTACACACCTTATTTTTCAGCTCTGGGGTATTTCCCAGCTGTAAGGGCTACTGGGCAGGGCAGACATGGGGGAGCAGAGAACCTTAGTGTGGCCTGGAGGTGGCAGGATATAGGATATAGTGGAAAGAACACAGGCTCAGGAAATAGGCCTAGGTAGGTTCAAATCTCAGATGTATGAACCGAGGAAAGTTCCCTAACTTTTCTAAGCCTCATTTTACTCCTCTGTTCAATGAAAATAATAGTGTAAGTCCAGGAGCTAACAGGTGACACAGTGGTTAAGGCACTGGACTCCCACATAGCTGACCACAGTTTGAATCCCAGACCCAGTGATTTGAAACTCACAGCAGGTGCATGTGCATGCATGCCCAAAGTCCCAAGAGGAGAATGTAGGAGAAGGGATTGTGGAATGATCATCCCCCTGGAGGGTGATTTCTCTCCTTCTGTCTCTCTGACAAGTACAGACACCCTATAGCAAAAATCTCTTAAAAAAAAAGTGTAGGTCCAAAAAACATCGTCTGTAGATCAGAAATCCAAATAGTCCTAAAACCCAAGTGTTTTCTAGTTCACTTGGTGACCGATCTGACTGGAATGGAACTTACTGAGTGGTAAAACCTGCCTTGAAGTAATGTGAGCCCACCCCTTATCATGATTTAGTCCATGACAGCCAAGTGCCACTCCAGGGACTGGTGGAGCGGCTTCTCGGCCAATGGGAGGGCTCTGGCTCTACATCCTTGCCCCACACTCTCAGTGAAGAGGCTCTCCTGGTTCTAAATCTCCAGGTTCATGCCCAGTATTCCAGTTGAAGTAGCAGGTTAGACTAGGAGGAGTTCGAGAATGACTCTTCAGTTTGGGTGCAAAGGGCATAAGTGGGAGTTTCCTCGCAGACCCCTTTCTCACTGGCTTAGAGCAGAGGTTGGTGGGAGAATACCTCCAGCCCGACTTCCTTGAAGCTCACATTGGCTAAGCTGCAAAATTTCACTCTGGCATCTCCTGACTCCCCTCCACCCCGACCCCCACTTTTAAGCCAGAAAAGGGATATTGGGAAAGGAGGAGATTCAACTTACAGATTTGTGGAATTTGGGCATTCTGTAGACAGAAATATCAAATGCCGATCTGAAAGAGGGAATAATATCTCAAAAGAAGAAAAACAGCAAAGCGACACTGCAAAAAATTCTTTAAGACAGACTTTTTAAACCTGTCCCATGGGAGTTGAATTTCACTTCTGTCCTTTTTATTTCCTTTCTTCCTTTATTGGGCAGTTTTAAGTAGGGTCTGTCCTTTCCGATATCTAGCTCAGCAGCTCGACTTTCTTGAATGCTGACCCCCGAGGATCCCTGGCCATCCCCTTCAGGTGCATGGAGAGATCGCTCGGCTTTAACCCATGGTCAAGGCCAGCCTCACATGGGGGTGGAGTGAGAAGCAGGATGTGAGAAAGCTGTGGGCACACACCTGCTCAGAATAGATCCTGCCACCTGGCCTTCCACCAGAACTGTTCTCCTTTGAGATCCAAAGGGTTTTAGTTAGCAGGAACTATCTAAAGCAAATGGCATTAGATGAGGCAGTCTCATTAGCTTAGCACCTTGGTGAGCAGACAATGACAGCGCAGTCCTGTGGGAGTGGGCACTGGGAAGGTGGGGACAGGAAAGGGGTGAGGCCAAGGAAGGCACTGCTCAAAGGACGGGTGACAGAGTGTGAATGGCAAGCTTCACTATTCTCACCATCCACCATGTCATTTTCAGGGAAATCAGACCCTGCCCATTCTTTTTTATTTTTTTTTTTGGGGGGGGAGGTTTTTGCTATAGGGCATGTGCACTCGTCAGAAAGACAGAGAGAGACAGAAAGCAAGAAATCACCCCCCGGGGGGATGGCCACGCCGCAATCCCTTCTCCTCCATTCTCCTCTCGGGATCTTGGGCACGCACGCACATACACCCAACGTGAGTTTAAGCCACCGGGTCCGGGACTCAAATCATGGTCGAATGAGAGTCCAGCGACATAGCCATTATGCCAACTGCTGGTCCCCCTGCCTGTTCCTTAGCCATCTGCAGTGCTGGCTAGGCAGAGTAACATGGCTTCCCCTAACCCCACACACACTCACATAGGATGAAAGCTTTTTGTCAATATCATTGCAGCCAAGAGGTTTATACTATAGGATGTGTGTACTTGCTGGAAAGAAAGAGAGACAGAAAGTGAAAAGTCACCTCCAGGAGGATGGCCACGCTGCAATCCCCTCTTCTCCATTCTCCCCTCGGGATCTTGGACACGCATGCCTATGTGCCTGGCACGAGCTTCAAGCCACCAGGACCAGGACTTGAACCACAGTTGACTACATGGGAGTCCAGCGACACAACCACTATGCCATCTGCTGGTCCCGATCAAGAGTGTTTTAAAGCCATGTATCAGAACTAACTCTTCTTTATGGACTTGAGCATTGCAATTCCCATTAGGCATTGTCTGTTCTAGAAAGAGCTATTTTAGTCATCAGATGCCCTGGAATTGATTTTACTCGAAGGCACTGATACAGCCCTACAGCTTTCAAGAAGGGATATGGGTGAGGAACATATGCATGCATGCATCTGAGACTCACTTTCTATAAATAAAAAAAAAACACATGACATTCACATGCACTCTGGTCCACATGCAGCAAACATCTCTGAGCATCTATTATGTGCCAGGTCCTGTACCGGACACTGTGGAGAGACGCATACAGCACAGCCCTTCCACTGAAGGACTCACAGCTTTCGCCTAGCTGGAGGTGTCTGGCAACATGATTTTACTGATTCTCAAAGTAGGTTCCGTGGAATATGAAGTCTGGGGAAGTCAAAGGGTTAAGTCCTGTGGCTATCTAGATTTCTGAAACACTACCTGCTTCACAATGTTTATGAAGGTCTTAATGATAAAGAAATATCTTAATTTCCATGACTTACTTGGATCCAGAACTAATTGATCATGCAGCATCTACGAACATCCTAAGGTGCTTGTCTGCCATGGAACACTTTGGGGCCTACCTCTGCTTCATTTCAGCTAGATTTGCTTTGAAATTGAGAATTGGGGGGTTGTTAGCAGGATAATCTGGCATATCTCTTTTCCATGCTGTGTGTGATGGCTGATGGCTTCATCAGAGGAGAAGCAGAAAATACCTAGCTCCATTTGACATCAAAACCTGCTGGCAGGGTTAGAGACAAATGGCTTTTCCATGAGATTCTGGAGTCTGGGGCCACATAACCAGACTCCTATTGGTTTTAGCCACATTCATTCCTTCGCTCACTTGTTTAACTAGTATGCATTGAACACCTGGTATGGAAGCAGCTGCACTGAAAACAGAACATTCCCTGTCACTAGGAGTTTGCCGTCTGCCAAGTAGCGGGGTGGAGGGAAGCCTGGCCAGTAATGTACAACTCAAGGCATGATCAGTGTCATGACTGTGATGACCACACATACTAGTTCCCCAGGACAGTCCCAGTTTACACCTGTTATCCAAGCATAGCAAGTACTTATGCCCTCTTTTCTCTAAGTGTCCTGGTTTTGACAACAAATGGCCTGGTCCCCTTAGTAATAATTGGTACAGAGCAATAGAATTTCAAAGGAAAGAGAGACAGCAAAAGCTCCTTAGAGGACCTGACACTTGAGTTGAATTCTAAACCAAGGGGGCCCAGCAGTTAGCGTAATGGCTATGTTGCTGGACTCCCACGTAGTCGACCACGGTTCAAGTCCCAGACCTGGCGGCTTAAACTCACGCCAGGCATGTGTATGTGCATGCCCAAGATCCCGAGAGGAGAATGGAGGAGAAGGGATTGCGGCATGGCCATCCCCCCTGGGGGGTGATTTCTCGCTTTCTATCTCTCTGTCTCTGTCTCTCTCTGTCTTTCTGGCAAGTGCATGTGCCCTATAGCAAAAACCTCTCTTAAAAAAAAAAAAAAAAAAAAAAAAAAAAAAAAAAAAAAAAAAAAAAAAAAAAAAAACTACTGAGGAAGAGATAGCCATGGACAGTGGAGACCACACTCAGGAGAAAATTCCAGGTGCAAAGGATGAGTGAACAGATATCTCAGCACATGCAGTTACATTAAAGGAGACAGAAATGAGAGTCCAGCTGTAGTAGCCAAGGCCTTAGACTCCTAAGGTCTATGGGAAACCTTTGATGGGGTAACAAGTAGGAAAACCCCATGATCGCAGAAGAACTTCTCTGGCTGGGAATGGGAGTGAATGTGAAGCAGTGAACTGATTTCATCAGCAGAGCGTCTAGGCCCATGAAGAGGCTGTTGTAGCCAAACTGGGAAAGGTGTTGGCAGCTCTGTGGGCTGGAAAGAATGGATGATCGAAGAGAGAGAGATGGATGGATGATGGATGAGTGGATGGGCAGAAGAAAGGAAGGGAGAGAGGAAGAGAGGAAGGGTGAATAGATAGATAAGGTGGTTTGGGGCAAGTTGGAATAGACAGAACTTGACGATTAACTGACTGTGATGGAGAGGAAGGGGAAGAAGTCGAAGGTCAGACCCCATGCTTGGGCAGGAAAGTCTTCACAAGGCAGGAGCACAATGGAAAGAACAGGTCTCAGGGAGAGGGAAACAGTGAGTTCAATTTTCATCAGGACAAATGTGAAGTATCTTTGCTGTATCTGTGAGCATCCTTGACCTTTCCAGAGTGTCAGGGCTGAAAGGGTACAAAGGAACTATATATACATATATATATATATCTCCAGAAGCATTCTTGAAACTGAATGAAACAAAAAGCCAAGTCAAAGTGTACCCGAGCAGCCTTGTTACTGGCACGATGAATCACTGGCTGCTGTTGTTTGGGAGCCAGTGAATTGAGCCTCCGACACCAAGCTCCTCTGTTTAGCTCCACAACATAGCAGGTGTAGACAAGGGCCCTGTCAGAATCCTTCCCACCAACCCTGAGCACAGAGGCCTTGGCTTCCAGTCTTTGCTACCACCAATGGTCCAGAGTAGGAGACCAGCAGTTACCATGTAGCCTCAGGCTGACGCAGGTCTCTGACGGTAGATGCTCTCTTGGTTCACTATTGCATTGCTAAAGGTCATGCCCAAGACTGGGTGATTTATGAAAAAATAGACATTTATTGACCCATAATTCAGGTGACTGGGAAGTTCAAAGGCATCACAAAATAGCTTTTTTTTTTTTTTTTTTTTGGTGAATTTTTTTTTTTTATCATCATATTCTTCTTTATATTACATTGAATTACATATAACTTTATATTGTATTACATTACTTTTTCAAAAGGGAATGCCATGCATGTCAGTCAGTACAGAGACATTAATCTCCCCGCTTCAACATTCAATATCTTTTCTATGTTTTCCCCAATCATTATTATTATTCTAATTATTTTTTAAGACAGTCCATCGCTATTTCTCATGTTGCTTGTACAAATACTTTGCCCATCATGAAATACTTCTCAGACAAATCCAGTTGAGAATACTATACATGTCAACATCAACAGTTAATAAGCCATATCTGTTTCTCACTAATGTCCTGCCTCTCTATTGTTCATTTGTTATCTTTCTCTATCCTCTTCTCTTCACTTCCCCCATTCCACACTGTCCTATTCTCATTAAGTACCTTCACTGCTTTTATGTCCTCCAATTTTTTTCACTATCATAGAATGCTGATAGTCGGTATATATTGAGTGGATACATACAATATCTTTCTTTCATATCCTGGCTTACTTCACTCAGCAATATATCCTCTGTATCTGACCACTTTCTATCAAATTCCAGGGCCTTGTTATTTTTTATGGCTGAGTAGTATTCCATAGAGTATATATACCACACTTTTCCAATCCATTCATCAGTTTGTGGACATTTAGGTTGGTTCCATGTCTTGGCAATTGTGAATAATGCTGCAATAAACATTGATGTGCAAGCACTTTTCTGACTGAGCGTTCTCCTGTCTTTTGGGTAAATACCCAGAAGTGGGATTACTGGATCGAATGGTAGTTCTATTTGTAGATCTTTGAGGAACCTCCATATTGTTCTCCACAGTGGTTGAACTAGTTTACATTCCCACCAACAGTGTAGGAGGGTTCCCTTTTCACCACATCCCCGCCAACACTTATCACTTTTTATATTCTTAATCTTTGCCATTCTGACAGGGGTTAGGTGGTATCTCATTGTAGTTTTTATCTGCATCTCCCTTATGATGAGGGATGTTGAGCATTTCCTCATATGCTTTTTGGCTATTCGTATGTCTTCCTTAGAGAGACTTTTGTTCAGCTCATTTTCCCACCTTTTAATTGGGTTAATCATTTTTTTTCGCATAAGGCACTTGAGTTCCCTATGTATTCTGGTTATCAGTCCCTTGTCTGAGGCATATTTAACAAAAATATTTTCCCATTCTGAGGGTTGTCGGTTCACACTTGTTACTGTGTCCTTTGCTGTGCAGAAACTTCTTAGTCTAATATAGTCCCACTTGTCTATTTTAGGGATTATTGCCTGTGCCTTGGGAGTCTTATTTAAGAAGTCTTTGCCTACTCCAATGTCCCCCAGAGTTTCCCCAGCATTTTCCACCAGTAGTTTTATTGTTTGAGGTTTTAGGTTAAGATCTTTGATCCATTTTGAGTTGACTGTTGTTAGTGGTGAAAGATGGGGGTTCAGTTTCATCTTTCTGCAGGTGGATACCCAGTTTTTCCAGCACCATTTACTAAAGATGTTTTCCTTTTCCCAATGGATTGACTGATATCCTTTGTCAAAGATCAGTTGGCTGTAAGCTTTGGGGGTTATTTCTGGGGTCTCTATTCTCTTCCATTGGTCCACATGTCTGTTTTTATGCCAATACCATGCTGTTTTGATGACCACAGCTTTATAGTATATCTTGGGATCAGGGAGTGATATGCCTCCTACTCCACTCTTCTTGCGCAGGATTGCTTTTGCAATACGAGGTCTTTTATGGTTCCAGACAAATTCTATGATTGCCCTTTCTAGATCTCTGAAGAATATCTCTGGTATTTCGATTGGAATTGCATTAAACATGTAGATTAATTTGGGTAGAATTGCCATTTTGATTATGTTAATTCTTCCAATCCAGGAGCATGGGATATCCTTCCACTTTTTTATGTCACTTTCAATGTCTCTTTTAAGATTTTTGTAGTTTTCTTTATAAAGATCTTTGACTTTCTTAGTTAGGTTTATCCCTAGGTATCTTATACACCTTGTGGCTACGGTGAAAGGGATTCCTTTCTTCAGCTCTGCTTCGTTCAACTTGTTGTTCATAAATAGAAATGCTATAGATTTTTGGATATTGATTTTGTATCCTGCCACTTTACTGTATTCACTTATTACTTCAAGCAGTTTTTTCATGGATACCTTTGGGTCTTCTAAGTATACCATCATGTCATCTGCAAATAAAGATATTTTCAATTCTTCTTTGCCTATTCGAATGCCTTTAATATTGTTCTCTTCTCTGATTGCAATAGCTAAGACTTCCAGTACTATATTAAAGAGCAGTGGAGAAAGTGGGCAGCCCTGCCTAGTACCTGTTTTCAGAGGAAAAGCTTTCAGCTTTTCCCCATTCAGTATAATGTTAGCTGTAGGTTTTTCATAGATGGCTTTTATTGTGTTGAGAAATGACCCTTCTATACCAATCTTACTGAGAGTCTTAATCATAAAAGGATGCTGTATTTTATCAAATGCTTTCTCCGCATCAATTGAGATGATCATATGGTTTTTATCTTTCTTTCTGTTAATGTGGTGTATTACATTTATGGTCTTGCGTATATTGAACCATCCTTGCATCCCTGGTATAAAGCCTACCTGATCGTGATGAATGATCTTTGTTATATGTTGCTGGATACGATTTGCGAGTATTTTGTTGAGAATTTTCGCATCTATATTCATCAATGATATTGGTCTGTAGTTTTCCTTTTTTGTCATATCCTTATCTGTTTTGGAGATGAGGATGATGGAGGCTTCATAAAATGAATTTGGAAGGTTTCCTTCCTTTTGAATCTTTAGAAATAATTTTAGTAGGATAGGGGTTAACTCTTCCTTAAAAGTTTTGTAGAATTCACAAGTGAAGCCATCTGGGCCTGGGCTTTTCTTTGTTGGGAGGTTATTTATTACTGATTCAATCTCCTGGCTTGTTATAGGTCTATTCAGGTTCTCTATGTCTTCCTGATCCAATCTTGGTAGATTATATGCATCCAGGAATTTGTCCATCTCCTCCAGGTTATCTTGTTTGTTGGCGTAAAGTTGCTCATAGTATCCTCTAATGATATTTTGTATTTCTGCTATGTCTGTGGTAATATTGCCTGTTTCATCACATATTTGATTAATCTGGTTTCTTTCTTTCTTCTTCTTAATCAGTCTAGCCAATGGTGTGTCGATCTTGTTAATCTTTTCAAAGAACCAGCTTTTGCTTTCATTTATTTTCTGTATGGTTCGTTTATTTTCTATTTCATTTATTTCTGCTCGAACCTTTATTATTTCTTTTCGCCTGGCATTTTGGGGATTTGTTTGTTGTTGTTTTTCCAATTCTCTGAGGCATGATGATAAGTTATCTAGTTGCCATCTTTCTGTCCTTTTCTTATGTGCACTAATTGCTATGAATTTTCCTCTTATGACTGCTTTTGCTGTGTCCCATAGATTCTGGACACTTGTGTACTCATTATCATTAGTTTCCATAAATTTTTTTATTTCAGCCTTAATTTCTTCAGTAGTGAAGAAGTCATTCAGAAGTAGGTTGTTCAGTTTCCATGTGTTCGTGTATTTTCGGGGTTGTGTCTTGAAATTAATCTTGAGTTTAATTCCATCATGGTCAGAGAAGATGCTGGGTACAGTTTCTATGCCTTTGAATCTATAAAGGCTTGATTTGTGTCCTAATATATGATCTATCTTTGAAAAGGTTCCATGTCGGGGTGAGAAAAATGTATATGTTGTGGATGTAGGGTGGAAAGTTCTATAGATATCTGTCAAGCCCATTCCATTTATAGTATCATTTAAGTCCTGTATCTCTCTATTTATTTTCTGTCTAGAAGACCTGTCTATAGGAGATAATGGGGTGTTGAGATCTCCAACAATTATAGTATTTCTCCCTATCTCTCCTTTTAGCTCCAACAGTCTTTCCTTCACATATTTAGGCGCACCTGAGTTGGGTGCATAGATATTTATAAGGGTTATGTCTTCTTGCTGGATTACCCCATTTACTATTATATAATGCCCTTCTTTGTCTCTTCTTACAGTCTTTGTCTTGAAATCTATTTTGTCTGAGATCAATATCGCTACTCCAGCCTTTTTTCGATTTCCATTTGCATGGAGTATCTTTTTCCAGCCCTTGACTTTTAGTCTATGTATGTCTTTATCCATAAGGTGAGTTTCTTGTAGGCAACAGATAGAGGGTTTCTGTTTTCTTATCCAGTCAGCCAGTCTATGTCTCTTTACTGGAGAATTTAATCCATTGACATTCAATGTAATTATCGATATTTCCGTACCTGATCCTATCATTAAGTGAGCCATTTTCTTGGTTGCTCTTTGTTCTCGTATAACTGTCTCTGATTTTTTAGTTTTCCTGGTATAATACTCCCTTCAGAACCTCTTGAAGAGCTGGTCTGGAGTTGGTAAATTCCTTCAAATTTTGTTTATTCGAGAATGTTTTTATCTTTTTTTCCCATATGAAAGATAATTTTGCCGGGTATAATATTCTTGGTTGAAATTGTTTTTCACTCAACACTTTTACTATGCTTCCCCATTCTTTCCTTTCTTGCATTGTTTCCGCCGAAAGATCCGATGTTAGCCTGATGGGGTGACCTTTGTAAGTAACCTGGCGTTTCCCTCTTGCCAACTTTAGTATCTTGTCTTTGTCTGTTGTTTTTGCCAGTCTGGCTATAATGTGCCTTGGAGAGGATCTTCTTGGGTTGATTCTACCCGGGGTCCTATGTATTTCCTGGGTCTGGATATTTGAGTGCCTTTCTAGATTTGGAAAGTTTTCTTCCAGGATCTCATGGAATAAATTATCTAGGCCCTTATTATTTTCTTCCTCTTCTGGAATACCTATTATCCGGATGTTGGGGCGCTTGATAGTATCCAGTATTCCTCGTATATTATCCTCATTTTTCATGGTTGTTTTCTCAATCTTCTTGATGCTTTTTTCTAGGTCAGATGTTTTGTCTTCTACGTTAGATATTCGATCTTCTGCCTGGTCTAACCTACTTTTAATACTTTCAAGGGAGGTTTTGATTTCCTGTATCACATTCTTCATTCCTAGAAGTTCCATCTGGTTCTTGTTTAAGGTATCCATTTCTTCTTTCAAGTCATTGAAGGACTTCCTCATCTCCTGGAGCTCCTTGTCTCTTTTCTCTTCCATCTCAGTTAGTTTGGTCACTACAAATAATCTGAATTCCTTATCAGACATGTCCACGACGTCCATTGTATTGACTGTGGGTGATGTAGGCTTGATGATTTCCCTTGAGGGAGAGGCCTTTTGTTGGTTGCTCATATTTCTGGAGCCTCTGCGATTGTTCTTAGTCATTAGGTATTCTATATGTTTCTTCCTAACTGATTGTTAATAGTTGTACAGGCTTAGAAAATTGATGATTTCCCTTATGGTTGGCCTACCTGTTGCTCACAATTACCATTAACTGTTGCCACTACCCTGGATGGCCCAAAGTCCTCACTGTCTCTAAGGACAGGTGAGCCTACAATTGACTGAATAAGCAACACCCCAAGAGCAAAGAAAAACAAACTGAAAAAAGGAAATCGCGCGGCGCGCTTGCGCGCCGCGCGCTATTCAAATCACCAGAATTCAGAGTCCAAAGGCTAGTGGGAAAGTGTCAGAAGATGAGTGACAGGACCAGGTTGGTCAGGTCTGGAGCCTGAGTCCGCCTGGTGCCCGGAACTGCTGGCCGGCTCGATCCGGATTGCGGGTGGGGTGGGGTGGGAGTTCGCCTTAAAGTCCCAGACAACCAACCTGGGGTCCAAGGAGGAGAAACGGTGGGGATGCGTGGAGATTCGGAAAGGTCGGGCCTGCAGCCTCAGTCCGCCTGGTGCCCGGAACTGCTGGCCGGCTCGATCCGGATTGCGGGTGGGGTGGGGTGGGAGTTCGCCTTAAAGTCCCAGACAACCAACCTGGGGTCCAAGGAGGAGAAACGGTGGGGATGCGTGGAGATTCGGAAAGGTCGGGCCTGCAGCCTCAGTCCGCCTGGTGCCCGGAACTGCTGGCCGGCTCGATCCGGATTGCGGGTGGGGTGGGGTGGGAGTTCGCCTTAAAGTCCCAGACAACCAACCTGGGGTCCAAGGAGGAGAAACGGTGGGGATGCGTGGAGATTCGGAAAGGTCGGGCCTACAGCCTCAGTCCGCCTGGTGCCCGGAACTGCTGGCCGGCTCGATCCGGATTGCGGGTGGGGTGGGGTGGGAGTTCGCCTTAAAGTCCCAGACAACCAACCTGGGGTCCAAGGAGGAGAAACGGTGGGGATGCGTGGAGATTCGGAAAGGTCGGGCCTAACACATGAACTTTTGGGGGAACATCCAGTCACCTCCCACTAATTCTGAGACATGAACCTTTGAAGGATAAATCATTATCCAAATCAAGACCCTCTCTGGACCATCCACCAGCACTTCACTCACTCACAGCTCCTTCCCCGTGTACCAAACACCCCCGGGGCCATCACACAAGTTGGCAGAGGGCAGAGGCAATGAACTTTATTTTGCTATGGCCGAAGAAGATCAGAGCTTTAACTAGTTAAAGAGCCCTGGGATCATCCAAGGTCTTTTGAAGTCTTCTACCTCAATGACCATTCTTGGTTTTAGAATCTCAGCTTCAAAGTTTGTTCATTTTATTCAGTTTGGTTATAATCTGGGAAATGAAAGCGTCCACACATCTTTAATAATCCTACTCTTTTCTTTTAGAGAGAGATTTTTGCTATAGGGCTCATGCACTCATTGGAGAGACACAGAGAGAGAAACAGAAAGCAAGAAATTACCCCTGAGGGGGGATGGCCACACTGCAATCCCATCTCCTCCATTCTCTTCTCAGGATTTTGGGTGCACACACACATGCACCTGGTGTGATTTAAGCCACTGGGTCTGAGACTCGAGCCACATGGGAGTCCAACATTGTAACCATTACACCATATGCTGGTCCAAATAATCCTCCTTTTTCCCAAAGAAAGAACAAGAACAGTGTCTTTGTTGAGTGTCATTATCAGTAGGGCTCTGCTCGGTAGATGGCTCTGTACCCAGAGGCACACTCTCCTGCAGCAATCATGAAACTACCCTATCTAAATCAACTGGTAACCAGAATGGTCCAATGTCCAGAACTCTGAGCCAACTAAAGATATATCATCTAGGGACCAGCAGTTAGCGTAATGGCTATGTCGCTGGACTCCCACGTAGTCGACCACGGTTCGCGTCCCGGACCCGGTGGCTTAAAACTCACGCCGGGCGCGTGTGCGTGCGTGCCCAGGATCCCGAGAGGAGAATGGAGGAGAAGGGATTGCGGCGTGGCCATCCCCACTGGGGGGGGGTGATTTCTCGCTTTCTGTCTCTCTGTCTCTGTCTGTCTGGCACGCACACGCGCCCTATAGCAAAAAAAAAAAAAAAAAAAAAACTCTCCAAAAAATAAAAGATATATCATCTGCACCCCCCCCCCACCACCAGAAGCTCCCTTTTACTATCCAAAGGGGCAAACTTTGTGCTCTAAGCAAGAAAATTCAAGTTTCTTTTCATAAACTTTTCTAACGATCAGGGCCCAGGTAACATTTTAGAGAACTTAAAAGCCTAGAAAGAACTCTTGACCCTGAAAATGCAAACAAGTGGAACCTGAACTATATGTTTAGTTTCTACTTTGCAGTTCCAAGAAACTGTGGGCATTTGGATTCTATAAAGTGTGATGTGATCCTTGGTTATTGTTATAACGGGAGCTCGGGCTTAGCTTTTTTCCATGCTTTCTCTGTGTATGGCTGGAGTTGCAATCATTATAATCAAGCATTTAAGCAAACAAAAATAATCATTTGAAAGCAATTTTCCATCAGCTCTTTAGTTCTCAATTCACTACAATTCTGTTTGGAAGGAAATGTTCCATTTTTTCCTATTGTCGTACTGTCAGCAGTAGCAGCAATGATCAGTTTTCCACATATAAAATTAATTCCATTTCTGCTTTTCTGAAGACAAGGAAATTGATCAAAAGTCTACATGATTTTTTTCCAGGAAGACATTTTTGATAAAACCAGAATCTGCTGGAGAATATCATTCTACTTACACTTGAACGTAAGCAATGGGTATGATTGTGAGCACTTCTGGAAAAAAATCAATGTGTTTATCTCAGGGAAAATTTGTAATCTCTAAAATCACTGTGGAGTTCACTTCATGTGAATATTCCTCTAAACCCAGGCTGTTCGTAAGGGAACTGCAAAGGTCTGTAGGTACAACGATTCCATAAATTCACTCACTATTATTTCATTACCACGGAGGACAAGGTGCTGAGCAGGAAGGAGGCCCTGATTGCTCGGGCCTTGTATGAAAGGCAGCATCGGGAGGTTTTCAGACCCTACGGGAATAGCCATACAGTCAGCTCTT
Organism: Tupaia tana; assembly: GCA_026018925.1. Lineage (NCBI taxonomy): Eukaryota > Metazoa > Chordata > Mammalia > Scandentia > Tupaiidae > Tupaia > Tupaia tana. Next base: position 13,652,918 of record JAKSZU010000019.1, on the reverse strand, counting down.
CTTCAAGTGGGCAAGCAAAGAGAGAACGAGCAAGGATAACTCAAAGCAATGGGTGTTGTGCTTCGGGGTCTTCTTTCCACTTCAGTAACCTGCGAGTCACAAGAATGAGACCCAAAATCACAAGAGAAGCTAGCAATGGCCAGCACTGGAGGGAAGCTCCCAAGGATAAAGCAGGGATAAACGACTTTTTGGTGTTTATTTCCTTTCTGGTCCATAGCACCCTTTGATGTCTACCTGAATCGGCTAGTTTTTGGTCATCAAATGAATCAGTTTACTTTATTAGCAAGCTTCTAATTGGCAAAGCTAAAACTTTGTCCACAATGTGAACTGAGCGAAAGATCAAGCACAAATTCGGGACTGTTCGCAGCTTTTCTACCTCCTTCCAGTCAGCGCTGACCCACATCTAGAGCTGCTTTGCTGGGCCTTCCTGGGTTCCCTTGTTTGCCTGCAGTTAACCCCCATCCCACACCGCCCAAGTTCCAGGACATAGAAGGACCCGAGACGTGGAGAATTTGACTGACACACACTTCATGAAGTGCAGAAATAAGGGAGCTTCATTTTGCTTTAAGATTTCTAATGACATGGGCCATAATAATTCTCAGGTGACTTGCATTGGCATGGGTCTCACAGTCTGATAGACACTACCAAGTATTATCCTAAAGAGCTGGAGTTCATCTGAGTTAGTTGCTTCCTGGGGAAACTCCAGAAGATGCCATTCTGATGGTCATCGTAGTCATTAAAATCTGGGTCGTTGCTTCCAGATCCATTTACATGTAGAGCCACAGCCCCAAACTGGGAAGAATCAATGGTAGCAACAGAGCACACTTCACAGCATGGAACAAGGGCAGTGTTAGCCTGGGCAGGAACACCGTGAGGCCGCAGCCAAAAGGAAGGTTGGGTGCGAGAAGGACATGTCCCCAAGCACTAAACACCAGTGACCTGCAGAGACCCTCAGCACCACCTGTACTGTGAATGCTTTGGGCTCCTTTCAAAGGGTCAGATTTACTCCAAGGATGCTGAATGGCATCAGACTTCTGTGGCCCTGCAGAAGCCAACAGAAGGAGCCCTGGAATGCTTGGCTTGGCCCCCTCCAAATCCTCAGGAATGTCACAGAGGCCCAGCACCTCCCCATAGCTCTCAAACAGTCCTGGGAAAGTTTATCAAGACCCTCCCTCCTCACCCCTTCCCACCATTACCACCTCCAGAAAACACCCATACCCTTCCTTGTGAGAACTCTTAAAAACAGTAATAGAAAAAGGAAACTCAATCAGGAGAAAATGGTAACAACTAGCGTTCGGTCAGCAGATGGCATCTGGAATATCAGTATTTCCCAGGTTCCCAAACCACCAACTTTTAAATGTCCTGGACCTCCGATTGCTAGTTGAACAAAAAGAGAATCTTTCAGTTCTGGGTACATTACTTACTTCTATTTTTTAGCCTCTCCTGAGTTTTGGTTTATAAGCATCTTATACTTCCTCAAGTGTGTACTCAATCCCTAAAATGCTCAGAACACCATAACTTATAAATAGAAACCCAACTCTTTAATAAAGTAAAAAAGGAGTAGGATGTGTTCCATTTTCCTCTCCTCTTCCTTTTCCTCCAGAAACCATGAACACATGAGACAAAAACATTGAAACTCCTACCATTGCAAATGGGCATCCTCCTTAAACTCTCCCATGGCAAATCTTTGTATATCAGATTGTGCTCCCAACCCAAGCACTATCAACCATGCCTCGACAGTCATCCCTAGGTCACTGTCACCATTTGGGTTGACAGCTTCTGGTGTCAATGATGCTGAAGCAGCCCAAAGAAGGCAGAAGACTAAGAGCCTTCTCTAAGAGGCACTTCCGTGGCTCCTGGGCTAGGGCAGCGATCATACCACACAATGTGCAGGGGTTACACTGCAATACAGCAGCCCGAACTCACATCCTGCTTCACTTCTTCGCTGTGTAGACATGGACTGGCTCCTTCAGCTTACCTGCCTCAGTTTTCTCACTTATAAAATGAGAATAATGATATTATTACCTCCTAGGATTTAATTATTCACATCAAGTGTTAGCACCAAGCTTCCAGCATACCTCATGTTTAATAAGTACTAAATGTCATTAATTTTATAGTTCTGGAAGGTCAGAGATCCAGGGCCTCACCATAACTCTCAAACAGTCTAACTTGGATTAGAAACTGAACAACATTGTGTAGAATTGAGGACAAGAGGGGCTAGCAGGTGATGTGGTGGTTAAGGGTGCTGTACTCCCATATGGCCAATCATGGTTTGAGTCCTGGACCTGGTAGCTTGTTCTCTCTCTCTCTCTCTCTCCTCTCTCTCCTCTCTCTCTCTCTCTCTCTCCTCTCTCTCTCTCTCTCTCTCTCTCTCTCTCTCTCTCTCTCTCTCTCTTTCTCTCCCTCCCTCCCTCCCTCTCTGGTCAAACTAAAAATAAATGAATAAGCAAATAAAGTTAAGTAAAATAATTATTTAAAAAAATGGGGACAAGAATCGCAGAAATTTATTTATCATATGGAAAGGACCATGGATATTACCACTTACACCTTCCCAGACCCTATTTATAGCCAATCAATAGGGACCTCAAAGGTATTTTAAACCTCATAGAGATCCAAAGGATGTAGCTATCTGTATTATTTTTTTCAGTGGAAACGTTTGTTGAGTCTGGCAGACTGTCTATAAATTGTCGCTTCATTGTGGGGTAGGGAGGCCCATGAGAGCATGGCTGAAGGGCAGAGATCTTCCCACCATTGAAGAATGGCTCCCACAGACTTTAAATGTTTGTTTGCTTGTTTTAGAAGTGTTTAGATAGTTAGAAGATTGTCTGGATACCAAGGTCCTATTAGGTTGTAGCAGAAAGCTCATAAAATCCAGTTTCCTTATGAAATTCTAGTTTCCTAAGACTCGAGTCAAGCTGGAAATATCCACCAAAATAATCATATTTCTAAGAAACTACTTATACTTTCTACCCATAACCACTACTAAATCGTAAAGAGATTTAAATGAGGAAAAAGTCACCATCTTGCTGAAGTATTTAAAGAGGAATTCTGACTGAAGGTTACAATCAACTCAGCCTTCCCAATTCCTGAGGGTGATTTCAAATTGGGTTTCACAAAAAAGCTAAGAGCCAAATCGCATTGAAATGTCTTGAGCTGGCATTAAATGAATCTTTTTTTCACAGAACTCCTAGCAGCAGTTGGATATTAACAAGGAGAAAAGAACAATTATCATTTGGGACTCCAAGTGCCACTTTCTGTCACTTTAAAGAATGAATAGACTTCCAAATCTACTCAGCTGTCTGCTCACAATTACAAAGCAATGGTAAATAATTGTGGCAAATGGAAGGTTTGATTTAGGAGAATGAAATTATATAACGATTCAGTGCTCTCTCTCCCTTCTCTATGGCTAGAGAAGCAGGACAGTTTCTGTCACTGATTTGGCTTAGGTCCAGATTTGTGCCTTACCAAAAAAAAATGTCCTGGAAGTATTTATTAAAGCACGTGCGCGCGCGCACACACACACACACACACACACACACACACAGAGAGAGAGAGAGAGCAAACCTACCAAAACATTTTTTATTATTTTTACAAGGCAAAAATAGGCATATCCTGAGTCATGATTTAATGTGCTCTCTGGTGGTTTTATTTTAGCCAACGGATCATATTGGTTCACACCCAGTAATAGTTTTGAATGCTTTTAATAGAAAGTGCGTCTTTCCATTTTCTCCGCACACTGGTTTCTGAGTGGCCATCTGAGCTCTACTCCTGAGAAGATGTGTTGATACCAAGAGCAGAACTTTCTCTCTTTGCACCCATAATCTACTCGAAGGGGAAGGCAGGTTTTATACTCTGAAAGGGGTCTAGACCTCGAGCAGTGAAAACTTTGATCTCGGGCCCAAAAGCATCTTATCCAAACACACATTCATTTCATCTTGCAACTCAAGAGTGACGGATCTTTCCAAAATGGTTTGGGAGGACCACAGGGACAAGGTTGGGGCTCATAAGAGACTCGCAGGCGTGCCCGAGGAGCTGGTTATCTGTGATACCCGGTCCCAGGAGAGGAGTTTTGCCTCTCAGTGAGGCAGGAGGGGTAATGTTAAGTGTTCCTAATGCACGCAAGTCTCCTCTAGGGCTTTCTGGAGGGAGTGAGGTTTTGTATACAGGAAAATCTAACAGCAAACAAGAACTGCCCCAGGGAAATCTAGACAGGCTGAAATCCATGGCTGCTGTTTCCACCTTTCCTGCTGGTTCAGTCCCCACCCATTTCTCACGCCCCTGTCCTTAACGTCCCCTCATCCAGTGTCATTTCCCATGACTTTCTTACTTACCAACTAAATCCAAACTACAGTGCAGGTTTCAGATCATATCCTTTCCAAAACCAATCTGAATGTTAACAGAAAACCCTAAATCCCTTGCAAAGCTCGATTCAGTTCCACAAACTCAAGTGGGAGGACTCATTCCTGGCTACTGAGCACTAAGCACTTGTGGCTGCAAAGAGGAATGAGACCATGTTCCTCCCTCACGGAGCTCACAGTCTAACAGGAGGAGAAAAGCACCGTTGAATATTTCTGATATAATAAAAGCAATTAGAAAGGTCTCAGTGAAGTCCTGTGAGGGCCCCAGTGAAAAAAATTCTCCAGTGATGATAAAAAAGAGGTACTATTTGAATTGGGCCATGTACCTACTAGAATTATGTTTATCTGCTATAACAGAAAAATCCCAGTAACAGTGCTTTAACCAAATAGGAGGTTTTTCATCTCAGTGAAAGAACTCTGGCATTAGACAATCTGTGGCTGGTATTGGAGCTTCATGATCCTCTCAGTGTCGACCTACCTTTCCTCTTCACCGTCGTTAGTGTACAATTTACATCCTCGAGTTTACTGAAAGGCCCCTAAATGGCTGCTGGAACTTCACGCAGTTCACTTAAATTCCAAGCAGAAAGGGAGAAAAGGCAGGCCCAGCTGCAGGGTCTCAGATGATAGAGTGTTGCGTGTGATACTAGAGCCACACAGAAAGGCCCAGGGTTCACATCCTTGGTCAATCAGAACATACCAGGGACACCCATGATACTGGCTCGGGAGTGAGGCTCACAACGTGACAAAACCTGTCCAGAATGTGTGTATTTTATGTGTCAATGAATAAATAGACTTTTAAACTAAAAGAAAGGAAGGAGGAAAAGACAAAATTGACATTCTCTTTAAGGAGCTTCTCTAGAAATTTCACCCAACAACTTCATTTCATGGGCCACCCAATCTGCTGAAGCAATAGAACACTTCGATAGATTAGGACTTCTATTAGAAGGAAAGGGAGACTGAATATTGGGTAGACAATAGCAACCACCCCATAGACTTTATAGAATAAATGGAGGGACCTGCAGGTAGCATAATTTTTATATCACTGGACTCCCACGTAGTCAACAACGGTTCAAGTCCTGAACCCAGTGGCTTAAACTCACACCGGGTGCATGTTCACGTGTGCCCAAGATCCTGAGAGAAGAATGGAGGAGAAGGGATTGTGGCATGGCCATCCCCCCTGGGGGGTGATTTCTCACTTTCTGTCTCTTTGTCTCTCTGGCAAGCAGACATGCCCTATAGCAAAAATCTCTCTAAAATAAATAAATAAATAAATGGATCTTCCTGGAAAGACAAAGCAAAGTCATGGCCCTGATACTACAAACATAACATAAAGATACTAGTCTGCACAGTATGTAGTAGATATAAAGAACTGCATGTGGGGGACCAGCAGTTAACGTAATGGCTATGTCGCTGGACTCCCATGTAGTCAACCACGCTTCGAGTCCTGGATCCAGTGGCTTAAACACGCTGGGCGCGTGTGCGTGTGTGCCCAAGATCCCGAGAGGAGAATGGAGGAGAAGGGATTGCAGTGTAGCCATCCCCCCTGGGGGGTGATTTCTCATTTTCTCTCTCTTTCTCTCTCTCTCTCTCTCTCTCTCTCTCTCTCTCTCTCTCTGTGTGTGTGTCTTTCGGGCGAGTGCACGCACCCTATAGCAAAAAATCTCTCCAAAAAAGAAAAAAAAAAAGAACTGTATTTGGGACCAGCAGTTGGCATAATGGCTACGTCACTGGACTCCCATATAGTTTACCACAGTTTGAGACCCAGGCCCAGTGACTTAAACTCACACTGGGTGCATGTACATGCGTGCCCAAGATCCCAAGAGGAGAATAGAGGGGAAGGGATTGCAGCATGGCCATCCCCCCGTGGGGTGATTTCTCGCTTTCTGAGCGCATGCGCCCTGTAGCAAAAACCTCTCAAGAAAAAAAAAAAAAAAAAAAAAAAAAAAAAGAACTGCATGTTTCTGAAAATACCTTCCATGTCACCCTTTTAGTAAACTAACCTTGTTTTCTTAAGTCAGTTTTCTAACTTTGGGGCATGTGTTGTGGTTATTGTTGTTCATAAATACCCTCTTATTTAGATGAAATGTATGTGGACTCCTAAAATAAAAAAGCTAAAGTGAAGCAGCTATGATTCAAGATGTGATAGGAGGAGTAGGGCTGTTTTTAACTAATGATAATATAAGATAGAGTGTGACAAGCCCTAGGAGAGTGGTAAATAAAGATCAATGGGACTTCCGAGGCCATGACAGTTGGGTTGTGTCTGAATGAATTTAGGATTTCCAAGTGCTGAAGTGAAAAGAAAAATTGTTTGAACAGAGGGAACAGCACATGCAAAGACCCAAAGGAATAGTGAAACATAAATTAGAATCAGGCTTAATTTGATTTATCAGAAACCATGGCTGTGAAAGAGTCTGAGGGATAATCTTGGAAAGGGAAGCGGGGCAGATCAATGGAGGTCAGCGCAGTTCAAGTACCTGACCAAGGACGTATGCAGGATAGAGGCCTCTGATCTCACCACGGGGCAGTACCGTAGTAGCCATCATGCCTTTGTAATTTAATTTCTTTTAGCAATAACCAAGATACACTTGGAATCTGAATTTTCAATGTGTACAGGTCTATTGGTAAAGCACAGGATACATGAGGCCTGACTCTCAATCTATAGACCTCTAAAAGGCATACTCTTACAGAAAGAGTAGATCCACTACTTCAATGTTGGAACGAATCTCTGGTGCATCTTCTGCCAATCTAATCACAGCCCGTCTTTCTTCAGGACTACAGTTTGTGTCCTCGGTCATCAAGAAAGTCACGACGCATTTTTGCCTAGAAAAATATCTCATGACTTTCCCGATGACTTAAAAGTTCTCAAGTCAACTGATTCCATGAATGTCTGATCCTAAACAGAGACAACACTATATCCGTCGTCTAAGGAGTGCTCTCTGCACTTTGGGGCTATAGACATGGCAGATGCTTTACAGAAATGAGTGACCCTTTTGGCTACCTGTGCAAATCATGGAATCATTTCAGTAACTCAGACCCAACTTCTTTGTAATGAAACAGAATAAGGCAGCCATCAAAATAGAATAGACTGTGCTCAAAAATGTGGTAACTAACATATACAAACTCCCAGGGGCTCATCAAGCAGAGTTTCATCTCTGTCACTGAAAGGCTGCCAAGGGTGTGGGTGGCTCTCGAGGGCAGCCCCCTGTCACAAACTTGGTGGTCCAGACAGCTCTGAGCTGTAGCTGCACTATCTCAACCTGAGACCTCCTTGCATCATTGTGGCAGGAAAGAGCTGTAGGGCTGCCAGCTGGCTCCCTGGGTTTCAGTGTGAAAGTGACACTAGTCACTTACGACCTCAGTGCATTGAGTAGAGTTGCTCATACACACCCACCCGCTTCAAGGATGCTGATGCGCCGACTTCAGGTACCAAAGAAAGAAGGGAACTGAGCATTGGTGAATATTAGCTAGCAATATCTAGCGCACGCAGAACAGAAGACAGATTGGAATGGAATGGAGTGGAGTGGAATGGAATGGAATGGAATGGAATGGAATGGAATGGAATGGAATGGAATGGAGTGGAGTGGAGTGGAGTGGAGTGGATCCAAGGTGCATTTTTAGTATTAAATGAGCATGATTGAGCAAATATTGGGGCATGTCCTAAGTAGCAATGGTAAAATGTATTTATAGGTAGGCATTGGACATGGAAATAAGTTAGAAAGTGAATGCATCTGAGAGAAAAACGTGCCTAGAGAGAAGAAGATTGTTTATGACATGTGACTCTGTAACAATAAAGGGCTCTCCTTTATGTCTACTAAAAGAAAATAGACTTTCTGCTGTCTGCTGAACCATCTTAATCACTCCATAGCTCAGAAATAATCCAATGTCACATACTTTGATTCCTGTAACAAACTCAGTAGGTTACAGTCAACATCGCCAGTGTGTGTGTGTGTGTGTGTGTGTGTGTGTGTGTGTGTGTATGTCCATGTGTGTTTATTTGTTCTGTCCTTCTCCAGACAAATGCAGGGCACAAATTCTACTAAGAAATTTGCTAAGCGGTCAGGAAGAGAAGGTATCTATAGAGTGCAGCAAAGTTAAAAGCTCAAGGACAACCAGGACCCCCCAAAATAAACATGATGGTAAGAAATGGCTGCTTTACAGTGATATTAAAAGCCTGATGCCCAAGGGAACCAGCAGCTGGCGTAATGGCTATGTCGCTGGACTCCCACATAGTCTACTGCGGTTCGCGTCCCGGACCCGGTGGCTTAAAACTCACACCGGGCGCGTGTGCGTGTGTGCCTAAGATCCCGAGAGGAGAATGGAGGAGAAGGGATTGCGGCGTGACCATCCCCCCTGGGGGGTGATTTCTTGCTTTCTGTCTCTATGTCTCTCTCTGTCTGGCGAGCACAAATGCCCTATAGCGAAAACCTCTCCAAAAAAAAGCCTGATGCCCAAGATGAAGACAACCACTATGTAAACGAGAACCTTCCTTCTGTAGTGGCATGGGTCATTCCTGTGACAGGACCCTCATGGTATAAGGCCACAGCTGAAGTCCTACTGTGAAACAGCGAGTTGGTCCCGAAGCAGTGAGCGGTGCCTCCCTGGGTGCCTCCATGTGGCGTACTGCTCCGAGAAGACAAGGAAAGCTTTGGGGAGAAACTTTGCAATATCTTTCTCAGGTCTCCTGCAGCACAGAAAAGAAATATTATCAACTCTGCAGGACATGTGCTAGGTGTTCCATGAGTAAATTGACTTGGGGATGTTTGAAATATATTTCTAATACCTATACCTCCTCAAGGGAAACAATAAAGAAAAATAATAATGGTAGATAGCATGTATTGAGTGCTTAATACGTGCCCAGACTGTGCTAAAAATAGTATCTGTTTTTACCTCATGTAATGCTCTCCTCTAGGAAATCACCATTGTTAGGCTATTTCCATTTTATGAGATTCAAAGAGCTTAGGAAATTTGCCCACTCCTAGGTCATAAGTAGCAGAGCTGGGATTTAAACCTAGGCTTTCTGTGTTTTTAGCTTTTATAAAAAAGAAAGAAAGAAATGGAAGACTTGGGATTACTCTGAACCAGCAGGGTATTCTGGGCTGAACTGTTTCCCCTGAGAAAGACCTATTGAAGTCCTAACCCCACCATACCTCGAAATGCAATCGTACTCGGACATGTGTTCACTTTTAGGTGTAAATGGTTAAGATGAGCCCATGCTGGAATAGGGTGAGCCCTGGCACCGCCGGCCCTGGTTTACTTTACTATGAAGATGGGCATGGGAGGACGTGGACCACGAGGGAGAGCACCATGGGAAGATGGAAGTCGAGACCGGCGTGATGCCACCACAAACCAAGGAATGCCAAGGACCGCTGAGCAGCGCCCTGTGCTAGGGAGGGCCAGAGAGAGCTGCGCTCTGTGCTCCCAGAAACAGCCAACCTGCCCACATCCTGCTCTGGGAGACCTGGCCCCTAGATCCAAGAAAGAAGACATCTCTACTGGTTAAAACTGTCCAGTGTAGAATTTCATGATGACAGCCCCATGCACTGAATACAAAGAATAATTAGAATCTCCAAAGAATTACCTAGCCACATCCAATATACTGTCAGTTGTCTCCTTTGTAATGAACACGTTAAGGCAAAAAGATTCGGAGACTTCGGCCAAATCGAGAAGCAGTCACAGCAGCCAGACCCTCGGCCGTCTGCCCTTTGTGTTCTGCGTTTGCTGTCTCTTTCCCCAGTGAAAGCACTGAAGGTAGTTTCCTCTTCAACCTCATGCTCCAAGAACCCTGACCTGTGGGGTGTGCACTGCTCCGCAGAAATGACTGTTTCCACTTCACTAGCGGTAGGAGATGGTACACTGAGACAGTCCCCTGAGGTCTCTGCCCACACAGGGGACCAGGCCCCTCTCAGGCACATGCTCCATCCTGGAAGCAGAGGAGAAGGCCCAGCTCAAAAGGATATCTGGGGGGCCGACAGGTGGCCGGGTGGTTAAGGGCACTGGACTCCCACGTGGTAGACTGTGGTTCGATCGAGTCCCGCACCTGGCAGCTTGCTTTCTCACTTCTCCTCTCTCTCTCTCTCTCTCTCTCTCTCTCTCTCTCTCTCTCTCTCTCTCTCTCTCTCTCTCATGCTGTCCCTCTCTGGTCAAATTAAAATAAATAAATAAAGTTAAATACAATCATTCTTAAAAATAAAGAAGGGGAGTATATCTGACCAGCCTGAGAAAGCTTGGGAAGTATTGGTGACCTCTGTCTTCAATGTAAACTCGAGGGCAACTGACTGAAACTCCCACTCTCACAAGAACACATCCAGTTAGTGTTGGGAGCACACATCCAATGGAAATACCACCCCCCCAACCAGAGTGGAAACTAGGAATGCAGGAGCGGAGCTACTTCTCAGAGCCCAGCTCTCTAGCACTCTGTGAAGAAAGTGACCTCTGAAAGCCTACCATCAAACTCACCACAAGCTCACAAAGAGGGTCTAGATGGCCCTTCCACTACCAGGAAGGCCACCACAAGCCAAGATGTATTCTGTGTGAGTGGCTGCAAAATTTCCAGAACTGTTTTCTCCATTCTCCAGGATGGTTTTCTCTCAAACAATTTGAGCCAAATGTAACACTCCACGTGACACAAATGGGTTTCTTCTGCACCTCAGAGGCAGCAAAGATCCCTGGAAACCTGTGACTCCACTGTGTGTGCAAAGGAAAAGGATTTTTTAATTTAATTTATTTTACTTTGACCAGAGAGAGACAGAGTGAAAGAGAGAGAGAGAGAGGAAGTGAGAAAGCAAGCTGCCGGGTCCGAGACTCAAACAGTCAGCCATGTGGGAGTCCAGCACCCCTAACCACCACGCCACCTGCTGGCCAGGATTTTTGTTTTATTTTAATTTGCCAAAAGGCACATGCACTTGCCAGAAGGAGAGAGAGATGGAGGGAAAGTGAGAAAGCATCTCTCCCCATGGGGAATGGTCATGTCATAATCCCTCCCCCTCTATTTTTCTCTCTTTTCAGGATTTTGAGCATGCACACACATGTACCTGGAGTGTTTGTCAGGTCACTGGCATCTAAGACTCGAACTGTGCAGCTGGCCATGTGGAATCCAGCTGCCTCACCCACCAGGCTATGGCCTGGCCCCAAGGGAAAAGTTTTAAAGAAGTAATAGTGGGACCAGCAGATGGCAAAATGGTTATGTGTCTGGACTCCCACGTGGTCAACTGTGGTTTGAGTCACAGACCCGGTGACTTAAACTCATGCCAGGCACATGTGCACACATGCTTAACATCCCAAAAGGAGAATGGAAGAGAAGGGATTGCAGTGTGGCCATCTCCCCTTGGGGTGATTTCTCACTTTCTGTCTCTCTGTCTCTCTTTCTCTACCTCCGGCAAGCACACGTGCCTTATAGCAAAAATATCTCAAAAAAAAGGCACAATATTAAGAGAAATACAAGCAATATTAGTGTCATTATTGCATGGTGCAACTCATAAATTAAACACCTCCAAACCCGAACACCTTTAAAAGACCAGATACCATTCTGCTCTGTGTCATGTAGACCAATGGTGTTAAGGGGATTGCCAAGTGTTAGATTCCACTCAGGGGGGGTCAGCATTAAGGGCCCAGGAATCTGTGTTTTAGTGAGCACAGCAGGAGATTCTGATGCAGATGGTCAGGTGACAACACCTAGAGAAACACTGAGTTTAGACTTTCTTCTGTATTAAGGTCCGAGGATGCGGATCAGATGAACTCTCAGGTTTCCTCCAGCCTCATGATTCCAGTTTGATTCTCGTATGTCCACTGCCCTACTTACACTGTTTGCTTTGGTATCCTAGAACTGTCTTCTTTCCTTTAACCTTCCTAGCAGACTCTAGTGCCCTTTCTCTGTCCCTGAATTGTCTGCATATGAGGAGCCAAATAGAATTATCTGAACATTTGATAGCTAGATCCCACAGATATCACTGCTAAAAACTAACTCCCAATGCCAATAGGATAGTGTACATACCACTTTATCAGTCTTCAATCTGTCCTTATTCTCAATACGTAAGCAATTCTGACCAGAGTTTCCTAACTCAGGGCCTCTAGGGGAGTATGGATGGATTTCAAGGCATCTGAGAATTCTCTGAACTGTCATGTGAAATTGTATGCAAATGATAAACATGCAGGCATTTTTTCATAAATACAAGTCCAAGGCCAGAGAAGGTTAAGAACCATGCTGCAGGCATCACCTAACTCATCCAACCCACCTGGCTGTGATATAGAAAGTCCATTTTGATCAACCTAAGCTGTGTTGACCCATGGACAATTCCTGTCAGCTTACACAACTCACACCAACTCCAATATAGAAATCTAACTGGACTGGGACCAGCAGATGGCGTGATGACTATGTCGCTGGACTCCCACACAGTCGACTGTGGTTTGAGTCCTGGACCCGGCGTCCTAAACTCACACCGGGCGCGTGGGCGTGTGTGCCCAAGATCTTAAAAGGAGAATGGAGGAGAAGGGATTGCAGCATAGCCATCCCCCCTGGGGGATGATTTCTTGCTTTCTGTCTCTGTCTCTCTCTGTCTTTCTGGCAAGTGCATGCACCCTACAGCAAAAGCCTCTAAAAAAAAAAAGAAAGAAAGAAAGAAAGAAAGAAAGAAAGAAAGAAAGAAAGAAAGAAAGAAAGAACGAACGAACTAGAGAGAGAGAGAGAAAGAGAGAGGGAGGGAGGGAGGGAGGAAAGGAAGGAAGGAAGGAAGGAAGGAAGGAAGGAAGGAAGGAAGGAAGGAAAAAAGAAATGTAACTGGACCATGTTCCCATTCATTAGTGATGTGCTAGATGCTAATCACAAGGGTGGGAGATCAAATAAAATTCAGTTCCCGGAGGATGCTGGGAGGGGGCAGTGACATCAACAGCACAGTCTCTCAAGTCCCTACATAAAAAAATAAAATAAAATAAAATAAAATAAAATAAAATAAAATAAAATAAACAGAAAGAGAAATTAGATAACAAAACCAAAAGCCCATGGACATGTAGGTAGAGACAAATCACCAATAACACGACTGTCTCTGCATGAGGAAAATTAGGCCATTATGTCGAAGTTGGTGGACTTGAGAATGGGAAACCCTAGAGCCGACAGTGTTCTCCAGAAAGAACAGTTAAGACAGTTCTGAAAAGTCCTCAAAGCTGGAGGGGAAACAAGGAACAGAAGGTAGTGCCTTCTCCAACAGGAGTCACTGAAGGGTCGCCGGAAGGAAGACTGAAGAGGCTGTAGCCATGGAGACTTCTGAGAGCTCTCAAAATGGATCCACCAGCCTCCTTCCAACAACAGGGCCCCACACCGAGGAGAGAGTGCCTGGAGTGCAGTGAGAATTGAGCAGGAAACAGACAATACTGAAGTACTGAAGGAAATAGAAGCTGCAGATCAATTGCAGAGGGAAGGGAGCAAGAACGTTCAGAATGCAAGCCACCAAACAACGTTTTACAAAAACACCAGAAGAGGGAAGGAACTCTAGGAAATTGCAAAGGCTTTTCTGAACACTGCCTCACTCTAATAAGTTGAAGAAAATTGATTTCACATAAAAATGAACAGAAAAGGGGGCCAGCAGGAGGCATGGTGGTTAAAAGCGATGGACTCCCACATGGCTGACTATGGTTTCAGTCCCAGACCTGGTGGTTTGCTTTCTCTTTCCCCCTCCTTCTCTTTCTCTCTCTCTCTTTCTCACTCTGTCCCTCTCTAATCAAATTTTTTAAATAAATAAAGTTAAACTAATTCTTCCTTAAAAAAAAATGAACAGAAAAAAATAGATGTCAAATCCCATAAAGTTATTATAAGAAAGAAAAAAGAAACCCAAAAAAGAGGATTAGGTACAGAATAGCATTCTTACAGACTAAATAAAAGCATGACAGGGCCCAGCAGGTGGTAGAGTGGTTAAGGAGCCATGTGAATTCCCACATGGCTGACCACAGTTCAAGTCCCAGACCTGGTACTTATTTTCTGTCTCTCTCTATCTCTCTCTGTCTCTCTCAGGTTAGTGTACATGCCCTATAGCAAATTAAATAATAATAATAAATTAAATAAATAATTCTTTAAAGAAAAGCATACCAGAGATACATGTCTATAAAATGGACCAAACCTATAACATACTACATTAAACAAGTTTTTAAAAAAATAAGAAAATTACACAAGGTATGAAAGAGCAACATTAATCAAAATTAGAACTCAAACTCTCAACATAATTTAAAACAAAAATAATAACTTCAGGAAACAAGCATAAATTAGAAAGATGACAAGAGCAAACACAATAGATAATATTTTAAGAAAAACAGCAGATGACAAGAAAGATGAACATTTTAATTGAAGGGAAATGAAGAGGTGAAAGATGGCGGCACAGCAGTAACACACAACACCCTGTAGGGTTGACCCACATGGGAAGGTCTTGGGTTCATGTTCACAGACCTTCCTTAGTATGTCAGGCAAGCATGAACCATGATCCAGGCCTGGCTAAAGCTGGTGGGGAATCAAGACCCTGTTAGATGTGCCGATTTCTCTGTCTCTGTCTCTCTCTCTCTCTTGCTCACTCACATGTGGAAGAAAAATGTAAATAAACTTTAAAAAAAGGAAGAAAAAGATAAAAATGAATTTGAGTAAAAGCAAAAAATATTGAAGGTAAGCAAGAAGATTAAACATATAGACAATAAGAATCTTTGAAGAAGAAAAGCAAACAGAGCAAATACTAATAATTTAAAGAATATTGTTCCTATGAGTCCTTCCTGAGGAATTTACTGAAGAGCAAGCATCCGATGGTCAATATTAGTACAAAGGCTGGCACAAGACCTGGTGTTAAGCCTTGAATAGTCACCTAAAAGGCTGAGACTAAATGAGGGTGATGTGGAAGACAGTATATAGGTAATAATTATAGGTGCAGACATGATAGACTGGACAATTATCTACAGTTATACTATTGACTTTTTGTAAGTGAGAGGTTAGAATGGACGAAAGATAAGCAAAAAATATTATAATATCTTAGTTAATTATAGTGGTGGTATCATTATTATTATTCTGAGATATATCACACACTGTGTGTGTGATATAGGAGAAAGCAAGTGAGTCATTATGAAATACTCTGACACGGGACCAGCAGTTGGCATAATGGCTATGTTGCTGGACTCCCATGTAGTCGACCATGATTCGAGTCCCGGACCTGGTGGCTTAAACTCACACCAGGCATGTGTGCATGTGTGCACAAGATCTCAAGAGGAGAATGGAAGAGAAGGGATTGTGGCATGGTCATCCCACCTGGGTGGGTGACTTCTCACTTTCTGTCTCTCTGTCTCTCTGTCTCTCTGTCTTTCTGGTGAGCACACATGCCTTATATCAAAACCTCTCAAAAAAAGAAAGAAAAAAAGAAATACTCTGACTCTATTATGTTTTGTCCTTGCAAATCATAAATTTTAAATTTGAATTGGAAGTGTTCATGGGAACTCATTAGCTATGTTGTCAGTGGCTTGATAAATCCAATGTGTACTCGCTGATGAGAACGGGTTATACATAGCTTTTCCCAATTCTGCATTCAGAGACTTCATATTGGTAGCTTGAAATCAGCCATGGTAAGAGTATTTCCACCATGGAAACTGGGAAACTCTACACATCCAGCCTGTTTAAGGAAAGAGAGTCATTGTTTAACATTTACCCTCACTCCGCTATATATAGCAATCCTTGGTGTCCAGATTGTGGTTTTGAAGTACCGTTTCTCGCTTAAAAGCAAACAAACAAAACCAGATAATTTTGGAGAAATAATTGATTCTTGAAACAGGAAATGTATAAGATGATCCTAGAACTCTTGTGAAATGAATGATAAGGAGCTATCAAAGATGCTATTGAGTTGTCAGAAAAGTCAGGATGTATTTGCATCATGCCTTTTCCCAGAACCCAATAGCAACATGTCAACAGGATCCAGAAGCCAGCTTGAAAAGACTCCTACTGATGAAATGGATCATTTTGAGCCTATCAACAATGATAATAGTCAAAATCAAATACACTTAAATCTATTACTTTATAATGATATTTAAGCATAGAATTAGTCATCTTCATAGTTATAGAGAACTAATTATCTTGAAAAGCAGTAAACACATGAAATAAATAAAGCATTTATCTTGCCTTTCCAATACCAATTGTACCCATTTCCAATATCAATTGAATATCCCAATAGGATAAATTAAATTATATCTTCATTAAAGTATTCTATCTAATAAAGTAATTTAAGAAGTATAATTGGAATTTCACTATTTTACAGTCCCAGTGAGCAAATTAGTGGCTGCTACCATGATACAAAAACAACCAGATATAATGTGTATTGCTGAAAGGATCCAATTTAAGTCTTGTTGAAGGGATAGAATAAAGCCAGAATCTGATTTCATCTTTGGATCCAGCTAGAAATTTGTAGGAAATACCAAGGACAGAGGAACATGCTGAACTACAAATGAGTTTGCAATCAGCCAAATCCAGACTGTGAGAAAACATGGTTCAAACAGCCCAAATTCTTCAGCAGATAAATTCTAAAAAATTTAAAGGGTAGAGAAGGAACATATAAATTCAAAGCTATAACCTTCTTTTAAAAGTTGAAAGACCAAACTGAAAGGTTAGGGCTGCACATTTGGGTGCTAAACCTATAATATAAACTCAATACAGTGATTTATAAAAATCACAGAGTAGTTCGTCCTGATTGGAGGGAGGGTTTGTAATTAGGATGAGACACCTGAATGGGCTTGGGGAGTGGAGAGTGTCAAAGTTCGATTTCCTGGGCTGGGTGATTTCTTTGCCTTATAATGCTTTTGTAAGCTATTGCTTGGATTTGTGAGGTTTGCTGTGTCCTTGTTTCATTTGACAACCAAACGATTCTTAAAAATGTAATCACCCTCTTGCCCTCAAGAAGCTTCGGGTCTAAAGTGGGAGATAGAGATATAGGACAATGTGATAAATGTCCTCAGGCAGGGATGTACACAATATGGAAATGCTTTAGAGATGAAGGCTTATGGGGTAGAGAGAATTCCTGAAAATCCTATACAGAGATAAATGTGCTTCCTTTCTTTACACAGCTGTGTATTTACAAGCATTTTACCCTTACAACAAGACCATTTATCAAGCCTATACATACAGACACATGCAAATGCTCACAATAGGACAATGTCTTCCTCCACGAGCTGAGATGTGATGCTTCATTAATCCACTCCCTGGTGGAACATCACATATTCATCTTGTTGAGCCAAGTATCTGTCCCCCACCTCAAACAAGATGGAACAGTTAGCAGAGGCCATTATGTAGGTCTGGATTCAGGGCCAAATAAACTTACCATATACCTGTCCTCATCTGAAAAGTGAGGCTCTGTGGACATAGGAGACCATATTCTTTTGTCTCCCTACTTACGTTTGAATTTCATATGGAAGGCAGTATTCCAAAGAGAGACCACTGTGTTCCTAGCTTACCTGATCATTAGTCACCTGGGGTGCTTGTTGAAAATACACAGTTCCCAGCCACTTCTCAGACCTGCTGAATCAGAATCTCCAGTGGGCCATTACAAAATCCGAATTTTTAACAAATGTTGTAGATGATCTTCAGGATAAGGCAAGTTTAGAGGCCACCAAGACAGAACACAACTCCACAGAGCTCTCAAACCGGAGTATTAAAGAGGACCAAAGGAAAGGGATGTCTTAGTCAGCTTGGACTGTCATAACAAAATAGCCCAGACTGGGTGGCTTGAACAACAGAGATTTATTTTCTCATAGTTTGGGGAGCCGAAAACCCAAGAACAGAGTGCCAACAAGGTCAGATTTGGGTGAGAGCTCTGATCCTGGCGCACATGGCTGCCTTCTCACTATGTCCTTACATGGCCTTTCTTCCTTGGAGAATCAGAGAGAGTCAGAGAGAGAGAGAGAGAGAGAGCAGTCTCTGGTGTCTCTTCTTATCAGAAGGTCCCTATTCTGATGACCTCATCTAATCCTAATTAGCTCCCAAAGGTCCTTCTTTAGGTACCATCACAATGGGAAGTAGGGTTTCAGCATACAGGGGTGGGAATAGAGGAGGCACAGACATTCAGTCCGTACCAGGGAAATGAGTCTAGTCCCTTCAAAGGGCAGGTGTTCATTTGAGGAGTTGGCTCTTCGGTTGGGGTTTCAGCTTCTCACCAGCCTGTGTAAAAGCCCATAAATAAGACAGAGCCTTGAGCAAGCTGTGTGCCCATTAATTTTGGCAACAACGGACCAAACATGATGATTTGAAATCATCAAAACAAAAATTAACAGAGAGAGAAATCTATTTTACCAGATGTTCTGGAGGTTAGTTCAGTTAAGCCCTGAATAGAGCTCTGGACCTGCTGATAGCTCAGCCCAGAGGAGAAGATGCATTTGTTAATTGTCCTCCTTATTTCACACATGTTAAATTCTGGGTAGAGTTCCAGCTCTTACTTACATCTGCTGAACCAAACTGCTATTCCCAAACTTATGCCCTTTAAAGATCAGGAAAGTCATCGGTGTTTTCCCCTAGAGCTTAACATTTCGTCTCAATGCATTTCTAGTTTATTAGAGAGGCAAAACTAGCCATACCAAAAAATACCCAATGGGGAGTCTCCTTCCCCAAACATATACTAGAACTTGATGAGAAAATAACACATTTTGCAAAATCTGCAGTTAGGATTTTTTTTTTTTTTTTTTTTTTTTTTTTTTTTTTGTAGATCAAAAGAGTTTTCTTACTTTTTAATAATTCAGGTAACCCTGGAGAGCCAGCTACTTTCCAGACATTGCTCACCAGTGAAGAACTCAGAAAGTCACCGATTCCCCGACTCCGAGTCAGCTATCCAATTAGGCAAGTCCTGTTACCCAGAGTCTCCGTAACACAGGCAGGCAGTGCGATGATAGAGGAGTCCCTGGTCGCGGGCTCAGCTCTGCCATAAATTACTGGCTGTGTTCCACTGAGCCATGTCTTTACCCTCTGAGCATATGGTCTTCATTAGTTCAACAGCTATTTCTCCTTGTTTTAAGTTTATTTCTTCCATGAGAAAGCAAAATACAGGTACCTCCAGCAGAGTCTTCAAACCGTGCTCCACCTCCAGCCATCGCCAGCCCAGGTCACAAGCATATTCACACCTGGTATGGATGAGGAGGTCTCAGGACGCAAACTCAGGAACCTCCCATGTGGACCCCCCATCACAGTGTGTTGTGTTTACCCCTGTGCCATGGGTTGGCCCCTCAACAATTACTACTTAAGCACTAAAATGTGCCAAGTGGGACCAGCAGATGGCATAATTATGGCACCAGACTCCCATGTAGTCAACCATGATTTGAGCCCCAGACCCAGCAGCTTAAAACTCACACAGTCCACGCGTGTGTGCATGCCCAAAATCTCAAGAAGAGAAGGGATGGTGGCATGGCCATCGGAGGGTGATTTCTCACTTTTTGTCTCTCCAGCGAGTGCACACACCCTATAGCAAAAATCTCTCTAAAAGAATAAATACATAAAAAATAAAATGTGCCGGGACTAGCAGTTGGTGTAATGGCTATGTCGCTGGACTCCCACGTAGTGGACCGCGGTTCGAGTCCCAGACCCAGTGGCTTAAACTCATGCCAGGTGTGTGTGCATGTGTGCCCAAGATCTTGAGAGGAGAATGGAAGAGAGGGGATTGTGGTGTGGCCATCCCCCCAGGGGGTGACTTCTCACTTTCTGTTTCTCTGTCTCTCTCTGTCTCTTTGGCAAGCACACGTGTCCTATAGCAAAAACCTCTCCAAAAAACAACAATAATAATAATAATAATAATTAAATAAATAAATAAAATGTGCCAAACACTGTATCCAGGTGAAGGGGACAGCATTGACCTCATAAAGACCACAGTCTGAAGACGAGAGAGTTCCGTTCTTTAATGTAGTTGTCACTTTCTTTGTTCAGTGCCTTGTCTCTGTTTTTCACTATTTTGACACATAAAACAGAAACAAAAATATGTGAGTTATGAAGGAAGAAGTGAAGGAATGGGACTTTTATTTTTTTAATGGTTTTTGTCATTGGGAGTGTGTACTCACCAGAAAGACAGAGAGGAAAAGTGAGAAATCACCCTCCAGGGGGAATGACCACACCACAGTTCCTTCTCCACTTCTTGCCTCTTGGGCTTTTAGGCACACACGTGCATGCACATGGCATGATTTCCAAGCTGCCAGGTCCAGAATTCGAACCATGGTTGCCTATGAGTCCAGTGCTTTCAGCACTCTGCCACCTGCTGGCCCCAACAGCGTTAAGCACTTTATTTTATGCCAATAGAAATCTTGGGATCCCTTTTGTCTAATAATTCAAGCTAAGTGGTCCATCTTTGATCTGACCTTTCTTAGCCTTTTGTCCTCAGGAACATTTCATCCATTGGCTATAATCTGCCCTTTCATCGCTCATGCCACCCTGTGAATGTTTGTCACTCCATGAACTCAACGAACATTCATTGAGGGGCACGCAATGGTCAAGCAAAATATTGGAGAACAGAGACTCTGCTCCACACTTCTGTGGCCATGGACAGTGCTCTGCATACCCCATTCCCAGTCACGAAGGGTATGTATACCTCATCCCTTTGACTCACAGCTATGGGGACACCAGAACTGCCCGAAGGTATCAAGTGCTTCCCAGAAGTCTTACATCAACAATTCTACCCACCTCTCATCCACTACCCCATGCTACCCCTCGTACAGCAGTTTTTAACTGAATAGCTGTTTTAGGTATAGGAGTAGCTCCAATTCTCCACCCACTTGACCCATGAATCCTAATGCTACGCCAAATGCCTAGAGTGCCAAGCTCCTCTCTCTACCCTCGGTACCATTTTCCCACAGTTATTCAAACAGTGATTTGTCCAGACGGTACTGCAGGACACTCATTTGTCTAGAAAGTACTGCAGGACACCCATTTGTCTAGAAAGTGCTTAAAACATAAAATTTAAAAATAAAATAATAACATTCAAATAGCATGTAAAAGTTTAAAACCACTTCTACGTATGTTATTTCAGTTAATATTCGTAACAAAGCTCGATGCTCCAAGAGCTCCATAAATAGACCACGGGGCATACTGGTAAAGTGACAGAGCCCAGTGTTCTGAGTCAAAATCTGAGAGTCTGTCCTAAGAAGATCAAAAGCAGCTTTTAATGTCAGCTCCAATCACATTACATATAGATTTAAAGAGATACTCATCAGGATTTCAAAAAGAAAATTTGTATTTTACGTTTGTTATTGATTTGGGCATTTTTTTTTTCTTTTTTTGGAGAGGTTTTTGCTATAGGGCGCGTGCACTCGCCAGACAGACAGAGAGAGACAGAGAGATAGAAAGCAGGAAATCACCCCCCGGGGGGATGGCCACGCCGCAATCCCTTCTCCTCCATTCTCCTCTCGGGATCTTGGGCACGCACGCACACGCGCCCGGCGTGAGTTTAAGCCGCCGGGTCCGGGACTCGAACCGCGGTCGACTACGTGGGAGTCCAGCGACATAGCCATTACGCTAACTGCTGGTCCCTGATTTGGGCATTTTTATCTTTCAGTACACTGAGAACCTCATTGAGAGCCCAGCTCACTCTCAAATTATTAGAACCTTGGCAAACCTTTTCATTTTTTGTCATCACCTCTCCAAACGTGCTGCTTAATTACTGTCACTTTTCCATCTAGAAATAAAATAGGCTGGATTTTCCTTGACTGACACCAATGGTGTGTATCATGCTCACCTCACCTCCATCCAATGTCATTTTAAGTGACCCGGGCATACTGTAAACTCGAGCACGGTCACGTGTCCCCATGTGCCCCAGCCTGAGAGGACTCGCAGCTCGCCCACAGCGTTGAGGTCTGCACACACTGTTCCCTAAAGAAGCCAGCTGGTCGTGGTGGTGCACGATTCCTCCCAGTAAATGATCTAGGGGTGATGATGGTGGAGCCAAAGAGCAAAGGGAGCTTTGGATTATTTCAAGTCACTATATTTCTGGGCCCCAATTCCTTCATTCGTAAAATAAAGGAAATAAGTCTCTAATGAAAATCAATGGAAGATCATGCAGGGCTTTTCAGATTTGTAGATAAACGTATAAGACATTACAGCAAATACCAGGTTCTGAAATTTTATTTCTTCCCTGGTCCTTAGCTGGGCACTAGAGCTGCCCATCTCAAAGGGGAAATCCAATTATCCATTTGCATTTGGAATTGCAGACCCTCTAAGCAGCTCTACAGTCACTGTCCTCACACCGTAACCAGCCTGTGTTCGTGGGTATCTCCCGCTTCCTACTGCTTTGGCTGTGAATGATTCAAAGCCAGAGGTGACCAGGTTCCTGGCTCCTGGGCTGTAACTACCCTCCGTGCCCACAGGCTCAGGGCATGGTGAGAGTGACAGAGTGATGTCACCCAGATACCCACAGGTTCCAGGAGCCCCATCTCCAAGATCTTCTCACACCCCAAGTGCCTGAGGGCACTTCAGAGCTTCACAAGCCAGCCAGTGTTAACTGCTTTCCATTTTTCCCTTTCCCTATTTATTCTAGCTTTGCAGAAAGTTGATGAGGTGAAATATTCTCCAGCAGAGGAAATAATATAAAGCTTAAAAGTCATTTCTGATGGAATGGTGAAATAATTCCACTACTTTTCTTTGAGCAAAAAAAAAATAATAATAAGACAACCTGGGGCAGCCTCTGGGGATTTCATTATTGATAGATTGGAGGGAAACATAATGGCTTTAGATGAACAGGTTTTTCTTTTAACTTGTTAGAACACTTTGGGATGAAGTGATGAGAAAGACAGGTGCTAGACAATAGCATAAACCTGGCACCCGCTAATTTACATAATTTTGTATAGAAATGCATTGATGTATGAAGTATAAAGTGACTGTGTTGAATAGTAAAAATAAAGTATTTTGGAAAACAATCTATGTTCACTCCCCAGCTCTAACATGACTGAATGTTTTAAAAAACACCTCTTGCTTCTTTCTGAAAATTACTGGTGGTTTAAGCTCGGTGTGTGCGGTTTTATGAAAACACCATCTTTTATGCTATTGTTTAAGGTAATACTTAAGAATGCGCTCTCTAAGAAGATGAGACACTGAGTGGGGGATGAGGTAGGAAGAGAAACATGCACACCTCTCTCAGCACTGCATGGTCCTCTGGCCACATCTTCATGATTAAAGACCATCCAGAGGGTTGGCAAAGTGTATGAAGCAAAGATTACGAACAGCAATTTTTGCAGGCCAAATTGCCTCCTAAATGAGGGAGTAAGGGATTTAAAGGTGAACAGGACCGTCTTCTGCAGCATGCGAAGGTGTGTGTCGTGCGAGGAACTAAATCCTAACTCCCCTTGACAAGTATTCCTTAACAGCCTCCCAGATACCTGAAGCCCATTTTAACCCACTCTGGCCCTCCCCTGACCACCACACTACCTGAATGGTGCGGTCCAATCTCCAGGCTGCTCACCAGCCCTCAGGCCTATGGGGTAAGTACATACCCCACGTGGGACAGGCGTGGCCAATATTGATGAGCCCAGAAACCTCAGGGCTCTTACTCTCAGCGAGAGGAGGGAGCGTTTTTAAAATTCACTGCACCAAAAAGCATTTCTCTTCGCAGTTGTTGCTGATGTTGGCTTATTCTTCTTTTAAAAATGCAATGTTTATTGTTTCCAATATTTTTTAACCATAAAATGAACTTAGAAAATGGAAGAGAAATCATGTGTCCTCACAAACTGCTGTGTTTGGGGGTTTTAAATATTAGGCCTATGCTTTATAGCTCAAGGGAGTGGGATGAAAAATGCTGAGGAGCAATTAGAACCATTACCAGCAAATCAGAGTGCCAGGGGATAGGAGAAAAGCAGAAGCTTAGAGTTGGAAGAGCCGTTAGAGGTGGTCCTGCTCTTCGAGGTTGTCCTGCTGGCCGCCCCCTTATACAAGCACAGGAAGTGTGTCTTGGGTGTGTTTAGGACACAAAAACACAGTGGTTCTCAAAATGTGGGCTCCAGACCAACAGCTCAGCATCATTTACAAGCTTGTTAGAATTGCATGTGTGTGCATGCCCAAAATCCCAAGAAGAGAATGGAGGAGAAGGAACTGTGGTGTGGCCATTCCCCCTGTGGGTGATTTCTCACTTTTTTTCTCTCTCTGGAGAATGCACATGCCCTGTAGCAAAAATCGAAAAGAAAAAAATAAAGGAGAAAGAAGAAAGAGAGAGAAAGAGAAAGAGAGACAGAGAGAGAGAAAGAAGGAAAGAAAGAAAGAAAAAGAAAAAAGAAAAGAAATTTACAATCTCAGGCCCCTCCTCAGAAACCTTAGGCCCAATAGCCTGTGTTTTCACAAATCTTCCACATGATCCTGGTACAGGCTAAAGTTAGTAATCACTACCCTAAGGTAGTGATTCCACAAGTATTTAATGTGACCTTCTCAAAGTCAATAGAAGAGTTGAGATCTTCAAGGAACCTGTGTGTAAAGAATTCTATTACTAGTCAAGTTTAGTTCCTTTGGGGCATTACCTACTATGGTGGCTTCCAACTATGCCTGGCCTTGTGACACATCTCAAGAAACAGGCTGAGAGGACACACTTATAAAGTAAAATATACCAGAAACCATTTTGAGAATTTTGTGATAACCACAAATGTTACAAAACCAGGAGGATGAGCATCCCCCCGCTCCCCGAGGTCACATGATTCTACTAACTCCTAATTCCTGTCAACTCTAGTCAGTACCTGGGTCTCGAGGCCCATGGTGGCCATGTGTGTCAAGACTGCAGTAATGACTCAGGGAAATGGCTAACCATGTCCAAAGCAGAAACTTTAGCCAAGGCAAGACAATGAACATTGAACATTGCCTTATCCTGTATGTCCGCTATCATTTTCTGTCTTCATCAGGAAGTGATGTCTCTCTCTTTCTCTATCTAAAACCAGGAACAGGTGAAAGAGGATGACGTGGAATGCATTGTCAACCAGGATGAACTAGCCATGAATTTCCAGGAGCCAGCCCCCTCACCCTGTAGTCCTCCTGCAAGGCTGGGTCTGGACCAGAAAGCTTCACCTCAGACTCCAAGCAAGGAAAACATTTATGATGGAGACCTCGGTCTAGGAGGCTATGAACTCAAGCTTGAGCAAACGCCTGGTCAATCCCGGTTGAATTAATTGGCATGAAGAATGCAGATGTAATCATAAGTAATGCAAGGCTCCCCAAGGACTGTGAGCCAAGCCGATGAGGCCGCGAGGGGAGAGGCTGGAAAATGTATTAGGAGTGTAAATTGGAGAGAATCAAAACCTTGTCACATGTATCCTCTGGTGCCTGCAGAAATGAGAATTTATTGTCATCCCTCTATATTATGCAACTGGATTTAATTTGTTGACAGCAGCCATTTTTGTAACTGTACTGGGTGGGGCAGGGGGAGTCAGGAATCTAGATACTGTAAGGATAAACAGATGTGCTAGGTCTGCAGGGTGTTTCTGCTCCATACACAGTCCTTCAGGCTCTCCACTCAGATTCGGGATTTTACTCCTGTCATTCGGGAGAGTTTGACAATACACACACAAAAAAGAGCTTCTGAGTTTAAACCTGCTGCTCCTAAGCACAGGGGAACATCCAGTTATTTATTAAGAGTTTTTATCATTTGAAGACTTGACTCCCACTTGTTCTAAGTGACCACAGGGCCATGTCGGAGCCCAGATAAGTGCTCATCGTTTATGACCTCGTAGAACCCTCACCAAGCGCAAGAACTTCCTGTTCCTGTTGGCATCCTTTTCGCGCTGCTTCTCCCATTGGGCGAAGAGGTTGCTTATAGCTGGGTATGAGCTGCACCCAATGGAGGGCCGCTGTCGAGCTTGGAAGGGCCCCTTTCAGGGCAAGCCGGCTTCTTTTCTCCATACCAGTCTTATGGAAAATTGAGCCTTCGTGCCCTGGCTTGCATCTGAGTCACTTCGTGGATCCATCGAGGGCACCCTCTGGATGCTGGGTAATAAGATTCCACAACACGCGTTGCTCCCTACATGCAGGAGACTACAGGTACCAGCCTGTCCTCTGACGCCGGCATCCACAGCGGATGAGCAGCACAGGAGTGAGGGTAAAAGGGTCAGAGCTAACGGTGCCCGGATTACCAGGAGGAGCCAGAGACAGAGCATCAGAACTCCCCCTTCCGAGGCGTGGCTCATGGCCACCTCTGAGAGACCAACACAATAGCTTTTAATTGAGCTGCATGAACTGTGCCTTTGAAGTCATAAAGATACCTCAAGCCTAGCTTCTCTTGAAATACAGGTGTTAAAACTAGATTCCAAAAAGTAGGCTCCAGTCGCAGGTGCCCAGGCTGTGAGGAGTCTGCTTCTGAGCGGGGTTGAGAACAACCTGCTCCTCAGGCCCAAAGCTTGAAAGTGATGTATGCTTTGCTGACCGCTGGTGAGGCCTTCGCACTAACTGTGGTGGTGTCAGGCACACTGCTGGGCGCATCAACTCTTTTGCTTTCCAAACAGTAGAATCTGGGGCACAAATTCTTTTGTACTCTACTAAGTATAATCTTGTCGTTTCAGGTAAACATGGCAAGAGGTGACGCATGAAATTTTCTAATTTGACTTAATCCTAATAAAATTTTGTTACAAAGTATGCTTGTGTCGGCTAATGCTTCATTTAAAGAGATTTCCTTGTCCTCGCTCATTGGCAGTTCTGAGCCCTTGTGCTGGGTGCTGGGTGGATGAGCAAGGCACTGCAAGCTACTGTAAGGAGGGGAAGGGGCCCTGTGGTTCAAAACCTGCCACTGGGCTGGCACGAGTCATTGATGAGATGAGGAGAGCGGTGTTGTGCTGGGGGGTAGGGGTGCTCCAGAGAAGGTAAACCTCCGTCAAGCAGAGTGGCAAAGCCTCCAATTAACCCACTAGAAGTGACAACAATTCACAAAGAGCTATGAAAATAGGGGGAGGAGATGGGACCAGCAGTTAGTGTAATGGCTATGTCGCTGGATTCCCACATAGTCGACCACGGTTCGAGTCCCGGACCCGGTGGCTTAAACTCACGCCGGGCGCGTGTGCGTGCGTGCCCAAGATCCCAAGAGAATGGAGGAGAAGGGATTGCGGCGTGGCCATCCCCCCTGGGGGGTGGTTTCTCGCTTTCTATCTCTCTGTATCTCTCTGTCTGTCTGGCAAGCGCACGCGCCCTATAGCAAAAACCTCTCCAAAAAAAAAAAAAAAAATAGGGGGAGGAGATACTAGGGGGAAAAGAAAGAAAGGCAAAAGTTAAGGACTCCTCTTTTATTTTTTTTAGAATTATTTATTTAATTTTATTGATTCATTTATTTATTTTAATTTGACCAGAGAGAGACAGAGAGAGAAGCAAGAAAGCAAGCCGCCAGTTCCAGGACTTGAACTGTGGTCGGCCATGTGGGAGTGTCCAGCGCCTTAACCATCATGCCAACTGCTGGTCCCAGGACTCCTCTTTTATCTGCCCCTGCCATGTCAAAGGAAAAGGTGAGAACTCCCTTCGAATGGAGAAAAACACATCAGGGAAAGAGAAGACTCCCTTCCCACCCCCAGAAGCCAACATCTGTAGGGCAGAAGAGGGAGAAACAGGTGTAAATAAGGTGTGTAGGGGTACACCATCAAAGCCACCATCAACTCGCTAAGAGGGCATGGCAAAAATAGCTTCCTCCCCACAGGCAAAGCCCTCTCCTTGGTGAGAAACAAACTCTCTCCAGCTGAACACCACAAGTCGTTGCCAACAGGGAGAACGGGGTGTTGTTTAACCTGGCTGGGTTAGTTATTTGGTGACTCCAGGTGGGCGTGACATGGCTCCAAGGAAGGTGTGCCCCATCTGGAAGGCAGTTCTGGATGCTTTTGCCAGCCTTCTTCCATCTGAATCGGTCTAAGACCCAAACGGAGGCGTGTGTCCCAGTTGCAGTTCACAAGCCAAGTTCCCCTTATGCGCCTGTTGTGAAGGATAATAATTTATGATCTTAAGAAATGCTCAGTGCTTTGATTAGCGGTATCATGACTGTGAAATTCAAGCCTATTATTTACTGCCAGTTCCTAATGAATAATAAAGGCGAAGGAGCTTTATTCAGACCACTAATGCTTTCACTTATTAGAGCTTTAAATAAGACTGTAATTAATTAATTGACTTATGAGTCTTCTTTGAACTTCCTACCTTTGTACATGGGAGAACGTGCAGTGTACCCATGCACACACACACAGTTCCACTATCAGGGCCCCAGTCAAGGCCCTCACGGTGTTTTCCCTGGTGCTAGGGCAGGTCTGAGCAAGTCTGAAGCCTACTGGCAAGTGACATCAGGGTCTCCATTTGTGAAGTTTCTAGAAACTCCTTAAAGGGCAATTTAACAATATCAACCAAAGCTGAAACTCTAAATACCAATTTTATATGCAGAACTTTTATGCTAGAGATGTGAAAAATTACACAATTAAAGGTATTTGTTAAAATAACGGAATTGTTATCCTGGTGAGAGAAATCACGGAACAGCCCTTGTATGGGGCCACATGGCATATATTGGTATGTAATGATCTCCAAGATTCCAAAATACCTTGTTAAAGAAGGAGAGATGGAAAAGATCTTCTCTCAAAGTTCCCAGAATAAACCAGTCCTGCCAACACTTTGATTTCAGACTTCTGTCTTCCGAAACTGTGAGAAAATAACTTCTGTTGTTTTAAGCAACCTAGTTTGTAGTAATTTATCACAACAGTTCTAGAAAACTAAGCTACCAAATGCACATTTAACCATGGACCACCCCTTGTCATATGCCCTGAGCTGTCGGTCATGAATAGGGTGTTATCTGATCACCAAGACTTAAATTTGAATGTATTTGGCAGCACCCCCTCTTTTTTTTAAAGAAGTTTTATTTCTTCCATGAAAAACAGAGACAGGTACCTCTAATGGCCCTCATGTTGTGACTCACCCCCATCCCAGTCACCCCAGATCATAGGCACACATATGCACTTAGCATGCTCAGGGGACGTTCTGGGACTTGAACCCAGGACTTTTCCCCTGTGGGTTCATTGGATTATCACTGTACCACCTGGCCCTATGCACTGCACTATTAAGTGGAAGTGTTATATAAGAGAGCAGGCTCAAGCAAGCCCTGAAGTCGTCTGTAATTTATGTGAAGAACTGGTTGACATATCCATGGCCTCTCTGCCACTATTTTCCTTTCTTCTCCCGGCCTGTGTCCATTAGCTTCGTGGGAGTGCCACGCAATTGCCCGAGGAAAGTTTACAAAAGCTAGGTGTACAGATTCTGCATGATATGAAGGCACCACCCAACAGTGGAAAACTGCAGTATTATAGCCCCTTCCTGAAGAACAGACGTGAAGTGAAAGCCTCCCAGTGAGCAGTGCACTGGGTTGTTCATTTTGTTTGGAAGGAGAAATAGCCAAAGGCAAGAGTCTGATTCATGGGCTGTGGCCAGTAGTTTGACTGGATGGCCAAGAGTTGCAAAGAACATGATTAGAAAATTGGAGACAGGGAGGTCTGAGAAAGAGTATATGGATAGATCTCTATGAATGTGCTAAGAATGTGAAGACATTTGTGACCCATGTAAATATTCACCAAATAACAATGATCCCAGCAGGGGTAGATTTTAATAATCAAGTAAATATAATGACCCATTCTGCAAGTACATGGCAGTCTATTTCTCCAGCCATTGATCTGCCCAGAATGTCTCATGAACAAGGGCCACAGTGGCAGTGACAGAGGTTACGCATGGGCTCAGCAATATGGATTCCCATTCACCAAGGCCAACCTGGTGGCAACCTCTGCTGAATGTCCAACTGGCCAGCAGCAGAGATCAACACCAAGTTCCCAATGTGACACCATTCGCTGAGGTGACCAGCAGCTGCCCAGTGGCAGACTGATTTTATCAGGCACTTCCATCTTGGAAGAGACAGAACTTCCTTCTCATTGAAATACTTGGATATTACTTGCCTTCCCTGCATACAATACTTCTGACAAAACTGCCATCCATGGACTTGCAGAATACCTTATCTACCATCATGGTATCCCACTCAGCATTGCTTCTAATCAAAGAATCACTCCACAGAAAATAAAGTGAGTCAATAGAACCATGGTCATGGAATTCACTGGGTCTTGCCATTCTCTCCACCATCCTGAAGCTGCCGGCTTGGTAGAACCATGTAATGGCCTTTTGTAGACTCGGTTACATGCCTAACTTTGCAGGGCAAGGACAGTGTGCTCCAGGAGGTCATCTATCCGCTGAATTAGCATCTAATACATGGTGCTGTTCCTGTCATAGCTGGGATTCACGGCTCCAGAGATTAAGAGGTGGAAATTGGAGTGGCATCACTCACCATTACTCCTAGTGACCCACTAGAAAAAGTTTTGCTTTCTGTTCCCACAGCCTTACATTCTGTGGATCTAGATGTCTTAGTTCTTCTGTTTTGTAAGTCAGAAGGTGCATGTACTCACCAGAGAGAAAGAAAGAGACAGACAGAGAAAAAGCACTCTCCCCATGGGGCATGATTACACTACAATCCCTTCCCCTCCATTTCTCCAACCGACAGGAATCCTGCACCCAATGTATTTTTCAAGCTGTCAGGGCCAGGATTCAAACCATGGAAGACCATGTGGGATCAGACTCCTTTAACAACTAGGTTACAGGATCGGCAAGAGATCTTCATTTTTAAAGGAGAACTTCTTCCACTATGAGACACAATGATCCCAGAGAACTGGAAGTTGAGTCTGCTGCCAGGTTAGCCCACAGTCCTTATGCATAGAATTCAGACAAGGAGAGAATTAGTACACTGACTAGGGTTATTAATACTGATTGCCATAGAAGAATTGGGCTGCTGCTGCACAATCTTTACAATAATATTTAGAATAATGAAGAACCTTAGGGCAGCTCTTAGTACTACCATATCCTATGATTAAAGGCAATGGAAAACTACAACAATCCAATTCAGACAAAACCTCTAATGGTCCAGACCCTTCAGGAATAGTTTTGGGTTACTCAATGAGCCTAAGAAGCACAGCTAAGATACTGAGAGCAAAGACAATATAGGGTAGAGAAAGAAGGTAGTTATAAATACCAGCCATAACCATATGATCAGTTGCAGAATGAGGATTTTAATAGTTATAATTATTTATTCCTTATTTTGTTATGATTATTCTATAAATACATTAAACAAATATTTTTCATTTTCCCCCTCCCTTAAGCCATTTGACAATTAACACATAAGATGTGTTAATAATCATTAACTTTATATCATTAATAGTACATTACAGGGCCGGCAGGTGGTATGGTGGGTACAGCACTGGATTCCTGCATGGCCAACCATGGTTTGAGCCCTGGACCTGGAGGCTTGCTTTCTTACTTTACCCTTCTCTCCCTCTGTCTCTCTCTAGTCAAATTAAACAATTAATTATGATAATAAATAAAATAATTCTTTTAAAAAATAGTACATTACAAGAAATCAAAGAACAGAATGAACACCATGTAAGAACTTTACATTCTCTTCTAGAAAGGGGGTTAATGTGTTTTCAGCTGTACGCACCATAATGACAGCATTAGGAGGAAGTAGGACTTTGCCATGTCTTTATGTGGACATTAAATATGATTTAAGTAGCCATGTAATGGTACCAACTTTACAATGGTAGACTGTCATGGCCATTTTCACGTGTCAGTTTGGCTAAGATTCAGTCCTTGGCCGTCCAACAAAACACAAATCTAGGTGTTGCTGTGAAGGTATATGTTGTAGATATGATGACTGTCCATAAACAGTTGGCCTTAAGTAAAGAACATTGTGCTAGAAAATCTGGGTAGGCCTGATTCAATCGATCGGAAGACCATAAGAACAGAGCAGAGTTTCTGGAAAGAAGTTCTACCCATGAATAGCAGCTTCAGCTCATGCCAGAGAGTTCCAGCCTGCCCTTTCTGACAGCCTGCCTTCCAGATAGCAAAATGGCCTAGTCAGCTCTCACAAACGCATAAGCCACCAATGCGTTGTAATAAATCTCTCTCCCCCTATAGACTAGCCCGGAAGGACAAAGGCTGTAATAACATTCAAAAAAATAAATAAAACAAGTAAATTGTCTGAATTCAAATATTGTTGAAAGGAGCACTTCAGGGATTTGTTTCTTAACACATTTCATGCTCTATCCTGATCTACTTGTGACATTGGGTCCAGTCTTGTACCCTTTCTCTATCTACTCCATAGTCCAAGGGCATCTGGTATTCAAAAGGGCGGCCTTGAAGCAAAATCTTGAAGTACTTACCAGACTAGTAAAGAAACATCCAACTGGACTCATCATTCATGGCTGGGCAGCTGTAAGGCGAGGTGTGGGAGGATTTCGGGGGAGTAAGAAGCTTACCTATTTAATATAGAAGCTTCTATATGCCTCCCAAATATTGTCCATCAACCTGTCACTTATTCTGTTCCTCAAATATTTATTACAATGTACTGCTAATAGTCAAGTTTAGAAATCGCCAATGTCAGCATCATTAATAGGGTAAAGAAAGGACAAAAGGGTGATAATAGAGTCCCAAAAGTGTATTAATTGGGCATGGCCCACTTCATCACCTCGTCACACAGAATGATTGGTTTAGCAATGAGGGGGAAGTTCCAAAAAGCAACCTACAGGTAGAGGAGGAACTGACCCCCAGACTGCAGCACTACAGCGATCAGTTTCTCTGTGTTTCTGCATCCTCCTGGAAACTGGTCAACAGGAGGGGAGCACCTCAGCAGGAATTACTGCAAGGGATGAAGTTCAAATGCACCCCCTCTCAACTTTATAACACAGTCTAAAGCAATACAGATCATGCCATGAAACTTCCCAATCCCGTGCTTGGTCTATAGGCAGCCCTGGGTTATGTGAAATTAACAAATCACCCTCCATGAAACCCCATTATCCACTCATCATGAGGCCGATGGTATGCATTCAGGCTATGCTGATTAAACAGAACTGGACTGAATTAAATCTGCATAGGTAGAGTTCAGTTGTTCCTGGCACTATTTCTAGAGAGAAAAAGGAAAAAATGGTGAAAGGAGGAAAATAAATAGTATGAGCCTTTTATACAGACTTCACATTTCCATATATGACATCTAATTTCATAAGCCATGCGTTATCCATGGACTTAGGAGACAGATGTTAAACCCCTGACCTAAGATCTCACACCTGATTAATGACCGAGGACTGAACCCAGGACTACATAGCTCCAGAGTCTGTTTTGTTTCGTTTTTCCTGCTATACCAGGCTGCAGGAAAATTTGGCATACGTTTGTCAATATGCACTAAGAAGCCTTAACACATAAGCATTGGCGCAGTGAACCAGGTAGATGTAGCCAAGCTTGATAGTTTATGGTGGAGACCGGAGAATGACCACACACATGTTGCAGGGGTCAGTGACTCCGAGTAAGTAGGGGAACCCTGGCTTTCAGGCCCTCATTTAGTCAAAGCTCATTTGGTACCAAGAGGTAGAAATATAGAGCAATTTCGTTGAGTCTTCACTTGCAAATCCAGGAAGTTAGGGACCAGCAGATGGTGTCATGATTATGTCACTGGATTCCCACATAGCCAACCATGGTTCAAGTCCCAGACCCATTGGCTTCAAACTCACACTGGGTGCATGTGCATGTGTGCCCAACGTCCTGAGAGAAGGATGGAGGAGAAGGGATTGTGGCAGAGCCATCCCCCTGTGGGTGTGATTTCTCACTTTTGGTCTCTCTCTGCCTCTCCAGTGAGCACACATGTCCTATAGCAAAAATCTCTCTAAAAAGAAAAAAAAAAAAAAAAGAAATCCAGGAAGTTAGCATTCATACAGCTAGGGATTCTAAACACTCATCAGGATGCTGCCTCTCTGTTCTCTTTGCCCTCTTCCATTTTGGCTTCATTCTCGGCAGGCCCAATGTAATGACAAAGATGCCTACGATAGCTCTGGGTGTTCATTATTCTTACAGTGAACAATCCCCTAACCATGGGGGTAACTTTCTCCCAATTGTGCTAGAAAATCCTAGGAAGACAATGACTGGCCAGCTCATGTCACATGCCCACTTCTGCTTCAGCAATCATATTCACTCAAGGGCACAGTTATTTTAGCAAGCCGACATCATATACCATCCTACAGAGAATCAGCAAGATTATTTCATTGACAGCTCTCTCCATGAACAAAAATTAAGTCCTTAATGTTTTCCCCCTCCCACACTAACCTGTTTAGCAAATAGGATATTGTTCTTCATAATAGGTAACAGTTCATGATATTAAATAGGTTTCCATATCTGACATGCTCTCTTGGAATCACTCTGGGGGAAGTCTTCTGCCATGTTGTAAAGACACTCAAGCAGTTATGTGGAGAAGTTCACGTGGCAGGCAACTGAGGCCTTTTGCCAACAGCCATTCCAACTCGTCAGCCATGTAAGTGAGCCACTTCACCATGAATCCTCCACCCTAGACAGGCCTTCATATGACTACTGTCTCACTCGACAGCTTGACTGCAACTTGGTCAGAGACTGTCAGCCAGAGCCACTCGGTTATGCCACTACCAAACTCCAGATCTATAGAAACTGAATAAAATGATAAATATCTACTGTTGTTTGAAGCCACTAAATTTGAGAGTAACTTGTTTTGTGGCAATATATAATTCCAACAAAAAATTCCCAAACAAAATAAAGTCCATAGACCTTTAGGCTCTTCTAGTCTCAGACATACATATATGACTTGCCGTGCCCCTTATCCCTGAATCTGAAAGTGGGGGTGGTAAGGCAGCAAGAGCATCAGTAACCACACCCCTTTTGGTCAAGGCTGGTCACCTGTCACCAAGGGTCCCATGGGGTGGGGGAGAGTGTATGATTGGCGGGAAAAACAGTGAGCCAGTGCAGCAAGTTAATGTAGGTGCTATGGGGGATTCAGGAGACAACTCTGGCCCTCACTTCTGGAGGGTTATAATCTGGGTTTAGGGATAAAGAAAAAACAATGATCTCTTGTGTAATCAGTAGCAGAGTTAGATTTAAAATGAGCCCTTATAGGAAAAGGAATATGGGACTGGTTCCCCATCCTGGCTCTACAATGGACTTACCTGAAGAGCTTTAAAAACCACTAATTTCCAGGTTCCACCCTCAGTAATTCTGACTTAAATGTTCTAGGCCGTGGCCTGAAATTTGGGATTTATAAAAAGCTTTTGGGGCCATTCTAATGTGTGGCCAAAGTTGAGAGTCACTAGATTACAGGAACTATTGAGGAAGAAGAGATGTTATTGGTTGCAGAAAATTAGTGAAAGCTTCCTAGAGGAGCCACCAGTTGAGATGAGCTGTTAACGAGTTCCAAAGCTAGGGAGACCAGTCCAGGGAAGGGAGGAGCAAGGGCAAACAGTGACAGCAGAGGTTTTAATGTGTTTTCTTGGGGCATTAAGAAACACATAGGCTGGGGACAAGCATATGGTGTAATGGCTACATCGCTGGACTCCCACATAGTCAACAGCATTCAAGTCCCAGACCTGGTGGCTTAAAACTCACGCCAGGTGCATGTGTACCCAAGATCCTGAGAGGATCCCCCTGGGGGTGACTTCTTGCTTTCTCTCTCTCTCTCTCTCTCTCTCTCTCTCTCTCTCATGAGCACACACGCCCTATACCAAAAAGCTCTCAGAAAAAAAGAAACACATAGGCTAAGACGTCATGTTAAGGTGATGAGGATGCTGCTATCATTTATAGTCAAATTCAAAACTCTCAGGTTGTAACCATATGAGGACATTGCAAAAAGTTCATGGAATTCAAGTATGATTTTATTTTGGTGCAAAAAAATTACTGTATAATCAATACTGAAGTTTCATTCATATTATGCATTTTACACTAACTCTTTGAAGACCCCACAGATGAGCTGCCAGGACCACTGTCTGGCTATAAAAGAACCAACTTGCAAAACCTGTGAATCATCAAGTTCAAAATCCTTGGTATGCAACACATTTGGGATATCATTTTAGGGAGCACAGCTGCTGCCTGAACAAAAGAAGAAAAAATAACTGCTCCCTTCAAGCCTCTGTGACCAGGCAACGTCATCTCCCACATCACTGCAAATGGTTTTCTCTTTATTAACACCAGGTCCAGAGATGAGATCGGCATCAGGATTTAGTTCAATTCTGGCTCCGTCAACCCTGGCTCTGAGTCTTCTGAGCACATCCTTTTCCTGGTGAAATCTGGACCAAGAACCACCTCCTCTCCCCCACCTTCATGCCACAGTCTCACCAGCTAATGGAGAGTGATTGTTATTATGAAGTTGGTGTTGAGTACATCCTTAAATGTCCTCAGCTATTCTTCGTTAAGAGAATTAGTTAGCCTTCCTGTTATCAAGCTTAATCAGAAGAGGATATCTATCAATAGAATAGCACTTCTCTTTATTTTTTTTTGGGGGGGGGAGAGAGGTTTTTGCTTTAGGGAGCGTGTGCTTGCCAGATAGACAGAGAGAGACAGAGACACAGAAAGCAAGAAATCACCCCCCCCCCCCAAGAGGGATGGCCACACCGCAATCCCTTCTCCTCCACTCTCCTCTCTGATCTTGAGCACGTATGCACATGCGCCTGGCGTGAGTTAAAGCCACTGGGTCCAGGACTCGAACTGCTGTCTACTACATGGGAGTCCAGTGACATAGCCAGTACGCTAACTGCTGGTCCTAGAATAGCACTTCTCGAACTTCAATGCAGTTGAATGTCCCAACGGTCTTGGTAAGATGCAGATTGAAATTCAGAAAGTCTGGGTGGGACCTAAGAGTCTGTATTTCAGGCTAGTTCAGGTGACACAGATTAGTTGGTCCCTGGACTACATTTCCAGCAGCCAAAGGCCAGAGTAGTTTTGGGGTTCGACACTTTCCATTCACCATCATGTCAATCATTTAAAAATTAACTGATTTTTCACAGAAATCCTATTTTTATTTGTCCGTGTATATAAGGATATGTTGGCTAGTGCTGGTTAACTAATCTTCCAGTTAAGAGAGCACAGCTAAAGCCAGTAGGTGACATACTGGTTAAGGTGCTGGACTCCCACACCGTTGACTGCCATTCGAGTCCCAGACATGGCAGCTTGAAACTCACACCAGGTGCATGTGGGTGTGTGCCCAAAATCCCTAAAAGAGAAGGGATTGCAGTGTGGCCATCTCCCCAGGGGGGTGATTTCTTACTTTCCCTCTTACTGTCTCTCTCTACTGAATGCATGTGACCTATGGGGGGGGGGGGAAACGTTAAAAATTTAAAAAGAGGGCACACCTCACTTTAGTTATAATCACCCCAGTTGGACATCATTGTTTATATTTAGCAAATAAGCACTTTGGTTATTAGTATTCTGTCATCACAACTCATAAAAATGGGTCGATGACTCAAATGTAGTTCACTGGAACGTAAAAGTAGAAGTGAAAACAGCAACTACTGCAGTTCAGAATGGCACGCGTGTAAGTGGCCAAGACTGTGGTGAGGACAAGAGCTCCGATTCTCGATTCTGGTGTCTGGGCAGTGAATCCACGAGGACAGCCTCACATGGACCTCGCGGTAGGAAAAAAGGGCCTGAAACTCAGCAGTTTTCTCCCAAAGGACATCTGTTAGGAAACGTGTCAGAAGTGGGCACAAAGTTTTTTTTTTTTTTTTTTTAAAGAATTATTTTATTTATTTAATTATTATTTCACGTGAGTTTTGCCAGAGAAAGAGCGAGAGGGGAAAGTGAGAAAGCAAGCCACCAGGCCTGGGACTCGAACTGTGGTTGGCCATGTGGGAACTCCAGCGTCTCAACCACCACGCCACCTGCTGGCCCCATGGGCACAAAGTTATTAAGCTTTTCCTTCAACTTCAGAACACAGCAGCAACTTTCTCTTACCTTCTCTGTAAGACTCTTGTTTTTTGTTTTTATTTTTGTTTTTTTTAGGGTTTTTGCCATAGGGCACATCTGTTCACCAAAGAGAAAGAAGGAAGGTGAGAAATCATCCCCCAGTGGGGATGGCCATGCCACAATCCTTCTCCTCCATTTGTCTCCTGGAATTTTGGGACCATACACATGCACGCCCGGCATGATCTTCAAGGCACCAGGTCCAGGACTCAAATCATGGTTGGTCGTATGGGAGTCTAGCACCTTAACCACCACACCACCTGCTGGCCCCTCTCTAATGTATCTTTTAATTATTTATTTTATTATTATTTTTTATTTGACTAGAGAGAGAGAGGGAATGTGAGAAAGCAAGCCAACAGGTCCGAGACTTGAACTGCGGTTGACCATGTGGGAGTCCAGTGCCCCACCCACCATGCCACCTGCTGGCACTGATTCTTGTATTTCTAGAACAACAGCAATTGCAATTATATTTCTAAAGCAATTGCAAAATAATTCTTTCCAGTGCAAAATTGCCAAAGTTGTAGAGGGTTCTAAGCAACAAAAATGTCATTCAAAACTGTAAAAATGGGTCAAGCTATACTTTTGTGTTGAATCTGTTTTATAAATATTATGCATAAAGGAGAAAACAAGAATGAACTCCAGCACGTGACTTTCAAGGTGAAAAGCCTTTGCCTTGTGTTTGCCAGTTAGAATTTTACTTTTCAGCTGGACAATACCACCAACGAATAGAATATAAATCAGTTCTTGGCTTACGTGAGATAAATGACATTAAAAATTGCACCATGACCTTTTATTTTCTATTACTAAAAGTCCTTGCTATTAAAAAAAAGACTTTCTATTTTCAAAATTATTATTGTGTGCCTGATGAGGTAAACCAAGAAAGGTATGTTAGGATCAGGCAAAATACTGTCAGAATGACCAGGAAGGTATATGCTAGGCAAATAAAAACGTACTTCCACACTTTGCTTCAATCAGAGAGAACCTTAACAGTCATCTATATACCTCTTGTGTTTATTCGGGAAGTACTTAGTGAGTGCCTGCAATATGCAGGCACTGCTCCTGCCCCTACAAAGTTTACATTCTAGCAGAAGAAGACATTCTTTAACAATGAACACAGGTGCTTTTACTTTTAACTTCATGAGATTGTCTGCCAATAGGGACCATTTTTATAACTATTTTTTCAACTACGTTGCTTAAATTGTGTACTACAGTTGTATATTCAGTTTCCTGAATGGCCTGAATCTATCACTTTGAGAGCTGAAACAGCATATTTTTAATATTGGGGATAAACCATCAGGATATTTAAGAAATGAATGGTAGGGGCAAGCAAATGGAACAGCGGTTACAATGCTGGACTCCAACATGACCACGATTTGAGTCCCAAACTTAGTGGCTTGAAACTCACACTGGGCCTGTGTGCATGTGTACCCAAGATCCCAAGAAGAGAATGGAGGAGAAGGAATTGCAGTGTGGCCATCCCCCCTGGGGATAATTTCTCACTTTCCCTATCTCTGCTTCTCTCCCTTTCTCCAGTGAGCGCACGCACCCTAAGGCGCTATAGGCTACGGGGTGCGTGCGCTCGCCAGAAAAAAAGAGAGAGACAGAGAGACAGAAAACGAGAACTCACTCCCCGGGGAAGATGGCCACACCACAATCCCTTCTCCTCCTTTCTCCTCTCAGGACCTTGGGCACGCACGCACACGCACCAGGTGTAAGTTTAAGCCACCAGGTTTGGGACTCGAACCGCAGTCAACTACATGGGAGTCCAGCAACATAGCCATTATGCTAACTGCTGGTCCCATTAAAACAATTTTTTTAAAGAAGTGAATTGTAGAAAACTCCCTTACTGAAAATGATTATTTTCCAAAATAATTTTCTTCTCTTCCAAGAGAAATACATGGTTTATTAAAGGACATATTTAAAAGCCATATAACTAAATGTTATTAAATAATCGAAAGAAAATGTATAAGTACAACCAAAGAGTAAACGAGGAATCTCTTCACCATCATCTTCTCTGTTGAAATATCTAGATTTCCACACAGTAGAACATGCTCGTCAATATTAGGACTTAACAAGAACAAAACGGTATCACTTCCCCATCTGGTCATGACTTCTCTCTAAGCAAAAAGACCAGTGTAATTATCTATAAATAATATTAGTGCTATTTTATATTGACACTGCCTCCCTTACAGTTACGAGGTGGTGTCATGCTTGGCCATCCTGGTTGTCTTCAACAAGTCTTTATATATTGGCTGGTGTCCTTGTCACTGCCCAAGAAAGTGCCTGTCTCCATCCCAAATCCTGCTATTTTGTGTTTTCTATTGTGAAGACCAAAGTATCTTTTCAAAAAAGAAGTATTTATTAGGGCTGATGGGCACCAAAACTACACTGAGGACTTCTTTTTTTTAAATTTTATTTATTCATTCATTTATTTTTAATTTGACAGAGAGAGACACAGAAAGAGGGGAAGTGAGAAAGCAAGCCACCAGGTCCAGGACTTGAACCGTAGTCAGCCATGTGGGAATGTCCAGCGCCTTAACCACCATGCCACCTGCTGGTCCCTACACTGAGGACTTCTAATTGGAGGTTCCTGATCTATTCAAATATCCAGAGCTCTCTACAGAGCCACCAAACATGTCCCTTCATTACCAAAGATAATTATGAGTTAATGTCTTCAAATTCAGGGGGAAAAAATACAAACCGAGAAAATTCAGATAAAGAAGCTTCTCTGTGGCTCAACCTCTCCACCGCTGGCGGAAGAGGGTACGATTATGCTGGTGAAAGATCGTCAACTATTAGGTCGTTGGGAAAGCCAAGCCGCATTTCCCTATGTTCTTCTATGCAAAGATGTGTCATGGTTTTCCCAACAATCCAATACATCATGACTCTCTTGGGGGCAAAACTATGATTTTCATTCAGAATGTGGTTTTAATTTTACTATGAAAAAGTAGTGCAGAAGTTTTTGTTTTTTTTTTTTTCCCATGAAAATAGTGATCTACAACTACCCCAAGTGCCTGCTAGTAGCTCATATATTACTAACATTCTGAGAAACACGCCAAGAAGCTGTAAGCAGATCCAATTGATTCACTCCCCTACCACAAGTCAGGTTATACTAAGTGTTTCTGACAGCTAGCCCAGGAAGAAGTTCAGGAGGCTTTCCATTTGAAGAGGAGGGAAAAAAAAAAAATGCTCCTAATAATTTTCAGTCCACAGCACCAAGCTGTGCCAATAAGCCAAGACAGTTATAAGAAAGATGAAACAAGGAAGCCATAAAAACAGTGACCCATCCCCATTAAAAGGGAAAAATACACACAACTCCATTTAGCAGCTCAATTAAGCTGACCTCCAGTCATCACACTTGTTACCGTGACAGCTCCTCCTGCACTCTCTAGATGTAGCTCTCTGTGGTGGCCTGGAAACACCAGGGGAATGACTGGCTTTCTCTCTCTCTGTGTCAGGATTTCACACGCACTTATGGTGGCTCTAACCTCAAAAGAGTTCCTGCTCTGAGGAGTAAACTTTACGGCGTTGTAGATAATCAGCCCGTGGTTGCGTCTCCCACACTGCACTCATTTTCTGGAGAGCAGCGTTATCAGGCCAGTTGGGGGCACAGCTGTGTCAGATATAGAGCGCCCTCTGTGCAGAGACCTGGGCCCAATGGTCTCTGAACAAACATGGATTCCCTGGGAAACAGGACAACAGTGTGAACCACACAGCATGTGACTGGAGTGGTGGTCCACACACACCATGGCTATGTGCCAGTCCTTCTGGAACTCCTCTTCGACCTTCCAAGGAATTCCAAACCAGGTACAGGGAGAGCTGGTAGTCACGAGAGGAGCAGAGACCACAGAAGAGCAGAGAGGGAGGACAGACGCTGGGATAGATGCACAGCCCCGGGAGAACACAAGGAAGGAAAGACAACTATATATTTTTTTAATTAAACGAAACTACAAGAAAGAAGTTATAACCAACCACAGCTGAAAGAGCAACTAATTGAAAGGGAATAAGAAATATGGGTACTAAGTCCAACAATGCTGACTCAGCATGGTCACATGGAAGGCAGAGACGCTGACACTAAGGTGGCATTATCGGTTGAGTTGTACCACATGTTCAATTGTTTTTCTCTTAGATTCTGCACTGTTGCACAACAAAGAAAACTGCTAATGAGTTTCTCAAGTTTTTAAGCTGAGTTTATGTTTGGACACACCTCATTTAATTTTGACACGTGCAGTCCCCTCCTGCTTCATGAATTTGGGAGAAACATGAACCCGTGTTTTCTCTGTACCCCCCACAAGCGCCCTGGCTAAGCTAGGGGTGGGTTTCCCATGAGCAGAGTAGTTATCCTCACTCGAAGGTATGGCTGTCACCACACATGTGGGTGAGGCACGAGAGTGACAGTAGTACCCAGAAGAACATTGGCCCTCTGAGACATCAACTGCAAAACCCATGCGTAAGCCATGAGTTCCACCACCTGGAAAAATAAAGCAAAAGATATGAAGGGTTGACTAAGAGATTGGGAACATTCAAAACTCCAATCAAGGGGACCAGGGTGTAATTTTCAAAAAAAAAAAAAAAAAAAAAAAAAAACAAAGCTCAACTGTGATTGTAATTTAGAAAAATAGATCCTCATCAGTTGTATTGTACCTAGTGTAGCAAGAGACACTGGAACACAGGGCGAGCACCTGGCCCGGAGTGTGCACAAGGGAAGCCCAGGGACCCCATCACCCACAGCGTGTATCAGCGCCACCTGAACGGCAAGTGTCATCAAGGAGATCCATTCCGCCCTGGTACAGGGCTCAAGCATCAGGCCTGTTGGGGAGGGGACCCAGCAGCTATGTTCCGGAAGGCCTACTCCGGAAGTACCCAGAGAAGCTCTTACCATGATCACTTTTAAATACTGGTCTTCACTGAACATATCACTTTTTTTTAAAAAAAAAAAAGTGTATGGCCCAGTCCTGTGGCCTCGTGATTAAGGGAGTCAGATCCCACGTGGCTGAATTCCATGTGAATCCCATCCCCTGAGGTTTGAAAAACACACTGGCTACTTGTGTATGCATGCCCCAAATCCCATCAGGATGGTGAAATGGAGAAGGGATTGTGGCATGACCATGCCCCCTTGGGGAGTGTTCTCTTCCTGGCTCTCTCTGGTAAGTAAACATGCCTTATGGCAAAAAAAAAAAAAAAAAAAAAAAAACCCTCCATTTGAAAACAGATGTCCTGAGTTGAATATCCCAACACTCTATTATATATTAATACTTCCTATATTAACACTTCCCTTTTCAGTGACTTTATGGCTACAAAGTAATCTTTAGGTAATAATTCTCCTTCCTCTACTAAAGGGAAGAAAGAGGGTTTCCAGATGGTTAAGCATAAATACAGTCCACCAGCATTACAAGTGCCCAATTACAGAAGTGTGAAATCCAGCCGTCATCAGTCTCTTGGAAGTTTAATTAGTTCCAGTAACACCCAAGTCATACTCCAAGTCATACCACCCGCTTGTTCTGCAGAGGTCTAGTCCCCAGTGAATTCACCTCCTAGAGGCTCTCAGTGACCCAATAGCGGCCTTCCAGTGTTGTCTTCACATCATGTAAGTATGAATTAAATGGTTAACTTAGAGTTAGTCACGTGACAAGGAGCTCTTCCATCACAGGAGAACCCGATGCTCGGGCAGGTGCAGTTTACCTGCAATGGTTGGCAGGGGCGGGAAGGGGCAACACCAGAAGCAAACAGAGTAAAGGCCTTGCAAGTGAAGTGGGGATCTTTGAGGATGCACACAACCAAAAGTTATTCTTTCCCCCCTTAAAGCTAGAGAGACCCAAAAAGCCCACCCACACGAATCTGAAGTCAATTGTGTACCTTGGC
This sequence comes from Tupaia tana, assembly GCA_026018925.1. Classification (NCBI taxonomy): domain Eukaryota; kingdom Metazoa; phylum Chordata; class Mammalia; order Scandentia; family Tupaiidae; genus Tupaia; species Tupaia tana. Next base: position 13,608,923 of record JAKSZU010000019.1, on the reverse strand, counting down.
AAACATGTAACTAAAATACAGTGCAATAGATATTTGCAGAAGACATTTGCCAGGGGCAAAAAAAAAAAAGAAGAAGAAGAAGAAGAAAGAAAGAAAGAAAGAAGGAAGGAAGGAAGGAAGGAAGGAAGGAAGGAAGGAAGGAAGGAAGAAAGAAAGAAAGAAAGAAAGAAAGAAAGAAAGAAAGAAAGAAAGAAAGAAAGAAAGAAAGAAAGAAAGAAAGAAAGGAGAAAGAAAAAGAAAGAAAAAAGAAAGAAAAAAAAGAAAGAAAGAAAGAAAGAAAGAAAGAAAGAAAGAAAGAAGAAAGAAGAAAGAAAAAGAAAGAAAAAAAGAAAAGAAAGAAAGAAAGAAAGAAAGAAAGAAAGAAAGAAAGAAAGAAAGAAGAAAGAAAGAAGGAAGGAAGGAAGGAAGGAAGGAAGGAAGGAAGGAAGGAAGAAAGAAATAAAGAAAAAGAAAGAAAGAAAGAAAGAAAGAAAGAAAGAAAGAAAGAAAGAAAGAAAGAAAAGAAAGAAGGAAAGAAAGAAAGAAAGAAAGAAAGAAAGAAAGAAAGAAAGAAAGAAAGAAAGAAAGAAAGGAGAAAGAAAAAGAAAGAAAAAAAGAGAGAAAAAAAGAAAGAAAGAAAAAAAAGAAAGAAAGAAAGAAGAAAGAAAAAGAAAGAAAAAAGAAAAAGAAAAAAAGAAAGAAAGAAAGAAAGAAAGAAAGAAAGAAAGAAAGAAAGAAAGAAAGAAAGAAAAAGAAAGAAAGAAAGAAAGAAAGAAAGAAAGAAAGAAAGAAAGAAAGAAAGAAAGAGAAAGAGAGAGAGAAAGAGAAAGAAAGAAAATCCTTCCAGCATCTAAGCTTTGGTGTGGAGCATTATTATTAGTGTCCTATTGCTACTGTATCAAACTGTCACAAATTCAGATGCTTAAAATAATGCACATCTAGAGCCAGCAGGTAGAACAGAGGCAGCAGATTCCCATATGGCCCACGGAGCAGTTCAAGTCCCAGACCCAGTGCCTGGATACCATACCAGGTCCATGTGCATGCATGCCCAAAACCCAAAGAGGAGAATGGAGGAGAATGGAGGAGAAAGGCCATCCCCCCAGGGGCTTATTTCTCTCTCTCTCTCTCTCTCTCTCTCTCTCTCTCTCTCTCTCGTGTGTGGACCCTGTAGCAAACTAAAAAACAAACAAAAACAAAAACTGTACAATCTATTGACTTACAGTGCTAGCAGTCAGAATCCAAACTCAGTCTCACTGACCTAAAACCAGGTGTAGGCAGGGCTGTTCCTTCTGGGGGCTCTGAGGGGCATCTGTCTCCCTGCCCTTCTCTGCCTCTAGAGCTTGCCTGTGCTTCTGGCACACGACCCCTTTGGTGTACCAGACCAACTTCTTGCCACCATCATCAGATTGTCTACTACTGACTCTGAGCCACATCACCCCCACTCCTCCAAGGACCCTGGGATGACACTGGCTCCACCTAGACAATCCAGGGTACCCTCTCCATCTCAAAATCCTTAAGCCCATCTGCAGAATACCTTTCCCCATGTAAGGTAACACACCCACAGGTTCCGGGAATGGGGACTGCACATCTTTGGGAGACATTATTCAATCCACCACACATCATAGCCAGGGGGGAGCAGGAGAAAATGGAGCAACTGAAATGCATTTGGTCAGTCTTGTAGACTGAGCTCCAAATGTCACATTTGTAAAGACAGAGAACCCTTTACAACTTGGATGGCAACTCGGATTCAGGAAGAAGACACGCGTCTGAAGTGGGCTGGCATAGGCCAGTGTAGACGCAAGTCACCACGGGTCAGTAGCATGGACCAGCACAGCACCCAGGATGGGCACAACGAATAGGGTCCACACCCTCCATCCCAAACCAGCTCCACAGTTCACCAACCAGTGATTGTTACCAGATGCTCAACTCCAAGGAGCAGCTCGTATGTTTAAGATCTACATGGATCCATTTTACAATATATAAACTGGATAAAAGCTATTTCTACACCATGCTCTTAATCATGTCTTCTTATCGTTTTAAAACCCTGCGTAGAGAATTCCTTTTGATTTGTTCAGCAACTCGACCAGAGGTCCTAACTAAAGCTGGAGGTTGCCATACCAGGGCCGAGGTGGGCAGCTCAGGGTCAACACCACACATAACTTGGTCCTCCTGACGGCATCTCCCCTTGCACAGTCGGGCATGCTGCGAGGGCTTCATAAGCCAACCCTCGCCATCTCTAGTCTGCAAATCAAGATCTGCTTAATATCAAGCTTCTCCTCCAGGCCGATGCATCTGAATACAGACTTTCCTCTCCTGAGCTGTGTGACTATGAAAAATTTACTTAACCTTTCTGAACCTTGGTTTTGTCATCTATAAAATATACATGATAACTTCTACCATATAGGTTATGGTGATTGGAATGGATACAGTAGAATTATAGATAATGCTGGAGTAGAACATTTAATAAATAGTAGCTATTGTTGTGAATCTTATGATTTTAAGGTCTGCAAAACAGGGATAATAATGTGTGCGTGACTTCTGTTAGAATGAAGTGAGGCCCATACGTCAGGCACCTGCAGTTCTGGGCAAGGAGAAGACGCTCGGTAATGACTGATTCCCAATCCCCTCTTTTTATTTTTTTTTTAGTGATAGAGAGAGGTTTTGGCTATAGGGTGCAAGCCCTCACTGGAGAAACAGAAAGATAGAAAGCAAGAAATCACTCCCAAGAGAGGATGGGCACACCTCAATCCCTTCTCCGCCAGTCTTCTCTCGGGATTTTGGGCACCCATGCACATGTGCCCGGCAGGAGTTTTTAAGCCACAGGATCTGGAACTTGAACTGCAGTCAACTACGTGGGAGTCCAGTGACGTAACCATTATGCCATCTGCTGATCCCAATTCCCAATCTCCTCTTTCCTCACATCCATCACAATCACTCTGTTGAGTTAACCAAAATGGAGAAACTATTGGCTCCAGAAAACCACTGTAAAAACATAAATATCTTGCCTGAGACAACACCCCAGCACACCCTGTCCCCTCCTGTCAGCATAGGCACGGGCTCATTTTCAGATGCGATCAGTACGTGCTTCCGCCCCAGGTGCCTGTCCCTAGGGCCACCGGGAAGATTGGTGGGATGGGACACTAAGGTGTGCAGGGATATATCCACCGTGGCCCTCTATGTCAGCATGCCTGACATCAGAAGGGAGGGACAGTCAGCAGGATGAAGTTATGGGTGGTGTAGACCCTGAGCTACCCACCTTGGCCTCTGGCATAGTGATCCCTGGGCTTAGTTAGGACTCTGGTCAACTTTCTTCTTTAACAAGATTGAAGGAATTCTCTACCTAGGATTTTATAAAGACAAGAAGAAATAAGAGAGGTTGTGACAGATACACAATAAGCTTGAGAAGAGAAAGATAAGGTGAGGGTTTTTTTGTTTGTTTATTTGTTTGTTTTGTTTTGTTTCTTAACTAATTTTAGTGTAACAGAAAAGTCCAGTAGGTATATCTGGTAAACATGACTACATCCAAATGCTAAAAAATGTTGTCGGGGAACCAGCAGTTAGCGTAATGGCTACGTCACTGGACTCCCACGTAGTCGACCACGATTCGCGTCCCAGACCCGGTGGCTTAAAACTCATGCCAGGCGCGTGTGCGTGCGTGCCCAAGATCCCAAGAGGAGAATGGAGGAGAAGTGATTGCGGCGTGACCATCCTCCCTGTGGGGGTGATTTCTCGCTTTCTATCTCTCTGTCTCTCTCTGTCTGTCTGGCGAGCGCACGCGCCCTATAGCGAAAAACCTCTCCAAAAAAAAAAAAAAAAGTTGTCAAGATCTGTCATATTGCATCACTAGACTTATCTATTTCCCTTTCTCAAGAAGCTACCAGGAACCAGCAGTTAGCTTAATGGCTATGTCGCTGGACTCCCATGTAGTCAACCGCAGTTCAAGTCCCGGACCTGGTGGCTTAAAACTCACGCCGGGCGCGTGTGCGTGCGTGCTCAGGATCCCGAGAGGAGAATGGAGGAGAGGGGATTGCAGCGTGACCATCCCCCCTGGGGGGTGATTTCTCGCTTTCTGTCTCTATGTCTTTCTCTGTCTGGCGAGCGCACACGCCCTATAGTGGAAACCTCTCCAAAAAAAAAAAAAAAAGAAGAAGAAGCTACCCCCAGGGTCAGGAAGTGGCACAATGGTAACACAACTGGACCCACATGAGAAGGCTCTGGATTCATTTCCTAGGACCACTCTGTGCACACCAGGCATTCACACATATGCCCACAATGTAGGCCATCTCAGACTAGGGTAGATCTCCACACTGAGGGTGCCCAGCTCACTGTCTCTATTTTTTCCTTTCTCTGTGTATATCTCTCATTAAATACATATACAAAAACTTTAAAAAGAGAAAGAAGATAAAGAAGCTGCCCCATCACAGTGGCTGCTTATCACCAATCTAGCGAACTCAACAGATATAGGGTATGGGATTAGAACCACCAAAGACCTTCTGCCCAGACATCACCCTCCCATTCTCCAGATCTAACCAGGAGCCAGACAATACAAGGGAACTCATGGACATGTCAGATAAAGAATTTAGAATGTTCATAATGACAAAACTAACAGAGATGCAAGAGAAAAGAGACAATGAACTCCAGAAGATGCAGGAGAAAAGAGACAAGTTCCAGGAGGTGAGGAAGTTCTTGCATGATCTGAAATATGAGATACACATCATAAAAAAGAATCAAATGGAATTGTTAGAGATGAAGGCTGTAATACAGGAAATCAAAACCTCCCTTGAAAGTATTAAAAGCAAATTAGATCATTCAGAAGATCGAATCTCAGATCAATCTAGATTCTAAGTTTTGTAGAAGACAGAACCTCTGACCTAAAAAAAATCACCAAAAAGTCTGAGAAAATAATCCCCCAAAAATGAGACTAACATATGAGTAATACTAAATACCATTAAATGCCCAAACATCTAGATCATCAGTGTCCCAGAAGTGAAGACACTAATCAGGGCATTGATAATCTATTCCATGAAACCCTGGAAGAAAAGTTTCCAAACCAAGAGAGGCACTCAAACATCCATACCCAAGAACTACAAAGGACCCCACATAGAATTAACCTAAGGAGATCTTCCCCAGGGCACATCTTAGCCAGAGTGACCAAAACCACAGATACTAAATTTGGCAAGAGAGAAATGTCAAGTTACTGTCAAGGGATATCCCATCAGGCTAACAGCAGACCTCTCATCAGAAACAATGCAAGCAAGGAAAGAATGGGAAAATATATTCAAAGTGTTAAGGGAAAAACAATTTCAACCAAGAATACTATACCCAGCAAGATTATCTTTCATATGGGAAAAAAAAAAAAAGACAAAAAAAATCTCAGATAAACAAAACCTGAAAGAATTTACCAACACCATACCAGCTCTCCAAGAAGTGCGTAAAGGAGTGCTATATTAGGAAAACTGAAGTTGTACAGAAATAAGAGTACAAAAAACAACCAAGATAATGTCCAGCTTATGGTAGGGACAAGTCTGGAGTTGAATGTTAGCTTCCAGAGTTTAAATGGAAAGATCAGACCACATAACACTACAAATTCAATAGAAGAGAGATTAAATACATGACACTGAACTAGTGAAATAGAATTTTTTTGACTTTAGACTAAAACAGTACTGATTTTTTTTGATGTTTTGATTTCCATAGGATTTTTGTCTTCCCTTGAACTGTTGATAGTTCACCTATCTACTATTTGAACTGAATCCTAACCTTTTCCCTGGCTTTAAATTTTAAGCAAATTTCTCTTAACATTTTTTTTATTTTGATATATTAAAACTAAAACTATTTTTTAATTTAAAAATGCATTAAAATACATATTAGTACAAAAATATGGATATAGGGTACCTCTTTCTCGATAGATCTAACAAAATCCCTGGGCCAGCATTCACTGGACCATCCTGGGCCAGTTAACTATCCTAATACTAGTCACTGAGCCAAAGGGATGGACTATGCTACTTGGCCAGGCCTGGGGAACACACACACTTGGAGCTGAGGGAAGGGGAAGGAAGTATCAGCTCCCACATGAATTCCATGCATTAAGAATTGGGTGGTGAGTAGTTTGCCAAAGAAAAAAACACATTGCTAAGATGAAAAGAAGCAAGAACAGGTGCTGAAGAAGTAAAACCTTCCAGAGGACCTAAGACACAGGGGGCCTGGTCAGTGTGGCAACGCAAGGTCTCCTGGCCAGTGCAGCAGGCGGTGGAGACGGGAGGAGAGACACGTGGTTTCTAAGCAGGTCTCCAGCTCTGCCTTGTCTGCCTGCCACAGCCCATTAGCCTTTCAAAACAGTCCCTAGGATGTACATGATTCATTTTCTTGTAACACTTCAGAGGAACTTACAGCTTCAGAGGATGAGCAGGTCCGAGGTTACAGACAGACAGCCCCTCAACCTTGCTTCTCCATCATGAAGTCAGGGTGAGCAGAGGATATGAGCTGGGAGGGCAAGAGGAGGCCAGAGAATGAGAGTTAACTCCTTTGCTTGTTCAGAGCCTTGTTTCTCAAACATTGCTCTGAAATGGGGTGATAAAAATAAGAAGTGGGGGGACCAGTGGACAGTGTAACAGTTACGTCACTGAATTCCCACGTAGTCAATCTCAATGTGAGTCCTGGGCCTGGCGGCTTCATACTCATACCAGGCGAGTATGCATGTGTACCCAAAAAAAATCCCAAGAGTATGAAGGAGAAGGGATTGCAGTGTGTGCATCCCTCCGGAGGGTGATTTCTCATTTTCTGTCTCTCTGTCTCTCGGGTGAGCGCATGTACCCTATAACAAAAATCTTGAAAAAAAAAAAAAAGGATCATAAATATCACAAAGTGTGTCGATCAGATAACTGCAAGCCCTGCCAAGCTGGCCATGCTGAAAATAGCTATTTGTCTTGACCCAGGCATCCCATCTTCTAATCAGTCTTTAATCCTGGCAGTGCTGCCATCGGTTACTAAGTTCCCTTCTTATGAGCAACTTCATCAAAGGCCTCTGGAAAGACTAAATAAATTATAGCCCCCAGCCCTTTTTATCTGCTGCTTTATTTCAAGGATTTCTGACAGGTTCAAGAGGCATAATTTTACTTACTCCAAAGGCATGCTGACTCATTCCATTTAGATTCTACCCACCCCGCTGTTTCAGAAGACTCTAGTCACTCCATTTGCTTCGTTTGTCTTAACTTCCTTACGGAGGAGTTATCTCATCAGTCTGTAATTCCCAGAATAATCCAACATTCTTAAAGAAAGAATGCTGTCATCCACAGAGCACAATAAATATGGCTTAAATTAAAAATAGAGCAAACTTCTGACCTGTTTGGCCACGGCTCTACAAAGCCTGCTTTTTAGGATGAAGCAGTTTCATCCCAAATTGGCAAGCCAGCCAACAATATTGGTTGTTAACCCTGGCTGCACATTAAAATTATTCAAGGAAGTTTTTTAAAATAACTATCCCTGAGCTTCACCCAAAACCAATTAAATGTAAATCTCTGGGGTTGGGGCCTATGTGCTGGAATCTCCTTTTAAATTTGCAGCACAGTTGAGAATTACTGCATAGAAGATGTTGAGGCTCTGGGGACTTTGGGTCTGGGTCAGCATTGCTGATTCATCCACAGGTTGAGCATCACCTAGGAAAAGACGTCTGGAAGGGTCTGAGGAACTGTGTGTCTCATTTATGTGCCTTGAGGAGGACAAATTTATGAATTAAAGGATCCTGGGGACAGCTTTAAAAGAAGTCAAATCCCCTGTACTTACAAGAGAAAAATAAAAAAGAAAGAAAGAAACTCTTAAACCCACAAAGAGAGAGGATGACTGATACAGGAAGTTTGTCACTAACATGATAAAGATCAAACCATCTGGGCACAGGCAGTAAAACCTTGGAGTGCCAGCATGTCAGTGTTTGTTCTTCCTAGACTTGGACGCCCATTGGCTACATTCCCTTGGATAAATGTATTAACTTCCCTTGCCAAATTGTTTGCCCACTAAGAATTGGCATGGCCTTCTTGGCACTTACAAATTCTTTAACAAAACAAAAGGCATTTAACTAACTTTTGTCCCAGTCAAGGTAGAGCAGTTCCTCCATACTGAACTGCAGTGCTGGAAGCCACATGGTCAGCTGTGGGTTTGAATTCTCAATTCCCCAATGTCTAGAAACACAACAGGTTTGTTCAGGTACCCAAGATCCTGAGGATCTGGAGGGTAAAGGAAAGGGGATTGCAACGTGACAAGAGCTTGCCCTGGATCTTTCTCTCTCTCTCTCTTTCACCCATGCACATGTGATGCCGCTCGTAAAAACTGGATGAGAAGACACTCAGAAGTTGTTACTAAGAGAGAAAAACAACTATGTCAGATGGATGCTACCTTCGCATCCCTCCCCATTGCTTTAGTTCTGTTAAAAAAAATGAGACAAGAATACTGGAAATATACCAAACTAAGTGAAGGATATGTTAAAATTCCCTCAGTATGCTGAAGATAAATGCTTTGAAATTTCAGTTGATCAGAATTATACAAAACTGAAATATATTCAGGGTAAATTGTAGACTCAGAAGTCTTAACAATGTGTTAAAAAGCATAAAAACCCACAAGCTTTCAAAGAGCATCTCAGATCTATGAATATATATTGAATATATATATGAATATATATTCATGTGTTGTCAAAAGTTCTTTTTTGTTACAGAAAAGCAGAAACTAATCGTAGAAAGTGAGGTGAAAGAGATGGTATCAACCATAGTGAGGTCCCTTGACAATAAAAATTGGTATATAAAAGTTAAACAAGAGTATTCAGTGAGAAAGAGCCTGCCCCACAGGCTCTTGGTTAAGGAAGATCCCACATGGCAACCTGTGATTCAAATCCCAGCCCCAACAGCTTGAGAAACATGCCAGGTGCATGTAAATTCTTGCCCCAAATCCCAACAGGATGGAGAAATGAAGAAGGGATTGTGATGTGACTACTCCCCTTTGGGGGTGCATTCTCTCTTGCTCACTCTCGCTCTCTCTCATTCTTACTGTCTGACAAGTACACACATCCTCTGGCACTTGAGAAAGCCATTCTATCCAGTTAGAAAGGCTGGGCTCAAGGGTGACACACCAATGCATCCTAGCATTGGTTCATCCAGTCTTCAGCATTCTCAAGACAAGTAGCTGAGAAGGTGAATTTAAAACTCTTCTAAAAAACAAAACAAAAAACTCTTGTCAGAGGACAGAATCAGGGAAGCAGGGTGGTGAATCCCTTCCCCGCCTGGAGCTTGGACCCTGGTGGGCAATGCCATTTTGATTCTAGAGAACGTAATGAGTGACTGGGGTGCTCTCCATGTTCAGACAATGAAGACGGAGCACAGGCAATGCATTCCATCATTCCAAGTTCCCCAGTGAGTACCGATGTGCAGACATTATGCCTGAAAGGACTACCTTCTGGATTTATTCCAATCAAATCAATAGCTAACATCTCATCCATGCCTACCTTCCTTCTTCCACTCATGGAAAACATACACTGCATTTTCATTATGTGCCAGGCTTAATACTAAGTATGGTGAATGCAGAGGTAAAAAATAATAATAAAGAATTCCCCTCACTCAAAGAATGTGGTAAGAGCTGTGATTAAGAAATGCCCAGGGTGCAATGAGAGAGGAACTTCACCTGGATTTGAGAGGTAGAGTCAGGAAAGGCTTCATGCAAGTGTTAACTGAGCAGAATAGTGAAAAAACGAGTAACCCAGGACCAGCAGTTGGCATAATGGCTATGTCACTGGACTCCCATGTAGTCGACCGCAGTTTGAGTCCCAGACCCGGTGGCTTAAAACTCATGCTGGGTGCGTGTGCATGCGTGCCCAAGATCCCAAGAGGAGAATGGAGGAGAAGGGATTGCGGCGTGGCCATCCCCCCTGGGGGGTGATTTCTCGCTTTCTGTCTCTCTGTCTCTCTCTGTCGAGTGCACGTGCCCTGTTGAAAATCTTCTCAGAGAAAACAAACAAAAACTCATCGAACACATAAGCCCACCAGGGCTGGCTCCCACAGAGAGCCCTCACCATGGGCCAGGCAGTGTGTGGCTGTGCACGAGTGATCTCATTTCCTCCTCGAAACAATCAGAGGAGCATCTTCCAGTGCTATCTTCATTTTTGGCTAAGTAAACAGATATACTGAAATTAAATAACTGGCCCAAGTAATATATGAGTAGTAAAGAGCCAGATTTTGAACCTCCTTTTATCAGACTCCAGAGCACAAACCCTCAACTACGTGTGATGATCTAGTATGACATACTATTTGCCAAAAAATATATTAAAAAAACACTTTCCTTTTCCTCTGCTCTTTGCCAAAATAGAGATGAAATTCTAGCATGTAAATATTAGAAGAAGCTTAATGATTTGAAGGCTAGATGTACGAGGAAAGACTCGGTTCACTAAAAGCACGTCAGAAACAGCATCTGTCACAGCCTGCCTGGGTTGGGAACTACGGGGACAACGTGGAGAACAGATGTCGGCTAGGCCGGTCTTTCCTTTCTAGATCTGACGCACGCAGGCTGACAGTTTGGTCCACTTCATGACACATGGGAAAAAATCACGCAGGGTGGGTGGTCCAATGACCAAGATGCCACAGAACAACACACTTTAAGGCAGAGTGGCACTTTGCCAAAGGGCTTATTTTCTTCAGCAGGTCATCGAAAAAGAAAGCTTTTTCAATGTCTTGGCATCACACAAGATGGTTCTCACACTTTTTTTTTTTTTCCTTTTTCTTTTTTTCTTTGCCTGGAAATCTGTATCTCAGCAGGAAGGTCTGGTCTCGGGCCTGGTTTTGTTTTCCAGTTTGCAGTGTTCGGATGCAGGCTCAGCAGGAGGCTGACCTCATCTCAAAGAGGGGGTCCTCGCGGGAAACCGTGCTGATGCACCCCTTCCATAGAATCCCACAGACAGTTTATGTTTTCTTGCTTGATTTCACATGGCTGGCTGGGCCCCATCATCTCGAGAACTGATGTTTTTAAAGGTGAGTGTTTTTCTTCACTAAACACAAGGCTGGCCAGTATAACTTTCTCTGTCTCATTCTCTCAGTGCGTGTGCGCGTGTGTGTGTGATTCTGTCTCCCTCTGTCTCTCACACACATACCATCTCTCCCAGCAGAATCTTATTGCCTTGGCGAGAAGTGCAGTGAAGCAGGAAACAAATGCAGGAAGTGACAGACGACACGGCATTTGTCCAATTAGCAATAAGAAAATTACAAGCGCTGGTGGTGACCACTCATGTTGAACAACCAGCTCAGCAAAGAGCCTTGCTCCATGTCTCTCTGATCTAATTAGAACTACTCATGCCACAAGCAACCTGCCTGCTTCTGCGTTTTTAGCATGCCACAGTGCCCATGCTTTCTCGGGCGTTCATGGGGGACCAGGAGCCAGCAAACATTTTGATTAAGCCTCAGACCATTGTGCTATTCAGATGTGCCATATTTCATCAGGTCTAAAACACGCTTTCTCTCCCCTACTGTAACATCTGTAGAATCAGAATGCACCTTAGCATTGAGGCAATTGTGGTATGGTTGTCATTGCCCCTGAGTGACAGACGTGGTCATGATATTCTTATTGTCATCATTTCAACAGAGTTAAATGCATGGTTGCGAGATGGATGTTGACGTTTAATGACATTTAAAAGGTCTTCAAAGTATTACCCTCTACATTGGCACGCAGACAGTGAGCTGCTATGTATGCAGAAAGACACAGACACAGGAGACTGCAGTGTAAATTTGGCATTTGGGGCGTGCTAACACAGTCTGAGTATCTGGAGTGAATGAGCGTGAGAAGGAGGAGAAAGAACTCGGATATGGAGAGAGGGCCCACACAGTAGATATCTTTGGGCCATCTAAAAGTTTGAAAAATCATGATGCGTTTTTGCATAGAAAAACATAGGAAAATGTATCATAACTTTTCCAATGACCTGATATTTTTAATGTTAAGGAAAACTATGCCATGACGGCCTCACAACCTGAAGTGACATAGGGTCCAGGCAATGGTGCAGCAGGAAAGCAAATAAACCCACATGGCAAAGTCCTGGCTGACTAAGACTGGGATGGATGGTGGCATGAAGACGTGTGCCGTGTGTGTATCTGTGTGTGTGTGTGTGTGTGTGTGTGTGAAGAAAAAAATGAAGAAACTTTAAAAAAATAGATTGTTGCTGGACTCCCACATGGCCAATTGCAGTTCAAGTCCCAGACCTGGTGGCTTGAAAATCACATTAGGCATGTGTGCATGCATGCCCAAGATCCTGGGAGGAGAAGGGATTGCAGTGCAGCCATCCCCGCTGGTGGGTGATTTCTCACTTTACCTCTCATTGTCTCTGTCTCTCTCACTCTGCTGAGCACACACACCCTAAGACAAAAAGAAAAAAAAACTCTAAATAAATAAAGTGACATAATTCAAATTAAATTTTTAAAAGATCATTGGCTGTGGCCTAGATAGTAGTGTGTTAGGAGGATGTTGTCACTGTTTGAGGGATTGCTCATGGAGCATTGAACTTGAGTGGTGGCAGTAGAGTTGGAGAGAAGTGGACACTTTCAAGACATGTTTTCTAAATTAGAATAGATAGACTTACTGAAGGGGGTGAGGAGAAGGCGTGAAGCAAGACATCTGCTTGAAACAAACTGGCAGATGATAGTACACTCATCCAGATGGGGAAGGACTGGATACACAGGTCTAGGATGTAAGGAATGAGGTGTTTACTTCCGGACATGTAACTTCAGATGCCTGTAAAACAGCCACATGAAGGAGTCAAGACAGCAGTTGGATATGTGAGTCTGGAGCTCAGGAACTGTACTGAGAAGGGCCTACAAACATGTGAGCCATCCACCTTCAGATGTTATTTAGAATCATGTATTAAAAAAATTGAATGAACTCATGTACGGCAAGAGTACATAAGAAAAAGAGGGCTTAATACGAAGCCCTGTGGAATGACAAGACTGGGTAAAGTTTGGCTGTCAGCCAAGGACAATAAATATAATAATAATTAATAAATAAAAAGAGTATCAAAGAGAAAACCAGAGGGATTGTTATCACAGAAGTCAAGTAGGTGTTGGGACCAGCAGTTGGCGTAATGGCTATGTCACTGGACTTCCGCGTAGTCAACCATGGTTCAAGTCCCGGACCCAGTGGCTTAAACTCATGCGAGGCACGTGTGCGTGCGTGCCTAAGATCCTGAGAGGAGAATGGGAGAGAAGGGATTGCGGGGTGGCCATCCCCCTGGGGGGTGATTTCTCACTTTCTGTCTCTCTGTCTCTCTCTGTCTTTCTGGCGAATGCACGCGCCCTATAGCAAAAACCTCTCAAAAAAAAAAAAAAAAGTCAAGTAGGTGTTGCAAGGAGTGAGTGATAAGCTACAGCAAAATCACTTGAGAGATTAGTAAATTGATGACAGAGTACACTTCGGGGTTTATAGATCAGAAGTTGCCGGTAACCTTGACAAGAGTCCTTTCAAATAAGTGGTGCAGACAGAAACTAGATGAAAGAAGGTTGACCACTGAATGAGTGTCGAGGACGTGAAGATGGCTTGTGGAGACAACTCTCTTATGACTCTGGCTGCTCGATTTACTCAGCTACTTCATGGTTCTTGTGGAACTGAGATTTAGGAGCTACAAAGAGACAATAACGAGAAGAAAAGTTATCATTTATTGAGCATCTACTCTCGGGCATTCCCTAATCCTTACACGTTGTCTCCACTCCTTACCAACACCCGAGGTGGTAGATATCATCAACTGTTTTACAGAAAGTCAGCAAAGTTAACAACCACTTCCAAGATTACAGGGTGTCTGTTTTCTCTGCCATAGAACAAATTACAAAAGTGAAACTGCTTAAAACAACACAGTTTCTATGAGTCAAAAGATCAGAAACAGCTTAAGTGGGTCCTAGGCAAAACTGTAATTAAAGTGTCTGTCAGAGAAGGGTTCTCTTTGGTGACCCAGGTGACGAAGGGATTACTACCAAAGCTCCCTCAGGTTGATGGCAGAACCTATTCCCGGCAGTGATAGAACTCATAACAGCTTGCTTCTTCAAAGCCAGCGCTGAAGATAGCAAGACAATCAGCTGGGGACACGGAGTCTAAGATAATGTAATGTCATTATGGAAGAGACTCCAACTTTGCCACAAAATGTCACGGAATTGAAGACCGATGACTCATTTCCTTTGCTGCATTCTATTGGTTAGAAGTAAGAGACAGGACTCACCTTCACGGAAGGGAGAAAGAGTACACAGAACACAAGCAGCAGGACGTGAGGGCCACCGGTCACCTAGTGTCTATTGGACTCACAGAGCTACTTCGCGGGTCTCATGGAAACGGAGACCAGCTCTATGTCATTCCCGTACCCAATCTCTCCCGCTTGGACCATGGAGCCTCGTGAACATTAAAACAAGGATCTAAGAATTTAGGGTCTTATGTAAATGGAATATACTGACTACAAAAGTATGAAGTTCTCTGTCACCACAGATGTCCAAGCTTCATTTGGACAGTCATTTCATGTGGTAAAGGGCCTTCCGCTCCATGGGTAGAGGTAGGCGTTTAGGAAGTTAAGTCAGATGCTTCTCAAATCTTGCAGTTCTCTGTTTTTCAGGCACATCATAGGATATTAAGATTGAGAGGAATCTTTGAGATGAAGCCCAGTCCCTACGCTGCAATCAGAAAACTGAGGTCTAGAGAAGGAGAAAGCTGTTTCAGGCTCAGTTTGAGGTGCTGGCGATAGAAAATGGTTGGACATAAAACCTGTCTTTAGGAAACTTATACTCTGGGAGAGAGTGATGAAGAAGAGAGTAAACTCAGAAAGGAGGAACAACTGGGTGGAGCAGATCACTGGGTTGGATTCAGGCCAGTGAATATGAAGTGACCTAAAAGACACCCAGATGATGACGTCCAGCACAGGTTTTCTCAAATTATATGCTCAATCCATAATGTGCATATACTCTGCGGTGGCACCTCGGGGTGAAGCCCAAGAATCTGCATTTCTAATAAGCCCCCGGGTGGTCAAGACACTCCTTAGCCTCACACTATCTGAGTAGCAAGGGTCTAATAAAGCAGTCAGATAAACAGGTCTTAAGTATCTGCCTTCCATTCAGTCCTTTCTTGTCTCATTGCACCATCTGCTCTCTGAACTGGAGAAACTGGAGGCCTGCCCAAATGAGGAGGCGACACCACCAGAGGAATTTCCAGCCAGGAGAACCTTTGCCAGAGACCTTCTTCAACAGCATTACAGGAAGGGGAGATGCTCTTAAGCTGATGCAAAGAACCCATCCACTCCTTTTGGCCTGTAGCTCACACTCACTAACCTTTCTTTTGAAGGGAATACAAAAGTGCAATAATTTTGCACTACAAGAATTCAATAATGAAGATCAGTGTGTCCAATTAACCAGGAACCATGATCTTAGGGCAGGTGATGTAATAGAAAGGTTTTAATGTGAGGGTGGAAACCAAAAAGAGGTAGGTAGGGGATAAAACACGAAAAGAAGAATTGGGGCTCAACGAAGAAGAGACCAGAGCTAGAAGCGTGTCCTGAGACATTCTTTTCCTTTTTCCAGAGAGCACCTAGACTTAGTCTACGTCAGAGTAAATTACAAACTTGCTGAATCTACAATCCTGTGAGACTGTTTCCCTCAGGCCCTCTAGGTGTGGTGCCCACGCCATGCGAGTTCTTCAGGGACCGACAGACGTGTTTGAGGCCAGGATATAAAATCATTAACTCCCAAATGTGAAAAGAAACCAGCGAAATGTAAATTAATAAATGTTTATTGCGAAAAATACAATATTATTTTAACCTTATTACTTGTTCAATTTTCATACTTGTTTAGTATTCATAAAAATTTCATTACATCTGAAACCCATTTGTAAGTTAGATTTGCTCACCTTGCAAAAACTCCTAGCAAACACGATGATTGCCAAGAAATCCTAGCAAAATGCCAATTAAGTAAGTTTCCAGTAGCCAATAATTTCTGAGGAATCATATAGAAATCTTACTCTTATTTTATAGCAAAATGTAAGCATTTTTAATGCAGGCTTTGGGTGGGTTAATATGAGACAGTCTTCCAAAAGTTGTGGAAAATACATCTTATGAAAAAAGTATGCATATATTTCAAAATTTTTGAAACTAACATAAATGTGTGCTTTAATTCCATTTTTCCCCAAACTTGCTGAAGTACCCTCATCTATGTGATGTGAGGTCCAAAATCTCGTATTGGTTTTAGAATGAGGCAGTTCTTTGTGAAAAGCTATAAACAAAAAAGGAGATGACCTCCATTCAAATGACAAACTGTTCAGGGAAAAATATACGGAATGTTTAGGGTTTTACTCCAAGCAGTGTAAGAATGAAAGAAATTTGTTAATTCATTCAATGATATCGATTGAGCACCTACTATGTGTCAGGCACTATTCTGGGAGGATAACAGTAAAGAGGCTAGAGTGGGCCGGCTCTGTGGCACAGGGTTACGCTGTGACACCCACAGTGCTGAACCCACAGGGGAAGGTTGGGGTTTCCTGTCCCAAGGTCTTCTTGTACTGGGTGGAAACACACTCACATGAACGCACGATCCTGCCTGGCTTGCTTGGGCTGGGGGTGAGTCACAATGTGGATACCTTATTAGAAGGTCTCTCTCTCTCTCTCTATCTCTCTCTCTCGAGGAAATAAACACATTTTAAAAAAAAGAATTATTTTATTTCATTTTATTCATCATTATTACTATTTTTAATTTGACCACAGTGAGACAGAGAAAGTGAGAAAGCAAGCTGCGAGGTTCAGGACTCAAACCGCTGTTGACCATGTGGGATTCCAGCACCATAACCACCATGTTACCTGCTGGCCCCCAAATATATGTACTTTTAGAAAAAGAAGTTGGGGCTGCTAAGTGGTGTAGTGGTTAAGATAGCTGGATCCCACAGGGCCAACTGTGTGGTTTAAGTCCTAGCAACTTGAAAAACATGCCGAGAGTATGTGTGAACATGCCCATAATCTCAAGAGGAGAATGGAGGACAAGGGATTGTAGCATGGACATCTCCCTTGGGGGATGATTTCTCACTTTTCTTCTCTCTCTCTCTCTCTCTCTCTCTCTCTCTCTCTCTGGTGAACACATACACCCTGTAGCAAACTAAAAACATAATTTAGAAGATTAAAAATAGGGACCAGCAGGTGGCATAATGATTATGCCACTGGACTCCCATATGGCTAACTGCAGTTTGAGTCCTGGACCCAGTGTCTTGAAAATCACTCCAGGCACATATGCACGCGTGCCCAAGATCCCAGGAAGAGAATGGAGAAGAGATTGCGGCATGGCCTTGCCCTCTGGGGGGTGACTATTCACTTTTCCTCTTACTGTCTTTCTCTCTCTCTCTCTCTCTCTCTCTCTCCACTGAGCACACACGTCATAAGGTTAAAACCTCTAAAAAAATAGATTAAAAATAATTTTTTAAAAGAAGTTACATGAAGTAGCAGATAACAATGTAATAAAAGAGTAACTAGAAATAGAGCTTATTAACAGGCCAGGGAGGTGGTGTGGAGGTTAAAGTGGCTAGATTCTACATGGCCAACTGCACAATTCAAGTCCTGGACCCACCAGCCTGAAAAATACATTGGATGCATGTGCATGCATGCCCAAAATTCCAAAAGGAAAACAGAGGAGAAGGGATTGTGGCATGGACATCCCCCTGAAGGGTGATTTCTCACTTAATCTCTCTCTCTCTCTCTCTCTCTCTCTCTCTCTCTCTCTCTCTCTCTCTCTCTCTCTTCCCAGAAAGTGCAGATGAACTATAGCAAAATTTAAGCAAAAGTAAGAAGAGAGATAAAGAAAGAAGGAAAGAAAAAGAAGGAAAAAAGAAAGAGAAAGAAGGAAAGGAAGAAAGAAAGAAATGACAAGAAAGAAGGAAAAGAAAGAAAAGAAAGAGAAATAGATCTTAAGACACGCTTACCCCACCTGGGGAAGGCAGGACCAGGTGGGTCTAACCAAGGGGAGATGGACCTCCGGCGTTCCTGGAGGGTCACTCTTGCCTTCTCAGAGAGAACAAGGAAACTGCTGTGAATAAATGCCTACTTCATGTCAGACTCTGTGCTAAGTGCTGTCTACTTCATTGTTTTGTTTAATTCTCTGACAACTTTGTGGTCTTGTCCTTGTCGTATTAATAAGAAGGAAACTGAGGCTCAGCAGTCCTGGCCCCTACCTGAATCAGCTCTTTCATGCCTGAATCAGTTAGTTCGCAAGTCCTGGTCCACCTGGCCCCAAACCACACTGCTTCTCTGGGAGCAGCCACCTTGGGCACATCATGGCTGGGACGTGCCACATCATGGCACATCATTCCTGTGAACCAGTGTGGTCAGCAGGAAGCAGAGAGAGAGCTGTGCTGTACTGAGCTATGCTGTGTCCCTGTCACTACCCAGCCCTCCCCGACCTGGCTCTGCAAGTGAACCCCAACAGTGGCCTTGAAGGTCTAAACTGCTTTGTCTCTGTCCTCACTTACCCCCACCCCACCCCCGTAAATAACCATCTCTCTGGCCTGAGGCAGGGTTATCTGGCATCTGGTGGGGGGTCTCCTATTGCTGCCCTCCCCAGCACCTCTTAGTCCTTGGTCCTGCAGATGGTGATCTGGGGCTGCAATGACGCTTTTCCTCGGGATCCAAGCTCGGGTGTCTTCCACCTCTCTGAAGCTTGGAGGGGTGCTGCTTTCCTTCAGGAGCCACAGTTCAGGTCCTGTCCCCCAACAGTCCCATCCAGTGCCAGGTTTGTGAACAGACCTGTCCCCACCTGCTGCTCAGACACCTGCTCATCTTCCCTGCTCCAGGTGTCCACGCCGCTCAGGGGAGGCCGAGGCTCGGGGGAGGCCGAGGCTCGGGGGAGGCTGGGCTGGCTGGTTGAAAACCAACACGGAAGGGCCAGAGTGGGTCTCATCTCAGCAGCAACTATCAAGTGGGCCTTGATTGCGCCCTTCCAAGCCCTCCCTCCACAGCTGTGGGGAAATAACCCATGACCCACGCCCGTCTCCAGTGGCCAGGTGAAGGTTCCTTAAACGGGAGTGAAGAAAGCAGCTGGCCTTCTGCTTGGTCTCTAACTTTCATCCCCTTTTTCCAAGCACATGACTCTGAAACGAGAGGCTGCAGAGCTATAATTACATTTCTTTTCCTTCCTGTGAAAGAGCGGTCTTAGAGAGTTCCAGGGATTCCTCGACACGCTGCTGGAACTTTTACCCGGCGGCACCTGAGACAGAAGCCAGCCTTCCTGTCCAAGGGGCAGCTGCAGGTGCCACACAAAGGGCTGGTCAGACGCCAGAGTGAATGGAAGCCAGTGAAAGCCGTCCTGTCCCTAGTGACAGCACCTGATCCCAGCCAGTGCCAAAAATAAACCAACACATTCTCTGTCCAACCAGCTGTTCTCAGCAGACCCCACCACTTGCCTGCTCAGCATCTGTTCTCCTTGTCTTCTTCGTGTTCAAGACCTTCTCCACGCGTCCTCTCAGCTAATCAGCACTGACTATGTCTTCTGTCCTTCCAGCTCCCCTTTCGCCCTGTGAGGATTTTGAACAGGACAACTCAAGATATGGCAGCTGGGACCAGCAGTTAGCGTAATGGCTATGTCGCTGGACTCCCACGTAGTCGACCGCGGTTCGAGTCCCGGACCCGGCGGCTTAAACTCACGCCGGGTGCGTGTGCGTGCGTGCCCAAGATCCCGAGAGGAGAATGGAGGAGAAGGGATTGCGGCGTGGCCATCCCCCCTGGGGGGTGATTTCTCGCTTTCTATCTCTCTGTCTCTCTCTGTCTGTCTGGCGAGCGCACGCGCCCTATAGCAAAAACCTCTCCAAAAAAAAGAAGGAAAAAAAAAAAAAAAAAAAAGATATGGCAGCTAAAATCAAATTTCAAAACAGGAGGCCCACCACCAGGTTAAACAGCCCCTACGGGTTCATTCCTTTTGTCCTCTTGGTTTTTTTGTTTGTTTGGTTGGTTGGTTGGTTGGGTTTGTTTTTTTTTTTTTTTTTTTTTAAGTTTTTTGCCATAGGGTACGTGTCTGTGCTGGAGGGAGACAGAGAGAGGGAAAGTGAGAAATCACCCCCTGGGCAGTGGGGAGGCTGGGGGGAAGGAGGAGATGGCCATGCTTCAGTTCCTTCTCCTTTATTCTTCTCTCACAATTTTGGGCACACCCCAGCCTGATTTTCAAACCTTTAGATCCGGGATGCAAACTGTGGTTGGTCATTGGGAATACAGCCACTTAACCTCCATGCCACTTGCTGGCCCTGGAATTTATTTTTATAAATGATATTAGCTATGAGTCCTCTTTAACTTTCTTCCAGATGGATAGCCTGTTATACTGACATTACTTATTAAACAAACCATTCTTCCTACTGGATTGAAACAGCACATTTTCATACATAAAATTCTCATATGGAACGAGATCTATTTCTGGATGGTCCATCTGTGGTCTGATCTATAGAGCTATCCCTATCCCAATATCATAATGATTATTATGGTGCATTTTAGCGTTTCCATACTTAGTAATGCGGGTACCTCCCCACTCTACTATTTTTTTGCACTTTTAATTAACTATTCACAGGCTTTTTTTCCTCCATATGAAATGTAAGATCATTGTCATTGATTCCCCTCTATCAAAAATCTTCATTGGAATTCTCTTTTTGTGAGTTTATTTGTGTATTTATTTTACAAGTGAGAGAGAGGAAGAGGTATCCTTGACAGAATCTCACAAGCCATGATCCAACACCGCTTTCTCCCCCCCAGCCCTTCAGCCAGCCAGGATCACAGGTACACCCCGTGGCATGCCCAGCATGTTCAGGTTGACCCAGGATTCAAACCTGAGGACTTGCCATATGGTTCCAGAATTGCACAGTGGTCTCTACAGCCTGCACCACTGCAGCAAGGTCCTTCATTAGAACTATAATTGAAATTGAATTTATATAATAATATTGATATAATTTTGTAGGATAACTTTTCCCAACCAAGAACATGATAGGTTTTTCCATTTATTCAAATGTTGATTCTGTTGATTTACATTCCTCCAATTGAGATATTTTTGCTATAGGGCACATATGCTTTCCAGAAATACAGAGAGAGACAGCGAAACAGAAAGTGAGAAATCACCCCTTACCCCTGGACACATGGCCATATCGCGATCCCTTTTCCTCCATTCTCCTCTCGGTACTTTGGACACGTGCGCACACGTGCCCGGCATGAGTTCAAGCTACTGGGTCCAGGACTAGAACCACCATCGACTACGTAGGAGTCCAGTGACGTAACCATTACGCCGTCCGCTGGTCCCTACATTCTTCCCTTTGATATCAGCATTTACAATTAATAATTTTTGTACGTTTTTCTCCATATTTTTGACATTCTGAAGGCTTTATAAATGGAATGTTTTCCTATTTCCATTTCTAGGATTTTATTTCTGAAGTAAATAAAAGTTTGTATGCAACATTACCAAATTCTTTTTTATTATAATTTTGTTATTATTTCTAACTTACATATACTAGTTGTACATAATTGTGGGGTACAGTGTGGGTTTTCAAAGTATATGCACACAGTGTGTACTGATCAGATCAGGGCAAAAACACCCCCCCCCCCATCTCCAACCTTTATCGTTACTTTGTGTTGTGCACATTGGAAATCCACTTTCCTGGTTATTTTGAAATACATATTGCCTGGCCACCAACTTTCTTTATGTGCCCATCCCACTATTTATATGCATCTTCTATCGGTTAACCAAGGTCTCCCCATCCCAGCGTTTCTCTCCCTTTCCATCTTCCGGCACCCACTCTCTACTTGATGCCCTAGAATCTTGTCTTTGTACATTCTCTAGACACTCCACAACAGTATGGAACAGTGAGGTAACCGTTGGCATCGCTCTTCACTCCTGAATTTCACGAATGGCCTTTAGCATGTCAGCGCTTCGTTTTCAAAAACAGTCTTCAGCCTATTTAGGTAGCTTTCCTTTAATGCTACTTAGTGCTTCTTAATTGGAATAACTGCTAAGTTGGTTTTTGTTTGTTTTTGTTTGGTTTTTAATCAGGTACCTTTTCAGTACTGAGTGCTCTGGTCATGTAGTTTTTCTCTTAGTTTGTTGATATAATACATTACATTGATACATTTCCTGGTACCCAGCCACTCCTGCTTTTCATTCTTAGTTATAATATACCATTCATTTGATACTTTACTGTCTTCTTTTCATAAATATTTCATTTTTAATTTTGGTAGCTATATCCATAAATCATATTGGTCTAAATATATCTCATGTACTATTTGGGCAGCAGCTAGGTTTGATATTAAGGTTTCACTGTATTCACTTTGAGAGAGGTCTGACTTTTTAATGATCTTTGATAGCTTTTTTTTGTTTTTTTTTCTTTTTAAAACATGTATTATTTACTATTATTTTTAATTTGTGAAAGGTCACATGCACTCATCAGAGAGAGAAAGTGAGAAAGCAAGCTGCTAGGTCTGGTGGTTGGCCATGTGGGAGTCCAGCACCTCAACCACCACGCCACCTGCTGGCCCCCCTTTACTTAGTTTTCTATGGTCTGGAATATCACTAGAAGTATTTATTGCTTAAAGTTTAAATATCATCTAGCTGTGAAATCCTCTGGTCTGGATGTCTTTTTTACTAGGAGATCGATCTTTAACTGCCTTACTAATTTCTTTCACAGTAATTGATCTATTCAAATTTTCCACCTTATCTTAGGTCAGTTTTGGAAATTGTGTTTGGGAAATCATTGCTTTCATTTAGATCAGGTGAGCAAATAATGTCCCACAGGCCAACTTTGGGCCTGACATCTGTTTTTCTATAGCCACGAAATGGAATATGATTTATAAATCTGTAAATGGTTAAATTTTAAATGAGTATTTAAATACTTATATAATATCCATTTTACCTCTGAGTTCACAAAACCTAAATTGTTTACTACCTAGTTCTCTGTAGAAAAAGTTTGCTAACCCACGTCCTTTTTTCTTTTTGAGAGATTTTTGCTATAGGGCTCATGCATTCACCAGGACAGAGAGAGACAGAAAGTGAAAAATCACCCCCCAGGGAGGGTGACCACGCTGCAATCCCTTCTCCTCCATTCTCCTCTCGGGATCTTGAGCACACACACACACACGTGCACCTGGCGTGAGTTTAAGCCACTGGGTCCAAGACTCGAACTGCGGTCGACTACATGGGAGTCCAGCAACATAGCCATTATGCCAACTGCTGGTCCCGCTAACCCATGTTCTTGATTTCCAAATAGGTTTCCAATGAGTTTCATATAACATTCTCTTATAATTTTTTTTTTAACTTTTTGCTATAAGGCACATGCACTCACCAGAGAGAAAGGGAACGTGAAAAAGCGAGCTGCCAGATCCAGGACTCAAACCATGGTCAGCTATGTATGAGTCTACTGCCTTAATCACCATACCACCTGCTAGCTTCAACATTCTCTTACTATCTTAATCTCTACATTATCTGTAGCTCTGTTTTTCTTCTTACTTATAGTCTTTTATCTTTTGGTTCCCACACATTTTATTGACCTGGTAAGTTTATGTATACATTATTAACTTTTTCAAGAAGCTAGTTTGTATATTTATTTATATATATATTCTAATCTTTAAGTTTTAGATTTCATTAACTTTAGCTTTTTGGCTATATTAGCATATTTCATTATTATTTTTGATACCACTTAGAGAAACAAAACATCTTCACATCATTTAGGACAAAGGCCTTTTTTATTACTCACAATGTTTATTTTGTACTCATTAGAAGAGATCTTTTAAAATTATCTAGGTATATATTTTAATCATATTTCTCTCTTAAGCATTCATAAAAAATTTTAAAGTTGCTTAAGGTGTTTCTAATATGTCTTCTCATTGAGAGTTCAGCTCTTTTTTTAACCACTGTGGACTAAATCTTCAATGTTTATATTTTGCCATGCAACATTGTCTTTGGTACTAGCAATGCAGCAGTTCTTAAAAAAAGCATTCCACTACCGTTTCCAAGATTTTCTTCTAAACTGCTGATACTCATTCTGCTGGTTTCGATGCTAGTTATCTCTTACTGGAAGTGTCATTCAAAATGTTTCACACATCAATCAGTAGTCACATCCCTTCCCCAAATAGTACTTAAATCGCTTTTTGACTGACATGCCAAGGGATTTCAATTGTGCCACCAGAAAGAACAGCCAAGTTCTTACACGCACAGGCAATAACAACAAGGTCATACTGCTACATGGTCAACAAAAATTGAGGCCACATGCTGATTTCAGAGATGTCAAAATAAAAAATAAAGTGAGGTTCAAATTGATAGCATACGGTAATCCTCACTTCCTGGCTTATTGTGGTTTATTTTAGACATCTGCTTTTTTTAAAGACGGGCAATATTTGGGTTTCAGTCTTTCTTCTATAACAACTTTAGATATTGGAGAGTATAGATTTTTCTGGGAGAATAGCTTTTGTAGTGATTCTCCTATGGTTTTTATAGAAAGTATTGTCTTCATTTCTTTTAAATAGATCAGAAACTCAGTTTTGATTTCCAATTGTATCAAATGTTATCTATTTATTCTTAGTCTTCATGTAGTGATAGTTAAGTTACTTTTCAGTATTTGTTTATAATTGCTTTGGGTTATGACCATATAGTTTGACTCACATAATCTCTAACTTTAACAATGTACTAAGACGTCTTTTATGGCAATATACACAGTTAATTTTATAAATTCTTATAGACATACAAATGCATATTATATTTATTCAGAGAAAGCGGGATTTACATAAATTAAAATAAAGCTCATTAAAACTAAAAATCAGTGTATTTTATTCAATTCCTCTTTGTCTTGTTTTTCTATTAGTTTTAAAAACTAGGAAAAAAAATAAGAAATTTTAAGAGGCTCAGAGATTCTAAATAATATAGAAGCTAAAGTAGACCTGGGGAGGTGATACTCTCTTTTAACCACATGGTCAAGCCAAGGTCAACCTGCAGCCACAGAGTGTTAGAAGTCCAAATGGTGGGTACTCCTGTGGGATCAGAAAGGCCCTGAAGGGAACTTTCTGGGAGACTAGTAAGACTGTTTTGTTGTTGTTTTTAGTTGCAGGCTAGCTATGGGGTCATACTCAGTTTGTGAAAATTCTATGATTTTTGTACATTTCTCTATGTATGTTTTTCTTCTTTTTAAAAAGTGTTTAATGCAGGTACAGTTAAGGCCATTTCTTCTCTTTCCCTATTCCCTGTTCTCTCCAACAAGTATTGACCTAATAGAAATATTGATTCCACCTTTAGACCTATGTTTGTGAAAACTGCTTCATGTTCCTCCTCCTACTACTTTGTAGCACTTTCCCACGTATTGGTCAGGATAGTTTAACCTACAGTTTAACCCAAAATGCTCATGACCTAACTTGCTCATGCAAAGCCCTATTCAGGTTGGGAGAACTTCCTCTGTCTGGTAGCAATTCTATCTAGAAAGTATGACCTTTCAACGCTGTGGTGGCAGAGAAAGAAGAAACTAGAATGTCCACCCAGGAGGCTCACAAGAGCCAGGTCTGTGGCTTCTACCACTTCTTCCTTCGCCAGAACCCATTTACACAGACCAAAACCAACTGTGAGGGTGTTGGGCAAGAGAAGATGCCATTTTGCTTCAGGCCACCTGCCTTCATGGTCTGCAAGAATACATTTCAAATCTCAACCCTTCAATCTTCTCAGCTGTACAAGATATCTCTTAATCCTGCAAAGAAGCTTTTAAGCTCATGAAACTCGTATCTTAATACCGTATCCTTCATAAAACCAAGTGATACCCATAAACATTTTGCTTTATTAAGAAAGCAAAAAGATTCTAGTGCTTATTTCTGATTCAGTTTGGGAATGGGGAAGAGAGAGATTTACTTTCCTTTCTTTTTACTAATTTTTTTCTAACACTCTTAATTTTACTTGGACATTCCTTAGCACTGGTCCAATTTTAGCTTTGGCATAATAAGTAAGCAGTATATTAAAAGAAGCAAGCTCATGTGATATAATGAACAAACAACCACTTTCTTCTCCTACCCACTTAAACCCACTGTGTGAGGCTAATTTTTCCCCTTTATTGATGAAATCTGAGGCGAGTCTTACGGTTTTATAGTCACTATCTTTAATTTTAAAAGTTTTCAAACTACTTGTTAAGGTCATGAGATTTGTTTCAGTTGAATAATTAAAATATCTAGTCTAGAGACCAACAACTGGCTTAGTGTTTACATTGCTGGACTCCCACGTAGTGGACTACAGTTTGAGTCCCAGGCCCGGTGGCTTCAAAACTCACCCTGGGCACATGTGCATGCACACCCAAGATCCCAAGAGGAGAATGGAAGAGAAGTGATTGCGGCATGACCATCTCCCTGGGGGGTGATTTCTCGCTTTCTATCTCTCTGTCTCTGTTTCTCCAGCGAGCACATACACTCTATAACAAAAATCTCTCTCAAAAAAAAAAAAATCTATTCCAGTTTAATACTCCTAAGATTCAACTTCATTTAGAATTAAATCTTCTTGTCACCCAGATCAGACATGCTTTGAAAAGGAAATAGGTGTGATCAACTCTTTTTCTGTTTTTCCAGAAAACATCTTCTGTTTTTCTTCAGTGTCTATTCTCCTCCATTCCGTAGGCTGCATTCACCTCTTCTATGCTTAGAGAGAAGAAAGAAGTATTGGGCAGAAATGTTCTTACTAGACAGATATTGTCATGAGTCGTGCTATGAAAGTTAACTCCAGCAAATCCAACAGACTGAGCTGTTTTACTCAAGTGAAAATTGTACCACCATAGCACGCGCTTCTGGTCAAAGCATGATAAGTAGTGTTACTTTATAACATGTGTGCAAGGAGCTTTAAGGTGTTCTTTACCAACTTACCAAAATTAGTCTTTGATAACAGTAAGACTGATTATTTGAACTGGTCATGGTGAAATCTCAAAAGATTCCGCCATTGGATATGGTTGCATGTCAAAAATAAATCTACATGACCAGCAGGGTATGAAAAACTCTGATGCAGGGAACCAGCAGTTAACGTAATGGCTATGTCGCTGGACTCCCACGTAGTCGACCGCGGTTCGCGTCCCGGACCTGGTGGCTTACAACTCACGCCGGGCGCGTGTGCGTGCGTGCCCAAGATCCCGAGAGGAGAATGGAGGAGAAGGGATTGCGGTGTGACCATCCCCCCTGGGGGGTGATTTCTCGCTTTCTATCTCTCTGTCTCTGTCTGTCTGGCGAGCGCATGCACCCTATAGCGAAAACCTCTCAAAAAAAAAAGAAAAAAGAAAAAAAAAAAAAAGAAAAACTCTGATGCAAACTCTACTTTGGACTCCCTGGCTCCAGTGTATTCCATGAACACTTCAGTTGTTCCTGATCTGATAAAGAAAGTGTCCTGCATAGCCTTAGAGAGAGAAGACAACCAGAGTTTGCACCTGGTCTCTCCTGACTCCTTTCAGTGAGGTAGCCTTTGAATGAGATGCATAGCCTTGCTTTAATGTTGATGCTATATTTTATCCTTTTCCTGTAATGAAATCTAGATCTGTAGTCATTGTCATTTGGGGTACCATGAGTCTTCTTTAGCAGTCAAGCCCTATCTACCACCATTAGTGTAATTGACATCGGTGCCTTCTAGGATGAGGAATTGTACACAACTGACTCTCTATTAAGGGGTACTTTTGTGGGTTCTTCAGAGATCTCCCCCTAATGCTGATTTCTCTCATGAAATTGGGTCCAGCTGTACCCAACAGCGCTCTCTGCTGAGTTCACCTTGATCTGCTAGCAGTCTTTTTGGTTGATATCTAAGACAACTCCCCATCAGTTTTCTCATACTCACAGGCAACATCCAGTCTAAAGACAACATATAGTCTTTGCTCCAGTCAGCTTGAGGGGAAAAATGGGAAAATGTCATCCCCTTTGCAGCATTGTTTCACTTCTCTCTCAGAGAAGTAAAGAAACAACAGTCTCTTACCTTTCTGATGTCTCAGACATGACCCAGACACCTCTCATTTGGGACAAGAATCAAGCTTCCTGGTGAGCCCATTGAAGAGCGCCTTAAACTGGCAGTAAAAGAAAAGGGCTCCAACTTTCCAAACAAAAACTGTCGTCTAATCTCTAACCATTCTTAACTTTGATGGCTAAGGGGAATAAGGACCCTCAATTGCTTTCAGACACCTCCTTTGTATATCCCACATGGTGATCTCATACCTCATTCTGTAATATGAATTAATATCACGGTCATGAGGCCTCATCCAAAACTGATACCAAAAAAAGCTTTATTTACATATAATGTTGTACCCGTGTAATTGACAAATCAAGGATTTGAATTTACATATACCTGATCCTCAAATCTTGATTCTTTCTACTATGCTAGCCAACTTCTGCCTATATCAGATTAGGGATATTCTTCAAATGTCTGTAATATTTTTTATAGTTTTCTGTAGTCCTAGAAAAGATTCATTTACAAATATGTATGAACCACATCCTTCTATTCTCATTGATTTTTTTTTTTCTACTTATGAAGGATTGGAAAACCAAAGGAAGCCATTGGTTTCTCTTTCTTTGGTAAACTGGGGAAAAGATAGAATTAGCTCCTATGCTCAATACATTGTGCAATGTTAACAGTTGTCAAACTATAGTTGTGTGGCATTTATTTCTTCCCTAAGAGAAATGTAGAGTACAATACTTACGTATTCTGAATGAATGCATTTGGAAGGGTTTTTGTTGTTGTTGTTGTTGGTTACTGACTTTGAAGAAGTCTGTGATTTCCTAATTTCCATTTCCAATTAGAGCTATATCAACAAATGCGTGAATCTTCCTGTGCTCCATGGGCAATGCTGTCCTCACCGTGGGCAGTAAGTATAAAGTTAGCTGACACCCATTCTCACCCTGTGCTTTGGCCACATGGTCAACGGGTCAAACATCACTAGGGAGATGTCTTTCCACAGTTTAATTACTTCCCGCCCTCATTCTATCTTCCTGTTCCCATAATTGCTCCACAGAGGAGGCAAATCTAGAGACAATGTTGTGAAAAACACAATAGTTCCTCTTTTTTAATGCCAAATCATCGGTCCTTCCCCATAACACTTATCCAACCACATAAAAGAGCCCACAAGACATCTATCTAGAAGCAAGTTTGTGAGAACCACCCCACAAACATTAACCTCTGAGACAAATATGGCTCTCCACAATGACAGAGAAGCCTTCCACTGCACTATTTAAATAAGCAACTTCACATTCGCTGCTCCTGTTTAACAAAGACTTGAAATAATTTATTCTGTAAATTAAAAAATATTTGTATTGTTACAAGAAGTTAAATGATGGCAACAGCAACAACGAAATATGTTTTTTAAAAATGTGAACATCCCCTCCCTTTCCGTTAGGGACATCAAAGTGAGAAATGTGGCCATATACCTTCCCAACCTCCTTCATGATCATTTAAGCAATTACTAGCTTATATGCATACGCACAAGTTCATTCTTTCACAGATTTTTCTTAATGCTTTCATACTATACACATTTCTCTACAACTAAATTTCTTTTCCTACTTAGATAAGGTATTAATTAAGCTATACGTTTGGATCCAGGTAACAGAGATACAAATTAACAGTACAGAAGTTTCTTTCTGAAAAATAAAAAAAAAAAAGAAGAAGAAGAATGTTTAAAAAGAAGAATTTATTTCCTTCTGACTTAATGGTGATCACGGAAACAACTGAAATCCTACACCATGTAATCAACCAGGTATTCAAGCTCTTTCTATTGTTCATCCTCCCCAGACAGGATCCTTCATCAACATGGTCCAAGTTAAATTGCTATATGGCTATGTTCCAGGAAATAAGACAGAGGTAAGGGAAAAGAAAGGGTATGACCACCCCAACTAAAGTCCTTGCAGGAACACAATACAGAAGTTGCCCATCACACTTCCCCTTATACTTCATTGACCAGGATTTGGTCACGTGGTTACACTTTGCTGCAAAGGAAACTGGGAAATGTAGTCTTTTTCCATGACAGCTATGTGCCCAGTGGAAAATCATGGAGAGGGATACATTTACAGGGGGACAAGAAAGGAAGGGGTGTAATTAGCAGCCTTTGTCCCAGACAGAGCTCTTAACATAATACATGTTGCACTAAATTACCCTTTTTAATTAACTGCTCAATTCTCCAAAGTGTAAATACATCACATTTTATACAATCATTTCTCTATTCTAAAAATTTGGGTTATTTTGTTATTTTCCCTTTGCCACAACAAATGAGTATTGAACTGGAATGGGAACTTATCAAATATATTTTAGCAAACTTGTGGCATTGTAGCTCTTCTTGACTGACAGGTGGAGGGACAGTTACATCTCTCTTCTTCTATATTGAAGAATCATGAAGAAGGGTGGAGGAACCCATGTAAGAAGCCACATTACCCCCCGGTTTTCCCTTGTCTTCTGGGGGCTTGTTATTCCCTTCTTGGTGAGAGAGCTGTTGATAATCATGTAAATGGGACTTAAATGGGACTAGACTTACGTACTTAGAGAAGGCTGCCTATAGGGAAGAGCAATGACTTTGCTTATTTTTGTCAGACAGTAGATTGTGAGCTATACCCTAGGAGGTATACCCTTCAACTTAATGTCCCTATCAAAACTGTGGCTTTGTAGCTATGGGATTCCTGGCAAGAAAATGACTTTGGGTTATAACAGGGATTCTCTATAGCCTGAATGCACAATTATAATGCTATTCTGGAGGGAAAATTAGAAAGAAAGAGCTAGAGACGATGAGAGAGATAGGAAAGACTGAAGAAAAGAGGAAGAGAGAGAGGAAGACAGAAAAGGTTGGGCAGTCACATTCTGGCACCAGGAATATGTTCAGGCATAAGGAGCTCTGTCTTAGCTGTATCTCTTTGGTTGTATATAACAGAAAATAACTCAAGTTGACTTAAAGAGAGGGGTAAGGAAGTTTATGAAGTTCAGGAATATCTCAGAAGGCAAAAGGAAGATTAGATCAGGGAGGAATGAAAGGGACGGTCTCTTGGAATCTGCTTCTCTTTTTCTCTCTGCAGACCAGCCTTGATACCTCTCTGTGCACATTTGAACAAAAGGTGAATGCATCAGCTCCCAGCACTCTCCCCTCTCTTCAAAAGACTGGCCCAGACTGAAGGGATCACATTCCCACTTTCAAGTTCCCAGGACAAAACATCTGGTTGGTCCAGCTTGGGTCAGGTGTTCACCTTTGGTTCAATCAACTTTGGAAGAGAGGCAGAGTCTGGCAGTACAAGTCTACTCCACTCAGATACAACCCCTCCAACTTTGTCTCTTTTCCTGGGGAAACATGCAAGAGAAAGGTAAGACCATACAGCTTCTACTACCTCAGTTGGTCTCTAGGTAGCAACGAGAGTAAACAATGTCACATTTCTCTCAGGACATAGGGATTTTCCTGGGATATAAGAGTTTCAGCAGCAAAACTAGGACAGTTCAGGGCACACTGGGAAGGTTGTTACCTTGGCTGCAATTGATATTCAACATTGCCCTCTTCAACCACTTATTCTAGATGCACTACACCATCAGCTAGCAACTCTGCTAACCTGGAGTTCCCAGTCTCCTGACAGGTCTAACCTCCTGGTTGCCACACTCTTCTCAGGCCATAGTGCTGCACCCGACCGTTTACTCTCACGCTGAGCCAGAGGAGAGCCACTGAACTCCATCCCTTGTGTACCAAACATACTCTCTCCTACCCGACTGTGCAACACCAGTCCCACCTCCTGATGATCAAGGTCTGTTAGCTCAGGCAAAATGATGACACTTTCTCCTTGCTTGCTGGTTTCCTAGTACAAGGATTCCAAAGTGACTAGGTGGAACCCACAGTTTAAAAGTTTAACAGGATTCTTACAGTATTTCCTACTGAAAGTACCCAGAACCTATGGACCTGGAGTCACCAATAGAGGTAGAAGCTAAATTCCCTGAATGGACCACCAAGAATAATAGTAAATTGAGTCACTCCTACTATAACTTTCTTCTTCCCAGACTCCATATGATACCTATTGGGAATTTAGCAAAGAACAATTGCCGACTTAAGGAATATAGTCTCTCCTGGATGATGGTGTCCTATCTTCTGAGTATCCGCTTCAAGCTGGCACCTCAGCTAGGCTAGTTTATTTCTCTGTCAGGCTAGAAGTTTCTGGAGGGTGCAGTATATAATTATACTAGTGAGTCCCATGGTCATGTGCCCTCTGTCATACTTTTTTTTTTTTTTTTTTTTTTTTTTTTTTTTTTTGCTATAAAGTGGGTTTCTTGGTCCAGAAAATGTTATATTAGATTTCATGTCAGTAGACAAGACTTTCAATAAGCTTTTGGATAGTGGTGCTGACTAAGCCCTATAGTAAAGGCAAATTTACACCTCAAATATGTGTTGATGCTGGTGAAGATGAATTACTTCCACCTCTTCTAGAGTGAAAGAAGTTGAATGTAGCCAACTTACCATCAAGGGATGGTGCTATATTGAGACTTAATGTTGGATGCTATTGCTGGGAGATAGGTCGTTCAATTATGATGTAACTAGATGATCCACAGTAAGTGGAAGGAGCTGTGGGCCATGTATAGGCTTCATCCTAGTGACCATGGCTACTCCATCCTTGTGGATGTACCCATAATGTCAGTGCTGAGGTTATCAATAACAGAGGCTGGCTGATGACCACTGGCCAAGTCACTCTATCTTCTTGATTATTTAGTGCCTCTTCCATAGGATGCTCTCTGGTTGGCATTAGCACGTATTACAAAATGGTCACACTTTGTGACCATTCTCATAGGTCCGTTCTTTCTTCAGGCCCCAAGTCAAGCTATTCACCGCTGCCTAGCAATCCATTCACATTTTTACCTTGAACCATTTCTCCTTCCATAATAAACCACTCAAAATTCTGCTCTTTGGCCCAGCCACAGAGCTGGCACTGTTAAGATGCTGTATTTCCCAGGTGAAAGCCACATGGAAGGCCTAGGTTCAATTCCCAGTCTAACCTAAAGGCCAGGTGCTATGACATGCACCTGTGTTCCCTGTGACCTATTTGGCCATTAGGAGGGGAGCAGTTCCAAAGGCTTCCACTTGGATTTGTCCACTATCATATCTCTCAGCTTAGAGGCCAAGGAATCAATATGGTGGTTCTACCAACTAACAAGTATGTCCGTTCCAAGGAAATGACTTCTGGATGAGTACATGAACTCAGTATACACTGAGTTGCATATAGGCCATCTAAGCCAGAAGGACTCCAGGTATGAGTGTCGATTTGGACCCTTTTCCAACAGTCCTTGAAATGTTTGGTGTTCCCCTTTATCCGGTATACAGTCAATGGAGAAAACAATGTACAGTCCTTTAGGAAATTATTACCCAAAGAAATGATGATCAGAGTCACCTGCCATGCTGTTACAAGGTCCTTCCTCTTAGGGAACTCTCCTCTCTTTTAATCAATGGTTTTCAAATCCAAAAGCTATCTCAATTCTAGAACTCAGAAAGGGGCATTGTAGATTTCCATTGAAGTAGTTGCCCTCAACCATGTAATAATTTTTGTTTTTGTTTTTGTTTTTGCCATAGGACTCAAATACTCACCAGAGAAAGAAAAAGATGGTGAGAGGGAAAGTGAGAAATCACCCCACAGGGAGATGACCACACCACAATCCCTTCCTCTCCATTCTTCTCCTGGGATTTTTCACACATGCACGTGCACGTGGCATAATTTTCAATCTGCCGGGTCTGGGACTCAAGCTGCAATTGTCCTTGTGGGAATCCAGAGCCTTAACCACTACGCCACCTTCTAGCCCCCTGATAATCTGTTATTAATATCTTTTGATTGTATGGATTGAGAAATCTTTTGTTAGCCACCTATCTGTCTTGCCTGTAGGGACACTGCATGTTACTAACCATCTCCATATCTCTCAGTGGACCAAGGCCCCTGGCTGCCACTTTGACCTTGCCATTAATTATAATTGTGCCCTTCTTGATTCTTTTTTCAATAATTATTTATTTAATTGTATTTATTCATTCACTTATTTTAACTTGACCAGAGAAAGACAGGCACAGAGAGAAGGAAAGTGAGAAAGCAAGCCACCAGGTCCGGGACTCAAACCATGGTTGGCCATGTGGGAATGTCTAGCACCTTAACCACCACGCCACCTGCTGGCCCTCCCCTCTTGATTCTTATAGTGAAGTGACACCATCTGGATTCTATCATCACCAGTGATATTACTGAACTCAGTGCTATTACAGAATCTTCTAAGGTCAGCCCTGGCCTTCAGAACACAACCACCACCAAACCTCTCAATGATGCTGGTGTCTTCTTTACCAGCTTTTGCTAAATGGATGGTTTTTCTAGTTTCCCATGTACCATAGTTAGTGGCTTTTCTTTTTTTATCCTTACCCAGTATATCTTCTCTAGCATATTTACTTTCCCAAGAATTCGATCCTTTCTACTATTATCATATGACATACAGCTCGAACATTTCTATCTAAGTTAGTGTGGACAATCACTTTCTTTCTTTTTTTTTTTAACTTTTTTTTTTTTTTGGAGAAATTTTTGCTACAGGGCGCGTGTGCTCGCCAGACAGACAGAGAGAGACAGAGAGATAGAAAGCAAGAAATCACCCCCCAGGGGGATGACCACGCCGCAATCCCTTCTCCTCCGTTCTCCTCTCGGGATCTTGGGCACGCACGCACACACACCCGGCGTGAGTTTAAGCCACCGGGTCTGGGACGTGAACCACGGTCAACTACGTGGAGTCCAGTGACATAGCCATTACGCTAACTGCTGGTCCCAACAATCACTTTCTTCAAGCTTCCTAGGGTAATGTGTTAAGAGCATGTTAGCATCATCTCCCAGGGTCCCCTTTCCAAATAATTAAGTCATGAATCATCTCAGAATTTCCCTGTGTCAATAAACTTGCCTTTAACCAACTTTATATTCCTCTATTCAATCCCAGTCCCACTTGATCCAGGTTCCCATCTGTACTCTTCCAGCTCTGGCTGCCACATACTGGACAGGTATTCCCATTCCCTCTCCTTCCTTATGGGCTTCAAATTTTTCTGACCAAGTCATATTGTAACTTTAATTATTATTCTGAAAAATAGAGATAGGACCTGACAGTGGTAGGGATGGTACATATGTTGTTTGGTAAAGCAGAGACCTTTGTCCCTTGTCACCAAGAAAGGAGACATCTTACCCTTTGTAATCCTTAATGTTTTAAGGATTATGGCAGTTTCTACAGACCCAGAGAGTTCAGGGGAGTCTAGATATTATGATTTTCAATTACATCAACCCATGTGACACCCCATCCCAAGTCTTAGTGTCCTACATCATCTTCCTCAGGTCATTCACCTTAGGGTAGCAGATCTGCCATATTTGAGAATTCAACCTCTTCTGGAGCGCCATCACCCTTCTAATTAAATCATAGACCTGGGACCAGCAGTTAGCGTAATGCGTATGTCGCTGGACTCCCATGTAGTCAACCGAGGTTCGAGTCCCGGACACGGTGGCTTAAACTCACACCCGGTGTGTGTGCGTGCGTGCCCAAAATCCCGAGAAGAGAATGGAGGAGAAGGGATTGTGGCGTGGCCATCCCCCCAGGGGGGTGATTTCTCACTTTCTCTCTCTCTGTCTCTGTCTGTCTTTCTGGCAAGTGCACATGCCCTATAGCAAAAACCTCTCAAAAAAAAAAAAATCATAGACCTAATTCTGAATTTTTTCTGCCCTTTGTCTATAAAAAAAAAAGTCTCTTTATACGCTGCCAAGAAGCCACATGCTTGTCACACTTCATTTTAAATGATGACTAACTATCGTTACTTTTTCATTTTTCAGTACCTCAAAATCCCTGCCATCTAATTCCTTTCCATATTATCCAATCTCAGTTCACCACCAGTGACATTTCAGCAAATACGTCACACCAACATGTCAGGGGTGGCTCCACCAATGATGGGACCCTCATTGCCACGTTTGGTAATCCAGTTCCAAAGTCCTATTTTAGATTGTGCCTCCCAGGACTATTCCTACCACCAACCTTCATAGGTGGATTTCCTTGAAACAAACTCTGAGACGGTAGTTTATTGGGGTTTCCTGTTAAGAACAGCTCCTGTAAACAAGTGATGGGGCAGAGGGCAGAGTTGAATGGAGACAGTGACTATAAACACATGAGCTGATCCCATGGGCACTCTGAAACAGAATGGATTTTCAGAGATATCCCACAACGAGGCAAGTGTGTCAAGTATTTTTGTTCCCATTTCATCTTGTCTTTGGAGCAAGGCAGCTTCTTTTGTCCTAGGACAATTTCAGAGAAGGACTCTTCTCTGAGCCATTAGCAGACAAAAAGCCTGGCCACTAGAAGAAGAAATGCGTAGGTCCTGAGGAGGGGAACTGACAGGCATATAACAGACGTACTCTACACTCCAAGGAGACAGCTTACTACACAAGCATAATTCTCCAAATCAACTTAGTAATAACACTAGGAAAACATAACTGTGTTTCCAACAATACTTAAAGACCTGGCCAACAAACAACAATGGCAGGACAGTCAGAAAGACAAGTATCAAGAGCCTAAAAGTCTGGGAAACAGCAGTTAGCGTAATGGCTATGTCGCTGGACTCCCACATAGTCGACTGCGGTTCACGTCCCAGACCCGGTGGCTTAAACTCACGCCGGGTGCGTGTGCATGCGTGCCCAAGATCCCAAGAGGAGAATGGAGGAGAAGGGATTGCAGCATGACCATCCCCACTGGAGGGTGACTTCTCGCTTTCTGTCTCTCTGTCTCTCTCTGTCTGTCTGGCGAGCACATGTGCCCTATAGTGAAAACCTCTCTAAAAAAAAAATAAAAAAGAGCCTAAAAGTCTTAAAATCTCATGACTATCAAGGGAAGTTAAAAAGCAGACCAACCAAGGCCACTGACAAGGGCTCTGGTTTAAACCATCTTGAATTTCAAATAGAACATGTCCCATGTCCAGACCAAGAATCTTCTGTGTATTCTAAAACCTGGTAAGTTTGTTGGGTAAAATTACTGCTACCTAGGGAAGGTATAAGGATGAAAGTGGGAATGAAAATGTAGATATCAGTAGAAATACTGGGTTGTTGGAAAAATCATGATGTATTTTTCTATGTTTTTCTATGCAAAAATGCATCATGACTTTTCAGATGACCCAATACTAGAATGTTTAAATCCATTGGTGTAAATGTAAGAATAAGGTCTTCAATCGTGTATTTTTTTTCCTTCTTTGGTTATTTAGAGCATTTTAAGAGAATGTGAGACACTGGAGTTGTAATGATTACCTGTTTGATTTGCTGGAACCAAATGGAGAGCCACTGTTGGGATTTCTGGTCACCCTGAAACATGCATACTTGCATACTCATGATCCTGACTGGCTAGAAGGCACAGGGACGGGCAGGGAGGACTATGATGTGACAAGATTGTCTATGGTGCCTGTTCTCTCTCTATCTCTCTCTCTCTCTCTCTCTCTCTCTCTCTCTCTCCCCCCCCCCCCACCTTCCTCAATAAAATAAGTAAAAATAATTTAAAGAGACTTTAAATACATCTCTTTCCCAACTGTGTTAAAATGTTTAGGGGGAAATATTTTCTCCAACTCCTAAGTTTTGACTTATTAGTTATGTTAAGTACTGTCCTGTCTAAATATTTAAAGTAATATTGATTATTTAATGATTAAATAAATGTTTATTGTTGCACACAGTCCAAAAAGTTAATATTGGGACATCAGGAAAGTCATGACGCATTTTTGCATAGAAAACTATGTCATGAATTTCCCTTCAACCTAATAAATTGACCATCAAAGGAAAGATATAGAGTAGTGAGTGTTTCTTTCCGTTCAGGAAGAAAAAGTTCCTCAGACAGTAAATAATAGAATAAATAGAGATAACATCACAAATGTGAAACTACCTAACCCCAGGCTTGGAAAACATACTTGATATATATGGGTATTCTTTTAACCATAAAATCCCCACTCTTCCAGATATAGCACCAAACAAAAGACAGTTCAGTTCAAAGCTAAATACAAAAGGGCTTCAAAAATGAAAAAAATGCATGTAATAAACAAATTATGCATGGATTTCAAAAATTTTTGCACAAAAATAAACTTGTACTTTAATTCTATTTTCCACATTTGAAGTCCTCTCAAATATGTAACTGGGTATTATCCATGGCTTTTACTTTTCTATATCCATTGTGTCTCATTCACAGGCAATTGTGGGCTGAACACATTCAAATATTTATGAAATTCTCCTGTTTGACCATGATATAGGAAAAGTTCTTTATCAGGTTCTCAATCAACCTCTTCCATCCTTTTTTCTCCCTTGAAGGCAACAGATAGAGTGTGTTCCAGCATCACAGTGACTGTTCACTGGAACCAGTAATTAATTATTTTAGAGTTTACCCAAAGTAACACTAAGATGTCTACTTCCAGAGTGGAAGAAAATCAGGAAAATAAAAACAATTCAGGGACCAGCAGTTGGTATAATGGCTATGTC
Source organism: Tupaia tana (assembly GCA_026018925.1). Classification (NCBI taxonomy): domain Eukaryota; kingdom Metazoa; phylum Chordata; class Mammalia; order Scandentia; family Tupaiidae; genus Tupaia; species Tupaia tana. The sequence goes on along the minus strand of JAKSZU010000019.1, from coordinate 13,570,489 downwards.
GCTGGACTCCCATGTAGTCGACCATGGTTCGAGTCCCAGACCCAGTGGTTTAAACTCACGCCGGGCACATGTGCGTGTGTGCCCAAGATCCTAAAAGGAGAATGTAGGAGAAGGGATTGCAGCATGGCCATCCCCCTGGGGGGTGATTTCTTGCTTTCTGTCTCTCTCTCTCTTTCTGGTGAGTGCATGTGCCCTATAGCTAAAAATACCTCTCAAATAAATAAATAAATAAATAAATTTTAAATTCAGATTTATATATGTGTGGTATAATAAACAGAAAACACTAATCTACTGGCATTTTAAAGAAGCCAAGAGCCGGGCAAAGATTCAGGTTTTTAAACCAATCCCTTCCCAAGTGTGTTTTTAAGTAGTGAGGGCTTCCAAAAAGCACGCTGCACACTCAAAATGACTCTCCTGGAAGTATTAAAACAAACTCCAATGACTTTATTTCCTTTTCTTCATAAAACGTTTAAGCTCTGCTCCTGCAAGGGGAGACCTCTGTCCCTGGACAAATAACCTCTCTTGGAAATTTTAATCCTCAAGCAAAATATAAGTGTATGAGCTTCCTGGCTCAATTCAAAGCCACTTTAATGTCAAAATAAGTGAGGTCACAATGCCTACTCTGATCTCATAGAAGTTTGCATCAGTTTGGGGTGTTCTGTTTTTTCAATTCCTTGACTTCCTTTCTATTTTATGTTGAGTTAGTTTTTAGGTTTCAAGTTACCTTCCAGAACCATCTTGTCAGCAAACATCAGCCACATTGACAAGGGGCTGCCCCAGAAAGGGACAAACCCTGGTGGTTGACCCCACACCTGACCACTGTTCTTCAGTACGTCCTCCTTCTGAACAGATCCTCACTGCAGAAAGAATCTTCTTGTCCTTCAAGGTGGTTTTCCACATGGCCCTCTGGAGGAGACAGAAAATCTCTGGTCTCCAGAGGCCTTAATTCCAGGGCCAGCACCACCTCCAGTTAGCTTGTGACCTTAGGCAAGTTACACCCCTCTCTGCTTCTGAATCTTCATGGGTAAAATGAAGGCACAGGATTGGGTAATTCAATCAGAAGTCTGACTCGTTTATCATCATCACTAGGAATAGACAACTCTTAAGCTTCATGTCTCCTTCTTCCCCTTCCCTCTCTACATGCAAGAAAGCCAATAAGAAAGCCCAGGAACTCCCTTGGTGGAGTTTCAGGATGCACAAGCCCCTACAAGCATATGTCATAGTAGTTTCCCCTTAAAGGCCTGACCCCAGGGAAAGCTACGAGCAAGAAAACCAATGTCTTTGGTGTTATCACTCCCGCAAGAGCTGTTTTTCTCCTCTGATGCTCTCTAATTAAGTCCTGCCAATCCTTGAGTTAATTATCATGAGGTGATGAGAGAGTGCTATGGTCTGAATGTCTGTACCCACTTTCCCCAAAATTCACAAATGAAATTCTAACCCCCCAAGGTTATAATACTTGGAGATGGAGCCTTGGAGGTGTTTAGATCATGAAGACAGAGTCTCCATGAATGGGATTAGGGCTCTATGCCAGAGGACCCCAAGGTCTGCCTTGACACTTCTGCCAAATGAGGACACAGCAAGAAGTTGGCATTCTACAACCCAAAGGAGGATCCTCACCAGAACCTGACCGCACTGGTACTCTGATCTCAGACAGCTAGCCTGCAGAACTGTGAGAATTTCTGTTGTTTTGTGAGTCACCAAGTTTATGGTATTTTGTTATAGTATCCTGGACAGATTAAAACAAGGAATGTTCATTGATAAGCACTCATTGTATGTGGGAAACCTTGACGTGATGCTTTCATTTTCAAAAAGGACATCTAAAATAAGATGTTTATTGAGCCCTATGCTATGCAGTGAGCTCATGCATTCCTCCAACAAACCTGGAGGTCAAGCATTATTTCATTTCTACATGAAATAAATAAATCAGACTCAGAGAGGTTGAGTAACTCCCCCAAAGTCAGTGTCCAATTGACAAATTCTGCTTTCAAAACTAACCTGGTCTAATTCATGAACCCACGTATTTCTCAACAACCAACAGAGGGAAGTGATAACCGTGGGATAATAGACAGGATTTCAGAAGGCAACTATTTACATACTAGTCTTCCTAACAAGGCTACCCCAAACTTTCTCAGTGGTCTTGAAGTGGCCTTGGGAATGGCCTCCTCCATCAGAACCACCATCAAACGCCATCTCTGGCCACAATATTTGCCACTGGAATGGGCAATCCCCTTTTATAAAAATGAGCCATCCTGAGATCCAGAGAAACATCTTGGTGAGTGCACCACACATACACAGAGTTGCCTGTGCATTTTTATAGGTAAGACTTTTCATAATTGCATTGCCGTGGCCCATCACTCATAACACGATGGTGACACAGCTATAGCTTTCAAGAGCCCAGCAGCCTGGATGAAGTAGAGATTACTTATTTTTCTTGTCCATGGGCTTGACAGCAGCAGCTCAAAGCTCTCAGCCAGGTCTAAAAGGCTACTCAGCAAGTCAGCCAGATTGAATTCCAATCCAGCTCAGAGAGCTGAAATGTGAGAAGGAGGTATTCTTCAGCAGAACCAGGGTCAAGGCAGCACACAGCATAAGCAATGCTTCAAAACACTCGTGCAAAGAAACTCCTCAACTAAGTCTCTCAGCTGGAGGTACGGGTAGTATCAAAATCGCTCTTAAGCACTATCTATCATCCACAAGCTGTGAATATTAGGAAAAATATAATAAACAAGAAAATAGTTGGACACTTTGGTAGAGAACTAAAACAGTGCTACAAAGTAATCCAGACTTTGACAATGAGATTGGTGGACTATCTTACAAAGAATTTTCTCTGCTACTTTGAGATAGGAGTTAGAATATTTCATAAATGAACCTTTCTTAGACATCACTACAATTTAAAGGTACTTTACAAATGCTTAGCTTATGCCTCCCTACATAATCCACACTGAGTTACTTTTGTCATTATTCTCTATTTTCTGGGAATTTGGATTCTCTAGAGCTAGAACTATTATTTCAAAGGTTAAACTAGCTTCAGAGTAAGTCAAGCCCTCACATGTTCAGGATCATGAGTTGGCTCCTTCTTTGGCTCTGTCCACCCCCATGACAGCCACATAGTTCTTGCTAGCTCATTTAAGGTGGGGCAGAAACAAAGAAGAAGCCAATTCCATAGTCCAAGCTGTGCAAGTTCAGACCAGTACATTACAGAGCAGGTCTCAACTACTTAATCCAAATAGATAGAACAACTATTTTTCTACTACTCTAGACCAAAATCAAAATCCACTCATGCCCACTTTGTCATTCACTTTTCCTAATGATGAATTAAATTCCATTAACTTCAGTAATAAAAAATAGATACAGTTATATCTTGAGACTCCCAGCTTTGGGGAGCCAAGATGCATGACACTTCCACCTGGGATGGCCATGAAAGCAGGACCATCACCCTAGTGGGTCCAGAGCGGGAAGCTCGGGCTCAAAGAGGTTTATTCTCAAGCCCTAAGGTTTAATATTGCTTGCTCTATTAGGTTGCGATTTACATGGATCTATTACCTCTTCCTTCCATTCTTTTCGTACCTTTTGGAATGGAAACGTCTATCCTATGCCTATTGTGTCTGAAAAATACACAATTTTATCTGGTTTCACATGTCCATAGCTGAAGAGGAAATTTACCTCAAGATGAATTGTACCTTGGGTTCACATACTCAAGGCATTTCAGATTTTAGTGATACTTAGATGAAACTTTAGACTTTAGACTTTGGTGTTGATACTGCAAGAAAATAAGACTGTTGGAGTCATTGGAATGGGCTGAATGTATTTTGCAAGTGAGGATGTTTCCAAGGTCAAAGACTGAATGCTATGATCTGAATGTTTATGTCCACACAAAATTTGTATGTTAAAATCCTAACCTCCAATGAATTAGGAGGTGGGCCCTTTGCGAGATGTTTAGGTCACAAGGGTGGAGCTTTCATGAATGAGGTTAGAATCTTCGTAAAACAGACCAGAGAGCTCGCTTGCTCTTGTTCCACTATGTGAGAATACAACAAGAAGGTGGCCATCTTGAACCAGGAAGAAGGCCCTCACCAGACAACAGACACCTTGATTTTGGACTTCCCAGTTTCCAGAACTGTAAGAAGTAACTGAATGTTGTTTACGGTATTCTGTTATAGGACCCCAAGCTGAGTCACACTACTGACTGCTTGCTGTAGACCTGAGCCAGGGCTGTGTTTCACATACCTCATTGCAGTCTTTGCAGCACTTGCCATTCTCCTCAGATATCTGGTTCGTTTATTCACTATCTAGGCACCATGACGGTTAAAAGCTTGTCCATCTCATTCAAAGTTATTTCCCCAGTGCCAAGAATGGTACCTGTCACATAGCAAAAACTCAGTGAAGTACTTATTAAGGGAATGATTTTATCTTCAAAAGAATTCAGTGGTAGCATCATTCTTACCCTGATTTTGAGAATGAAGAAACAAGGGTCAGAACAACTCAAAATTTTACAACTAGTAAGTGGCAGAAGCAAGATGGGAAGTTCACAGGTAGAGGTAGTTCCAAGATTGAGCATTATTATCAAAGCTGAGCATGAAGTCAAGAGCTTCTTCACCTTTCTCTTTGTCCTGTCACCTGTAGTGTGTAGCTTGTCCCCTTAGGCTGTTGTTTCCCTGAATGGTCCTGGGATGGGTACAACAGGTGTGAGTATTAGATGCAACCAATAATATCCAAAGGTAGCACATAGATCCACCCTGCCTTCCAAATCTTATTGAGAATGAGAGAAAGTTTCCCCAAAGCTGCCCAAAAATGCTTTTTCTCAAACAAAAATGTTTGCCAGAAATGCATCTCCTAACCATACCCTCCCTAAACACATTGTAAAGAAAATCAGAGGGCCAAATTGCCTTAGACAAATAAATATTCACCTGCAGGACTCAGAAAAGGGCCACAGCTTCTTCTCCAGGACCTGAACATACAGAGGAAGGTGAATAATTAGACTTCTGTTAGCATTCCAGTCATTACTGTTGCTTAAGAAATTTCCACCAACAGAGGAATGGCTTGAAAAGTGTGGCACATATACTCCATGGAATACTATTCAGCCATAAAAATAAGACCCTGGCATTTGATAGAAAGTGAACAAAGATGGAAGATTTATTGCTGAGTGAAGCAAGTCAGGCTATGGAAGAGAGACATTGTATGTCTCCACTTAATATATACCAACTGTTCACATTCCATGGTAGAGATGGAAAGATTGAGATTGAAGGACATAAAAGCATTGAAAATAGTTATGTACACTGGAGACAGTGTGAAGGAGGGTGGGAGAAGGGAAGCGTGTAGGGAAGGAAATTAGGGAGAAAAACATAAAAGACAATTGGGGGACACAGAAACAGTTTATTACCTATTAAAGATAATGTGTATAGTGGGAACCAGCAGTTAGCGTAATGGCTATGCCGCTGGACTCCCACGTAGTCGACCGCAGTTCGCATCTCGGACCCGGTGGCTTACAACTCACGCCGGGCGCATGTGCGTGCGTGCCCAAGATCCCGAGAGGAGAATGGAGGAGAAGGGATTGTGGCGTGACCATCCCCTCTGGGGGGTGATTTCTCGCTTTCTGTCTCTATGTCTCTCTCTGTCTGTCTGGCGAGCGCACGCACCCTATAGCGAAAAACCTCTCAAAAAAAAAAAAAAAAAAAAAAAGATAATGTGTATAGTATTCTCAACTGGATTGGTCTGAGGTGTATTTCATGTTGGATAAATTCTCTCTACAAGCTAAATGATGTAAATCAATTGAATGTATTAAATAATAATAATAATAGCTTTTTGAGAAGTTTTTGCTTTAGGGTGTGTGCACTCTCCAGAAAGACACAGAGAGACAGAGACAGAAAGCGATAAATCACCCCTCACGGGGATGGCCACACCACAATCCCTTCTCCTCCATTCTCCTTTCAGGATCTTTGGCACGCATACACACAAGCCTGCCGTGAGTTTAAGTCACCAGATCCAGGACTCGAACCGCAGTCGACCACGTGAGAGTCCAGTAACATAACCATTACACCAACTGCTGGTCCCAATAATAATTTTTGGATTAATTTTCTTAAACCTAGTGGCATAGGACAACAATGATTTAATTATGCACACAGATCATTTGGAAAGGGCATGGCAGGGATGACCGCTATCTGTTTCCTGATGTCGGAAGCTTCAAATGGGAAAATTAAAATGTCTGTAGGCATCTTTGCTCACACATTTGGGGCCTAGGTAGAAGTGACTCAAAGGCTGAGCTCTGCTGGTTTGGTTAACCAGAGCACTGACACATAACCTCACTGTGTGACTTGGGCTTCCCCACAGTATGGTAACCTTATGGTAGTCAAACGTCATCCCTGACTTTCCTGAGCTCCAAATGTGAGTGTTCCAAGGACCAAGCTGTATCACCTTTTATGCTTTATCACCTAGAATGTCATATAGCCTAATCTCCACTATTCTCTAGTTGTTGACTCTGTCCTAAGTCAACCCAAACTCCAAAGGAACCCATGGAAGGAATATCAAAACAGGTGGTCATTTCTTAAAACCACTGTCAGCAAAAATAAGGAGTACACAAACAACAGTATCTGCCTTTGGCTCAGAAATGAGTTGCATTTTCAGAAAACGGAAACAGAATAATCACACTTTTGGACAACTAACAATGTCTTACAAACTTTCATACAGTTTGATTCCCTATTCAACAGTGAGGCTCTAAGACAGATCATCCGCTCATGGATTTCATCTATAATATAACAATCAGAACAGCTGATACTTTTCAAAATATATAAAGAACTGTTTCTGCTCTCTCGAAAGTGTAGAGTTTAATGAGGAAGGTGGGCTGGTATGCAGCTTCTTTTCCTTAGCTTTTTCTATCAGCTAGAAGTATTTTCTGTATACTTCCTTGCGAGTTCAGCTGCTCATGTATGGAGTCCTGTGCTGTTTCTCCAGTTTACCCATCTGTAAAATGGAGTTAGCCATCTCTGGAAAAGCAGATTCTTACGTTTCTTTTTTTCTATTCACAACCGATTTTCAGGTCTTTGGAGACAGCACTGTTTAAATGCAGAATGTTGTGACTATCATTTCATTATTTGAAAAACTAAATAGCACGAGCTGCCTCCGTGGCCACGTTGCTAGGTTACTGACAGACCTGCCTGCCTGCACTGAAATGTCGAGACTCTCCGCAGCTTTGCAGCAGAGCAGCCTTTCTCAGGCTGAGATGGAAGTGAGAGAGAGCGGTGACCTGCAGGGAAATGGCCAGGGAATCTCTGGGAAGAGAGAGTATTTAGCTTCCCAGGTACCATGTCTCTGTCCGTGTGCTCTTTGAATCCAACAACTTAACTTCTAGTATCGATGCTGGAGATGGCTCAATACCCAACTCGTGGGCTTAACCCTGACAAAGTTCAGATTGCATCTCTAAAGGGGCCAAGTCTGTATGGCGCTTCATTTTCCAGAAAGTGAGGAATAAAAACAATCAGACGTGGCAGGCAGGCAATACTACCCGGAATGCTTTCACATGCTCAAGGTACGACATCGCCCTTCTGACACATTTGTCCACCTTTTTTGAAAAGGAAGGGGAAGAATCTCATGCTATTAATATTGTAACACAAAGAATATTCTTTCCAGGGCCATCTACTGTTGACAGTCCCTCAGTAGATGCTATTGTAAATGTCTAAAGAAAGATAAGCTTCCGTGGATATGACATTTAGAGAGAGAGACAAGTAATTACACGCACACACAAAAGAAGGCGCCCACGCCCCACGTTCCTCCAGGTGAGGACTATTTACTGAATGTAACCGACTGCTAGAGAAAACTACCCAGCAGTTTTATCCTGGCGAGTCTTTATCTCTTTAATAATGATTTAAGCCAGGCAGCAGCTCCCCAACTCCCAAAAACCCAGGGATATTTTCTCCCTGGCCATGTAACCATGAAGAATAATTTTAGAAAATTCTGCAATGATCTCATCAATGGGGATGTGATATTCAGTATTCATCTGAAATCCTCTACCCATCTGTTTCCTTTCAGAGCAACATGGGAAAAAAAAAAAGGAAACCAATAAAGTTATTACAAATGAACAGGGGAAAGGAGGGAAGGACAGAGAAAGAGAAAGTCCAAAGGAGACAGATGAAAATCAGGTTCTGGGAGAATTCTGCCTGGACAAGGCAGGGAAGTGGAGCCCATTCTTCCTCAGAGAGGAAGACTTCCACAGAGGTCATTCATATGTCACTGAAGATTTACTGGGTACATTCTCTGTGCCAGGCCTGTCCCAAGTGCAGGGAGGCAGCAGCGAGTCCTGGCTGGGATGCATAGCCCAACCAGAGAAACCAATTAAGCACACAAATGAATGCACTTTTACAGACAGTGGTGGGAGTGTAAAGGAAACTCACAGTGAGATTTAGTTCGGACGCGTGGGTCATGGGAGTCCTCCCTAAAGAGATGACCTTTGCTCCATGGGAACCAGTAGTTAGCGTAATGGCTATGTCGCTGGACTCCCACGTAGTCGACCACGGTTCGCGTCCTGGACCCGGTGGCTTAAAACTCACGCCGGGCGCGTGTGCGTGCGTGCCCAAGATCCCGGGAGGAGAATGGAGGAGCACGGTTTGCGGCGTGACCATCCCCCCCCCCCCCCCCCGGGGAGTGACTTCTTGCTTTCTGTGTCTATGTCTCTCTCTGTCTGGCAAGCGCACGCGCCCTATAGAGAAAAAACCTCTCCAAAAAAAAAGAGATGACCTTTGCTCCAGAGAAACACTGGGAAGCTGTGGAGTATGGCTGGAAAGGATGCCGGTCCAGGAGGTTCATGGGCATGCTCAGTTTTGGGGTCCACCCCCAAAGGTGACCAGACGAGAAAGTGGACCTCGCCCATTGTCACCACCCACGTTTGGAATGAGAAACTCTTAGTGCTCTCTGCCTTTCCCCCGGTTTCCCAGGGCCACCAGCAAGAACAATCATTCTATTTGCAGGATGCTTAGTTTATACTGTAACCTCTTCCTTAAAAGGAAAATTGTTTGGCCTTACAACTTAATGTATTATCCTCTTTCAATCCTGGTTGCTCCTCATAGGATTTTCATTACTATTTTACACAAGTGAACCTTACTCCATCCCTTGGTATATAATTAAATGCATCTCCAGGATCTAGCTGTAAGCTATCTGCCAAGATAAAATGAGAAAGGATTGCACTGTGTAAAAGCTGGGTGACTTGATCTTATACCATATTTTTAAAAAAAACAAAAGATTTCTGGGCCTGTGGGGGAAAAAAAAATTTTTTTTTCTTGCTGTTGGAAGAGTTCCTCAAGAGGACTCATCTCACAGCAACTTCCAGCCAAGCTGTGTCGATTAGTTGCAAATTAAGTTAAAATTATATAAACTTTGTACAGAAGACCAATACTGTGTCTCAATCCCTTGAATCATTTTTCTTAACGCACCATGGCCACATCCTCCAGATGCTAGCTAGTAGGCTGGGCAGAGATGGAAGGTGAAATTCACAAGAACCGGCTCCACTTACTCAAAGTCACATCCCCCGTCCTGCAATAAACATTCTATATGCAAATTGCCTCAAGTGACTCTCCAGAAATTGACTGGTTTCTTACACTGTTTCTTAACACCAAAAGAAATTGAAAACATTTTTATGGCTTATGTCCCTAATCCATTCCTTCAGTGAGTGCTCGGTTTTTTATGTGCCAATGTATTAAACTCTTCTTTTAGTATTGGCTTATGCATCATCAGTTCGGTTTTTTTGTGACAACAAAAACAAAAAGAGCTTTCAGAAATATTCATCCAAATGGTCACCACCAAAGTGAGTTCAAGCTTCCACTGTTCTTGAAATTGAATTGTTTCAAAAAGCTCTCGGAAAAGTTGTACAGATTAAAACTATTCATGATGTAGAAATTAAGCCCAGTTTTCTGGGAATTAAAAGTTAAGGGTCAACCTGAAGCTCTGCTCTAAATGATTTTGTCCTGGCCACAAAGCTTTGGCCACTTTGTTACAAACGCATTTCCATCTAAGCTTTATAATCCAATTAATTAGATCAAGCAAAGCCACTGTCCTTCTTTTGTTTTGTAATCATGAGTGAAGATGATAGTACTTCTGTTTTATGAGCTCCAAGGGGTTATTAAATGCTTGGTCATGCTCTCAGAAGCCTCATTTTCCTCCTAATCCTATTGCTCTTAAGAAGAGGTTGGCAGGGACCTTCAAAGTTGTTCTTTTTCTTCTGTTTTGCTCTCTGAAGCTTTGCAAAATGTAACAGGGTCCACACATCACACCTCCAACATGAATCCCACCCTCTCCTGTTGAGAGCTCATATCTCACCCCTGCTTTGGAAACAGAGCGATGGCATTGTGGTGTGGTTGTAAATGTGTTGTTGCCACAACACTGAAAGTTAGAATATATGAAATGGGATTAACTATACTCAGTTCTTCTTAACAGATTTCATCTAAGCAGTTGTGGGTGGTGATGTCCAGTCAAGATTCCATGAATGCCTATGAGGGCAATGACCTCTAGTAATATTTTACTCCTCTCCCAGAGGGCCACTGCTGTGCAAATTTTGCATCACGATTCTTAGAATCATAAACGATTGTTCCTGGAAGAAATGGTAGAGAGCTTTAATCAAGTCTTTCTCATTTTACAGATTAAAAACACTGAAACCTAAAGATCTCTACTGTCCAAATTCATACAGCCAATTAGTGAGAGTCGGGATAAGAATCCAGGTTTCCTCATACCAGGGACTGCTTGGATCAAAACATATTTTTGCATGATTTTATGAGTTTATCCAAGATATTATTTTGCTAGTATTTTGCTGATTATGGAAATAGGTTAGCTGGGGTCAGCAAGTGGTGTAGGGGTTAAGGCACTGGACTTCCACATGGTCAACCATGGGTTGAGTTTCGAATCTGGCGACTTGAAAATCATGCTTGGCACACGTGCATATATGCCCAGAATCCCAGCAGGAGAGTGGCAGAGATGGTATTATGGTATGGCCATCCCCCCGAGGAGTGATTTCTCACTTTCCCTCTCATTGTTTCTCACTGTCTCTCTCTGGTGAGTGCACATGCTCTAGGCAAAAACCTTTAAAAAAAAAAAAAAAGTTAACTATCTGAATAAATGAAGATCACATGGGGAAGATAAGCCTGGGTAGTATGAAAATGTTAGTTTTGTTCAAATTAATTTATTAATATAGGCTTCAGATAGAAAATCAGTAGTTTTTTTTTTATTTTTTTCTTTTCTTTAAGTTTTTTTTACATTAATTCAATATATATCATACAGTAGACAAAATGAATTTTCCATCCCAAATACACTGTATATTGGCTCAATCAAGCACATCAACATACGTGTTATCAACAAATAATTTTCCATTTCTTATGAAAATCAGTAGTTAATATAGGTTTAGCATAGTAAATTCAGACAGAAAAGAATGTGGTTAAGTTACTCTGAAGTTCAGAATAACAAGTGGTCAAGAACTGCTTTTATGCCCAGCTATGGTGGCACAGCAACAGTGTAATATTCTGCCATGCTGGAAGCCATACAGAAGATCAGGGTTCAGTTCTCAGAACAACTTGTAGTCACTGGGCATGTGCACACATGTGCCCATGATCCTTGCTAGCTAGGAAGGCTAAAAGGAGGATTATAGCATGAGACTCTGTTAAGTGTGCTTCTTTCTCTCTCTCTAAAGAAAGAAATAAAGAAATTTAAAAGAAAAAAAAAGGACTACTGTTAAATTTTTGAAAAAGACAAGTCATGGAAGAAGATATTATGAAAACACAATAATTAGAATACTGTATTACTGCTTTAGCAATAAACAGATAAGTAAGTAAAAAAATATTGATATCTCTGAAGCAGATCTTTTTTTTTTTTTTTGGAAGGGAGGGAGTTTATCGAAGGGGAGTAATGGAGCCCCAAGAAGAAGGAAGGGTCCCGAGGTGGGTTGCCCTGAAGCAGATATTAATGCATGTAATTAAATGTATTTCAAAAATAACATTTTAATTTGGTGGGGAAATAAAATATTAGTGAATGGTATTAGTACAATTGGCCATCTGTTCTACAAAACAATAGAGTTAAATCTCTGTATCACAACTTACATAAAGGTAAATTACAGATGGTTTAAAGATTTAAATGTCAAAAGTGCCAAAGCAAATAAACTCATAAGAAAAAGAATTAATGCCAAGAATTTTTTAATGTCCTTATTTTAAAAAAAAAAATCAGGGCCAGCCCCATAGCCTGTAAGATGTGGGAGCCAGATCTCACATGGCCAACTACAATTCAAAGCCTGGATTAAAAACCCACTGGCTGTGTGTGCTTGCATGCCCAACAGGATGGGGAAGTAAGGAGAAGGATTGCGGTATGACCACACTTCATTGGAGTGGGTGCTTCCCCTTTCTCTTTCTCTCTCTCTCTCTCTCTCTCTCTCTCTCTGGTGAGCACATGCACCCTCTAGCAATCAAAACACAAAGCAAAACAAAAACATAAAACTAAAATGAAAATCAAAGAAACTGCTTCATTTTGTATTTTTTAGTTCATGTATCTCTATGTATGTATGAAAGAGAAGAGTCAATATTATTCATCTATAAATATCTTACAAATGAAGTAGTAAACAAGATGAACACCAACAGGAAAATGGGCATAGGATCTGAACAGAAAAAAAAAAATCACAGAAGAAGAAATATAAATGGAATAGACAGACAAATATTTGATATCCCTAAGAATCAAGTAAAAGCATGTATGGGAGAAAACGCATTTTCTCCATCATATTAATGAACAATCTTTTTTCCCAGCCTCTTTTTTTTACATAACAGAAAGTTTAGATGCAAATTTGGTCAAAGGGAGATTCTTAAAAACTAAATCCATTGATATAATCTCAACAGATGGACAATTTTCCAGTTTGTATCAAAAGCTTTAAAATGTGTTAAAACATTTTGATCTATTATCTGCCATTCTAAGAATGAATCCAATGAAGAAATATACCCCCAAAGAAAGCTTTATGAATGAGGATTTCATAATACTAATATTCATAGCAGAAAAACTTTGAGAATTTTCCAAACATTAAAAGTAGAGAATAACTAAATAAAATTTAGTATAACTATGTGATAAATATCATGTAGCTATCAAGGATCATGTTTTGGAAAAATATTTAAAAACATGAGCTATATTTAAAAAAAAAAAAGTCAGATAAGGAACCAGCAGATGGTGTAATGATTACATGATTGGACTCCCACGTAGTCGACTGCAGTTCTAGTCCCAGACCTTGCAGCTTAAAACTCACGTCAGGCGTGTGTGCATGCATGCCCAAGATCCCAGGAGGAGAGTGGAGGAGAAAGGATTGCAGTGTGGCCATCACCTACTGAGGGATGATTTCTCACTTTCTGACTCTCTCTGTCTCTCTGGTGATTGCACCTGCCTTGTAGCAAAAATCTCTTTAGGAAAAAAATCAGATAAAAACTATATATTATATGTAACCTGTTTCTTCTCAAAATACTGGAAAGACCTGCATTGAAATGTTAACCTTTTTTCTGAGTGGTAGAATATTGAGTGATATTTAATATTTTAAGATCTGAATTTTTCAGATTTTCACAATGATCTTATATTTGTAAGAAATATATATATGCACACACATATGTAGAGAGAGAGAGAAACTTTTTCTTTTTCAGTGAAAGAAACCCAGACACCAAGTCAAGAAGGGATCCCAACTGGCCCGAAAGTCACATGCCTGGCCTCTTCTCTAGACGATGTAGATTTTTTAATTGCACAATACTCTAAGTCCTAGGGATCCACTGTGCTGCTAATGTTTATGCTCAGCAGTGACTTTGAGGTACTCAGGCTGGAGAAGATAGATCTAGCTGCTGGTGTTTGTGAAGGAAAATAAACCGCACCAACATTACAAACTCCCTAGGGCTCCCCCGTGTACAAATAGCCAACCCTATTAGACACTAACCCATGGTAGAATGACCACCTATAAGACAGGCTCCCCTTCTTCATACGTACCCTTCAAACTCTACTGACTCTTCATGATGCCTTTCCCCTTCAGCTTACCCAGTACACTTACTTTATTCTGATTTCACTTGTATACAAATACATGGGATTATATATAACGGGAGCAAGCAGTGTGAACTTCCTCCAGAGCACAAGTAGAAGCAGGTCTCAGCTATCAGAGATAACTACCTCCGAGAGCTATATCAATCACTCAGTTCTTCTTATCACAAAAAGGAATGTGCAGTCAAGGCTCAGCAGCCATTTGAGGGAAATTAACAACATGAAGAGAATCTCTAAGATAAACGGAGTCACTGATTAACAAGAATACGTGTGCAGATTTGAAAAGAGATTACATTCATCAAAATAGAACTGAATATTTGAACATGGTGCGGGGAACAAAATATTACATTTTGTAAATTGAAAAATAACTGTCAATATAAAAAGTCAACGTAAGGGCTAGAAGACAAAATCAAAGAAAGAGTATCCATGAAAAAGAAAGAAGAAAAGAAGGAGAAATTTTCAAAAAGAAAGAGAAGGCGGCATTTAGGGATATGGTAATCTAACTTTAATCCAGGAATTCCATTACTGATCCAACAGGAGTTCCCAAAGGAAAAGGGGGAAAGAATTAGAAGGAGGGACCAGCAGGTAGAGGGGTGGTCAAGTGATTAAGGTGCTGGATTCCCACATGGCCGACCTTGGCTTCTGTTCAGGGCCCAGCAACTTGGAAAATCATGCCAGGCACATGTGCGTGCATATCCAAAGTCCAGAGGAGAATGGAGAAGGAATTGTGGCATAGCCACACCTCTGGGAGGCGATGTCTCACTTTCCCTCTCTCTGTCTCTCTCTGGTGAGTGCCCACATCCTATGGAAAAAAAAAAAAAAAAAAAAGACAAAAAAAAAAATGAATTAGAGGAAGGAAATAATCAAATAAAAGAAATTCTTTCACAATAGAAACAAGCCTTGGTTGCTCCAATTACTGAACAAAAAGGCCCATATCTAACTATATTCTCATGAAGTCTTGAAATATCAAAAATAAAGAGAATGTAAAACTTTCAGAGATAGTGGAGCAATGTTGGCAAAGTTCTGATAGGTTATTGCCACCTAAATTCTACAGCTAGACAAACTATGAACCAGTGTATGGACAATGTAATGATTTCTTAAATATGCAGAAACCCAAAAAGTTTACCACCTCATTAACCTTGCTGAACTTGTAGTTACTATTTGCGGTTGTTTGAATATACTTGTTCCCTCCAAAACTCATGCTGAAATTTGATTCCCAGTGTGATGGTGTTGGGAGATGGGATCCCTTGTAGGTGTTAGATCATTAGGAGGGATTAATGTCTTTCTAGAATGAATGAGTGAGTTAGGTCTCATAGGAATGAATTACTTATCATGAAAGCTGATGGCTATAAAGAGGCCTGGCACCTCTCCCTGCCCTACTCTGGAGCATGTGCTCTTTTGCATGCACCTGCTCTCTGCCTTTGCCTGTGTTCTCATCATGTAAGGCCATCCACCTTGTTATGTTACTGCATGAGCACCTTGCCAAATGTCACCACCCAGCCCTGAACTTCCTAGCCTCCAGAACAGTAAGCTGATAAACAACCTCTACATAGAAGTAGAAAACGGACTAAGACATCAATGTATGCCAGCAAAATGTTAAATGTGATAGTAGAAAAAGGGAGACATCAAGTGAACCAGAAGTGCAATGAAATAAAATCTCAAGATGACAGCCATGGAGCAGTGCCAAAAGAGGAAGTACAAATTAAATTAAAACAGGAGATCAGAAATCTCCCCCAAAAAAGTCTTCGATGTAAAATATAGATTCACTTCAATAGCAGTGTATTTAAGAAGATTGATAAGCTTATTAATTGAGTAAAGACATTCCAGTATGGTTAAAAATCTTGGTCTTCAGAGCACACCATGGCAAAGTGGTAAAACGTGATGCTCTCTTGAGGCTGACCCATGTAGAAAGGTTCCTGGCTCTCATTCAGACACCTCCCTGAGTATGCCAAGTATGTGTGTGCCCATGCTTCAGGGCGGGCTGAGGCTGGGGGTGGATTATAGCATCAAGACTCTGTCTCTCCTTCTTTCTCTCTCTCTCTGTCTCTCTCACTTATGAAAAATAAATAAATAAACTAAAAAGCAAACAAACAAACAAAAAATTCAATCTTCAGACTCAGATTGCCTGGTTCAAATCACAAACTATCATGTGACCTTAGGTAGTTACTTAAATTTTGGAGGCTCAGTTTGCTTGTTTAGAACATGTGTAAGAAAATAATTTCTACTTCATAGGGTCATTATAGGTATTATAATATAGTACATGCATAATATTTGGTGCCTGGCTCTCAGTAACTTCTCTAAAAGATTTATTTTTATTATTATACTTTTGTATCAACTAGAAAAAAGAGACGTAATTAGAGATTTTTTTTTCTTTCTTGTTTTCTAGCTTTTATTACATTAATATCAATATTTAATTATACTAATAATATCTTACATTTATGACCATTTATGTTTTTTATGAAATATACAGGTTTTTTTTATTAATTAATTTATTTATTTTTGTATATACTTTCAATCATATTGTTTGGCTTACAATGGGACCATTTCGATATGTGAACATTTCTCCCCAGACCCGTTGATCGAAATATCTTCAACATAGAGATTTTGGAAAGGACACAACAAAACTGTCAAGAAATGTCTTATGGGCCCAATGTCCAGGGCACAGCCAATAGAATACTGACTGCAGTGCTGGAAGACACATGGCTGACTGAGGTTCAGATCCTGTGTCCAGTCAACCTGAAACATGCCTGGTGGTCACACATGTGCCCAAGATCCTAAGCTGGAGGGAAAGGGACAGGGGATGGCAGCATGGAAAGACCCTGTTGAGGGTGGCTCTCTCTCTTCTCATGCAGGTACAAATGCTCACTATTATGAACAAAAAAAGAAGTTCATGGAAAAATGGAATTAAGTACAAGTTCATTTTTAAAAAGGAAATGTCATGTCAAATCAAAGCAAATTAAAATGCAGTATGATTTTTGAGCAAGTGAAAGAATATGAAGATGAAGCAGCATCAATGTGACCTTGAAGATTAGAGTTTTCACCTTCGAGTGCCACAGGCTTGGTGATTTAGGATTATTTTTCCTTTTCTACAAGTCTAATCAAACTACTTGGTTCTCCACTGAATAATATTTACATAATCATAATTTCCAATTGCCATTTAATGGTATTCGATTTTAAGAAACTAACCTATCGTCAAAGCAAAGTCTTAATTATAGTTACAGATCAGAATATAAATGTAATAAACCTTGATCATGTAAAAGTAATGATCAAATCTCAGAGGAGATGGGCCAGAGAAGAGGTGAAGGAAGTGTAGGAGGTATACATTTTCTCTTCTTACATAATGCAAACCCAAGACACACAGGTTTAACTTTGCTATTTATAGACATAAAGGTAACCCAAAGAAGACACTTTAAACAATAATACAACATTTTTAAATAACAGAAGACAAGTGAGGTTGATTTGCTAAATTTCAAAGTCAAGTTACTGGGCTAGCAGGTGGCATGGTGGTTAAAGCACTGGACTCCACATGACTGACCATAGTTCAAGTCCTGGACCTGGTGGCTTGCTTTCTCTCTTCTCTCTCTCTCTCTCTCTCTCTCTCTCTCTCTCTCTGTCTCTCTCTAGTGAGCACAGATGCCCTATAGAAATTTTTTTAATAATAATAAATAAAGGTAAATAAATAATTCTTAAAAAAAAAATCAGGGCCAGCAGGTAGTGTGGTAGTTAAAGGTGCTGGATTCCCACATGGCCGACTATGATTCAAGTCCCAGACCTGGTGGCTTGCTTTCTTGCTTTCCCTTTAGCTGTCTGTCTCTCTTTGGTTAAATTAAAAAATAATAATAACAAATGGAATTAAATAAATTAATTAATCTTTTTTTAAAAATGTCAAGTTACTTCTTAGGAGTAGGACCGGGGTGGGAGGGAATCCTAACAGCAGGCAGGAGGATAATTTTGCTTTTTATTTTATGCCTTGATGCTACTTGAAATTTTCCTCATGTACTGGAGTTCTTATATTATTCACTAAGTCAAAAAGCACTAGTCTAGTCAGTTAATGATGATGTGCCTTTACAGAGTGCCTACTATGCTCAGGCCTTGTCTAGGTTCAGGGAATTAACAAAATAAACTCCTTGCCCTCAAAAAGCTAACATTCTGGTTAGTGAGACTGGGGGTAAACATGGAAATGATTTGATGAGTAATCTAATTTCAGGTAGCTTTGAGTAAAATTGAGTAATGTGGTATAGAGTTCCAGGGAGGAGCCTGATGGCATCTGCTTTATTTAAAGCTATCAAAATAAAAGCCTCTGGGAGGAAGTGACATTTGAACTCTAGAAAGAGCCAATTGGTTGGAATGGAGTGGGGGCAGGGGTATGTAACAAGAGTTCAGAAAGTTTGACAGGAGGCAGATCGTACTGAGCCTTTTAGACCATGGTTATTTGATTTTGTCCCGTCAACATACAAAGTTATTAAAGGGCTGCCTCCAGGTGACTAGGAGAGTGACATGATCTGATACTCACTTCAATAAAGTGAGTTGTGACTCTCCCTTTAATAACTTTTTCATTTGGATCAGGAAGCCTATGATTTTTAGCACTTTGCAAGGTCTTTCCCAATTAGTCATAAGCTATAACCAGTGAAAGTGAAGGTAGGGTGGGCAGCTCGGTGTTCTGGTGCTTTGGACAAGGGTGACAGCAGTAGAGATGGTAAAACTGTCAAAATCAGAATATATTTGGAGGTAGAATGAAAGGACTTTGGATGGATGAACAGATGGATGGGTGAGTGGGTGGATAGGTGTAGGAAATGGAGAAAAGTAAAGAATCCAATTTTTTTTTGTCATGAAAAACTGAATAAATGGTTATGCCTTTTGCACAAGTGGGAATATGAGGAGCAGCGGTTTAGGGTAGTTGTAGGGGCTAAAATCCATTATTCTATTCTAGCCTTGTTACATTTGGAGTGCCTGTGATAGACATTCAAGTACAGACATGAAGTAGGCAGCAAGATGTACAAGTCTGGGATTCAAGAGAAGCTCTGAGTCATCAGAGGATCACCAAGTCAAGAATGCAAATAGAGACAAGTAGACATACCCAGACAGCAACCACGAAAACACCAACGTTTAGAGATCCAATAGTGGAGGGGAAATCAGCAAGGACTACTACAAGGAGTAGTTAATGATGTAGAAATCAATGAGTATCATTGAAAACAAAAGATGAACGTGCTTCAAGGGGGCAGGAGAGGTCAACTGTGTTGCATGCTGCTAGAAGGTCAAGTAGCATGAACATAAAGAACTGACCATGTGGCTATGATAAGAGAAGAGAAGTCTGTATGTGGTAGCGAGTACAGAGCTTAATTGGAATGGCTAGAAAAGGAAACGGGAGGTGAAGGTTAGAATTGGGGAATATCGGGGCGGCAGGTAGAGTGGTGGTTAAGGGGCGCTGGACTCCCACATGGCTGACTACAGTTCAAGTCCTGGACCTGTTAGCTTGATCTCTCACTTTCTCTCTCTCTCACTCTGTCTCTCTCTGGTCAAATAAAAATAAAAGTTAAATAAGATAATTCTTTTTAAAAAAGAATTGGGGTGTATAGATAACTCTTTTGAGTAGTTGTATGAAAAGAAGCAGAGAAATATGGTAGCTAAAGGACAACATGGGTCAAAAGTGGGTTTTGTTTTGTCTTATTTAGTTTAAGGAGGTGATATTAAATGTGTTTGTATGCTAAGGAAAAGAGTGCATTAAATAGGGACAAAGTGAAGATGTTGGAGAGCAGAAGGATATTCGTAAGAATGAAGCCTTTGATGAGATGAGAGAAGATGGGGGTGCCGTTGCACAGGGGAAGGGTTTGCCTAGGATGAAATCAGGTATTTTTTTCCCATCTCATTCAACAAAATGGAAAGCAAAGAGTGTGTGTACAGATTCACAGAAGTTGATGGATATGATGGTGAAAAAATGAGGCACTTCTCATCTAATTGTCTCTATTTTCTCCATTAACTGTGAGGGCAAGTTAACTTGGTGTAGGGGTAATTAGAGGATGCTGTTAACTGTGGGCTAGAGGGGTGGGGTGCTGTTGGGGACTTAATAGGGAGAAGCAGTATGAAATGGTTCTGCTGCAGTGTGGGAAAGTGAACCTCCAGAAGTCCGTTAAGATTGTATAGCACTCTTCAGATATCATTGGAAGTGCATGGAAATTATAGAAAAGTGAGAAGGGAAGCTGTATAATTTTTTCCAAAAGTACTCAGCTCCTCAGTTGTAGGCATGAAGTCAGCTAATGGCTAGCTGGCTGTGACCACATCAGAACATTGCCCGGCAAAGAAGAAAGGAGAGAGTACAGGGAGGGACACTGCCTGCAATGAAGTTGGAATACTGCGTCACAATTAAATTGTGTTTCCAAAGATGGCTGCACCTCCATTCCACATCCTTTTTTGCATATGATTTTGAGGTGGAGTGTATTTTCCCTCCCTCTGAATCTGGGCTCCCCATATGTCTTGAGCTGACTAATGGAATGCAACAGAAGAGATGCTGCGTAGCCTCCAGAATGGGGCTTTACGAAATCTGCATCTTTTGTCTTTGCTAATTAGAATGCTTACTCTTGAGAACCAGCTGCCAGGAAAGAAGCCTAGGTTAGAACCCCTAGAGGCATCCCTGCAGAAAGAAAGGGACAGAAAGGCAGAGAGATCTCAACCACCAAGGTTCCAGAGATGTGGGTGAAGCCGCCTCCACATGCCGACCTCAATCACATCTAAGTACAACCTCATGAGAGACCCCAGATGATGCCACACGAAAAAGAAGAACAATCCAGCCAAGCCCTGCTCCAATTTCTGACCCACAGAACTGTGAGCAATTAAAACAGTTGTTGTTTTGAACCACTAAGATTCGGGGTGATTTGTTACACAGCGTTAGGTAACTGAATCAGGACATAACCCCTGTTTTGTTACTATCGTTCATTAAGAGGAAATGAGGAGTGCGAGGGGTGTGGATATACGTGAAATAGTGGTAGGGTCATTGGAGTTGTAGGGTTTGGGGTTTGAGGAATTTCTGAAGTAGGAGTGTTACCATAGGAGAACTAGAAAAGATAGGGAGTGATGCCACAAAACGGAAAACTTGACATCAATGTTTTGGGATGATGCTGTCGTCACTGATACGAAGATCCTAGCTATGACCACAGGAGTAGGTGTCTGTGAAAAGGCAGCGGAACCAAGAGATCAAGGAGCAGAGAGGCCGGGATGTCAAATGCACAGATATTGAAGTGGCCGGGAACATTGACAAGGAAACGGTTTGACGTTGTGTTTAAGTGCACATACCCCAGGGTCAGACACTGACTTTGTGGCTAACTGTGTATTCGAGGCAAATATGTTACCTCCCTGCACCTCAGTTTACTCTTCTATTAATCAGGACAATAATAATCCCTATGTCACTGTACTGTAGGAATTGAATAAAATAATTCTTTAAGGGTGCTCGGAAGAGTTCTGGGAGAAGAGGAAGTGCTGGGTAAACGCTGACTCTCATTATCGTGGCTGAAGAGAGAAAGGCAGCGAAGCAAGTGCTACAGGCACCGAAGACCAAGGTCAGAGAACGACCGCAGCAAGGCGGGGTAGCAGGTGGTAACATCTGATGATGTGCTTCAAAGGGGCTGAGGTCTTTGAAGTTGAAAGACAGAGACATGATTAATTAGAAGCAGCAAAGAGAGTAAGGAAGAGACTTTCCCTTTTTCCAGGCTCTCAGGTCCACAAAGTATGAAACCCAAAGTGTCTACCTGAGAGGGCTGTAGGGGAAGCCAGGCCCTCAGGTAGAGCCAGGTTCCAGTTAGGGTGAGACAGTGAAGGGAACATCCAAGGGCAAAAATGAGAATTTGTATCTGTCGTTGACCATGAGTTCCAAAGGGCAGGGTGGAAGGGTTTGGACAGATGAGGAATGGAAGCAGGGTCCGATTTCAGGATGTACGGTGTACACAAAAGGAAATATACATTGAAGCATGATCTGATGAGAATTAAGGATTAGGGCAAAAAGATTCATGACCCATATGGGTTGGTTCAGGAAGTCTTCCAAGGGGAAATGTGGGAAGTTCTGGGATCAGCTGTCCATTCTTGTGCCTCAAGGTAGTGTGATTGTTTGGGGTGTGGCAGGGGCCTCTCTAGGGCTGTTCTAAGGCAACTCACTTCCTCATGTGCGTTGAAAAAGGTACTGGAAAGTAGCATTGGTGAAGGGACATTCTATTCACCTATTCCTAGAAGAATTGGAGCATCTATCTGTGATCCATTCCTGGGTGATGATTATCTTCCAGGAGCACAGAGACTGATCACTTGACCCTGAGCAATTAAAGAATGGCAGACGTTTGACATCTCTCATGGCAAGAGAAGGGACCATTACTACCCTTTAAAATACCTCAGTGTAATTGAGGAAAAGACCTTCTCTCCTGGCAAATGCAGTCTCCTAAGTACATGTAAGTACATGGCCTGACTACCACACAGCGTTTTATAGAAGGAATAAGGCTAGGGAGACTGGCAGGTGGCTTGGTGGTTAAGGGTGCTGGACTCCCACATGGCCAACTGCAGTTCAAGTCCTGGATCTGGCGGCCCTCTCTCTCTCTCTTCAAATTAAAAATAAATAAATAAGTTAAATAAAATTATAAAAAAGAAAAGAAGAAAGGCTCTGCTTCCTTTGAGTACATGTAGCTCAAAAAAGGGATACCAAGCTAGATATGAGCTCAACCAGGTGCCCACTTTGGGTGTACAGCCTGTGCAGACTATGTGGTGACACTGGCTAAAAATGGATGCAACATCAGTTTCCCTGTGTTCTTGTTCTCATTCTAATTGTGTTACCTTCCTTAGGTCAGTCACTTCCACCTCTAATCTTATTCATCTTTTGGAGTCTCATTTGGTTCTTACACCAAGACATAAATGTTTAAGACTATTAAGTGTTTGGCCTTGTGCTAGAAAGCAACACAAAGGTGAGGTAGCAGTACAGTCTTTTGGAGGACATACAGTAGATGATAGTCCCACATTACAATGTCGGTGCTATGACAAAGGGGTGCACAGGAAATGGAGCTCAGAGGAGACCCTGTTGTCCTCCTGTCACACATGTGACAAGTCTGGCCAATAAGATATAGGCAGAAGTGAAGTAGGTCACTTCTGAGCAGCAGTGAAAAGCCCCTCCAGAGTTCTCTAGTCTCCTCCTATCTTGGTGCAATGCTCCTAGGAGTGGCCTCATGTTGATACAGAAGACCCACAAGAGCAAAAGATCTTGGATCCCTGAATGACCATATGATAGATGGCTGCCTGGACCCACAATGAATTTCATGTGAGCAAAAACCTTAAGCCATTAAGATTGTGGTAGTTGTTCGTTACTGCAGCAAAACCTAGACTATCCTGACTGAGGCAGGAAAGACATAAACAACAGTAAATGATACCAAAAATGTTTTCTAAGATGGATAGGTGTGATTAACTACTAGACTTTGGTTTGGCTGAATATACAAGCAAGACCCAGGCCAATGCTGAATTGCTCAGGTTAACAGAGGAAGGCTAAACTACTGTGCTAATAGGCCTCAATCCCCTCACTCAGGCTTCCTCCAAATAAATGGGGTTCAAAACATTTAAATGTAATGTTTTCCTTTATGAACCTTTTTTCTCTCTCTCTCTCTCTCTCTCTCTCTCTCTCTCTCTCTCTCTCTCTCTCTCTCTCTCTCTCTTTCCTGTGAAGTAGCTCCAGGAGTGACGATCTACTTAGGAAATCTACATATTCTTGGCCACAGTGATTGAATCAGCATTGGGTACATGAACCTGGCCATGCCAGAGAGCTGAGCCCAGGGTATCTTTCTGGAGAATCACTGGACACAAGGTTTCTCTCTTAAGGGGTGGTTATTTAAGTGGATGTGAGGCTAGAGTTGCTAAGGCCTTCTTTGCCATAGCATAGAGAGAATATAACTGGAAATAAAGATAATTTACAGGAAAGCAGAGTCAAGAAATACAAAGAGACATTGTCCAGATGTTACCATTGGGTTGTCAAGAAAATTTTTAAAAAATTATATATATATATATATATATATATATATATATATGTGTGTGTGTGTGTGTGTGTGTGTGTGTGTGTATCATGACTTTCCCAACAACCAAGCATTTATCCTGTCCAGGACACCCACATCCTCTCTAGGACACCCACTTCAGTCTCCTGAAGGAGTAGGGCAGGAGCCCACTGACCCCAATCTGTGGTTCTGGAGCAAAACACTAACTCTGGCACCCAGTTCATTGCCTCAATCTGCAGAGAGGATAAAGGGGTCAACAGCTTCAAGTGTTCTGAGTACAACCACCCAGTCCCAGCCTCTGCACCTTCATTATCAACAGACAAAAGCAGACCCCAGAGCTCTGCGTATCACAAGAAGGATGCCAAACACCTCTCTCCCCCTTCCTGCTCCCAACACTCATCGCCTCAACATCAAACAACTGGATTCATCCATCTTGACTCTCACCCTCGCTTGTAGGGATCCACAAGACATGTGACTCCAGGTCATCCCTTATATTCCAGCTTTCATTCTAGACATCCTCTGCCTGATTTTCTCTCTCATTGCTCCTTAACTCCTGAAACACTCCCACTGTGTCCTCTTCAACTCACTGCATATCTGCCATCCCCATGGTCCCCATCTCCTAAACCTGCTTGTCCTCAGTCTTTCCTTTCTTCATATGGAACAGTAAAGGCTACTCTAAAAGAATACTAGAATGAATATTCATTTCTCACAATTCTGGAGTCTTTAAGTCCAAGATCAAGGTGCCAGCAGACCTGTGTCGGGTGAAGGCACACTTCCTGGTTCCTCAGATCTGTGTCAGGTAAAGGCCCACTTCCTGGTTCCCCAGATCTGTGTCAGGTAAAGGCCCACTTCCTGGTTCCCCAGATCTGTGTCAGGTGAGGGCCCACTTCCTGGTTTGCAGATGTCCATCCTCTTATGACTTCACATGGTACGGAGCAAACGCGCGTGTATTTTTTGCAAAGGAACTAATTCCATTTTGAGAGTCCTACCCTCATGACCTAAATACCTTCCAAAGCTC
This sequence comes from Tupaia tana, assembly GCA_026018925.1. Classification (NCBI taxonomy): domain Eukaryota; kingdom Metazoa; phylum Chordata; class Mammalia; order Scandentia; family Tupaiidae; genus Tupaia; species Tupaia tana. The sequence goes on along the minus strand of JAKSZU010000019.1, from coordinate 13,545,451 downwards.
CACCTCCTAATACTATTACACTGGGGGTTAGGATTTCAACATACACATTTTGAGGCGGACACAGACATTCAATCCATAGTCACTATGGTCTGTGTGCACAACCTTAAACATGCAGTCTAACCTCCCTAAAGTCTCATTTCTTCATTGGCAGAATAACTATAAATACTTTAAAAAGGAAATAAAACTGTCTCATACTGTTATTGTGAAGTCGAGTGACATCATTATTTGTAAATTATCTTTCATTTTGTAAGAATTTTATAGGTGCTTAGTAAATAGTTGTGATCATGAACGTAAAAGGGAGCTTTAAAAGTCTGTGGAAAAACAGAATTAAAGTACACGTTTATTTTGGTGAGGAAAAATTTTGAAGTCTATAAGGATTTTTTGTAATACACATTTTCCATGAACTTTTAGAAGACCACTTTGTCACTGCTGCAAGTTGTTGTTAGGAATTCAGTTTTAGAAGGCCCCAAAACTGTCTTGATCTCCTTCTAGAACCTTCAGGAACCAAACATAATCCCGGTATGGGCAGCATATCTCAGCTTATCTCAGACAAGCTTAATCTGTCCTGACAGAACTTCAGCCAAACATCCCCTCAGTCCACCTACCAGACTCAGGCACTGTCGACATGCCAGGCCCTTTGTGTAAGTACACTTTTTCTCAGGGAGAAAATAGCTCACCCGTGTGACACCAATTCCATCTTCTAGGACACCAGGGTGGTATTTTGTGCAATGAAAGTAATTTACTAAATGGTCCTCTGGTGCCGTGGAAGAGTGAATTCATTTTGCACAGGTCAGAAGTTTACTTCCAGAGCGCAGTTTCCCCCCTGCCAAAGCAGGCCCAAGTCTAATGGAAAATTGAAGCGTGGCATTGAAGATCCATGCAACAGTGGTTTCTGTTAGTCCTGGGCCTTGGGAGCCCAGCTGAGGGGGAGAAACATGAGAAATCACCGTCTAAGAGAAACCAAAGCTGTTCTCTGTTGTTAAATTGTTGTCCTGAAAGCACTGAAAGATTGAGGGGTGAAGGGAAGAGCAGGGTCATTGTTGGAAAGGTGTGGGGAAAGTCAAAGCCAAATCCCATGACCAGAAATACTTGTCTGGGAATAAACCTGAACCTGATTGGCACTGACTGAGAGACAAAAAGCTATAGTAAGGAGGAGGGAATACACCAGTCTTAATCTATTCTTAGAATGTGGTTGGAAGGGACCAGCAATTGGCGTAATGGCTATGTCACTGGACTCCCATGTGGTCCACTGTTGTTCAAGTCCCGGACCCAGTGGCTTGAACTCACGCCGTGTGTGTGTGTGTGTGCATGCCCAAGATCCCAAGAGGAGAATGGAGGAGAAGGGATTGTGGCGTGACCATCCCCCCTGGTGGGGGAGAGGGTGATTTCTCGCTTTCTGTCTCTCTGTCTCTCTCTGTCTGTCTTCCTGGCGAGTGCACGCACCCTATAGCAAAAATAACTCTCCAAAAAAAAAAGAAAAGAAAAGAACGTGGTTGGGAACCCTATCCCAGGTATAGATAAATTAGAACATAGAGGGATAATGATGACCACAGAGTCTGACAAGTAATAAATTCCCCACATCAACCCTCAACCCCCTCCTCCATATTTCTATGTGGTTTTTTGTTTGTTTGCAGCAAGTGCATGCACTCACCAGAGAGAGACCCAACAAGGGAGAAAGCTCTTTCCCTCCAACGGCGCCTGGTCACGCTGTGATTCCTTCTCCACCCTAGAGGGGTTTGGGGCTCACATGCTCACACGGCTGGTGTGTTTTTCATGCTGCTGGGGCCAGGTTCAAACTGCAGCTGGCCAAGTGGGATCCAGCTCCCTTAATCTCTAGGCTACAAGACCAGCTTTGTTTCTGTGTTCTTGAAAGATCTTTTCACATACGTGTGTACACCCCATGGCTGTTCTTCTCAGATAAGTAACAGCATTTCTCACCAGATCTGGATTTAGAATCTACCCTTTTTGAACATTCAGAAATCATTCTAAAATGTCACACAACGTAGGGCTATGTGAGGAGACAGCCACAGCACACCCTGCGAGGACAAGCGAAGTTCATTGCTTACTTTTCAAGCTGCCTAAAATCAGAAGGAAATCCACCAAAGACAGCACTACTCAACAATGTGGAGTACCCATTAGGCAGGTCACTGTAGAGACGAACGTTGAATTTATACAGCGTAGGAGAAAGACACCAGCCTGTACCCTATTTTCTGGTGGGTTGCATTTTTCAGTATCTCCCTGTTTTCCATTTGCCTTCTAGAAATCTCAGAGCCTCTGCTCTCACTTTAAAAACCAATGCCAAACCACACAACAGTGGGCTATAGGATGTTAATAAGTGCTTTGTAAAAAACAATTCTTTGACCAATTTAATTTAGTAAACTCTAGATGGAGAAAAAAATTACACAGGTGTCTTTACTGAAGAACTTTCCAGTGCTTTTAATATGTGGGTTGTGAATCTCAACTATGTGACTACAGCATGTGATGTTCCCCACACTGACTGATGATGGAAACCTTTTCACAGAGAACGTCCTGCAGGGCTAGTCCTGCCCAATGCATCTTGAGGAATGCCAGATTCGTTCTTTCCTTTTCATTGACCCAAAGAAACAGTAATAAATTCCCTTACAGTACTCTTCCAGTCAACAATGTACTTTAGGTAAGAATGCATTTCCTGAGTGTTTTTGAAATTGTTGGTTTAAATATTCGATAAACACTTCAGTTTGTAATAAGGAAATCTGAGCCACATAGCAGTGAATTATCATTAACTCAAGTTTCATTGAATGCAAACAGCCTAGCGTAGTGGTTGAACTCACAGACTCTGGGACCAGATTTCCTGGGCTTGAATCCCAGCTTCTCTCATTTAGTAACTGTATGGTCGAATGCTAGTTATTTAACTTCTCCATGTTGCAGCTCTGTTTCTCCGTATGTATTATGAGAATAATAATAATAGTATCTATTTCACATTGTTGCTGTATGAGTTAATGAGTTAAAGTGTATGAAGTGCTTAAAACAAATACTAGCAAGCTTTGGAAAAAAGTAATATGTGACATAAAACATTTCAAGATCTCAAGAACAAAATGGTGCAAACAATCTTTGAACCATAAGCTTTATCCCATTGCCTTTCTCCATCTAAGAACTATCCTACTTGGGGAGCTAGCAGGTAACGTGTTGGATAAAGTGCTCAACTCTCACATGGCCAATCGCAGTTTGAGTCCCGGACCCAGTGGCTTGAAATACATGCCAGGTAAGTGTGCATGTATGCCCAAAATCCTGACAGAAGAATGGAGGAGAAAGGATTACAGCATGGCCATCCCCTCTGGCGGGTAATTTCTCACTTTCCCTCTCCCTATCTCTCTGTCTCTCTCTCTCCAGTGAGTGCACATGCCCTATGGCAAAAATCATTTAAAAAAAAAAAGGAAAAACAGAAATTTAAGTTAGACGTTAACCAAAAAAAAAAAAAAGTTTGACTAGAAAGTAATACAATATTTAAATATAGAAATAAAATTTTATTTGGCCTGGGATATTTTAGAGAAAAACTTACTCCTAGCCCAATTATGCGGCATCTTCAGGCCTAGGGACACGTTGACATTTGGTGTAGTTGAGTGTGCAGACAAGTACGTATGGGCACTTCTGTCTATGCTGAACAATAAAATTTCAAGATTTTGATCATTCAAATTGCTTATTCTGAAAATGGCTATTGTTATGTCATAATGCCATTTTTGTATCAGTATCATGAACCTTTTTAAGCAGACAGATTTTCAGTTGTATGACTGGATTTGAAGGAGCCTTCTGGGGTTTATTTGTCTGTTTTATCTGTTTTTTTAGGTTTTTGTCATAGGGTGCATGAACGTACCAGAGAGACAGAGAGAGATAGCGAGAGGAAAAGTAAGAATCACCCCCAGTGGGCAAGGATGGGGGGATGGCCATTCCACAATCCCATCTCCTCCATTCTTCTGTCAGGATTTTGGGCACGCATACAAACATGCCCAGCATGACTTTTCAAGTCCTCAGGTCCGGGACTCAAACCATGGCCAACCACGTGGAAATCCAGGGCCTTAATCACCATGCAGAGTCTTTGGGGGTATCCGTGATTAAACACTGAGGATTCCAAGTCCCTCTGTGAGCTTCTTCTCCTCTGACCTCTCTCTGACTTACATCTTTGTCCCCTGTTTTGCTCTTGGTCCATCTCTTTCTCCCACCAGCACAAATACCAGACTCTTCTTTTAAAAATTATTTCAGGTGACCAGCAGATGGCTGGACTCCCACACGACTGACCACAGTTCAAGTCCTGGACCCAGAGACTTGAAACCCACTCCAGGTGCATGTGTGTGCATTCCCAAAATCCCAAGAGGAGAGTGTAGGAAAAGAGATTGGAGAGTGGCCATCCCCCCAGAGGGTGATTTCTCACTTTCTGTCTTTCTCTGTCTCTCTGGCAAGTGTACGTGCCCTACAGCAAAAATAAATAAATAAATACATACATTATTTCAGAGGCCAACAGGTGGCACGGTGATTAAGGTACTAGACTCTCACATAGTTGACCACAGGTCATATCCCAGAACCAGCAGCTAGGAACTCATGCCGGGAGCGTGTATGTGCACGCCCAAAAATCCCAAGAGGAGAATGGAGGAGAAGGACTTGCAGCATGGCCATCTCCAGTGAGAGTGATTTTCCGCTTGCCCTCTCTCCAACTCTCTGGCGAGCGCGTGCACCCTATGGCAAAAAATCTAAAAAAGAAAATAATTATTTCAAAATTCCACATATTCTCATACCTTCATAGTCTCCCAAGATAATTTCAAGATTCCTTAAAGTAATTTTTCTGCCGTTAAAGACGTAGTGAATATCTATGACGGAAAATCCTTCAGACTCTCTCCTGGGTTTGGGAAAGGCGTCTTATGTCACGTGTCTTAGTGAGGCTGCAGCTCCAAAAGAGGCCTGTACACTTTTTTTTCCAGATTAACTGTTGCTTGTTATTTCAAAACTGAATGGTGTGCATTGTTCTTGGCTTGCTCTCTCTCCCAAGGCCCATTCTTTGCCCTTCTCTGTGCAGCTCTGAGTCCTGGAGACAGGAACACTCCTGGAGAACCGTATCAGCCTGGCTCTTGGTTGGGTTTGACCAACGGAGGCACCTCAAGGTGCAACAGAAAGAAAAGAGAAAATGGGATACATCTTTCCTGCTTCCTCCTGCTCTGGCCGTGTTTTCTGGCAGCATCCCTCCAGGACTTCAACTCCCACTGGACCGCAGTACCACACTCTGCAATGCTCCTCATCCTTTCAGGACTGGTGTGGTCCTGGCTGCTGCTAGTCTTTAGGAACCCTCACCTTCCCTGCTGGCTCACTTAATCCTGGCCACACCCCTGCAAGCAGCTTTTTCTTTACAGTCTCTCAAACTATGAGCTGGATTGTTTTTTGTGAAGGCCCTGACTTATAACAGAGCCTTAGTAGAAATATAATTTATGTAAATCATAATTACTACCATCATCTTTAAACAAATACGGTGTATTTGTATAGGCATCTAGTCTCAGAGGGAAGACAACGAGTGTGTGTTTCTACTCAACTCTACCATCCAGGCGACGGAGGGCCCCTCCTGCAGGAAGTATGCCTATTGCAGATAACTTACCTTGTTCAGGAGCTAGAGATAATATCCACAGTTTGTAAATAAGGGAAAGTACCTCACACATAGCACACACAACCCAGAGACAATTATTTATCAAAGAGTAGAAAGGTTTCAAAATGTATAATGTTCTCTAAAGAAAAAAAAAAAAAAGCTTAAGTGGAAATTTTTTAATGTAGATATGATCAAATTCATCCATTTTAGCATCCTCTTGAGTGCCTGGCCCTTGTTCTTCCCTCTTCCTGGAATCCCCTACATCTCTTCACGGTGTTTTCTCATCATTTAGGTCTCAACGTGATGGCTACCCACTTAGAGAGGGCTTTCAGTAGCCACCCACCTTCTAATCTTGTACCAGCACCTCTTACACTCGATGTGTTCATGGTGTGTGTGTGTGTGTGTGTGTGTGTGTGTGTGTGTGCTCCCACAGTGGGACATAAAGTCCAGGACAGCTGAGACTTCGTCTGTCTTATTCACTGCTCTTTCCTCCACAGTTGGCCCAAGCAAGGGCTCAAAAATATTGTTGAAGGAATGAATTAATAAATTGGCATTTTACTGCTCTTGCTCTCAGAGAATTCATAGATGGGGGAAAGAAACATGCCTGGAAATGTATAATACAACAGAGGACACGGACTCCCACGTCTGGCTACGGCAAGTTAGAGAAGGGCAGCCATTCCACTGGGCAAACAATGAAGATGTGATGCGATGCACAAAATAAAATCTGTTGGAAGACATTAAAAAAAACTCTCAAGAAAGCGGGATGCCCAGAACGAAGAGAAACTCACTGAGGTGAGCCCAACATTCCCGTTTTCTCCTCAGAGCATTTTCTGATTCATATGCAGCAAGTGTGTAAGGACTGAGAAGTCAAGCAGAAAGCAGCTGCTAAGAGGGGGGTAAAACAATCTGAGGAGAGCTTTCACCACCTCACTCGCTAGGGAGACAAAAATTGGAATTCAAGGCCTGTAAGACAACACTTAAAGGGCCAGGATCCACGAGAGGAGGGAAGCAGAAAGCGGCAAGCCCAACATTCTGTGTAACAGTCTCCCCTTCGAGGCATTTCCTGATTCAAACCAGACAGTGGCTTCTAAAACTATCAGGAAGTGGGCCTTGGCTATCGGCAGTCACAAACCTGGTAGACTTCAAATTCCCTCTAGAGGAAGAAATCATCTATAGCCTCTGCAATTTTTCATGCACATGTTTTGCATTCAATAAAATGTTAGCAGACATACTGAGAGACATAGCCAAAGATAAAGATAAAAAAAAAAAAAAGAAACAAACCTTCTAAGATCGAAGGAGCTATTTAAATAGTTTAAAACACCTGTGATTGGGAAGTTAATGACTACAGAGGACAAGACTAAAAATTTCACAAGAGAATTAGAATCTATTTTTTTTTTAACTGGGGACCAGCAGATGGTGTAATGGTTATATTCCTGGACACCCTCATAGTTGACCACTGTTCGAGTCCTGGACCCAGTGGCTTAAAACTCATGTTGGGCACGTGTGCATGCACGCCCAAGAAACGGAAGAAGAAAGGATTGCAGCGTGGTCATCCCCTCGGGGAGTGATTTATTGCTTTCTATCTCTCTGTCTCTGTCTGTCTCTCTCTCTCTCTCTCTCTCTCTCTCTCTCTCCAGTGAGTATATGTGCCCTATAACAAAGCTCTCTCTCTAAAATAAAAGAGAGAGAGAATCTTTTAAAAATCAAATGAAAATTTTACATTGATATCAGAACAAAAGAACATAATAAATGGATTTAACAAAAGTTAGACATTACTAGGAAAGAAACTAGTAATTTGAAAAATAGTGAAAATTATCAAATAAAAATTATCTAAAGTAAAACACAAAGAAAAAGGATGGAAAAGACTATAGGGGACACAGAGGACCCAGAAGAAAAACCTAACATGCCTGGAATTAGAGTATTAAAAAAAAAGAGGGGATAGGAAAGTAGAGCAATATATGAAGAAATACTGACCAAGATTTTTCCAAAGCCATCAAACCACAGATTCAAGAAGACCCTCAAGCCCCACCAGGATATATTCAACGAAAAACCCATTAACACATATCATATAAAACTGTTGGAAACCAAATACAAAGAAAAAAGCTTTGCAATATACATAAAATGTTATAGTTACATAAAGGAATAATTTACTTCAAAAGAGCAGATAAAGAGTCACAAAGAAGGCAGTAATTTATATAATGAAAGACTTCACTGAGCACTGAAGATAGATATCCACACTAAGATGAATCTCTAAAAAATAAATAAATAAAAATGACATCATCCTTGCCCTCAAGAGCTCAAGTTTGATCTGAGACAGAAATGTAAATAAAGTTTCCATAAAGCCTGCCAAAAGTTTATTTGTTTTTTGTTTCTGTTTTTGTTTTTGTTTAAGCCTCAAAGGTGATTCTTGGGCCAGGCTGGGTCAGGGGTACGTGTAAGCTATAAGATATTTGCATGTTGTCTGCTAGAGGTACCGGGGTGAAAACTCAGGCAGAGGGGTGCAACTGGAGATCTCATTGAACAGCAGTGAGTTGTCTCTTGGGGCTCTGTGTGGGGAGATGTCAGGGAGTTGCAGAAAATGAGGCTGAAGATGTAGGCTGGACACAGACGTCGGAAGGAATTGAGACCCACCACCAGCCTTTAGCTGGCAAAGGTCATGATTCAAGTCTTTAGGAAGAGCACCCTCCGGTCGATGTGAGGATGCATCTGTCCATGACCAACTAGAGGTTGGCACTCACAAGAAAGGGTGGAACTCGCACGAAGGCAACAGAAATAGAAGTGGCAGTGTGTGAGGGTATTCTGTAGACCTTCCCAAAGCAGAATCGATGGGCCTGGCCGCCACTGACTGTAAGAGACAAAAAAATAAGTCCGCGATGACTCAGGTATATGGAGGATGTCACGATGGTGTTAGTGCGAGTGTTGTATGGGAATAATCCCATGAGGCTTGTTGGGTTAGAAATATCATAGGACTGAGGACCGGCAGGTGGTGTGGTGGATAAAGACTCTGGATTCCTACATGGCCGACCATGGTTCGAGTCCCGGATCAGGTGGCTTGTTTTCTCTCTTTCCCTTTCTCTCTGTCTCTGTTTCTGTTTGGTCAAATTAAAAATTAATAATAAAAAATTTAATTAAAAAAAGAAATATCATAGGACTTTTGAAAGACTGGAGGACATAAAAAATATTATAGACACTAGAGACAAAGTGTGGGGGGGAAGAGCGTAGGAAAGGAAGTTTGGGGAAAAAAACAGAGAGCTAAGACATTTGTGGGACACAGAGTTTATTATTCATTGATAGGATGTGTAGAGTAGTCTCAACTGGGCTGGACTGAGGTGTATATCATGCTAGGTAAGGTCTCTTTACAATCTAAATGACATATAGCGATTAAATGTATAAACAATAATAAAAATAACATTGAAAATATCATAGGACTTTTCTGAAATGTCTCCCAGGGAGCCAGAAACTCCAATCTGGAGGCAGATGCCAGGTCAAGAGCTGACGCCAGGCTGTGAGGGCCACAGAGAGCGTGAGGCACCCGGGAGGATTGACACAGCAAGGACTGAGGACAGACCAGTGACCCCAAAGCCAGCGCATCTCAGTAAATGCCAATGACCCCAACAAAAGACTCTTGGGTTACTCTTTCTGAGACCCGTGAAAATATTTTAATTGGGAAAAATCATTAGTAAGCTCATTACCCAGGAAAACCGTTTGAGAAACAGATCTATTATCCTTTGCATGTTATGTTTTCCTGAAGCCTCTTGCTAAGCTGCATCCCCATTTTTTTTCTGCTTAGACAGCAGAAACACTAATGATGTGAGCTGTAGTTAAAAAGCGTTTTCCAAGTCTGCTGCTTGAAAGCTTCCGTATGAATAATGCCGGAGGAACAGGGGGCGTTAAAGGCTATGTCTGCACTGTGTTTTTAAAATAATAGATGTCAAATAAAGAAGAAACACCACTTAAAACTGAGATGAAGCCTCCTTAACATTCGCCAATTACTTTGATTTAAATATATATTTATACACACTAAATAAATAAATAAATATACAGATGCATACACTGTACATGTCAACTAGGGAAGCTTTGCTGCAGTCAGTCGGTTCCTCTCAGATGTGATTTATGGATAAGAATATAACTTTGTCAGTGACATGAGAAGCACTTTTGCAGCCCCCGCGTTATTGCAGAATACTAAAGTTGAGGTCAAAAATAACAGACTTCCTTCTGCTGCAGAAATTCTCTCACAGGGTTACACCGGATGCAATTTGAACTTTCATGTGTTTTAGTTACTTGTGGTTTATTTCTTAAAAAGTCTGTTGATCTGCTTCAAGCCCCGGAGGCCATTAACGAGAGGCAAACTCCGTTAAGATCTGTACATTTGGTCTTTGGAGATGACTCCCTGAAATTGTTTTCCTGTACTTCTAAAAACTGACACTCTATAAAATCTACTCCATGGTGGGTCTAATCAGAGAATAAAAGAATTAATTGTTACTGGATCCCTCCTATGCGTTCAACACTGCTTCATGACGAGAAGCGAAGAGGCAGGGGAAGAGATGAGATGTGAAGCAAATGGAAAACAGAAGTTATATTTTTAAAGAAACTAAAAATAGCAAGACACTATAATCGCTGGTTAAATCAAGCAGTGTCAGTATTAAGTGTTGTAGGATCTTCTACAAGAGAGTGTGCTGTACAATTCTGGAAGGCTCCGTGGAGGAGGGAGAATTTAACCCTGGAAACATTGGTGTGTCCCTTTGGTCTGGACGCAACATTTATGTGACACTAACACCATCCAAGAAGGAGTTTCACACCATAGACCTAGTGTTTAGACCTGGTTGAATGCACCAAAACTTCAAACCACCTTCTTCACACCTTAGAATAGTGGTTAAAACTACAGTTTCCTTGGGCCAGCCAGGGTCTTGGTGGTTAAGGCAGCCGGATCCCACAAGGCCAACTTTACAGTTTGAGGCCCGGAACCAGTGGCTGAAAAATCACGCCAGCCATGTATGTGTACATGCCCAAAATCCCAAGAGAATGGAGGAGAAGGGATTGTGGCATGGCTGTCCCCCCTGGGGAGTGATTTCTCACTTCCCCTCTCTCTATCTCTATCTCTTCAGCCACGCCTGCCTCTATCTTACACACACACACACACACACACACACATACACACTCACACACACATATACATGACTATGTATGAAGAGATAAAGGAGGAAGAAGGATTCTTTGTCCCCATAGGCTGATGTCTTTTTTCTTTTTTAAGAGAGAATTTTTGCTATAGGGTACATGAACACGCCAAAGAAGCAGAAAATGAGAAATTATCCCCTCGGGATGGATGGCCACACTGCAATTCCTTCAGCTCCATTTTCCTCTTGGGATTTTGGTCATGCACGCACATGCCCCCAGCGTGTTTTAAGCCACCGGGTCTGGGACTCGAACTGTTGGTGACTGTGTGGGAGTCCAGCAACATAAATGTTACGCCATCTGCTGGTCCCATAGACTGATGTCTTTAGCCTTATGTGAAGAGGGAGCTGCAGCTTGGTTTCAGGCCAACCTCAGGTAAAATGCCAGCATGATGGACGCTGGTCCACAGAGGCCCTCGTCCAACACTTCTTCCAAAGCTCTCCTTTCACCCTCACTTAGCTTCTCTCTGGAATCTTTTCTCTCTAGGCTCAAACTTCATGGGTGATCATTCACCAACCATTTATTAAGTACCCACAAGGTACTATGCATAGAGTAGAATATGTGTACTCGGTGAAGAGGTTGTGGCAAAGTATACAATCTATAGGTCCCCCTAAGGGCTGGCAGGCAGTACGGTATACTAGAATTACGGAAAGACAAAGCAATAGGTTGACCTAAATCTTAACTCTACAGACACTAGAATGTTTAAAAGCCTTGAGATGCACTAAGATCTGCATTGCAAGAAGGGAGGAGGTAAGTGTTGATCACCCAGTTCCTCAATATATAAATGTTCAAGAGAAACCCTCTGAAAATTGCCTTGTGGTCAGCAGGGGAGGGGTACCCTCAGAAGACACAGAGGAGAGAAAAAACCTTACTGGACTCAACATGAGAGAGAAACTTTGGAACCAGAAGAAAAATGGGGGAAATATTGCTTAAAATTGAAAGAAGTCTCAGTGCTTGTCCAATGGCGCCTTTGTGAGCTGCCATTTTGCTGAAACTTTGCCTCTTTTTCTCTAAGCCCTGATGTGTACTGGCATCCTATCAAAGCAGAGGCTGGTTTCTGCATTAGGGACCCCTAAGGGACAGAGGAACCAATAGGGAGAGTCAAGGAGAGCTTTATGTCAGTGGCCCCAGAACCTCACCCAATGAGGTAGACTTTTTCTTTTCTTAGCATTTTTCTTTTCTCTTATCATTAGTATTTGTTCTTATACTCAATCACTGTATATCATTACAGTATAGCAAATGAATTTTCCCATCATGAATACACTGTATGTTAGTCCAGTCAAAAATATTACCATACACATTATCATCAACAGATAATTTTCCATTTTTATGTCTCTTCATCTTTTTCTTCTTTCTTTTCCCCCCTCTATTCCCTCCCTCTCACCACCCCCCATTTTCTCCCCTCTTGCCACACTGTCTCTAGAATCCACAGTTGTTCTTCCTGCCTTTATACCTTCCAGGAATTCAGTTTCTGCCATAGAGTGCAGACATTCGGTATATATTGAGTGGGGACATACAATGCCTCTATTTTATAATCTGGCTTGCTTCACTTAGTAGTAAATCTTCCATCCTCATTCACTTTCTATCAAATGCCAAGGTCTCGTTTTTCATGGCTGAGTAGTATTGTGTAGTGTATATGTGCAAGACATGAGGTGGACTTTGTAAAGGTAGCAGTGGAGAGAAGAATATGAGGGGCGTAGGTGGGGAAAGCCATCAGCCTATGCAAAAACATATGGATCCAAAAGAGCTGTACTGTCAACGCATGGTAGGGTGAGAGCACTTAGGAGTCAAGTCAGAAGAGTAACACAGGGACGGTTCTGGAGGGCCCTGTCTGCCAGGCTAGAGTGCTCCGATTTAGGCACTGGGGTGCCACTAAAGGTTTCTGAACAGGGATGGAGACTGACCCTCCAAAGTCACTGACTGATATTGCCTTGGGTACTGTAATCCTGGAACTATTTATATTTCAAGTAAAAACTTACTAAAGACAAAAAAAAAAGTCATTGTCATCCAAATGAAGCAGTGTCAAATGAGAGACTATAAGGGACACAGTCTTGGGACAGGGACCACAACTCAGACCATCCCTTGCATACTATGAGACTATTCCTGGAGACCCATTGCTGGGCTATGAAGAAGGTCTAGCCCGAAGATTCTCTACCCTCTGTGCCCTGAGACACCCGGGGTAAATGAGAGTCACTGACAGAACATACGCCCACGACTGTACCCAGGGCTACACGGGCAACCAGCCTGTGGCATGGTCTGAAACAGCAAAGCTCAAACAGGAAACTTTATTTTCCTCTCGCCACTGCCTTCAGACCTACCCTGTCAGACCTCCCTTCTCTGCCCTGAACCATAGCTTCATAGATCTCAAAACTTTCCAGTCACTAGCAGTTCCACAAACAAACTTCATTTTGTTAGTAGAACTCACTCTCGGACTCGGTTCAATCTCAATGACAACATCAAGTTCATGTGATCCAATGCTCAGTCTTCTCTCTCTACAACCTGCCCTCCTCCTGCCCAGCTTAGCCCTGACCTGCAGAGAGGGTGGAGGGTGGCCTGTGCTCCCACTGCCTCTTCACACCCTCTGCACCTGTACCCATCCTTCTTCAGGGTCACAGTGAGGAAAAGGGGGCACTGCAAAGTGGACATACAAGCGACCCATCTGGTGATTTCATGACCCAATATTGGGGCCCTGGGGAAGCTCCCACCTCAGGCTTGGGAGGTAGAGACGGAGCCTCACCCCTGGAGTATATGGTTCATTTCCTTTTTCACCCCTCCCCCTTGAATTTTCAGCCTTCTTAGGTAGCTTGGAAGTAATTGTTGGGCTAAAGCTCACAGGGCCCTTACAAGTTACAGACACATGTCTGGCCATCGCTCCTAGGACTTATTATCCCATCACTGTTGGCTTAGGGGCTTTAGCTGGATTTTTCAAGACAGCAGAAGTCCCATTCCAGGTGTATACCTAGGTTAACACTCACTAATTGTAACAAAATCTTTCTCACCCACTCATTCATGAAATCATACCCAATGCAACTCAGTGACAATGACATTATTATACAGAAGCCCCTAAATTTGCTCTAATTTATGTTTATTAGAAAACTAGGATACGTTAAGCATGACTAATAACAAGGTTTTTATTGACACACCTCACAACTCTACGTATATGGTGCCCTTCCTTCACTCACACAATTATAATCTTACGCCAAGGTGATTAACGCGGTCGTGAGAGGCCCCTTTATTCGGACGTGCGGATTCTAAGACGGCATGTTACGCGTTACCTTGTATTGCTAAGGGCATACCGCGTGGGCAAGTTAAGAAATCTGGGCTAAGTGCACCTGGCATCCCCGATGGACCTCTCTGACTGCGGCAGGAAAGAAGATGAAGGAGAATCGGCTGTGGGAAAAGGCTACGGTCAAGAGCACATGGCACAGAGGAGGGATCGGTAGCTTCACCCATGCACCCCCACACCACACCTCCTGGAATTTTCCAGCCGCCGTCCTTGGGTTGGAAAAATTTTGATCTCTGTGGCTGAGTATGCCGTGACCAGCATTATGGGAAGTACCTAAAAATCTACACCAAATTCTGATTGGACCTAAATATCCCTCTTCATTCCCTGGCATTTTACAGATTAAGGCCTTAATCTTCACAACAAATTATTTAAAAAACAAGGTGCGTGCAGTATGCATTGGCCTCTGCTTCTACAAGCAGGGAGAGATTGATGAAGGGTCACTAATTTTTGTTAATTTCCTAGGCTCTTCCCACGTCAATAGAAAAATACAAGCCAGTCAACCTCTAAGACTAGAGAGACTGAACCCTTATCCAAAGTCACTACAGTTTACTTTTACAGTTTATTCTCTGAGAAAGGACTTCAGAGTGTGGTGTGGGTCAGGATGGAAGGGAAAAAAAGGAACAAGCCCATTGAGAGGTAGAAGAGATCATAGATTTCTAGCAGAAGATGATTGGAAGATAGAAATTAGGAGGTTCAGGGACCTGCAGATGATGTAATGGTTACTCCCACGTAGTCGATCGGGGTTTGAGTCCCTGACCCAATGGCTTAAAACTCACACCAGGCCCATATGTGTGGGTGCCCAAGTTCCTGAGAGGAGAATGGAGGAGAATGGACCACAGCATGGTCATTGCCCCCTGGGGGGTGATTTCTCGCTTTCTGTCTCTCTGGCAAGCACATGTGCCCTATAGCAAAAATCTCTCTTAAAAAAGAAAAAAAGAAAGAAAGAAGAAAGAAAGAAAGAAAGGAAGGAAGGAAGGAAGGAAGGAAGGAAGGAAGGAAGGAAGGAGAGGAAAGAAAGAAAGAAAGAAAGAAAGAAAGAAAGAAAGAAAGAAAGAAAGAAAGAAAGAAAGAAAAGAAAAGAAAAGAAAAGAAAAGAAAAGAAAAGAAAAGAAAAGAAAAGAAAAGAAAAGAAAAGAAGGAAAGAAGGAAGGAAGGAAAGAAGGAAGGAAGGAAGGAAGGAAGGAAGGAAGGAAGGAAGGAAGGAAGGAAGGAGAGAGAGAGGGAGGAAGAAGAAGAAAGAAAGAAAGAAAGAAAGAAAGAAAGAAAGAAAGAAAGAAAGAAAGAAAGAAAGAAAGAAAAAGGAAGGAAAGAAGGAAGGAAGGAAGGAAGGAAGGAAGGAAGGAAGGAAGGAAGGAAGGAAGGAAGGAAGGGAAGGAAAGGAAGAATTATGATTCTTAAACAAAAACAAGTCTAGCAATGTTGGCAGTTCTGAAATGAGGAAACTCATGAACCAGTCCTATCTGGCAGATGGGATTGAGTAATTTCTAAGTCCTTGTGTGTTTGGTTCGTAAACCAGCAGCATCACCCTCACCTGGGAAATTGTTAGAGATGCAGATTCTCAGGCCAGATCCTAGACATAGTGAACCAGAATCTGCATTTTAATAAGATTTTCAGGTGGTCATTTTTTTGTTTGTTTTTCAGAGGATTTTGCTATAGGGCACTTGCACTCACCAGAGAGACAGAGACAGAAAGCAAAAAATCAGCCCCTGGGGGAATGGCTACGCCACAATCCCTTCTCCTCCATTCTCTTCTTGGGATCTTGGGCACGCACACACCTGTGCCCAGCGTGAGTTTAAGCTACCGGGTCCGGGACTGGAACCACAGTCGACTACATGGGAGTCCAGCAACATAGCCATTACGCCATCTGCTGGTCCCTCAGGTGATTGTGTTTGTGCAGTTTACAGTTTGAGAAGCAATGGTCTGAGTGATAAGTATTGACCATACATATATGAACGAATGGAGACCACATAATCCCCTTGAGCAGCCATTCTGAGTGCTGAAAGGGAGCAAGCCCAAAGTTTATCCTTTGCCCACACAAACCTAGATAATTCTCACATGGCTGGTGCCTCCCACCTGGCACCCAGTTCCTTCAGCAGGAGATACTGGTTCCTACAACAACTTTAGAATTCAAGAGAGGCCTTTTCTCATCCACTGACACAGCAGAGAAGATGCTGAATTAGAATTCACTTTCTCCACAAGACAGCATTTGTTGTGTGTTGACATTGTATATACCTCCAAATTATGTTTTTAATTGCCAGAGAGCACATGTGCTTGCCAGAAAGAGACAGAGACACAGAGAGAGAGAGAAAGCACCCACCAATGGGACACAGTCGCATCACAATCCCTTCTCCTCCTGTCAGTATTCTGGGCACAGATGTACAGGGACTCCGTGTGTTATTCACGCCACTGGGGCTAGAATCCGAACTTCCTTAACCAGCAGACTATGGGGCTGGCCCTCAAATCAATTTATATATGTTCTTTATACTTTAAAAAAAAAAAAAACTGTAACAATTTGCACTAAAAGATATATATCCAACAAGGATAATCAAATGCAAAAAAAAAAAAAAAAAAAAAAACTCAGGTAGAAAGAAGATGAAAGAAAAAAACACTTTAATCACCATGTTATTTAGACTAAGCAGTAGAAGTAGCTGTGGGGTTGCTGTTAGCCAAAGCAAAGAAGGAACTATGATGAGTTATGAGACTCTCATTATCTGAAACATCCCACTCCAGGGAGGAAAAAAGAAGACATATTTTTGTCATGCCTCGCTATCAGTGTCAACAAGAAGTATTTAGAGAAAGATTTTGGCCTCCAAATCTTCAGACAAAAGGAAGAAAAAAGATACTTCAGACAGGTTTCAAGAGTACGTATTTTGTGTTTTACAACCTGTAGTCGCCATGTGAAACTCTTCAGAACAGGAACTCTCTTCCCTAGTTTTTATCTCCCTGTGCAAAAGCACTGAATACCACCTGTAAATTCCATGCTGGCGATTAAATTAGCAAAATATTGGGTTGTCAGAAATGTCATGATGTGTTTTTCTACACAAAAATGTGTCAGGACTTTTCCAACAACCCGATAACATTTCCCTCTTGTTTTCTCCCTTGTAGGTTTATTATGGAAAACGCTCCTTTTCAAAGTGCTATATCTTCTTTGAGCCAATAACCCTCTGAAATGATTTCCTCCATTGGGCTATGAGGCAAGTAGGCCCAGAAAAGTGACATTACTTATCTTAACTACACAGAAGTTAAAGCGGAATCCATATTCCCAACACCCAGCCTGGTGTACTGGACACAGCAATATGCTGCCTATTCTTGAAAGCCAATGTTTAATTCCAGTGTGCTTTTGGAAATCTCATTTCCGGCTACCAATGGCAAACTCCTAGGGGAAGTAACTTTTTAAGACAAGCAGAAGATGGATCTATAATGTACTGTAAAACCAGCAACTGCCCACAGTCAGAAAACTCATTCTTAAAAGAGTCAATTCGATAGAAGAGGGTTCTCCATTCAAACAGCACCTTCTCCCATGCGCTTCATAGCTCCAGCTAAAACCCTCAGAGGAGGCTGTAAAGTCTCAAAGAACTTTGAAGAGGGGAAGGGGGAAAGTAAGCCTACCATAATCAAAGAAATACAGTCAAGAAAAACGAATGCTGGGATTGGCCATTCAGGGACAAGCTTATCTCACCAGAACATATCCCAAGAAAAGGTGTCAACGTGAACGCCAGGATTGTAGGAAAAAACGATGCAAGGATGATCTGCGCAGTGGGGCTGCTGATCCTCACAGCAGATGAGTACAGAGACCCAAAATACAAATAACCATCTCGGCTAGAAGAAGAGTGTCAGTGTCATTCACTTCCAGGAAATCTCAGTGTCTGCTTGCTAGGAAAACCCAGTCAAAGAAAAAAAGAAAGAAAAAAACCTTTAGTTCCTTCCCTCCTCACCTTTAATCCACCTTTGAAACAAACAAATTGGAAACCCGGGGCTCTAAATAGAGGATGCCAACTCAGGAGGCTACTCAGAGCAGGTCCGCTCTGCATCATCTTGGGTCCCTTTTGATGCTTCTGGCCAAGAAGCTCAGAGCCCAATCTGTAACCTGCCTCTGGCAAGGGTTCAGGACCAAATGGTGTCTATTTCTTTGTGGCTTCAATTTCTATTTATTTCCTACAACCATTTTTCCAGTGGCTTACATGTATTTGTATAAGCCACATTAAGTTAGCATGGCTTTGGCATGAGGGCAGATAAAGCTGATAAAAATGGGGGGCGGGCAGGAAGGTTGACTTAGAGTGTGTATCTATATACAGGAGACAGAGAGAGATCTGACTTGATTCCAGAACATTTCAGAAACACAGACAAAGTGCATTATTGGGAGCAACCAAATGAGAACCTCCTATCGGCCAAGAGTCCCACAGGAGTCCCACACAACCCTGCTAGGTAAACGAGATGGTGTACAGAGCCACTGGCTTCGTGGGGAGGAGGTCAGAACTCAGCCCCGTTACAGGTGTTGTTGTCCACACCTGTAATACTCGCAGCCGCCATGATTGAGAAATTACCATGTTATGCCCTTCCCAGTGCTGTTATATTTTTATTTAGAAATATATTACATATAGTAAAATGTGAAAATCTTAGATGTCCAGTTTAATGAGTTTTCACAGCTATACGTACTCATGTAACCACCAAATTTATGAAAAGTCACCTCCATCGCCCTAAAACAGTCTCTTGTGCCATTTTCCTGTTAGTCTCCTACCTTGAAGGCAGCCGTCGTTCCGATTTCTATCACTATAGATTCGTTTATTCGCTCCTAGAATTTAGCTCAGATGGAATCATGCTGGATGTGCGCTTTTGTGTCTTCTTCCTTTCACTCAACAACAGGAAGTTCACCCACGTTGTTTGTGTTTCACCAAAGTGTTCCTTTCCACTGCTGCGTCAGTTCAGTTACATGGATATACCACAATAATTTATGTATCTTTTCACCTGTTGGTGTAGATATACATGGTTTCCAGCTTCTGGCTGTTATGAATGAGTTTCCTATGAACATTCTGTACAAGGTTTTTTGTAGACATGTTGTAGGCATTTCATCCTCTTTGAGAACTGCCTACAAGTGTGATTGCTGAACCCTGGGGAAGATGTATGGTTAACTCTACAAGGACATGGCAAACAGTTCTCTGCAATAGTTGTACGACCAGCACTTCATGAGTGTTTCCGTTGTTCTGCAACTTGATATAAATTGTTTTCATTTTAGTCACTTTAATACATGAGTAGTGATGTCTCATTGTGAATTTAACTTGCACTTTGCTGATAAAGATATCAAATGTATTTTTATGTCCATTCACGTATTTTCTCTCATGAGGTTTCTGGCCACATCATTTGCCCATGTTTTTATTGGGTGTTTTAGCTTCTTACTATTGAATTGTAAGGGTTCTTTGTATTTTCTTGATATACGTCTATATTGGATATGTATTTTGCAGATCTTCTCTCCTAGTCACTGTCATTTTATTTTCTTAACAGTGTATTTTGATTACCAGAAAATTTTAGATTTTGATATAGTCTAACTTATCAGTTTGCTCTCGCTCTGTCTCTCTCTCTCTCTCTCTCTCTTTTAAATTGACAGAGAGCATGCATATTCACCAGAGAAGAGAGAAAAAGTACCCTCCAATGGGGCGTGGTCATGACATAATCCCTTTTCCTCCATTTCTCCGTTCCACTGGGGTAGGGGGATATATGAACATATACCCAGCATGTTTTTCTTTTCTTTTTTTCTTTTTAAAAATATTTTTTTTATTTTTTATTTTTTTCTTTTATTATTTCTTTTTCATTTCATTTTCTTCCATACATTCAATCACATTATTATTTGTCTTACAAAATGGATATTTAAACAGGTGAACATTTCTCCCTAGTACTGTTGATAAAGCTACGAAATATCTTCAACAGATAAGACCACACCTCTTTGTGCCATTAATGCTTTACCTCCCTGTCCCTCCCCCAAATGCCCTTCCTCAGACCCTCCTCGACCCAGCATGTTTTTCAAGCCACCAGGGCTGGGACTCATAGTTGGTCATGTGAAATTCAGCTCCCTTAACTACTGTGCTGCGGGAACAGCCCTCATTTTCTCTCTCTTGCTCTTTCTTTTTCCTTTTTTTTTTTTTTAAGGTTTTGCCATAGAGTATGTGTGCTCACTATAGAAGAGAGAGACAGTGAGAAGGAAAGCAGAAAATCACCCCCTAGGAAGAGGACCATACCCCAATCTATTCTCCTCCATTCTCCTCTCACCTTGGTGTGCTCGACATGATTGTCACGCCACCAGATCCAGTACTCGAACCAGAGTTGGCCATCTGAGAGTCCAGCGCCCCAACCGTCATGCCACCCACTAACAAAACCTCAATTTTCTCTTTTATGGCTTGTGCTTTTCTTATCCAGACAAAGAAGTCTTTGCCTACTCTTTTTTCTACTTTTTTCTTAAGAAGTTTCTTTGTTCTGATTTGTACATTATGTCTGTAATTCAAATCAAATTAACTTCTACATTTGAACTAATACAAAGGTCGAGGCTTCTTTTTCTCCCCTATAGATATTAGGCTATCCCAGCACCATTTGTTGGAAAGACTTCCTTTTCTCCTAATAAAATACCTCGGCACCTCAGTCAATTACCATTGTATCTAGTTTAATCTTTACAACAACCCTTTGATGTATTTTTCTCTTTTTATGTGTTAGGAAACTGAAGCTCGTGAGGATGAGATGACCTGCCCAGTGTCACACAACCACCAGAATGAGGTGTGTTATGAATACCTGTCCACTTGATGCTTTTAGACATCATCCTATGTGTCCTCATCCTCTGCAGACCCACGACAGTGCCAGCTCCAGGCTCAGCAGTAACACACTGCTCAAGAGAAGCCAGATCCCATATGGTGACTGCAGTTGGGCTACCTGACCTGGCCAGTCTGAAACAGGCTGAGCGTGCATGTAAGGGCCCAAGATTTAACAGAGTGGAGGAAGGGCATTACAGGTGACCAGGCCCCAGGCCCAGTGGAGTGTGCCCATTTCTCTCTCTCTCTCTCTCTCTCTCTCTCTCTCGGAAGGCTGCATATTAGATTTTACACATGAGCAAATGTTCGTCCATTTTGTACCCTTCCCCTAAGATGGCTTCTGCTTCTGGATTCCTGCTTGCTCTTCTCATGAGAAAACAGCTAGTGCTAACACCGCATCCAGGACGACATCCTGTGCCTGCTACTATCTTTGCTGACTAGCCCTAAACCCCTTTGTTTAGCAATGGAACTGGTTGCACGGAAACCCCACTCCCCTCAGAAATATTAACCTGCTCGATTCAGCTTCTGTAACTGCCCTCACATGCGAATCCTGCACACCGGGCAACTGACCCCTCTAAGAGGCAACCCCAAACTTTGGATGGCGCTACAGTTCCAACTCTCGCCCCCAAGCCTCAGGCTGTAGCCGCTGGCCAGCTAATAAAAGACTCCCTTTAACCTTAATCTGGCTTTGGTGGTCATTTATTCAGTTGCACTCTACAGCGCTCTCTCTCTCTCTCTCTCTCTCTCCCTCCCTCCCTCCCCCTGCCCCCCCCCCTCTCTCCCCCTCCCTCCCTCCCTCCCTCCCTCTTCCCCCTCATGGTCTATCATGAATAAGGAACAAATATTTTTAAAGGCCCACACAAACCCTCCCGACCCCAGGAAGACTTTCCCACCATTTCTGATCTTCCTGTTGCTCACTCATCTAAATTCCAATTGCACTTACACGTTGAATGTACTCACAGGCCCTCCCCACGTAATGACTGAGTTCTGGTCCTACGGCTGGGTCACTGTGTGAACTGGTCAGTATTCAGACTTGTGTACTGACGGGCTGGGGCCCATCCATATTCCAGGCCCCTCCTTCACCCAGGGCTTATTTGTGAGGGAAGGCACATCTAAGTTCCAACTACAGGGACAAATTTATAAGCCATAACAGTAATTTTTAAAAATCAAGATATTATAGGTTTATAATCTTTCTATAAGCTTCTATTACCTGCTATTTCTCACACTATTATACAATTATACATACATATTACATATAAGTTGAATACCCCTAACCACCTATACCACATTTTATAGGTGACCTGAGGATTTCTCAAGGTCATTCTGGCCTTTTTGTGCTATATTTAGAGTCAGAACCCCCACGAAAGCCATAGCTCTGCTCGGCCTCCTTCATCCTGTCGTATGAGGGTCAGTAGAGACTGGGTGCATGAGCCGCTTTATAAACTAAAAGTCACCAGAAAACCATATCTTTGTAGTAAATACAAAATGTGCATGAGCTTGGAAACACAGAGGAATTACAGAAAAAACGCTGAGAACTGAATCATGGGGCATTCATTTTCAGATGAGGGTGTTTCTGAGTAGTCCTGAAGAAGTCATTCTGAAGAATGGAAAAGGCCTGGACTGGCTCCGTGTGTAGTGGTTAAGGGAGCCGGTTCCCACATCGCCAGCCAGGCGGTATAAGCTCTGGACCCAGTGGCTTGAGAAATATATCAGGCATGTGTATGTGTGTGCCCAAAATCCTGAAAGGAGGGAAAGGTGGAGGAAAAGGGATTGAGGTATGACCACCCCTCATGGGAGGTGCTCTCTCCTCTCCTCTCTCTGACAAATGCACATGCCCTCTAGCGCAAGGGGGGAAAAAGGAAAAAAAGAAAGAAAGAAGAGAGAGAGAATGAAAGAGTAAAAAGCCCGGTCATGGCCTACACCATAGTCTAATAGTCAAGAAAGTCGGCCGTATGGCCGACCACAGTTTGAATCCTGGCCCCACTAGCTTGAAAACCAGGCCGAGTACAGGTGCATCCCCCAAATCCTGACCAGGTGGATAAATGAAGAAGGGATTTGCAGCGTGACCACACCCCACTGAGAGGTGTTTACTCCCCCTCTCCCTGTCTCTCCATTTCCTTCTGGTGAGTGCATGTGCCTTCTGGAAATTTCAGGAATAAAAGACCAATCTCATAAGAAAATGCAAGGTTATTGAGCTTAACTGCAGGTGGGAAAGCCCATGCTGGAAGCTCAGTACAATACCAAGCTTCAGAGCATGAGCTCCAGAATGGGGAAAATTGCACCAAGAAATGCAGAAGCAGCACCCTTCGAGGACAGGGATGTCTAAGAGTCAGAAAAGCCATAGGCCTGGGGCCCACTAAGGAGGTGATGCAGTGACTGAGAGATTAAATGAACTCTTCACAGCAGCTGGTTCCTTAGAGGAGCTGGAGCAATTCCCATCCCAGAGACATCACTGGCAGGAAATTATGGACGGGGTGTGATCGAGACTGACACCCCCAGGGGAAGTCAAGCAGCCTCCAGAGAAGGCGCTAGAGGGACAGCAGGGATAAATCATGGGGACAGAGGGCAGCACCCGGGAATTCAGAAGGAATTAAAAAGCTGAACGGCAGAGCATGTGTTGGAGATATGAAATCCAGGTCACCCGCCGAGAACATTCCCATGCGGGAGCCGATGAGAAGGGCGGCTTCAAATCCCCCCTGGTGGCATCTGCGGGCTTACTCTGATATCAGGACACAGCCAAGCACGTCTGTTTCCACAAAGTTAGGGAGAGGATTCAGCCTGTCTCTGTGGAAACTAAGAACAAAAAACTCAGACTTTCAAAAAATGAGAACTGTCATGGCCAACAGGTAACGTGGGGGTTAGGGCGCTGGACCCCCACATGTCTAACTGCAGTTCGAGTTCCAGACCTGGCGGCTTACTTGCTTGCTTTCCCTCTTTCTCTCCCCCTGGGGAGTGCACGTGCCTTGCAGCAAATTTAAAAATAATAGTGATAATAAATAAAATTAAATAAATAATTTTTAAAAAGCCTGTTGGAGCCAACAGGAGTGGTGGTTAGGGCACTGGACGCCCACATGGCCAACCATGGTTTGAGTCCCAGACCTGGCAGTCTGCTTTCTTACTTTCCAATCTCTCTTTGTATCTCTCTGTCTCTCTGATGAGCACATGTGCCCTATAGCAAAATTTAAAAAATAATAATAATAATGACAATGATAAATAAAACTAAATAAATAATATTGAAAAATAAAAACAGGGGCCAGCAGATGACATATTGTCTACATCGCTGAATTCCCACATGACCAACCATGGCTCAAGTCCCAAACCTGGTGGCTTGAAACGCCCCGGCAGCCTGTGCGTGCGTACCCAAGATCCTGAGAGGAGAATGGAGGAGAAGGGATTGCAACGTGGCCATCTCCCCAGGGAGTGATTTCTCACTTTCTCTGTTCCTCCAGCGAGCACCCTAGGGTGGGGCGGGGGGGACTGTCCAATTGTTGTTTTCATCTAAATCATTAGAATACATTCTCAGCGCTACCTTTTCAAAACAAAAAGAGCCTTGCAATCTAAGGACAAATCTCACCCTTTTGGTAACTCAAGAAATGGTTACACGGTCGAATCAAATGAACTTATAAATGTTTTTTTAATGTCTCCTCAGGTCTTTGTAATCATCTAGAATTCTCTGGAAAAAAAAGATAATAGCAACAGGGAGTCTCTCACCAGATACAAAGCAATTTATGTAAAATACCTGTACATACACAGGAACTCAATTACCCACGCAAATATAAGGAAACACAGGTAATTCGCAAATGGCCATGAAGCCACCTCGTATCAGTGGCCACCAAGCACCTCACATGCAGAGGCTTATTTATCCTCAGAAAACGCTGCGGGAATAACAACATCGGCAACATAGTTGAATTATTTCATTTTGTTCTCAAGCCTGGGAGGGAAGTTCTAGCCTTATCCCATTTTACAGATGAGGAAAGGATTTAAAGACACTAAGTAATTTCCTTGCGGTCATACAGGTAGTGAGTATAAACCAGAACCTAAACCCAAGTGCCTTACCTCATCGCTCATGTCTTTAACACTGTTAGCCTCTCCCTATTTTACAGATAAGGAAACTGAGCCCTACAGAGGTTAACTACCGTCAAGGTGCACACAGATAGTGAGTGGTCACCTCGGAAACTGGACTCCAGTCTTTCTCATTCTAAAGCTCATGCGTGCTCTTAAGCTTGATATCATATTAAATTGACTCTCTTGGGACCAGCAGGTGGCGTGGTCATTAAGGCCCTGGAATCCCGCATGGCTGACTATAGTTCAAGTCTCGAACGTGGCGGCTTGCTTTCTCCTTTTCCCTTTCTCTCTCTGTCTCTCTCGGATCAAATTTTAAAATAAATAACAGTAATAAATAAAATTTAAAAATAATTTTTAATTGACTCTCACGCGAATCTAATTTCAGTTTGGATTTGAAATTTGCATAAAATGTAAATTCAAGAAAATTCGAGGGCTTCAAACCAACACCCAGGCTTCATGGTGAAGGACTGGCTCAGAAGAAGTTGTGTGGATGTCTAAGTGACCTGGCCCAGCCCGGAGCTTCACACTGCCTGAAGGATGGTCCAGAGCACTGCCCGACAACCGCAATGCCACCTCAGATCTCCACCTAGTTCACACCTGCTCTGGCAGTGAGGGGATAGCTGCTTAGGATTTAAAGTTAATAGCTGTAGACGTGGGAAAAGAGAATCTCTAGAGTTATTTGCTTTATCAATAAACTGACTTAGTGCTCACACTAGATGGGAGGAAAATGATTATCTCCTAAAGCGTAGTAGGCATCTGATGCTTGAGGTCTACCACCTTTCTCCACCAGAGGGTCCCGACTCAAGGCATTCTGCCTTCCCACAACCTTGGGTAGGCAGGTGACCCATACCAAACCCATAGGACACCCCCAAGAATTGAGTCTTGAGAGGAGAGATACAGAGAGAGGTTCCTACAGTTGATTTACTTCGGCAGCCATGCCCTGGACACTGAACTGCCCAGGTGTCCCCAGTCCCTGCTCTGAACAGGGTCTGACAGCCTGGCCCTGCAGTCTGTGAGCACCCTCATATCTTCTAGCACTTTCCTTTTCTGCTCGTTAGCTAGACTGAGTTTCTGTGGCCTGTAAGAAAAGCTAACTGAACTCAAGTTGGCCAATGGGCTGCATCCAATGACACTGGTGAACGGAGGCCTCAGAAGCCACCACAGAGACCAAGAAGTAGTCGCTATGGAGGAGGTAACGAGGGAAGTGTCAACCACATGGCCAGGGAGATGCGGGAGGAACGAGCTCTCGTTTTGTTGAATTTCTGCACCATTTTGCATCCCTGAAATCCTCTGTCCTTTGCATGATTCACACTTTTCACTATTACTCATCCTTTAAACCCACAGATTCATTATCCTGTGCTAAGCAGTTCAGCTGCCTGGAGCATGATGCTAATGAGGACTGCATTTCTGACTTGATCTTGGGGGCTGGTTACAGACACGAGTCATAGTTCTGAGTCAGACACAAATGGCACTCCGAGCTTGGTCAACACTCTTTTGACATTTCATGGGGCAGGAGTAATGAAGCTGATGGACAACACGAATCAGTGTCACAAACTCAAGTTCAGCTCATATTTCTGCAGATCCTGCTCCATGCCAGGCAGTGCATTAAGCACTTCCCAGGCATTATCTCACTGGCCATGGAGTATACACTTGTGATAAATGGACCTAACTCTATTACAAATGAATGACATGGCCGCATGGAAGAAGGTAGAGGAGAAAGGATCTGAGCTCAGTAACTGGATAATATACCTTGACTGGATAATCTAAGGCTAGAGACGAAAACTACACATCAACACGGTACTCTGGGTAACACTGGGTTGGCTGGTACATTTGCTTCTCGCAGGGTCCTTGGGTTAGCAATTCTGAAGCTGCTTTCCATGCAGGCTAGTGTGGAGATAGGTAAGTAAATAAATTGCAGATCATGAAAACCAAGTTTCTTACTATTAGAGGGGAAAATTACAAATAAATAAAGAGAGAAGGTTTGAATAAATCTTATGGAACTGGGGTGGAGCCAGAGGCAGCCGTGTGAATTTACAACTGTTCTTTTTTTCTTTCCATTGTGGCAAAATATACATAAACATAAAACTTACCATTTAACCTTCAATTCAGTGGCATTAAGTACATTCACGTTATTATACAACCCTCATCACTTTCCATCTCCAGAACTTTTCTGTAATCTTTTTTTTTTCTTTTTTTGGAGAGACTTTTTGCTATAGGGTGCGTGTGCTTGCCAGAAAGACAGAGAGAGACAGAGAGACAGAAAGCGAGAAATCACCCCCCAGAGGGGATGGCCATGCCGCAATCCCTTCTCCTCCATTCTCCTCTAGGGATCTTGGGCACGCACGCACACATGCCCGGCGTGAATTTAAGCCACCAGGTCCAGGACTTGAACCGCAGTCGCCTACATGGAAGTCCAGTGACATAGCCATTACGCTAACTGCTGGTCCCCTGTAATCTTAAACTGATAGTCTTACACCCATTGAGCAATAACTCCCTGCCCCTTCACCCAGTCCCTAAGAACCACTATTCTACTTTCTTTCTCCATGAATTTCACTATTCTAAGTGTTTTATATAAATGAGGTCATGCAGCATTTGTCTTTTTGTACTCAGCTTATTTTCCTTTGTATAATATTTTCAGGGTTCATCCTTGCCGTAGCACATATATGAACTTTCTTTTTTTTTAATCATTTTTTTATTTATACATTTAATCACTGTGAATCATTACAGCTTTAAAAATGAATTTTCGGGACCAGCAGTTGGTGTAATGGCTATGTCACTGGACTCCCATGTAGTCGACTGTGGTTCAAATCCCGGACTCAGCGGCTTAAATTCACACCGGGCGCGTGTGCATGTGTGCCCAAGATCCCAAGAGGAGAATGGAGGAAAAGAAATTGTGGCGTGGCCATCCCCCCTGGGGGGGTGATTTCTTGCTTTCTGTCTCTCTGTCTTTCTGGCGAGCACCCACGCCCCACAGCAAAAACCTCTCAAAAAAAAAAAAAGAAAAGAAGCCTGGACTTCATTCATACCGTGACAGGCCATGAGGAGTAGTGACACCTCTATCAGAAAAGAAGAAAACAGTTGTCCATCTCAGGTCAAGACGACTGAGATGGAACGCCAGGCCAGTTGCTCATGATCTTGTTCTAGTGGACTTGGGGATGGAGGGAGGAGGCAATTTAAGATTCCTTTAGTGTAGCAGTTAGGGTTGCAGGTGGTGCTAAAGGGATTTATTGGAGGGATGTGGGCGCTCTCTCAATTGAAAAACTAAAGATCAAGGCTTGGAAAAAGAGAGGCCAGGCTACCAGGAACAGAGCCAAGGTCCCTCCTAGGCAGGGTGTTACCAAGTCTCCCCAGCAGGGCCAATGCTACCCAGCTCTGCCTGCCACAAGTCATCTCCAACAGGCCCTGCGTCCTTGCATCCCTACTGGAGAATTCCAAATCCTGGTCATAGGTCTTATTTGCCAAACAAACGAGTGAGGACTAACGAGTAATGAACTGCCCCCCTCTTTCCTTCTATCAAGGCATCTTGAATCTTTTTTTTTTTTTTCCCTATAGGGCACGTGCGCTCGCCAGACAGACAGAGAGAGACAGAGAGACAGAAAGCGAGAAATCACCCCCCAGGGGGGATGGCCATGCCGCAGTCCCTTCTCCTCCATTCTCCTCTCGGGATCTTGGGCACGCATGCACACGCGCCCAGCGTGAGTTTTAAGCCACTGGGTCCAGGACGCAAACCGCGGTCAACTACATGGGAGTCCAGAGACATAGCCATTACGCTAACTGCTGGTCCCTTGAATCTTTTTTCTACCACCCTATCCCCACCACACACACACACACACACACACACACACACGCACACACACACACACACACACACACACAAAGAGATTTGTCTTAAATAAGAGTACTCTGGGGACCAGCAGTTAGCGGTAATGGCTATGTCGCTGGACTCCCATGTAGTCGATTGCGGTTCGAGTCCTGGACCCGGTGACTTAAACTCACGCCGGGCGTGTGTGCATGCGTGCCCAAGATCCCGAGAGGAGAATGGAGGAGAAGGGATTTTGGCGTGGCCATCCCCCCGGGGAGTGATTTCTCTCTTTCTGTCTCTCTGTCTCTCTCTGTCTTTCTGGCAAGCGCACGCACCCTATAGCGAAAACCTCTCCAGAAATAAAAGAGTACTCTGATGTTTGAGATGGCCAGCAATGACAAATGTCGACCACGCCTGGACAGTCCAACTACATGCTTGGACTGATTATGAAACAGTTGTCGCAACCTGCCTGTCCATTTGTCTACGTCTAGAAAATTCATTTGCTCCTGGTTTTTGAGCACTTCGAGGTAGCTTATCTTTTCAAGAAGCATAGAAGGGAGAAAGGCTCCCAGCAAAGAGAAGCCTCCCTTCTGTAGAGGGAGAAAGCAGCAGCATTTATGAGATGAGTATTTACTGAGCTGAGGAGCAGAGGAAGTAACTCATGCCCCAGCCCACAAGCCTGGGCTGGAGCCATGTGTCGCATTTCAGGTGCCCCATCACAGCAGGAAATGAAGCAAATGATTGGGAAGATACTACGCCGGCTGGCTGGGAGGGCTGGAGCTCTGTATTCACTATCTTCAGCAGGCTGCTAGGTTATATTCCAGAAAGGAGTTATTCAGCCCAGACTAGGGAGACAAAAAAGCAAATTCAATTGAGGTTCATAAAACTTATGAAGCATATGCTGAAAAGTGCCTCAGCAACTCACTCCGGAGCCTTAGCCCATAAATAACACAAGGACAAAGGGTGAAGAAAATGAAATTGGAGACTAGGAAAAAAAAAAATCTCTTTTTCACAAGGAGTTCTGATGGGTTTTCCTGCGGCAGGCAGCAGTTGCCAGTGCAGGCAGGGTAGGGAATGTCTTTAAGAAGCACATTTCCTTTTCATTCTTTCTTACCACGTGTGGCATTCGCGGGTGTGTGGTATTGGCTCTTCTTGATTTAGGATGTAATTATATGATTATTGGGAAGGGCGGACTCAGAGGGTGTCAGAACAGTTCATAAGTAGCAGATTCACGTCTGCATCTCATCCGTCTCTCCACGTGACCCTCATCAATTTCTTTTCTCTGGGAGATCTCTAGGTGGACGTGAACACAGCACTGGGGTCTGAACTCAAGTCACATCTCGGCAGACATCAGGTCCCCTTTGCTCTTTCCAAGGCACTAAGAAGGTGAGTTGGGGAGCATCGAACTCCAGCAGGCACATGTCTAAAACTGGGCCCCTCTTTCTCTTCCAGTAAACCAAGGGCTGAAGAAAGGGCCTTGGGGTGAGAAATGTAATCACCTGGGATGCCTTCGTCATGGAATCTTCTTTTTTTTTTTTTTTTTTTAAGAGA
This sequence comes from Tupaia tana, assembly GCA_026018925.1. Classification (NCBI taxonomy): domain Eukaryota; kingdom Metazoa; phylum Chordata; class Mammalia; order Scandentia; family Tupaiidae; genus Tupaia; species Tupaia tana. The sequence continues at coordinate 13,515,182 of JAKSZU010000019.1, read as the reverse complement.
GACTTTTGCTATAGGGCACATGTGCTCACTAGAGAGACAGAAAGCAAGAAATAACCCCCCCGGGTGGTGGCCACACAGCAATCCCTTCTCCTCCATTCTCCTCTTGGGATTTTGGGCATGCATGCACACGCACCTGGTGTAAGTTTTAAGCCGCCAGGTCTGGGACTCAAACCGTGGTCCACTACGTGGGAGTCCAGTGACATAACCTATGCCATCTGCTGGTCCCAGTCATTGATTTTTTTTATTTATTTATTTTTTTTTTTTGAGAGGTTTTTGCTATAGGGCTTGTGCACTCGCCAGAAAGACAAAGAAAAACAAAGAGACAGAAAGCGAGAATTCACTCCCCAGGGGGGATGGCCATGCCGCAATCCCTTCTCCTCCATTCTCTTGAGATCTTGAGCTTGTACGCACATGTGCCCACTGTGAGTTTAAACCACTGGGTCCAGGACTTGAACTGCAGTCAACTACATGGGAGTCCAGTGACATAGCCATTACGCTAACTGCTGGTCCCAATCATTGATTTTTTTTTTTTTTATAAAACAGCCGATGAAAGGAAACAAGACTGACCATTCTCCCAGTTTTAAGAAAGTCACTCTCGGCCAAACCGATGAAGCAAGAACTCCTTCTGAAATCACAACCACAGGGAGAACAGTATTTGCATGACAGAGCCTGGAAGAAGCTGGGGGTGTAACCAAAAAGAGAGAGAGAGAACCAGGACAAGAAACTGGGCTACATAAGAGCAGAACTAAGCCCAGCCAATTCTAAAGACACAAGTGGCCCATCTGCTTGCTCACGATGGATTGCTTCAATTTAAATTTTTTGAAGAAACAAAAGACAGAGGAGGCCAGATGCCATAATTTAAAGCAAATCAGTATCTAGAAAGGCCAATTCTCCTACAGAGAACTAGGCTGTATAGCGTTTTCTTTGCCCACTCATATGCCTTCTGCTTTCACATAAAATCTAGTGTCTATTTCAAAAAGGGAAAATGTATGTAAGTCTGCTAGCCCACTGTTATGAAGACTGTATCCTTTAGAAATGCATTTGACTGTAAATAACAGGGAAAAAACCTGTCAGGGGCTTAAATAGATAAGACCGTATTGGTCCTGTGCAAGAAGCAGGCTGAATTCAGCAGCCTAGCAGCACACGAGGCCTTCAAGAAGTTCACGGAAACTATGTATTATGGGGGAAAAAAATTAGGCATGGATTTCAAAACTATTCTGCCCCAAAATAAACTTGTATTTCGATTTACTTTTCCACAAACTTTTTGAAGTACCCGCATAACTCGGATTCAACGCGAGCATCAGGAATCCAGCTCTTCTTTCTGTTCCACAAGCCTCCTGTCTTAGTCCTCCATTCAGTGCTTATTGCCTCACAGTTCCAACATAGCTGCTGTACCTTACAACGTGTAGACATTGTATCTATATCCCAAGCAGAAAGAAGGCAAAGAAATAGAAAGGAGTCACATTTGTTTCTAGAAAGTAGATGCTTTTTCCAAAAATCCCTTTAAAAGTATGTTTCTGATCACTCAAGTGACCAGACTACAAGGTAACCGAGAGTTAGGCACTTTCAGTTGGAAATATTGCCAGTCCCTAACAACATCATCATTCTATTACAAAAGTGAAAATGAATATTAGAGAGACCGCCCGCGGGATCGCCATGCCAGCTGAGCGGCCTATCCCACAACCACAGTCAGCAGTCCAGACGTGTCAGTGCAAGCGTTAGAGTCTGTGAGTGGCAACCACTGTCTGAAGAACACTGGCACTTTCTAGTATACTAACAAACAAATGGATGAGGCTGCAGGGCCAGCAGGTGGCATGGTGGTTAAGGGTGTTGGACTCCCACATGGCTGAATGCAGTTCAAGTCCCGGACCTGGCAGCTGGTTTTCTCACTTTCCCTCTTTCTCTCTTTCTCTCTCTTTCTCACACACACACACTCTGTCCCTCTCTGGCCAAACTAAAATAAATAAATAAATACAGTTAAATAAAATAATTTTTTTTAAAAAAATGTATGATGCTAAGTTTTTGTATGGGTTACTCTTGTCAGCCATTCAGTTTTCCAAATGTATAAAATAGGTCCAAGCAGAGTTGGAATTATCTATTGGGAAGAAAGGGCCAATAAACATTCCTAAAACTATAAAATGTGCATCTAAGTTTTCTCCTCAACCGTAAGGCCTGCCACGTATAATTAGTAGTTCCCGATTTATGTCTAGCAATAGTGCAATTACTGTTTGCTTGGAAACCATTGGGCTGGTGGGACCAGCAGATAGCATAATGGTTCTGTTGCTGGACTCCCATGTAGTCGACTGTGGTTTGAGTCCTGGACCTGGCGGCTTAAAACGCACGCCAGGTGCATGTGCTGCATGCCCAAAATCCTGAGAGGAGAGTGGAGGAGAAGTCCCCGCTCCAATCTCCAGGCCCACTGAAAGAAACGGCTCTGGAACAGCATAGTAACCCTGGGCATGCCTGGCCACAGCACTGCATCCCAGGTCTGCAACCCGATTCAGTTAGTCTTTCTCTCCCAGCTCCTGACACGGGCTCTAAGATCAGCCTCAATCGATCGTAGGTCATGGCGAATGTCACTTTCTCAGCGAGGCCCTCCCTGGCCACTTGCCCACACCTTTGCTGTGCCTGGCCCTCTTTATTTCCCTGCATGGCCCCTCCACACGTGCACCGTCCATGTCTAAAGGCCCCACGAAGGCAGGCACCCTGCCTACTCCCGCCGTGCCTGCAGCGGTGCCTGGCGCACAGCGACGCTCCAGAAATGCCAGCCTGGTGACTTCTCTCCTTTTTTTTTTTCTTAGAGACATTTTTGCTATAGTGTTCAGGTACTTGCCACAGAGACAGAAAGTGAGAACTCACCCCCTGGGGGGATGACTACATCGCAATCCCTTCTCCATTCTCCTCTCGGGATCTTGGGCACACACAAGGTAAGTTTGTGTTTGTTTGTTTTGGAGAGGGTTTTTTTTGTTTATTTTTGTTTGTTTGTTTGCTATAGGGCACGTGCGCACACCAGAAAGTCAGAGAGAGACAGAGAGGTAGAAAGCAAAAAATCACCTCTCGGGGGGATGGCCACACCGCAATTCCCTTCTCCTCCATTCTCCAATTGAGATCTTGGGCACGCACACGCGCACAGCGTGAGTTTAAACACCGGATCCGGGACTCGAACCATGGTCGACTACATGGGAGTCCAGGGACAAAGCCATTATGCCACCTGCTGGTCCCCGAGGTCAATTTTTGAATTCGCTGGGTCCAGGATCAAACCGCGGGCGACTACGTGGGAGTCCAGTGACATAACCATTACTCCATCTGCTGGTCCTTGTCCTCTCACTTTTCAAACCAGAAAACTGTGGCTTCAAGAGGTTCAGGCTGCACAATAACGGCAGAGACAAGATTCGAATCCAGACAGTGGCTGAAGCTTCCCTTACAAGGGGAGGAAAGATGCTGTTTGACATAACGTGGGTGCGCTAGAAGGAACAAGGTCAAGAGACACAGGCTGGGCTACGAAAGAAATGCCGTCTGTCCTCGCTCGGCATATACTGGGTATCTGCACTCCATGGCGGAAACTGAAGTTCTCAGTGACACGGAAGTGGAGAAGGTCATGGCAGATGCCCGAAGCTCCTAGTCTGCTCCATCTGCCTCCATGTTGTAGATGTTCCCACAGCTCCACGGGTTAGATTGTAGCGATCTGCTGCTCCTGACACGTTAACAAGGGGTCTATTATAGTTCTCCAAGTCTGCACTGAATCCTATTTCTCAATCTTTTTCTCCTTTTTAGACCTCACTTCCCCACTGCTGGACATGACCCCGTGTCGCCTTCAACCCTTCATTACTTGGGCACAAAATAGGCACTGGTAAGCATTTATGTAAAACTGTCTTAAAGTCCCCAATTGGGAAAGTCAGAGTTTGTTGGAAATAACATACATTATCAAAGCAACTGTGAAAATGCTTATCCATTTTGCTCAAAGAATTTCAGCGATGGCAGGTGTAATTCGCCATATCCCATTAGTTACTGTTTATTGAGTACCTACTTCATGACAGCAGTGCTCATGGGATGCTTCCCATAAATTATTTCTCATCCTTTCAAAAGGTAACATTTTCCCATTTTCGAATTGAGAAAAAGAGCCATCAAGAATTTCAGTGAATTGCCTGAGGTGGTGTCATAAAGAATAAGAGAAGGATGGACTTTTTTCACTAAGTGTTACCATACTGTGAATAAATTAAGTACCAGGACCAGTAGTTAGTGTAATGGCTGTGTCACTGGACTCCCATGTAGTCCACCGTGGTTCAAGTGTCAGACCCAGTGTCTTAAACTCACGCCGGGCACATGCGTGTGCGTGCATGCCTAAGATCCCAAGAGAAGAATGGAGGAGAAGGGATTGCAGCGTGGCCATCCCCCTGGGGGGGTGATTTCTCACTTTCTGTCTCTCTGTCTCTCTCTGTCTTTCTGGCAAGCGCACGCACCCTATAGCAAAAACCTCTCCAAAAAAAAAAAAAAAAAAAAAAATTAAGCATCCATTCAGGCCTGAGGCCCTCATAAAGAAAACTTAAGAAGTATTAAACATTCAACCATAGTCTTAAAATAAAACCCCACAAGGCATTGTCTGATCCATAGGATCCATAAGAGTTAACATACAGAACTTTCCCACCTCAATGAGAGAAGTCACTACCGTCTTCCAACAATGTCGGTAAAGAGGAAGCCATTTCTGACACATCCCAAGAAGGAGCTTCATACCCTCAGTCACTTCCTACCTGCCCAGCTTCTTACAGACAGACCCTCCACCCTACTCACAGCTCCTATCTACACAGGGCTTTTAGTTCTATTCCAGACCCACCCTCAAAAAGTAAACATTGGGGGCCAGCCCATGGTGTGGCAGTTAAGGCAACTGGATCCCACATGAGCGACCACACGGTTCAAGTCCCGGACCTGGCAACTTGAGAAACATGCCGGACAGGTAGGTGTGCGTGCCCTCAATTCCAAAAGGAGGGAGAGATGGAGAAGATGGGATTCAGTGTGACCATCACCCATGATGGGAGTGCTTCTCTCTCTCTCTCTCTCTCTCTCTCTCTCTCTCTCTCTCTCTCTCTCTCTCTCTCTCCCCCCCCACCCCCACCCCCAGTGAGCATGCACTCTCTGGCAAACTGAAAGAAAGGAAAAAAAAAAAAAAAAAAAAGGTTTGCCTATCGTTGGGGAGCATGACATGGTTTTCATTTTTTCCAGTTTACAGAAGTAGAATTGAAGACTCTGAGTGAAGGAGATTGCCTCAGGTCATTTATTTTGTTTTCCATCAAGCCCGGGTTTGAACCCACATCTGAGGACACCAAACCCTGTGCCCTTTCCTCTGTTTCTTAGAGAAGCTTTGGCATCCACACAGGATGTAGAGGCCACGGAGAAGGAGGAAGAGGAAACATGTGATGGGCAAAGGCAGCGTCCTCAGAGTCACCCCATCCTGGCCGGGTTTGCCTTCGGGGACTCCGCAGCACAGCGTGTTAGGGAGCAGCTGAGCCACCATAGCCACGATCTGGGGTTTCCATACTGTGCCGCCTTGGTGGTTCTCACCCACGGGGAGAAAGTACCACCACGCTCTTCCCACAGAACTTACTCCCTTGGACAGAGGGGCTTAGAGAGTTCTAAAATGTCTGCTCGTTTCCTGCCGCAGACTCTGGAGTCAGACAGACCTGGGTTCAACTCCCACCTCTGCCCCCGACCAGGCAAATAACTTCCATGTCCCCACCTGTAAGAGGGGACAGGGAGAGGGTGTCAGGGAGGACATGAGGGATGGAGGAGCTAATGGGGACACAAGCCTTGAACAAAGTGGCGGCAGCAGGCTTGGCTATTATGTCTGTCCCTACCAGCTGGAAGAAGGTCCCAGAGGAGCCACTTGGCCCAGCTGCAGGGAGTTAACAGGGCAGAGGAGGCAAACATTGCTCTTCTTCAAAGGTCAGCAAGACATTGCCTAAAGGGCTCTGGCTTCAGACGGAGGCACATGGGCTCCCTCGATGAATCACACGGACTGTGTAAGCTGGAAGTATCCTTGGTCCCACCACAGTGGCCGTGGGCAGTGTTTGCCAAGGAACACCGTCACTCACACGGAGGAAAGTGAAAATACTCGGCAGCAGCTTGTTTGCAAAGCAGCCATCCAGAATCTAAGTCCACTTTTTTTTTCATAAAAATGCATGAAAATACTGTTTTTCTTTGTTTATACCATTTCTAGCATCGAAACGTTGTCTAAGAGACACATTATCATAACTATGGTCACCCTCTGTGCACAAAACCTGCTTCTTTCACAAAATATAATTATTCCCGCGCTCCATGCTTTTAGCCAAAGATTAACTTGTAGCAATTTAAAAGGTCAAAGCTGAGATCAAACTGCGTGTGTTTTAATCTCTAAAAAATGTAAATTGGCCCGAAGTTTTAAAAATAACAAGCCCTGTGGGTAGACTATATGCTCATGAAAAGTTCCCGGTGACACACGCACTCGTCTTTGGATAACCAGCTTGCATCCAGGCAGAGATGAAACCTCGGATGAGGTATTCGCCATGGAACAGTAAATGTTCATGCTTTATTGAAAAAGGAACACGCAAACAGAATAGAAATATCACAGGCTCCCCCACGCGCTATGGTTACAACGACGGTTGTCTCCAGCGTGGTGGTCACGATGATTTATTCAGTCAACGTTTAAATAAATGCCTTAGTATGTTCGTATTGATTGCACTTGTTTTCGCTGACAGAAATTGTATCTGCTAACTCCATCTCTGAGTTGGGTTTGGGGGACTATAAATTCCACCAAGGGGTTCCATAAACTGTCCTGAAAAACGAGCCCCACTTGCATGGAAACAAAATGCATTCCTTTCCACATGGCTGTTCTTCAACAAGAAATAATGAAGGAAAGCAATGTTGAAATGTGCTGTGCAATTCTTAATGGCATTTGAATAGTTTAAATTAGGAGCCAAAGGCCTCTCGGCATGTGGTTTTGCATAAACACTGCCCTTTCATGATATTAATTGGGGTGGGAAGAGAGAGAGGAGCGAGCACAGAGATGTCAGATGCCAGGCCTGAGCCCAGCTCTCCCGGAGAGCGAGCTGAGAGGTGGAGTCCCCCTCAGCCCCTGGAAGCAGCAGCCAGCCCAGCAATTTCACAGAGCAAACCCTGTCTGCACACACGGCTGACAGCTAGCCGGCCTGGACACTTCCACTGTTACTGTGTGTAATGTTCAGCAAGGAGCAGAGCTTGAAAGTAAGCAAGGGGCAGATGATTCCCACAGCAAACCAAAATCCATCTTTTCTGACCTCTACAAAGAGGGCGATTATAATGAGATGCCAGACAAAGAGGCTGACCGTAATGAGACGCCAGAAGACGGACAGCTAGGGGGTGTGTGCTTTATGATGTACAAACATACCTGAGACCACAGCACCCCAACGATGGAGGCACAGAGACATCTCTCTTCTAGGGAAAGCTGGCAGCTTGACATACTCTTTTTTTTTTGGAAAGGTTTTTGCTATAGAGCACATGCGCTCGCCAGAGACAGAGAGAGACAAAGAGATAGAAAGCGAGAAATCACCCCCCAGGGGGATGGCCACGCCACAATCCCTTCTCCTCCATTCTCCTCTCAGGATCTTGGGCACGCACGCACACGCACCCAGTGTGAGTTTAAGCCACCGGGTCCGGGAGTCCAACTGCAGTTGACTATGTGGGAGTCCAGCGACATAGCCATTATGCTAACTGCTGGTCCCAGCTTACATACTCTTTAGCACAGGCATCCAGACCTGGTCTACCTGAGACAGATTCACCATCCCTGTTCTAAACCCCTGCACAGACCCATGACCGAGACAGACACGGTCCCTGCTCTCAGGCCGTTCCAGCTCCAGGCGCCAATGAACACACCAAACAACAAATTATCAGCTAAGCGCAATAAAGAAAATAAAACTAGGGACAGAACGAGAGTGTCCAGGGGGTCAGAGAAGCATCTCAGAGAACGGGATGTTTAACATGGGATCGCGAGACACAAACAGCCAGGCTGAGATCTCAAGAAAAAAACATTTTGGGCAGAGGACACTTCAGGTGCAAAGGCCCTGAGGTGACTCTGTGCCGTGGCCCCTGACTCTCAGCACCAAAGCAGGGCTGTGGCATGTCAGATCTCACCCCAGCATTGCTGGGACAGGAGGCTTCAGCTGGTATGTTGCTCATACAGAAAACAGTCTCCTTTCTGAAGAAAAGCAGTGCCATGACACCATAAGGGCACAGAATCCCAGGAGAATAGGAAAACACAAACGCTGCTTCTAGGTCCAAGGACTGGGCCACAGGACCTCCTTCTGAACTCGTGAGATAATTACCAGCAGCAAAGTCATGTGGGGCCCAAGTAGGGGAGGGAAGGTGGGAGCAGGGTAGGGCACTCTGAGAGGTGTTTAACCAACACCAGGTTGCCTGCTAGGTTTTTAACCAGCACTGACGGCCCCTCATCCTGTCGCCAAGTGAGCTGGTCCAGGTCAGCCAGTTTCTCTCTGCCCCATACTTCTTGTCATGGCAATGGCATCTGCCCATGGAGGTAACCTTTGAAGGGGAATCGAGTTGGGGGCTCTCAGCGTAGGCAGCAGGCACCAACGACATGCATCTGTGTGTGCTAGGCTAAGAAAAGTTGTCACCCCATATATTGGGAGTTCTGGATGCAGAAAGGATGCTCCCAAGCGAATCTGAAATGGTCTCGTGGTGTGTCCCGAGGCTAGAGCAGAAGCCCCAAGTGGGCCTTATTTTGCCAGACACCATTGTGACAACAGAACTTCTGACAGGAAGCATGCTTCTGTTGACGTGGTCACCCGAAGTCCACAGGAAATGCCCTCGCTCTCTGGACGTCCTTCTCTTTCAAAGGACAGTGCCATGGCCCAGTTCAGCATCCATCCCACTCGGGCGTGTCACTTGAACAGTAACTCCTTTATAGTCACAACGCAGGTCAGATCATTTCAGGAACTGCCTGTCTATTGAGGAGCAGGCTGTAGACAACGGGGACCACCCCGCCCCCCAAAAAAAAAAGCATTTTTACGACAAGAATGTATAAAATTCCTCCTAACTTCTCTTTTTTCCCCCCTCCTGAATCTATCATTTGCTACCAAATGCATCAAACACAATGTAGAAAATTCTTCGACTTGCTAGATAAGAAGAATTCGATGTTTTGATTTATATGATTGCTCTAACTGCTTTCCCCATGTGGGAAATGGTTAGCTAAATCAACATGATTGAGTTGTGTTCCAAGGGTTTCTCACCACACTTCTGTTTGATCTATAGAGTGATTTTGATGAGGAATCCATAGAAAATGAAACGAAGACATCCTTCACTGAAATAGAACAGATTAGCTCGTGCCCTGGGAGATGCGGCCTTGAGGTTCATAAATTACCTGCTGACTATGCATATAACTCTACACCGACCCGCAGGGAAATGGGTGTTCCAGAGTATCAGCTGTACTGAGATTTGATATGATTCAACCACCTTGGCAGATGTATTGGCTTGTCTGGAAAGTCATGGCACATTTTATATAGAAAAGCATGGAAAAATACATCAGGACTTTCCAGAGAACCTAATGTTACCAGCTGGAAAATTGAATTTTTTAACTAAAGTCATTTTTAACCAATGTAATTGTACATACACAATTGTTTTGAAAGTGAAAAATGTAGTCAATTAGCTGTGATCTAACAATGTCAAACAACTAGCCAAGTTGATTTTTATTGCACTAAATTGACCAGTAGCTTAAGCAAATAAGCTAAGGTAACTAACTGATAAAAGACTTGAATATGGGACCAGAAGCTGGCGTAATGGCTACATCGCTGGACTCCCATGTGGTCGACAGAGGTTTAAGTCCCGGACCTGGTGGCTTAAACTCACACCGGGCATGTGTGCATGTGTGCCCAAAATCCCAAGAGGAGAATGGAAGAGAAAAGATTGCCGTGTGGCCATTCTCCGTGGGAGGTGAATTCTCACTTTCTGTCTCTCTGTCTCTCTCTGTCTTTCTGGCGAGCGCATGAGCAAAAACCTCTCCAAAAAATAATTTTAAAAGACTTGAATAAATACAGCCTCAGGGCCAAGAGAGTTGTGCAGCTGTGGAGAAATGCATTCTGAGAGGCTGAGCAACATGGGGAGGTTCCCGGTTCATGTCCAGAGACCTCCCTAAGTATTCTAGACACGCACTTGTCCCTGAGGCTGGCTGAGATGGGGATCAGAGAGGAGTGCTTCTCTTGTTCTCTCTTTTTTGCTCCTGGAAGAAACAAATAAATAAACTTTAAAAGTATATTATAATCTGTTTGCACTAAAACATACAAGAATATAATCAAAGTTAGATCATCCAAAATCTGTTCTTTTCGGTTATAGCAGCAATAAATTTTGATACTCATGGGTACATAGATGAATTCTTAGAACAGAAAATATTCAATAAATATTGGCTCAGATACAGTAAATAAAAATAAATACGTATACTGATATATATGTAACTGTCAGAACAGTAGCTTATGTTCTGACACCTTACAAGCCATAAACATAAATTGATAATAAAGAAGTAACTGAGAAAGAAAGAATAAAAAAATTGCAACACTCAACAAATCTTCATTGTATTTGTTTAAAATCGTTCTGGTTAAATGACCAGATCTCAATTTCTAAATGCCATTCTCCAGTAAAAATGAATCAAAGCTCTTTGATTCAGAGACAGGGAAGGGAAAGCAAAAGATGAACCTGGACCATTTTACACTGCTAAAAAGTAAAAAAAAAAAAAAAAAAAAAAAAAAAAAAAAAAAAAAAAACGATAAAAAAGATGATGAAGTATGTCAGCATGGCACAGGAGCCAAGTGGCCAAACCTAGGATAATTTCAGCAATAAAGTAATGATAGTTTTGGTTGTTTGGGGGTTTTCTTTTAAGATTTTTTTTTTTTTTTTTTTGCTGTAGGGCACTTGCACTTGCCAGAGAGACAGAAAGCAAGAAATCACCCTCTATGGGGGGGTGGCCATGCCACACTCTCTTCTTCATTCTCCTCTCGGGACTTTGGGCACACACACACACATGCATCCACGATGAGTTTTAAGCTGCCAGGTCCGGGATTCAAACTGCCGTCGACCACATGGAAGATCAGCAACATAGCCATTATGCCATCTGCTGGTCCCAATGATAGTAATTTTGATGCCCATAAAATAAGATCTATTCATTCATGCCGATATAAATAATTGAGTAATAAAAGAGAAGAGAAACTTCTTCTCGTGCATTTTAATTAATAAAGGTAAAAGGGGGCCAGCCCATGATGTGGTGGTTATGGCAGCCAGATCCCATATAGTTGACTGTGTGGTTCGGGCTTCTGACCCAGCAGCTTGAGAAACGTGCAGGGCATACATGCGCGCATGCCCAAAATGCAGCAAGTACGGAGAAATACAGGAGAAGGCTTCAGAGCGGGACCATTCCCTATGGGGGTGCTTTCTTACTTTCCATCTCTCTCTCTCTGTCTCTCTCTAGCAAGCACATGCAGCCTCTGACAAAAATATTAAGTTGTCAAGAAAAGCATGACAAATTTTCCTGGTTTTCTATGCAAAAATGTGTCATGCCTTTCCAGACAACCCAAAAAATGAATAAATAAATAGGAATTGTTTTTAATGTAGAAGAAAGGATGAAAGGAGAAAATTATCATTTGACAAATACCACAGTAATAATTGTCCCAGGCAATAATTATCAATGGTGCTAAAATTAATGGACACAAATATAAGAAACAAAATACTCACATAGTTTCAAATTGTCTCCCTATAAAATAGTCATTAATTACAAAGAGAAAATGGTAACGTACTAATGAGGAAACCTTTCAGACACAACCTTAACCAATTTATCGATATCACCAGTTACAGTACAACTTAGTCACATGTGCCTCTTCATATAGAAGGTACAAACGAGGACATGACATCACTTTTGTGGTTCTTGTCAAAAGTACATAACCTAGGACCAGCAGTTAGCGTAATGGCTATGTCGCTGAACTCCCATGTAGTCGACCGCGGTTCGCATCTTGGACCCGGTGGCTTAAAACTCATGCTGGACACGTGTGCGTGCGTGCCCAAGATCCCAAGAGAAGAATGGAGGAGAAGGGATTGCGGCGTGGCCATCCACCCTGGGGAGTGATTTCTTGCTTTCTGTCTCTATGTCTTTCTCTGTCTTTCTGGCGAGCACACGCACCCTATAGCAAAAACCTCTAAAAAAAAAAAAGTGCATAACCTGAATTTAATCCTCACAAAACATTAGACTCTAATTAAGGGACATCCCACGACACAACAGGGCCAGGATTCTTTTCCTAACTGTCAAGATCATGAAAGAAAAAGATGGAGGAGCAAACAACCATGGATAAAAAGGAAACACAACAACTAAATGTAACGTGTCATCTTAAATTGTATCTTGGACCAGAGAAAGGACATTAGAGGGACAACTAGAGGAACAGGAATAAGGTCTTTGGATTATACAATGGTATTACACCCCTGTCAATTTTCTGACTTTTCTGATTTTGCTGTGGTTGTGTGCGATGTTAACATTTGGAGGCTCTTGGTGAATGATGTATTGTACTATTCTTCAAGCCTTCTCTAAGTCTCCTATTATTCCAAAATGAAGCACTAAAAAAGGGAATATTTCTGATGATTCTGCCTGGAATTGCAGATGGAATTGGTGAGGAGGGGCAGAGTATTATCAGAACCATCTTCGCGCAGACCACACTGTGCGGTCCCTCAGAGAGCTGAGAAGTCAGCTACAATACGCGGCAGTAGCGACTTGAAGATTCAAGGGTTGGGACCAGCAGTTGGCGTAATGGCTATGTCACTGGACTCCCATGTAGTCGACTGCAGTTCTAGTCCCAGACCTGGTAGCTTTAACTCACTCCTCACTCCAGGTATATGTGCCCAAGATCCGGAGAGGAGAATGGAGAAGGGATTGTGGCGTGGCCATCCTCCCTGGGGGGTGATTGCTCACTTTCTGTCTCTCTGTCTCTCTCTGTCTTTCTGGTGAGTGCATGCACCCTATAGCAAAAAACTCTCCAAAAAAAAAAAAAAATATTCAAGGATTCAGATAAAACCTAGTCCCTGCAACTAACCTGGTAACTCGAACCCATACCTTTGGCCCACTTACCTCTTTGTTCCTATGGGTCTTCGGATTCCACCCTACTACCTCAAAGTGAAGAATAAACTTCTTAATCAGGCTTTGGACAAGTTACTTAACCTCTTCACTTTTTGCTTATAAAATGGGACAAATAACAGCAGTTATTGTGAGGATCACACGAAATAGTGTGTAAAGTACATTTTGGCATAGAAAAAGCTCTTGATCAATGCTGACTGTCCTAATCATCATCTTCTTCATTATCATTACTCTTTTGTTTACAAAGCTCTGCCACCTACCTACCTTCCCAGAGGCCTTCTGTCCAGTTCAGTCACCACTATAACCCCAACACCTCACACACAGTACCTCCAAGGAGTTGGTAGGTACTCTATAAGCAATGCTATTCCAATGGTAAAAAGAAGTATCTGGCCCCAGCTGACCCCTTGAATTATTTAAGACATTATTCTAGCTGCTCCAACAGAGATCCAAATTACCATTAATGTAAATAAGGCAAACGTTTCTTTTTCTCTTACGTAACCATCTGAGTGTGAGCATGACTATAAGAAGCCTCTAGTATCAAGACCCAGCTCCTCGCTCAGTACAGAACCACTCCAGAAGGCTCCTGACCTCATCCACGGTCCAGCCAGTAAAAGCAGCAAAGGCAAGGAAGAAGGTCTGGCCCTTTAAGGGTGTAGCCATGAGGATGTACAGATCACTTGTGTTCCTTCTCCCTGGCCAGAACATAGACACGCAAAGGGCATTGGGAAATGTAGTCTTCATTCTGGGCCGCCACGTGCCCGGAAACTTGGTGGTTCTATTACTACCGATGAAGGGCAGAATGCAATTCAGAAGCCACCAGCAATGCTGCCAATCTCCCCTGCTCTGTCGCTCACATTCTGTACAACAGCCCTGCCCGATGGACTTCTCACAGTTCTTGCAGTCGCTGCTCCTTGGCTGGTGCTCTAACCTGGCCTCCACCCCACCAGGGTAGAGAATTCCTCCTTCACCTTTCAGGCCTCAGCAGAGATGTTCCTTTCTCTGAGAAGCCTCCTTGGGCATCCCCACCACCACCCAGGAGGGCTCCCTCCTTCTCCTCCATTCAAGTCCTCCTCACTCCCTGCACCTGTGGCATGTCTCACACTGGGCTTGACCTGTGTATTATTCTGTGTCTCCTATTTCAATATACCCTCCAAGAAGACATAGAATGTCTGTCTGGGTCCTTTCAATGTGACAACTCTGTACGTTTCGGCCACATTAGTAAGTATGTACTTTTGAGAATCTATATTTGAATTTCTAAGCTGTTGTTGTTTTGCACAATTAAAGAATATTTTTACATAAATCCGACGAGCCCACTCCAGACCCAGGCAAGAAGTAGAGAAGGTACCAGGGAAATCAGACCCGTTGCTTCTAGAAGAAAGGGATCCAGATGCCATGGGCCCCACAGGACCTGGGAATGCTGTTCCTGCTCCTGACTTACACTTCCTCCTGGCCGCGCTGCAGAACAGCAGAGACGCATCACCAACACCTTCCTCAAGGAGGTCCACGAGACCAGCGCTCTCTCCAGACCCAGCCTGGCACATGCTTGTTCCTGAGCGAGGAGAGCGCGTGAGGCTGTTCACATCGGGGCTCTGATGGTTGCAGTCACAGCCCAGATGGCTTATGAACATGAAAAGCCCGTTTAATGTTAAAAACCTTTGATTTTTTTTTTCCAGATTAATTTTTCCTTTGGTGCCCTGTGAGCTGTAGGCAAAACTGCGCGAGCCAAGGAGAAAGAGCATTTCAACCGAAACACGGCGTTTCCTTGCTTAATACCAGACCCAAATCAAAGTCTTAAGGATATGTTTGTAGATTCAAGAGTTTGTGTTTATTTGTGGAAGGAGAGTGAGGATATGATGCTTGTCGGTTTTGTTTGCCCAAGGTTCAACGAAAGGGAAGAGAGTGAAAAATATCAAGCACAGATGGAGGAAGAAAGAGAAGGTACCATTTGCTAAGGATGATCTATTAAAAGAAACCTAATCCTAAACCTAATCCTAACTCTATTACTGGGCTTAGAATTCCTGTCTTACCCTCTCTTCCTTGCTTAATGCCATTTCCCTCACTTCCAAAACAAAGTTTTAAAGAGAAGTGTGTGGATGCGGGGTTTGCTCTTGTTTGACGAGGGAAGAGTCCTCTCGGTACTAGAGCATCGAGCGTTTTACGTGTTGGGCTATGCCAGCCGTTTCACGGCCTGTCTTTCTCTCGCCAACTACATGAAGTCAGCTACAAACCGGGTTCAGCGTGGTCGCCGGTTGGTAAATGACTGTCCTCCCACTAGAGACTACCACCTAGAAAAAGAAGCCAAAGATACCATTTTTCTCTCTGAATACCTGGGAAAGTTAAAGGGCACCCAAGATCTTTTTCCATAAGAAAATTAATAAGCCAATGGAGCATAGTTGATAATGGCACTATTAATCAGCAACTCCCTAATTTCTGGCCTCCTGCTGGGTGTTCCACGGGCCACTGTGACTTGTGCACACGATGCATAATCAAAGCTGTGCACGGCGGCTGCCTTCTGTGTGAGGGAGCGCAGAGCAATCACATGAAGCAACAATCCTTGTCACAAACACACAGCCACATCTTTGCCCTTGGCTCTTTTTTTTTCTTTTTTTTCTTTTTTTGTAGAGGTTTTTGCTATAGGGCGCATGCACTCGCCAGAAAGACAGAGAGAGACAGAGAGACAGAAAGTGAGAAATCACCCCCCAGGGGGGATGGCCACACCGCAATCCCTTCTCCTCCATTCTCCTCTCGGGATCTTGGGCACGCACGCACACGTGCTCAGCGTGAGTTTAAGCCACCGGGTCCAGGACGCGAACCACGGTTGGCTACATGGGAGTCCAGCGACATAGTCATTACGCTAACTGCTGGTCCCTTATTTTGAAGTATGTAATGCTGTGGAAGATGACAGGTTTGGAATGTTTTCCTCCCCCCACCCAATCTACTCTGAACATCATGTGATGTCTTTCTGATGCTGTAAGGACATGATCTCGGAAAACCAATATCCATGTGTAACTCAGATTGAAATGTGCATCTTTATTAACAGTGGGGTTACTGGGGTTCTACAGTTGCATTTCTGATTAAGAAAACAAGCAAATAAATCTTTCTAAGTTATTCCGTGTCAACTGATTCTACCTCACACCAAAGGGTTAGCCCCATATGCAATGGGAAGGCACTGCATGGAAGAAGCTGGATTCCATATGGCCAACCGGGTTTGAGTTCAGGCCCCACTAGCCTCAGGCTGGGCACATACAAGCACACCCAGGATCTGCTGGGATGGTGACCTAGAAGGAAAAGAATCACAGGGTGACCAGGTTCATGGAGGCATGCTGTCTCGCTTTCTCTCTCTCTCTCTCTCTCTCTCTCTCTCTCTCTCTCTCTCTCTCTCTCTCTCTCTCTCTCATTCTCACTCTCACACACATGCACCCTCTAGCATAAATCACAACAAAACTAAACTAATTATTTTACCCATGCCCCCAGAAAGAATATTTTCTTTACAATTGCTCATTTGATTTAAACTCTGGGTGATACATGATGATAATTCAAATCATAATCAGATCCTAATTGAGAATTAGGTACCTTGAAGTGTTCTTTTAAAAACCTGAAAAGGGGGATGGGGGGAATACTGTAGTTTTGTAATGCTTTCTTCTTCTAAATTTTTGACTTGACAGGAGGTTGGGGAGCCATGTCGGTCCAAAATGAGAACTACAAATTTTTTTAGGAAATAGAGTTGAATGGTTGAATGGTAAAAGCATGGGCTCTGGAATCCCCATGGCCTGACTCTGTCAATGACCAGCTCTGTGACCCCGGGCAGGTTACTCCACTTCTCGGAGCCTCGTTTGTAGATAGGGATGTGAGTAGTAGCTACCTTAAATGGTCACTGTGAGGGTTAAGAACACACAACCTCCACAGAGGACACAACGGGCACTCAACCAATGATGCAAATTATCACCTTCTGGATGTCAAAGGAAAGAGGATCTCTTCTACCCACTCATTTCAAATACAAAGTTGCTTTCAGACTTGAACAAACCATCAACTTAGCAAGTCTAAAAGGACTGACTGGTGCCTCTCCAGAAGGAGCAAGGTGTTGACCTGTACCAAGTGACCATTAGGTACATCCAAGTCCTGTTTACCCCACTGGCACAGCTCTGGGTGTTTTAAGGCTACTTGCCTATGAAATCGCTTCCTTAAAATCCACATGGATATATACATGTCCGTGTATGTGTGAGTGCGGATGCATCTAGATACATTAATACAATGCACGGATATCCACTATTGCCACGCTTTGTTGACTTTTCCCACTGTGAAGGCTGCCTTCGCTCTCACTGCCAAGAGCCAGTGTGACAGCACACTCTTGCCTAGACGGTGCACCTCCAGCTACCCCAGACTGTGTGTTCCTGCTGACTATGCGGTGGCCTTGTCCCCTGCCACTCGGTGGAGCTGTAAACCATGTTGGCTATCAAAAATTGTATAAATGAAGCCACTTAACCTGTGACAAAGAAAGAGTAACATGCTGAATAATAACATTCGAGTGACCACAACTGGAATATTGTCGCGGGAATGTGAGGTAACAGTCTACATGCAATTTGGAGGTCGTGGAAGTCTTCTGATATTGGGGGAGGCGTGGGCATCATAGCATTTCTGGAACCCAGAGAACAAGACTGGAGACTGAACGAAAGATGGCCAAAAGGTCTGAAGTGCTTTCAGGTGGTTTGAGACGTCTGGAAGAGCGGTTGCCAATGGCAATGCCAGGTCCACATCCCCTAGGGACAGTGCTGAGTCAGCTGTCGCCCCACTCCACGCAAGCAAAAGCAGCTACGAGTGATAGGCGCACATGTCTCCAGCCTGAAACCTCCTAACACTCATTTTTAAGCAAATTCTTAACTTACCAAAAAGAAACGACTCATCCTCTCTGCTGTGCACCACTCAAAAGTTGTGCAAATCACTGTGTCACATGTACATACGTAGAGAAATATGCATGTATGATCCCTAGATGAGACCTTGTCTTTATAAATTCATGTTATGATTGGGTGTAAAGCTCTTAAGGTAGAAATATATTCTCACTAAATGGGGTGAGCAGAAATTAGAAAAAAATAGAACACTGCATACATTGTCATTCGTAGCTAATACTTTTTTTTTTGTTTTTTTGAGAGGTTTTTGCTACAGGGTGTGCTCGCCAGAAAGACAGAAAGCGAGAAATCACCCCCAAGGGGAGACAGCCATGCCGCAATCCCTTCTTCTCCATTCTCTTCTCGGGATCTTGGGCACATGCTCACACACACACACACACACACATCTGGCGTGAGTTTAAGCCACCAGGACCGGGACTCGAACCACAGTCGACCACATGGGAGTCTAGCGAGATAGCCATTATGCCAACTGCTGGTCCCGCAGCTAATTCATTTTTAAGAAACCTAATGAATCAAACTTTCTCAGCACCTGAAAACAAGTTCAGAAATTAGAACATTCGTCATGTTTTTATTATTAATACAATGTCTGTTTTCCTTGAGCCCTCCTAATAATGCATGCTCAAAAAGACTCTCAAAATCAAATTCTGGAGTCAGCCACGTGGCTAAAATGCTGCAGGATGGAAGCCCAGAATTCATTTTGATGTGTAGTATTCCCTAGACTGTGACAGAATTCAGGTTTCAATTAGCCTTCTCCAGGCCCCCAAAACCAAGAAGAATCTAGTGGGTTGTTAACATATTCATAAGTAAACAAATGCTTTGTCCTCTGGCAGGCTTCCAGGACACAGTACCAGGGAGAGAGCCAGGTGTGTGAGGGGAAACTGTGGGGTCTCTCACCTCTCTGACTCTGTACAACTGGCCCAGCTGTGGATACCACACCTGACTTGCTGGGAATCTTTATCTAGACATTTATGGAACCCTGTAGGCAAGACGCCCCCAATATAGGCTTGAAATGCAGCCAGAATTACTGAACAGAGCTGGTGATCTCTCTGTGCCAGCATAACCATACCAAGCTGAACGCTGGCAAAATACAGGTCTGGAAGGTAGTCCTTCCCGAAAGCACACAAATCACCTGAAGATCATATTAAAAAGCAGATTCTGGGACCAACAGATGGCGTAATGGTTACGTTGCTGGACTCCCATGTAATCGACCACAGTTTGAGTCCTGGAACCGGCAGCTTAAAACTCACACCGAGTGGGACCAGCGGATAGCATAATGGCTATGTCACTGGACTCCCAGGTAGTTGACTGCGGTTCAAGTCCTGGACCCGGTGGATTAAACTCGCACCGGGTGCATGTGCGTGCGTGCCCAAGATCCGAGAGGAGAATGAAGGAAAAGGGATTGTGGTGTGGCCATCCCCCCTAGGGGTAATTTCTCACGTTCTGTCTGTCTCTCTGTGTGTCTCTGGCAAGCACATGTACCCTATAGCAAAATCTCTCTCTTAAAAGAAAAAAATGAAGATTCTGATCTACAGAGAGGCTGACACTGCTGGTCTGCAGTCCGTACTCTGAGTAGCAGTGCTGTAAAATGAGCCTATTCCTTTCACAATGAAATAAACATGATTTGGAGGCATCCCAGCGCCGGGCACTGTGCCTTCTGCTGGAAGCACGCAGAGGATACAAGAGCCCTGCCTTAGAGGAGCGTGCCACGTCACAGGAGCAACAGCTCACAGCAGCCCGGGTACCTTCTGCACTTGAGATTCCTTGCCTGACAAGGAAGAAAAAGTCCAGTCCAAAGTGGTTCAAGCAGAGAATGAAACTGCCTGCTCCAACTGCGAAGCCCAGGGAGAGTCTTGTTCGGGCCCAGTTTAAGGCAGCGCTAAGATGACCTCCCCAGTACCTAGTTTTCCTGTCTGCCGCACCTGGTTTCTCACTCAGCACCTTTTGAGAAGGTGAACTCTCAGCACTTTGAACACGCTGCTTCCTGCAGTTTGGCTCTCTTCTCCTGGAGGCAACATGGATGCCAGTCGTTACATCTTCTACTCTTAATATCTGCCTCTACCAGAAATCTCAGCAAAACTCTCAAGGTGTCTCTGGTTGTAACTGAGTCAGACGCTCAGTCAGTCACCAACCACACTGGTCCTGAGGAAGACAGGCTTCCAGCACTGCAAACCTGCAGTTGGAATGGACTCAGGTCCAGGAAAACCACTGCACCACGAGAGCAGGAAACGCAGGTCCTCAGAAGAAAGTCAGTGATGGGATTCCAGGAAGCTGACAGCCCGGTCACCACCAAGAGGTGTTTTCGAAGCGTTTCCAGTGAGTAGTGAGAGCCTGGGGAAGGACACTGGTGCCTGATAAACACTACCAACGGCAAAAAGTGTGTGTGTGTGCGTGCACGTGTGTGTGTGCATGCATATGTGCGTGCATGTGTGTGCATGCGTGTGCACACATGCATGTGTACACCCGTTTACATTATGAGACACAGCGCAACATGTACACAGTGCCCAGTATGGAAAGGACAGCTGATTCGTTTCCTGGGGGTGTTCATACAACTCTCCTTCCCTCATCTCTGCCATGTGAATCAGTCACTCCAAAAATATTTCATTCACTACTTTCTGTGCAAAAAATAAAAAATGAGCTGTGTGCTTACATTGTTCCCAAGGAGATTAGAGTTAAGTTGAAATACAGACCAGATTGACAGGCATCAAATAATTTGAAGCCGGTACAAAAGACTGTGCCTCCCAGCAATGATTGGTGCTCAAAGGAAGGAAACATCGGTGCAGACTGGAAGGGAAGTTTCCACGGGCATGAACACCCAGATGGGGTAAGAAGCTGGCTTGCACACTGGGACAAGAAACGCCCAAAAACAAAGATGGCTGCAAGAGCTGAGTGCCCAGATCAGTGACTTCTCCACCACGATCCCCTCTACCATCACCCATGATATCCATGTCTACTTTACAGACCTCGCTGACATTCCAGCCTTTCAGTACCTTATCATCTTCGCTTCAAGCCAGCACAGCCCGTGACCAGTAACAACTTGGCCCCTTGGAAAATGTAGGTTTCAAAAATTCCTGACTGCCACATCAGATTCTCCCAGAAATTATATAGACATAAATATATACATAGATGTTCTTTGATCTCAGAGAGTCCCTATCCCCCCTATTTTTGCCCTATGACCCATATTACTAATCGCCCCACTCTCTGTCTTCTCCACATCTAGGCTAAAGCAGCACAGTGCACTGGAGAATACCATGTAGCCTTTACATCCACGATAGTCACAAATGTCCAAAATAGCAATGAGGATGAGAACGACGGTGTCGCTGATATCATGTATTAACATTTATCAAGTATCATTATGAAACAGCCTATTCTCGGTTCTGAGTCAGGAAGTGTGTAATTTTCTTTGGCTTAATTTAGCTCAGCGTTTCTCAAAGAAAATACAATTGGCATTTGGAGCAGGACAATTCTTCATTATGTGGGACTGTCCTGAGCACGGCAGAACATTCAGCATTATGCGCCCAACCCACTAAATGCCAGTACCATTCCCCAGTCACCACATGGGGGGAAAAAAATCCTGGACTATCTCCCCATCCTCCCTACAACCAGAGTGTAGACGGTCTCCACCAAGTTGAGAATCACTAAGTGTAAAGAGCTTCTAAACTAAAATGGGCTAGAGTTTGAGACCTTCAGCAAGCCACTTAGCCTCTCTGAATCTCAATTTCTTCTATAAAAGAAGGATAATAATCTTGCTTCAGCCTAATGGTTGCAATTTCAAATGATCTAATAAAATACTAATGAGCATATTGAGTGTATTTATTAAAACTGAATTTGGCTGTGAGTAACAGAAAGTTGACAGCCGCAGCTTAAACAAATAGATGCTTATTCTCCCACATCACAGGTGTTCTGGAGACCAGGGGTCCACAGCTGGTGTGGAAGCTTCGTGACGCCATCAGTGCCGCATCTGCTCTGTCTTTCTGCAAGCAGCTTTTACCATCATGGCTCCCTCTTGGTCACAAGATAGAGGCCCCACTTCCATATGCAATCTGCAAACTATCAGGGGGGTGGAGGGGAAGGAAAAGAACAAAACAAGCAAGAAAAATCTTGTCTTTTTCAGAAATATAAATTTTTGGTCATGCAACCAAAGAACCTTGACTGACACTCTCAGGCTACCCAGTCCCGCTGTCTGCTTTAGTTTCAACCTCATCTCCTACTGACGTTTAACCAGAATCCCAGAAGGCACTTCTCTGATCCCAGATGTCCACTAAAGACTTTGGTAAATACTAGAGTGGCCAACAGACTAGTAGGAACCAGAGAAATAAAGGAACCTGGGTATCTCCAGTAGACTTCCATTTACATCTCACTGGCTGTCACATGATCATGCTCATCTATCAGGTTGTCAGGAAAGCCACAGCACAGTTTTCTGTTTTTCTATGCAAAAATGCATCGTGACTTTCCTGACAACCCAATATAAGGGAACCCGGGAAATGTTTTCAGCTGAGTATATTGCCTCCCTGAACAAAGCTAGGGTTCCATGAGCAAGAAAGAAAAGGAGAATGGATACTAGAAATGTCTTACATACTTAGTAAACTACAAAGCATCGTGCAAGTGGCAGGTGGCATGATTATTTACACCTAAAACAAAGTACACTAAATATAACATCTACATAAATTTCACACGTAAATTCCAGCTGGCTTCCCATTTGTCTACATTACTTAAATAAGTGAATGGCCTTATTTATATCCAAGCATGGCAGTCTGATTGACAAATGAGACTCACCTCTGCCCACCCTGCAACATCGCAAGGCAGAGTGAACAACCTTGCATGGAGTAGACGCTAAAGAAAACAGTCCCTAATTATTCAAGGTAATGAGAATAATAATAAAGCATAAGAGTCAATACGGAAGGCAGTTACTGGTTTGGGATGACGTGGCATCCATTCCCCCTACTTCTGCTCATTGCAGCCTGATTTGGTTGTGGGGAATGGCCTCCCCACATCACATCCAGGTTAGCGGGATTATCAGTCAGGATGCCCACTCAGATGCTAAGGACCAATCACCTGACCCAAGCTCAAGCAATTCAACTCTCTCTTACAGGACTTACAATCCTGAATGTGTGAAGCGAGGAAAAGGAAGCAAGAGGGGAAGGGCATAGGAAAGAAAAAAAAAAGGGAAGGGGAAGGGAGGGAAAAGAGAGAGGGAAGGAAGGGAAAAAGGAAGGAAGGAAGAGAGACAAGGATAGAAGAAGGAAGGAAGGAGAGAGAAAGGAGGGAAGAAGGAAGGAAAAAAAGGAAGGGAGGAAGGAAATAAGAGAGGGAGGGAAGAAAGGTAAAAAGAAGAGGGGCAGGGGAAGAAAAGTATCCAGACTGGCTCCTCAACCATTCTTCAATTATGAGTTTCCTCATCTTTTTAGTTAATTTCTTGTTTTACTCAATCTAGTTGAGTCAGTCATGCAACCAAAGAACCTTGACCAACACTCTCAGGCCTCCCAGTCCAGCTGTCTGCTTCGGTTTCAACTTCATCTCCTACTGAAGTTCAAGCAGAATCCCAGAGGGCACTCCTCTGATCCCAGATGTCCAATAAAGACCTTGATAAATACTAGAGTGAGTGGCCAACAGACTAGGAACCAGGGAAATGAAGACTCAGGGCAAGAAATGTTGGCACGCCCAGAATTGGGGCTCTGATGCTACAACGTCTAGTTTCTGTTCTTTCTCGAGCTAGGCGTGGGACTCGAAGCACATCTGCACCTCAGTTTCCACACCTGTAAGTGCCTGAGCTGTCACCATCCCATCAGCTCGCACCACGTGCCACGTTTCCAAGCTTGCTGCATCACCTCCTGCCCCCAGTTCCTGCCCGGGGAGCCCCTCATTATAAGCCTCCTGGACAATTCCTGACTTAAGTTCTGCTGAGGCCACCTTGTCCTCTAAAATTGAAATAAAATGGCCTGAAATCCTCATCTCATAAGTTAAGAGAAACATCTCCCAGACACCTCCTCGGGTAGACCAATGCATCCATGGACACCTTTAACTGTGAATTCCTGCTTCCAAAAATTTGCGATCACCTCTGCATGTCACCTCCTATAGGAACTGGCCTGTTTTTGTCCCATGCCAACCTGGTTGACACTCCCTGGACACTACCTTCAACCTCAGAAGACCACTCATTCAAGACTGTGTGTGGAGTGGAGCCTTTACAGGAGTTTTAGGGCAAAAGAGGTGATGATATTGCAGTTCAGGAGGACAAATGACTCCAGGCGGAATGTGGGCTCCCCCAGTCATGGCGTTCTCATTCCTCTGGCCTCGCCGCAGTGTCCTCTCTAGAGCTCCAGCATCCTAGCATATCACTTGTCCCTTTATCTTTCTCCCTCTCAACTCCCAAATTTCCTGTTCAGATTGTTTTGTTTTGTTTTGTTTTTGGAGAGGTTTATGCTATGGGGCGCGTGCACTCGCCAGAGAGACAGAGAGAGACAGAAAGTGAGAAATCATCCCCTGGGGGGATGGCCACACCGCAATCCCTTCTCCTTTATTCTCCTCTCGGGATCTTGGGCACACACGAACACGTGCCTGGCCTGAGTTTAAGTCACCAGGTCTGGGACTCGAACCACGGTTGATTACATGGGAGTCCAGCAACATAGCCTTTACACCAACTGCTGGTCCCATCTGTTCTTTCTTTTTTTTTTTTTTTTTTTTTACAGAGCTTCTTTCCATCCCCAAAAAGTCCTACTGCAGTGTTATGCTAAACAAAAGTCATTTAAGGAGTTTTGGCCAAGAGCACTTAAACTAACAATTACATTTTTCTTTCTGTTGCCCAAAATACATCACAAGAGATACTGTTCCAGGGTTGAAGGTATAATGCGAGGTCATTCAGGATGCACCTCTCAGAGAGCATTTGGCTGGGACAACAAAGCTGTTGATATCCCTTAAATGGAAACACTGTGGTCTCTGACATACCCAGCAAAAACAGACTGGCCCAGCTGGAGGCATGGTGGTGAAGGCAGCTAGATCTTACATGCTGACTGTGCGGTTCAAATCCCAGATCCAGTAGCTTGAGAAACACACTGGGCATGTGTGCATGTGTGCCCAGAATCTTGACAGGAGGAAGAAATGGAGGAGAAAGGATTGCACCATGACCATTCCCCATGAGGGGACTTCCCCACTCTGCCTCTCTCCTCTCTCTCTCTCCAGGGAGCACACACACGCACACTCTGATGAATTTTTTAAAAAGAGAGAGATTTTACCACTCATTAGCTGTGTGCGCTTAGGAAAAATATTGATCTAACCCTATCTTGCCTTCTGTAAAATGGGGACCCAGTGACACTTTCTCCATAGGTTGTCATGAAAATCGAATGAGATCCATACTTACAAAGTCTTTGCACTGTGCTCGGCACAGCTTCATTCTTGCTATTTCGGACATTTAAAAGTGAAATGAAAATGGTGGGAGAAAGTTATAAAGGGCACAGTACATGAAGATGCCACTTGGGAAATGTGAAAATATAAATGAAAACTACGTACAGCAAGGACTTAACCTAAATAATGTGAACTCAGAACTCAATATCCTTGGGAGAATACTGGCCTCGGCAGCAAGTAGGGCTGGTTAAATAACAGGGCATAAGCTATAGGTGTAAATGTCATTATCTCAGAAAGAAAAGTATAAGTTTTCGTGTCTCTTTTTCTTTTTAAAAGGAATAATGTGCAACTATCCTTCATGTAAAGATACCAAGCACTAGTAGGAGACCATGAAATAGTTTAATGCCTACTGGAGGTCCTAGAGAGACAAATTTGCCAGAGTAACCGGGACATCTGAAAACGGAAATTGAATATTCAGACCTCCATGTTTCCAGAAAAATGTCCAGTCCCTGAAATGGCTAAAAAATGATTGTGTGGTGATAATCTCTGCGTGTCAAAAGCAAATGGCCAGCCTGAGACTGGACATCACCCAAAAGGCCTACCCCAGGGTAGTACGGTCATACATTTTCCTACTCAGACTTTGTTTCATTTTTATTTGACTGCAATTCAGTCTTTAGCTCTCTTTGGGTACTCTAATTTGTTTGTTTCAAACATCATTTGAGGCCTTCCATAGGGATTACGTGGCATTCTCCTTTGCCCATATTAATTTGCCTTGCTTGGGGCGAAGTGCGGGATGTCATAAAATATAGCACTGCTAACTCGGAAGCCTCCTAGAGGAAATATCTGTCCCTCGACCCCTTGTGTTTTGACTTCTTGGGTTACAACTTACTTAGCACTCACTATTTGTTTTAGAATTATTTATTTTTTATTTTATTATTATTATTATTATTATTATGTTTTAATTTGATCAGAGAGAGACACAGAAAGAGAGGGAAAGAGAGAATACAAGCAACCAGGTCTCGAACCACGGTCAGTCATGTGGGAGTCTGGTGCCTTTAACCACCATGCCACCTGCTGCCCCCTTTAGCACTCACTTTTTAGAGACCTACATGTAAGACACTGCTTTGGTATGGGGGAAATACATACACACACAAATAAGATCCAGTCCCATCTATCCCGCAGGCTTTAGCCTAGGAGAGGAAATTAGGCCTACCATAAAAAAATAATTCCAACCTGAAGTGACACACACTCTTAGATCTACGTTACACACCAAATGGTAAGGGAAAATGGGACAGAAAGACACGTCTGCATCTGAAATGTCCGTTTGTCAGAGCAGGGCTGGTAAATAAAAGCTTCAAAAAGAGCCAGGATCTTCAATGAGTAGGATTCACAAGAAGAAAAGAAATGGGAGGCGAGGAGAAAGGTAGAGAGGGTCAAGAACGGTTATCCAGGGAAAATGGGACATCTCAAACCTATCCATAAATGGTCTTATCTGACTAGACTGATCACAGTAGAGAGGCATAGCAGTTGGCTTAGAACCTCTTGTACCTTCACTTTGGAGCTTACTGTGACCTGACCTTCAGCTTTCTGTCTCTTCTACAAACAAAGCAAATAGAAGAGTCCCGGGAAAGTTCCAGAAGGAAGAGAACATGGTCATTAGCAGAACTTGCCAGCACCCTCGTGGAGGACAAGGAGGTCACTTACTCTCTCCCCATGCCAGGCGTCTGGCCTGTTCACGTGAGAAGAATCCCAGGAACAGCACGTGCCCGCTCATTCCCGAGAACTCTCAAACCCAACCGATGCGATTGAACGCATCCTCAATCACTAGCTGCCATCACCAAGAATATGTGTCCTGTGTTCACTCATCCCCTTGGAATTCTGTCAGGGACAGTGTATGTGCGTGTCTTTGCTTGTGTTACAGTTTTACACAATAAATCGTAACCTTGCACCCATTGTCCAGAAATGTGTAGGACACTATTATCAGCTCTCTCTTGTAACTAGGCATGTCATCCTATGCATCTGGAGGCAGGACCAGCATCAGAGCCATAAAACCTGCCCAGCTGCATGGAGTCCCACATGTGGTTTAAATTCTCTGCTGCTGCCATCTTGAAAGGCTTAGTAACTTTTTTAACAAGAAGCACTGCATTTTCATTTTGCGCGAAGACGTGCAAATTTTGTAGCTGGCCCTGTCCAGAAGACTAACTGCTTCAAGTTGAATTTCTATCAAGTCATCTACACACCTGGGATAGGAGCCTTTATAGAACAGTTAAGTACAGCTGTTGGTTCCAGAGATCATGTTCAGCATCATTCTTTTGGCAGGGTGACTAGTACAACCTGAAAATTCAAGCAGTCCAAAAACACTTTTGACACCTTTGTGACAGAAAACTGGTTTGACCAACGGTCAACTTGGGTCTTGATCACCTTTATCACCCTGTTACCAAGTGTACAGACAAGCTCCTGCTCCTTCAAACCTCCTGCGAGCTTATCAACACCACCACCTCCAACCACTGGTTCATAAAGTTTATTCATTCAATGAACTTTATGTGTTATGCAGAATTTAACATTTTCCTTAGCATAATTTGATTAAGCGTATGCAGAATTGGATCAGATGTAATAAAAGCCAAGCCCTGTCATTTCCATTATGAAACACTTGTACCAAAGCCTGTACCCGAGCAGCTCAGTGGGTCACACATGAACCGCCAAAGTAGCAGTTACACATCCAGAAAAGAGGGAAAGTATGTGAACAAATTATTTCCTTAGATGTGACAGATTTGAAAAGGTTCTCTTCCAGGTGAGTGACAAAAGGGGTCTGTAAACTACGCATTGACCTTGGAACAGCCTATCACACACCTCAAGCCAGTCCTCAAATTGCAATTGTCGTTTTCTACCTAACCACACTGGATCCTGACACAGAACTGTCACAGGTTCTGATATAATAATTGCCCATTCACTTTCTAGAAACCTGGGATCAGAAGTATCCCTCACGACATACCCGTTGGCAAGTATTCCATCCCTTTTCCAGAGCTTTTCAAGGCTATGTAGAAACTCAGTTACACGTGCATGTGTGTTGTGTGTAGAAAGGAAGATCTGGGGGCGTGTGCTGACTCTTCCTCGCTTACCATGACTACGTGAGGAGGTGTGCGTTTTTATTTTCTCTTACTCTTCTTGACGCCATCTCTAGAGACTGGGTTTCAAACATGATCTTTATTTCATCACTCAAGACCCATCGTTAATTTAATAGCCTCACCCAAATTCACGTCCATTTCAAGCCAGCAGCATAATCTAGGTACAACTGTATGTACTATGTCACTGTACATGGCCAGACAGAAAGATCTGGGGATAGACGGCCACTGTCTCGCGCAGCATCCACAGGAGGACGCACTTCCTGAAGGGAACTGTCCCTGTTCCTGGGTGAAACCCACATCACAGCTCTTCAGACTGCACATTCACAGTGCTCGGAACAGTACACATCGCACATGCTTCTGCAAATAATGAGCAATTCTCCAGGCCTCTCCTAGGCACCTAGAGACAGTAGCATTCCCTCTGCCCAGCTGTTCTGATCCCCACCCTAGAACTGCTCATGCAACTGAGGAAACAAAGGATAAAAATCAAACTCCTTGTTTTGAAACTTTCACCTCTCCACATTCAGAAATTCTACATTTTCATTTCTGATTCATTCGTGGAAAGTGCTGTCTACACACAATCACCCTGGAGATCGTGAAGCGGTTCCTATTACTCACGCCCCACATCTTCACAGAACCCGGCCCCCTTCTTTCAGCAAACTCTGCAGAGTAGCCTGGCACTTTCTCCTGTTTGGATAACGCATCCTTCTACCCTTTCCCTGCTGAACATTTTCAACATGTGATCGTTGCTTATTTCATTCGCTGATTTAATAAATATTTGTCAAGTACTCATTCTGTGTTAGATGCGGAAGGGTAGAGATATGCCCCGGTTCCTGCCTGAGGTCCCCCCGAGTTAGTCTGAATGAGGCCTTTGAGTGCCTCTGAGTTCCCTGAAACTCAAGCACCTTGCCTGTGCCTCTGCCTTGTTCCAAACTCGCATTTGTTGACGAAATGCACTGGGTACACTTTGTTTTATAACTAGAGCTTTCTAATTAACAAAGGCATTCCAAAATCAAAGGAGTAAGTCAGGCATGCTATCGGATGAGCAGAATTTGCAAATAAAAATCACTCGCATAACCTGCCCTGAAGAATATGCCTCCTTGCTGCTGGACACACTGCCAGGGTGGGAGATGGGAACGGATCCGTTTCCTATGCGCGGCCTCAGACGCAGCCACAGGTCTGCTGCAATGTGTGTGTGGACAGGTCTGCCTGCACCAGGGGCTGACAGGAGCTTGTTAACGCCGAAAGAGCGTCTCTCCTCAAACCTGTGGAAGCCGGATGTCACGGATACAACCATCTCGCCCTTGAGTGAGAACAACACCTGTCTCACTTTCCTAGAATGCAGGTAGGTACAAATCTCCAGGAGTAACAAGTCGCCTTTTCAAATTACAGAGCCCAGAAGTGGCAGAGTGGAGGGAATGCAGCTGCTACCAAACAAGGGAATTACCGGCAGAAATCCTGTGCAAACAGAGCAGGGGGAGATCTGTTGGTGTTTAGCTGAAAATTGCCTCTGAGCAGAGGCCGTGGAAACTCTGCAGGCTGCAAAGGCTCCACATAGCCTCCAACGTTTCTTTTTAAATACAAGATTCAAAAACCTTGTCATCCTACCTCAACACGATCTAAGTCCTTAGATAAACGAGGAGAAAAACGAATTCGACTGCTTGAAAATCCTTCACTCAAGAACTAGGCATGAATTTCACTGTGATTGTTAAGAGCTGATTCTAATGCCACATGAAATGTGTTTCTGAATGGTTATTTTATTCAGAGTGGCTGCTTTTTAATGATGTTGTCTTAATTCCTTGTTAAACCTGTTTCCTCTATAGTCATCTAACATTAATATTTATTTTGTTCATTTAGTTTTAAAGTATTCTTAAATTAAAGCTGTCACAAATGCTGCTGATGGTAATTCAGCAAAGGCACTAACCACAAAAATATCATGGAAAACGTGATCAATGTGTTATAGCTGTTATCTGGCTTAATAAACACAATGCCGCAAACTAGTTTAATAAGTGAAGAAATAACCTTTCCAAAATGTATTATAAAATTCACTGCTACACTAAAAAAAAAAAAAAAAAAAAAAAAAAAAAAAAAAAAAAAAAAAAAACCTTCTGTTTCTTTATTATGGAATTCTTACCAGAATAGTAGAATAGTTAGATTTCACTGTAATGCTAATTATAATTAAGAACAATCTTGGGTTAAAATCTTTCTCATGTCTCAATTGTTTTTCCTTTATTCTCTAAAATAAAATCTTCAGCATTTAACCCACTCATGTTAGCTTTCAGAGACCTCATAATAAAGGGAAATAAAGCTATGATTATATTGAACTTGTACCATACTGAACATCACAGTCTCGTGTTCCTATTTTGGGCTTCGTAACTTTTCATCACAATATGACATTCCACAGATGACTGCTTCAGTACAACATGGGATGAAGACGCAACAGGAAAAATTCAATGGTTTTTCTCCCTGGAAAATAGCAAATCTCAAAACCTCACACAAACATTCATTTTCATTTCCTCTTTCTCATACCTCATTTTCACATCGAAAAGCCCATCTAAAAGGCTTCTTGCCCGAAGCTTTACAGTATTTGCAACATATTATTTTCTTTGCAAGTTTACTTTTAAGAAACATGATAAAGAAAGGCAATGTATCCCACAGGCATCCCAAGTAAATGATTATAAATCCACATTCCCTTTTGCACAAATCAGGATGAAAAGCAAGTCCTCGGGGAAAACTCCTTGCTTTCATACCCCTCCGTACAATGTCAGAGACAGAAAAACACTCCAGACATAGATACTCCCGTCACTTTGTGAACCCAAGAAGTTGCTACCGTCACCCACAATACGTTCACATTCATTTTCTAGCTTTGTGTTCTCATCACCAGAGTTTTCTCAAATTACATACTTTTTAAAAATACTTCTCATGAACCCACCTCAGGACTCTGCTTCAAGGCTCTCCATCTTAGTGCAACAGTAATCAAATCCGAAGGCCTTCACATCCTCAAGGGGCTCCTTCTTCCCTTCCATACTCAAATGCTCTTCCACTGCCCGTTGTGGCTTTTTGCCTTTAGAATTTGGAGATTTGTTCTCATTCCTGGGCACCTGACAGACTGTGATTTACTGATGAGAAAATAACTCCTGGTTTACCATCAAGGAGTCAGAAGCTGCTCCCAATTTAGTTGTTTTTCCAAAAAAAAAAAAAAGAAAAAACAGACTGGGAAAAAAGGAATGGGTTAGTGGGAGCTGTTCTACCGGAAGCTATAAAGAACAGGTAACACAGGTAAAGCCAAAGGAACGGAGGCAAATATAAAAAAAGAATATTATTTATTTTCTTCTTTATTAATACTCACATGTAACCTTTGCTTTTCACACACAAGTCTTACTTTTAGAAGACGACCTCCTCGGTTTATCATCCCCAGTGGGGCTTTTTGTTCCCGGACCACTTCCCCTTTCTCACCCCACCCCCCCACATCCAGATTACTCTGACAGGTTCACAGATACCACGAAAATTTGTAAACAAGATTTGGGCGACTGGAACTTGACTTCTTCGACATCCCACTTGGAATGGAGGGCAGATGGGGAAGGGAATAAGAGAAGGGAGAAAGGGCATGGCAGAAGGGTCAGGGGAGAGGGGAGGAGGGGCAACTGGTCAGAACTTTCAAGTCTTGCCTTTTCTGAGATGTGTGTGTTGTGGCTGTTCCTTGAAATTCACTGACTTAAAACATTGACAGCAAGTGCCTGTGTGGTTATTTATATGATGTATCTATAATAGAATACGTGGGCTTCCTCAGCTTGGATCTGGGCTGTGTTTGTTTAAACACACCAGAATCCTCCTGGTGGGTGTCTCCACGGGGCGTCAGGTCTGCCGGGGAACCCCTCTCAGAGCCGGGGCTTGCGAAGCAGCGTCTTGCTGAGGTCTTTGACCTCCTCGGGGCTGTTGACCCGCTCATAGCCCAGTACTGCCATGGGCTGGTAACAAAACTCCTCCACCTGTTTGATCTGCTGGAAGGTGAGGGCGGTCCGCCAGGCATTGGCGGCCTGCGTGGCATTGCGAGCAGACACCACGAAAGGTTTGGAGGAGGAGCCCGAGCCGCTGGTCATGTTCAAGGCAAACTGCTCCATCTCGGGGCTCACGTGCAGCCCCACAAAGTCGTACACCCTCCGTAGTGTCTTGACGGGGTCTCCCACCAGGTCCTCGTACCGCACAACCAGGTAGTGGCCCTGCAGCCAGTCGGGGGGCTGCAGGGCCGTCTGCAGCGTCTTGGCCATGCTGTTGCAGATGACCTCCATGGCGCCGAGCGCGTGGTAGTCCGCCGGGCCGCCCACGCCCTCTTTCTTGGCACCCAGCTTGTGGCCAGCGGCCTCCAGGAAGGGCATGCGGTGGGCTCGTGGGTCCCGGCTGCGCACCACCTGCAGGCTTTCGCGGATGAGGCCATGGCGTGAGCGGATGCGCGAGCTGGCCACGGCCCGGGGATCCCGCACCAGGTGGATGACCTTGAGGTCCAAGGCTGGGTCTCGAAGCAGCGGTGCCAACACTGCCACGTCGAAAACGCGCACACCCTTGATGACCAGCGTGCGGTATTTGCGGCACTCCTCCTCGAAGCGCGCCAGGCGCTGCGGCGGGCACTTCTTGCACACGCGGTCATCCACTAGTCCCACGACCTCTTTGCGGTAGGCGGGGCACAGCGGAGACGAGCACACCACCTTGTTGGTGGCCGCTCCGAAAATACCCAACGTGGTGAGGTTGCGCCCCCCGCTGCCCGCGGGGCTATACAGCTGGAAGACCGAGAGGTCGCAGCGGTACAGAGCGCTCAGCATGTCCCGCGCTGCCCCCTGCAGGGACACGGCGTCCCCCGGGTACAGTTTTTGCCACACGTGCCACACTGGCTCGTAGAGGAAGAACACTTCGGGGTTCTGGTTGAAGAGCTCGCCGAAGAAGGACGAGCCCGAGCGCCACGTGGTGAACACGTACACCAGCTGCCGCTTGACCCCGCTGCCCGCGCTGCCCCGAGTTCCATTCCCGGGAGGAGCCGCGGCCCCCACCACCCCCGCCTTGGCTGCGGGAGCTGCCCCGACGGCGGCGGCGGGAGGGTGGTACGGCGTGCGGAGGTCCAAACGGGTGTGCGCGCGCGGCGGCGCGGCCGGAGGCAACCCCGAGCGCCCCCAGCCGCCCCCGGCTGCCCCCGCCGCGGCACCCAGCGGCCCGTCGGGGGTGCACTGCTGCAGCGGCTCCTTGTGCCACTTGTAGTCCAGCAGGTTGAGCATGGTGAGCACCAGCAGCAGCGCGTAGCCCGCGCACAGCACCAGCGCCTTCCTGCGGAACACCTTCATCCCGAGCGGGGACGCGGGCCAGCGGCGTCCCGGGCGCCGGGGGCACGGCGGGAGCAGGGCGCGCGGCGCGGCGGCAGGCACGGCCGGGAGCAGCCGGGGGAGCGCGCCCGGGGGCAGGACTCGCGGCGGGCTGCGGCTCATCACAGGCACAGCCCGGGCCGGCGTCGCGGTGGAGGCGGCCCTGCAGCCCGGAAGGGGAACGCAGCGGGCCGGCTGCGGGTGCCGGGACTGGGGCCGCAGCTCCGAGCGGGGCGCGGCGGCAGCGGCGGCTGGTCCCTGACGCCCAGGGCTGGCTCTCCCATGGCAGCGGCTCCGAGAAGGACCTGCGAAGGGAAGCGGAGTTAGGGGGTACGCCCACTCTTCCCAGCCGCCGCCTCCGCCTAAGTAACACCCACCCTCAGGTCTGCCCCGCTCCCCACTCACCTGGAACCGAGGGCACGCCCCGAAGCGGCCCCGGATCACGGCCCAGCGGACACTCCGGTGGTCACTCCATCCTCGGCTCCTCTCGTGTCTCCACTGCTGGGGTCCCCGCGAGTTCGAGGGTGCGGTGGGACTCGGCAGCCCGAGCCCTGGGCAGTTTCCGGGCAGTGGGCGCCCTGCGGCTGGAGAAGGCAAACTTTCCCCGGGCCTGGCGCCCTGCTCGGCGCTCTGCAGAGCCCGGCGCGTCCCGGCTCCAGCGACGTCTCCTCTGCTCTCTCGGGACCGCAGCTTCCTTCCTCCCTCCGTAAACGCCCGCTGGAGCGATGGCTGGGGGCGGCTTACACGGGACCCAGCTCCGGGCATCCGCGCTCTGCCTCTGTCGCTCTTGGCCTCGGGACGGCGAACCTGCCCATCTCCCGGGCGCTGGGTGAGGCGCAGCGCGATCCCCCGGCAGCGGCGGCTGCTTCTTCCATGACCGGGAGGATGCCTGGGAGACAGCCCCCGCTGCTCCGCAGTCTCCGACTGGCCCGAAAGGACCGGCACGCTCGGCCGCAGGCAAAGGAGCCCGGGTCTGCAACCCGCCCTGACCCGCCCGCTCCGGGCTCCAGCCTCTTCTGGCGGACAAGGTCTCCAGGCAGAGAAAGCCCTCGCCGCCGCAGCCGCCGCGCGAAAGCGGCGCCCGGGAGGATGCTGCTACCCGACTCCCCCTACGCCGAGCGCCTGCAACGCGCTCGGGCCGCCTCTGCGCGGCTCCCGGCCGCCGGCGCGGGTTGGTGCGCTCCGCCGTCCGTCGCCGCGGCTCCGCCCCTCGCCGCGCCGCGCTCCTCCTCCGCCCTCCGCGCCGCCCCTCGCAGCGCCCGGCGCCCCTGCCGCCGCCCTGGGGGTTGGAGATGCGACCGGGTTTACCAGGGCGCCGCTGGGCCGCCATCCGTGCGTCCCGGGGCGCAGCTCTCCAGGCGCAAGTCTCCGGCGCGCGGACGCGGGATTCAAAGCGCCTCGGCACCTGGAACTACGGACTCGGATTCTGCGTGCGGTTTTCGGCCCCGGCCGCACGTTTTCGTTCTCGGAGAGAGTTGGGGATAAGTTTGGGCAGAAATCCTCCCGTGGCCGTCCTGGCCGCTCTTCCCCGGGGTCGACAAGGCTGGCCCCTCGGGGAGCCTGGGACACGCCGGCACCCCGGAGCGCGCAGAGGACGCGGAGCGCGGCTCGCAGGCGCAGACACCCTGCTCGCCCTTCCCCGCTGGTCCGAGCTTCGCCCTCGCGGAGGAAGTCATCAATCTTTCTGGCCCCGGGGGTTAAAGACGACGCTTCGGTTTTCCGGAGGGGTGTGCCAGCGAGGCATCGTCTCCCCGCTCCGCTGGATCTGCCGACCCGGCGGCTCCGGCGTCCTCACGCCCGCGGATTCTCACCCTATTTCCGCTGCCACTGCCGTTCTCTGTGGCTGGGCGACGAGGCAGGGGGCCGGGGGGCTCGTCTTTGTTCTCATTTACAGAAACATACTTGCGTTTCTTGGTTTCAGAGATGAGACCAAAGAAATTGACCCCGAAGGAAATAACTGTTGTTGGAAGTAAGAAGGCATTTTTCGGACGGTTTAAATTGTTTTTTTTTTTTTAAGTAATGAGGAAAAGCCCCTCTCCCCCACCCATCTCTGCCCCTCTCCATGGCTCCTGAGCCAAGCCCTAGCCTCCTCTTCAGCTGCAAAATGGGGACAGTTACAATGACCTCCGGAGATCACCAGGGATTAGGGCCACCGGGTCACCTGGAAGGGCTGACCCGGTTCGGCTGCCCTCGGTGCGGAAAGGGAACTCGCTCAGGGTCCTGAAGCTCAAGGGCCGCAGGTAGAGCGCAGAGCTGGGGGCGCCTTGTCGCCTCCTATCCCGGAAGGGTTTTTGTAGACTCGACAGTTCCTGCGAAAATGTCTTTGTACTCTCTCGGACTCTCAGCCAGAAGACCCTCGCCAGTTTAAAATGTTGCTATTTGAGCCATCGTTCTTACAGCATCTGCTGAGGGCAAGGGCTCCTGAAAGCGACTGAACTCGCTTTCTATGGGTTTTTAACTCGTTTTTTATGGATCTAATTTCAAGGTAGAAAAAAAAAATGTTCAAAGAACTTGATTTAGCCCCGTTTTCCAGAAAAGTCCATAATGTCCCGAGAGTAGAGAGTTCAGCTAGCTGCTGTCCCCAGTGGTTTTCTGATTAAGTGTCAGGATGCGGGGTTTCTGGGACAGCCTTGACGCAAACGTGGGTGGGGCGTGGCTGGGAGCGCAGAGCTCAGGGCTCCGACGCTCCTTTCTCAGCGACTGGGGGCATGGCCTCTCTCGGACTGGGTCAGGACACAGACGCTTGTGAGCCCTGTTCACAGATGAAGTGGAGTGGCTTCCCGGTTTTCCTTGTCCTGCCCGCCTCCCCACTCCTTTTCCCTTGCTGTCTCAAATATCCCTTCCCCTTCTGTCCTCTACTCTTTCGTCACAAAAATTAAAGTTATATTGACACATGAAAAGAATGATGGAAGGGAAAGGGAACTGGAGAGGGGTGAAAAACTTCATCCTAATAGTGTTATGCCAAGAAAAAGAACTTCGGATAGTTTTAATGTAGCCCCTGGCTTTGTGCTTACCCGGATAGGACTGAATTGCAGTGAGTTGGAAGGATTCTTTCCTAAACAATTGTTTGCATAGAAACACGTTGTTGCAATTTTGTAACACTTTACTGGAGTTGGCAAAATAGTGAATGTATTTGCCAGCCGCCCCCACAGGGAGTGCTCAGCTGTGCACTGTCAGCTGGCATCAATTTACAGGTTCTGCCATCCCCACCCTCTCCTTGCTTATAAGTACTTTAAGGATCCGGCTCGGTGTCAGGATTAATTTCGAACTTTGTTACAACTAATGGCATCCAAAACTTGGTAATGCCATCCTTCTTACATTCGTTCTAAAACTCTTTTCATTTTAATCTGCTTATCCTTTTTTGCATAGTAATGACCCAGACATATAATAAGTCACATAATTATTTCATTTCCAGACGATCTAGTCATGCCACTGGGCTGTCCTTAATTTCAGCTTGCTGTTTAGTTCCCTGCCAGACTTTTCCTCGGTGTTCCTTGGTTTCTCTCTTCTCAGATGCCTGCGTGTGGACAGGAAGCTGGTTTTAGAAACTCTTTGTAGTTTTTCCCTAATCCCGGACAAATAGGGGGCCTAACACCAAGCCATGGCAACTGGCAGAGAAACCTTCAAAGACCTGGTTCCAGAAGGACTGGGGAAAGAGGCTGTTTACCTAGACAGTGCCCATGCAGGCCAATGTCATTGGGGGCCTAGAAGATTCTCCTTTAGGAACAGCTGCCCCCTAAGCACCAAGATAGGTTCATTCCCTCCTATTTTCAACAAATGAGCATCTACAATAAAACTTGGGTGTACAGAATTCATCCTAATCCTTGATTTAACACACGCTGTCATCACTAGTCTAAGCGTAGCTTCTTTGTTTTTTTATGCTTATTTCTTTCTTCCTTTCATGAGAGCGAGGAACCCCCAGAATCTTGCCATGCTGAGACCCTCCTCCCAGCCCTCCAGCCAGCCCGGATCACGGCAGCACAAATGTGCCCATAGGAGCACCCAGAACATTCAGGGTGACCCGGCACCCTGACCCATATGGTGTGTTCCAGGATTGCACCACAGCTGGGCCCTTCTTTGTATTTTATATGGTCTAACATACGTACGAACCTATTACACAGCCCAGGACTTCCGGAGGTCACCACTGTACTTAATCCAGCTTAGAAACAGATGAAATGGGGGGACCAGCAGTTGGCGTAATGGCTACGTAGCTGGACTCCCATGTAGTCAACCGCGGTTCGAATCCCAGACCCGGGAGCTTTAACTCATGCCGGTGTGTGTGCGTGTGTGCCCAAAATCCAGAGAGGAGAATGGAGGAGAAGGGATTGTGGTGTGATCATGCCCCCGGGAGGTGATTTCTCACTTTCTCCCTCTATTTTTCTCTGTATCTCTCCAGTGAGTGCACGTGCCCTGTAGCAAAAATCTCTCAAAAGAAAAAGAAAAGGCAAGAAAAGAAAAAAGGACAAGTGCCGTGTAGGAAATAGAGATCGATGTGACAGAATGACTGGAAACAGCTGCTTGTACATTACAGAGACGACGTGTCCAAAGGGGAGGGGGCGGGCTGAGCACCGCGGGATGAGAATCGATGCAGATCGTGGGTACAGCCAGTGCATAGCCTCTCATGGTGATGAGGCCACTGTGGTTAAAGGACAGCAAGAAGTCCCGTGGGGCTGGAGCCCAGCGAGTGAGACCACGGTGTCCACCTGATTCGGGTATGCCTGGTTTGCACTACCGGAAGGGCTTTGCTTAACCGAAGACTTGAAAAAGCAATTTGATCAGAAGCACAAAAAATGATGTTACTGGCGAAGTGCACGTGGGTTTTCTTCTCCAAAACCATACGCGGCCCATTTCCAGATGTGTCACTCTGGTGGTGTCCTAGTTTGAGAAGAGCACTACCCTCCTCTCCCCAGGCTCCACCTGGACTTCCTACATCTTCGCTTTTTAACTAGCTCAGCTGCCGCCCCTGGGTCTCACCTCCCTCGGCTGCCACTCCTGGGTCTCACCTCCCTCAGCTCCTGGGTCTCACCTCCCTCAGCTCCTGGGTCTCACCTCCCTCAGCTCCTGGGTCTCACCTCCCTCAGCTGCCACTCCTGGGTCTCACCTCCCTCAGCTGCCACTCCTGGGTCTCACCTCCCTCGGCTGCCACTCCTGGGCCTCACCTCCCTCGGCTGCCACTCCTGGGTCTCACCTCCCTCAGCTCCTGGGTCTCACCTCCCTCAGCTGCCACTCCTGGGTCTCACCTCCCTCAGCTCCTGGGTCTCACCTCCCTCGGCTGCCACTCCTGGGTCTCACCTCCCTTGGCCGCCCGCCCCTGGGTCTCACCTCCCTCAGCTCCTGGGTCTCACCTCCCTCGGCTGCCACTCCTGGGTCTCACCTCCCTCGGCTGCCGCTCCTGGGTCTCACCTCCCTCAGCTGCCGCCCCTGGGTCTCACCTCCCTCAGCTGCCACTCCTGGGCCTCACCTCCCTTGGCCGCCCGCCCCTGGGTCTCACCTCCCTCAGCTGCCACTCCTGGGCCTCACCTCCCTTGGCCGCCCGCCCCTGGGTCTCACCTCCCTCAGCTGCCACTCCTGGGCCTCACCTCCCTCGGCTGCCCGCCCCTGGGTCTCACCCCCCTCGGCCGCCCGCCCCTGGGCCTCACCTCCGCCTTGCAGGATGGCGGCAAGGTTCTGGAGTTTTTCTGCACTTCTTTCTCCCAGGTGTTAGAAGACAAGGGCTAGCCAATGACCTGGGATGACCCCACTGCCAGGATAGCCACCACCAGCTGGGGCCCTGCTGCCCGCCGTGGGCACCCTGCTGGGTTTTGCCTTGCTGGCCTCCACTCCCCCTGCCTTTGGTAACAGCGTCTGAACCACAGCAGCACGTTGCTCACGGCTTTGGTGGACCCTCCGGCCACAGCTGTCCTTTCCTCCTCCCAAGGCCGGCACCTGGCCGGAGCTCAGCCGGTGAGTTCTCTCCACGGACGCTCCCTCCCTGCACTGGCTCACTCATGCGGTCCCTCATTCCCACGAAGTGCGGGCACCCTGGGTCCTGGCAGAGTGGGCAGAGCTGGGAAGCGGCCGCTACCCTCTCATCCCGCCAGTGCAGCCGTGCAGATGGCCCGTTATCCTCTCAGAAGGGCCCCGGGGGCCTATGCAGTTTCCCGTAGACGTAAGCTACCCCACATGCTGGCACAGAGCCCTGCCTCCCGTTACGTTCCTCAGAGTCCATTTCTGTTGCTTACCATCCGAAATTCCTAGCTGACGTGGTGGCCTGCTGTGGTGGTCTGCTGCCCAACTCAGGTGTGGTTTCACTGGTGCTTTTGTCTCTGCGCCTTGTCGTCCCTCCACCCTTATGCCAGGGATTTCTCATCGAGGTGCCACCTTTTTTTTTTTTTTTGGAGAGGTTTTCACTATAGGGCACGTGCGCTCGCCAGACAGACAGAGAGAGACAGAGAGACAGAAAGTGAGAAATCACCCCCCAGGGGGGATGGCAATCCCTTCTCCTCCATTCTCCTCTCGGGATCTTGGGCACGCACACGCGCCCGGCGTGAGTTTTAAGCCACCGGGTCCGCGACCCGCACCACAGTCTACTACATGGGAGTGCAGCGACATAGCCATTACGCCAACTGCTGGTCCCAAGGCTACACCTTTCATTCTGGTCTCCAGCCGGCCAGTCATCCTAAGGAACTCCACGTTAGCCCCCAGGTAGCATCCTGGCCCCACCACTCACACCTCTCTCTGGCCTTCTTCGTCAGCTCTGGCTGGGCTGCTCGCTTGTGTTCCCTGAGAGAACGCCCTCCCTCACTAGTACACCGTGCCTGGTGGATTTACTTCCGGAAACCATATCTCATCATCAATATCTCCTGATCTCTGTCCCAAGGATCTCCACGGTTCTTTTATTATTTAATTCTGTCTCCTCTATTAAAATGTTTTAAAGAATTATTTATCTAACGTTGTATTATTACTAATATTATTATTACCATTGTTTAATTCACCAGAGACAGAGAGAGAGGGGGGAAAGTGAGAAACCAAGCCACCAGGTCCGGGACTCGTACCACAGCTGGCTAGGTGGGAGTGCAGTGCCTTAACCACCGTGCCACCTGCTGGTCCCCTTCTATTAACAATTTTAAGGAACCAGCAGACGATGTGGTGGTTAAGGCACTGGATTCCCACATGGCCAACCACAGTTCAAATCCCAGACCTCGTGGCTTGAGAATCATGCCGGTGTATGTGCGTACATGCCCCAAACCCCAGGATGAGAATAAAGAAGGGACTGCACCATGGCCGTTCTCTCTGAGGGGTGATTTCTCACTTTCCCCCTCACTGTCTCTCTCCAGTGAGTGCACATGCCCTATGGCAAAAACCTTTATAATTTTTTTCTTTTAAAATATAGTATGAATATGAGGTAGTCCACAAAGATACAACAAGAAAATAAATCAAAAACGAAAGTAACATCGGGACCAGCAGTTCGCGTAATGGCTATGTCACTGGACTCCCATGTAGTCAACCACAGTTCATGTCCTGGACCTGGTGGTTTAAACTCACGCCAGACGCATGTGCGTGCATGCCCAAGATCCCGAAAGGAGAATGGAGGAGAAGGGATTGCGGCGTGGCCATTCCCCCGGGGAGTGGTTTCTCACTTTCTGACTCTCTGTCTCTGTCTGTCTGTCTGGTGAGGGCATGCGCCCTATAGCAAAAAAAAAAAAAAAAAACTCTCAAAAAAAAAAAAAAAGTAACATGAAGTCAGAGGTATGGTCTATATAACAATTCATTTCATGAGGTTGTGTGCAATTGCTAAAGATAAATTGGGGGAAAAAAGATTCTGAGCTCCCTAGTAACCATAGTAAAGAAGGAAATTCTCAGGAGATTGACAGATCTGCCTAACATAGAGACCCAAGAAAAAGTTTTATCTTTCTTCAACAATATGAACTTCATCCATGTGATTTCTTTGTTCAGCACTTTATTCCCGATAAAGAGAAGAGAACAGTTGGGACCAGCAGTTGGCGTAATGGCTATGTCACTGGACTCCCACGTAGTCGACCGCGGTTCGCGTCCGGGACCCAGTGGCTTAAACTCACCCCGGCTGCGTGTGCGTGCGTGCCCAAGATCCCGAGAGGAGAATGGAGGAGAAGGGATTGCAGCATGGCCATCCCCCCTGGGGGGGTGATTTCTCGCTTTCTGTCTCTCTGTCTCTGTCTGTCTGGCAAGCAAACGTGCCCTATAGCGAAAACCTCTCAAAAAAAAGAGAAGAGAACAGTGTCTGGCATATAAGTGCTCAAAAATATTTGACTTGCTATGGGTCTTTTTGAAAGAATTACGTACTGTAGAAAGTAGACTATGTCCTTAAATATACCTCTATAGTTAAAACCACTTTGAGTCAGTGAGAAAGGTGGTTCTTTTTTTTCTTATTCTTTTTCTCTTTTTTAAGTCCCCCCCCCCAATAAAGCATGTGTGCTTGCTGGAGAGAGACAGAGAGAGGGAAAGTGAAAACTCACACCCCAGGAAGGATAGCCATGCTGCAATCCCTTCTCCTCCGTTCTCCTCCTGGCATGATTTTCAAGCCACCAGGTCCCGACCCAAACCATGGTCAGCCATGTGGGAATCCAGCATCCTAACCACCATGCCACCAAAGACGGTGGTTCTTATAAGCCCAGTCAGTGCAGTCTACGGCATAACGTTGATCTTCAGTTCACAAGAGGCAATTTCATGCGGGCCACCTCTTCCACACTGAGGGGTTGGCTGCTGGCTCATCTCAATGTGTTTTTCAAAGTTAT
This sequence comes from Tupaia tana, assembly GCA_026018925.1. Lineage (NCBI taxonomy): Eukaryota > Metazoa > Chordata > Mammalia > Scandentia > Tupaiidae > Tupaia > Tupaia tana. The sequence goes on along the minus strand of JAKSZU010000019.1, from coordinate 13,472,594 downwards.
GCACGAGGCCAAAGTGGGTAGAATGACTAATTTCTAGAAAAGGTTTCTTGGAGAAACTACTGCTTAGAAATGGAAGACCCCATGCTGTCTCTTTACAACGCTGTGCCAAACATCTGCCATAGCAGTGAAGGATGAGCCCTGTCCCATCCACAATTCAAGTGGGGGTTCGTTTGGGGGTTGCATGTGCAGCTTGTTCTGGCCTCTGGCCCTCGGCCCTGTTGGGAGCTCCAGTTTTCAGGCCTTCCCCCTCGTTCTGTAAACATGGGCTGCTGTCACTGCTGGTGCGTGACTGCCAGCCTCCCTGTCCCCACTCAGAGGTGGCCGCCTCCCTGCACGGTGGACATTCCAGACCCTTCTCTCTCTCTCTGGTGCTAATCACTAAGGAGAGCTGACCCCAGCTGGAGTCTAAAACACAACATTTGAAAGCACTGAGAAGCTTTGAGACTGAGGTCATGATTAAAAATAAGTCACCAGTCACCCAAATCAACTGTCATGAGGAAGCAGAGATAATGTCACATTCGTAGGAACTCCGTGAGACAGCTGTATGCTCTGTAGTGATAGAATTTGATTTAAAACAAATAAAGGGGTGTCTCCTGTAATACTCCCAGGCCTTCAGTGTCACTTCTACCTCAGACACCGCTGTGTCCAGTAAAAGGCTGTCAGTTGGAAATGCTTCTCTCTATGGACAGAAAGAATTAAGTTCCTTGAAATTTAGAAACAATAGGAGCTCACGCACAGAATTTCAAATCAGCCTTACATTTAATTCTTTACAAGTTTATTTTCTATCTCTATGTTCTTGGATAAGGTTTGTCATCTCTTCAGGATTAAGGCCTTCTTCTCCTTCAGGAAGAGAGAAGGCAAGTTAAAAGAAGAACTTCGTCTGCAAGAGACAAGATGGCCTATGACTTTCTCATGCCTCCTTGGGAAAACAGGGATTCGGTTTGGTGAAGGCCTTCCGAGGAAGGAGGGTTCTGGTTGAGGTTTGTAGGGCCGGAATGATGGAGAGGGAGTTTGGTAGTCAGCAGGGAAGAAGGATCCCATCATGGCCCGAGTTCACCTGTGAGCTTTGTCGGCCTTGATGTCAAATGGGCCTTGCTAGTCAGTGTGGACGGTGGACCAGCTGGATCAGAGCGAGCCGAGAGCTGGTGAGCAACGCAGACTCTCAGGCCAGCTCCGAGGCACAGCGGTCACGTAGCTCCCCAACAGGGCTGGGGGTTCTCTTAGGTGTGGGCACCCGGGGTTCTGCTGACTGAGAAAACTGGGGGGAGACTGCAGCGTGGGACCCTGTCGATGGTGTCTCTCTCTCTCTCTCTCTCTCTCTCTCTCTCAACAAACTTTAACAAAAGGAAAGAGGGAGAGAGAGAGAAGAAGGGAGAGAAGAAGAAAGAAAATATGAAAGAAAAAAGAAAGGAAAGAAGAAAAAAATGAACAAAAGAGAAAGAAAAAAGAAAGAAAAAGAGAAAGAAATAAGAGAAAGAAAGAGAGAAGAAATAAAAGAGATAAAGAGAAAGAAAGAAAGAAAGAAAGAAAGAAAGAAAGAAAGAAAGAAAGAAAGAAAGAAAGAAAGGAAGGAAGGAAGGAAGGAAGGAAGGAAGGAAGGAAGGAAGGAAGGAAGGGAAAGAAAGAGAAAAAAGAAAGAAAGAGAGAGAGAAAGAAAGAGGAAAGGAAAGGAAAGGAAAGGAAAGGAGAGAAAGAAAGAAAGAAAGAAAGAAAGAAAGAAAGAAAGAAAGAAAGAAAGAAAGAAAGAAAGAAAGAAAGAAGGAAGGAAGGAAGGAAAAGAAGAAAGAAAGAAAAAGAAAGGGAAGAAAGAAGAACTGCAGAATCTCAGGGCCCAGACGTCCTGTGTCACAATATGTGTTTAACAATATCCCTGCGGGACTGGTCTGCACATCAGAGTTCTGGAAGCACGGTATTGGCCACCTCAGTGTTTCCTAGTGGATAAACACCTCTAATAAATAAGTGCTAGGCCCAGACACAGTGGTACACACTGCTAAGACACTGGTTGGCGGACCAGGGTCACATGGGAGACCCAAGTTCAATTCCTGGTCCACCCTAAAGGTTGGGTACTGTGGCCAACACCTGTAATCCCAGAGACTTGGGGAGACTGAAGCAAAAGGATCACAAGTTCAAGGCTACCCTAGACCACATAGCAAGATGCTCCCACCAACCTGACCCCCCTCCAAATAAAGCCAGGCACACCTGTAGTCCCAGCTGGGAGATGAGACAGGAGAATGACAACACATCAAAATAAATGAAGACTTTTAAAAAAAAATTTAAAAACTTGGTTGGATGGGTTGACCCTGCCCACCCCCACACTTTTCTGTTGCACAAAGTGATCAGACCAGAGGCTTCTTCTGGTGCACCTGCTAGCCCCTGCAGCGCACAGGTAGAAATTAAAGAGAGACATCCTCCCACCTCCCACGTAGTCTGTGTCAGGGCGCACAGAGGGCCACGCGCCCCCTCCACTGCCTTGGTGCAGGACAGCCTGTTCCACGGTAGCAGGGCCTGTTCTTAGTAATAATGCTTGAAAATATCCAGAATTAGTCCATCGCCCTCACCTTCCATGTTGACTCCAAGCAATAGAAATAGCTGCTTTGCTTGCACTAAACAGAAAGGAAAAAAAATAACAGCACTTGATTACAGTCGCCACACATTGTGACGCTGTTCTCTCTGAAGAAAGACCCGTGCTCCAGGCATCTCGTGAGTCTCCCATACACGTGCCCAGACACAAAAGCAAACGCCACTCTAGGCAACACGCGCTCCATTCCCGTGACTTGTAGATAAACTATTATGCTGAGCCCTGGCAATTTCCCACAAGTGGCCTATACGTGTCTGTGTTTAATTTCCATGGTGTCTTGGTGAATGGACGATTTCATACATATATTGTTCTGGTGTCACAAGGTAGAAAATCCAACAGGGGAAAAAAGGTTGGAGAGCGAAAATAGCTCTCGACCCAGTTTCATTCTGCCTCTTCTCAGCTCTCACTGGTCTTTATTCCTCCTTTCATCTTCTATTGCAGCGTCTGAGTCCCGAATTCCAAAGTTTTATGTCAACTCTTTGTCCTTTGTCTTGGATCTTATCTAGTTCCATGCTGAAAAGTTGGATGCAATTTTTGCTCAAAATGCAATGTCTCATTAGCTTTAAGATGACGCTTCCTCGTCCCCCAGATTTCTCCTTCCCTCAGTCACGACATTACATGTGGTTCTACTTACTTCAAAGGAGCAAACTTTCGGCTCCAGCAGCTTCTGCCTCTTCTATTTCTAGAGCACAAAATGTTTTGTTGATTTGGTGAGCTGTTTCTTTTCCTTTGCCTTGTTAGCTGTCCTTTTTTTATGCAAGATTTCATTGTTAGGACACAACTTATTATGCAGAAAAGTCTCTTCTGCAAATCCTTGCCCCGCTTACAATTTTTGAAGACACTCTGCATTTTAATGCTACAGGTCACACGTCAGTGCAACCAATATCTAAACCCCTAGTCTTCCTGGGAAAATACATTGTTTTCTTCATCTCTAGCCAGGGGCCCATTTGTCATTCATTTCAGTATCACAGGGACTTGATGATGTTTCAAACAACATAAGAAATTGGGAAGGAGGGACCAGCAGGTGGCATGGTGGTTAAGGTGCTGGATACTCCCACATGGCTGACTACGGTTCAAGTCCTGGACCTGGTAGCTGCTTTCTCACTTTCCTTCTCTCTCTCTCTCTCTCTGTGTGTGTGTGTGTGTATGTGTGTGTGTGTGTGTGTGTGTCTGGTCAAATTAAAATAAATGAATTAATTAATTAAATTAAATTAATATTTTTAAAAGAAAGAAATTAGGAAGGAATTGAACTGAGGTATGTTTTGATTTTTACAGCAAGCATGTTTATTTTCCACCATTAGTTTATGACAGATATTTTGTTTCTTCTTTCCCAGTGTTTCCTCTGCCTAGAACACAGGAAACTGGCGACTTTAGGCTTACAGTTTCCGTTGATCACTTCATACTCACCTTGGAGAACTACGTGAAAGTTCAGTCGTTGCCTCTGCCAGGCCTCTGTGCCCAGAGAACGCAGATGAGGTGTGACCATCATCACACGTGCTGTCACACCAGCAGATGGCATAATGGTTACATCATTGGGCTCCCACATAGTCGACCCCAGTTCGAGTCCTGGACACAGCAGCTTAAAACTCAGGTCGAGTGCGTGTGCGTGCGTGTCCAAGATTCCAAGAGGAGAATGGAGGAGAAAGGATTGCGGTGTGGCTATCCCCTCGGGGGGGAGGGGTGATTTCTCACTTTCTGTCTCTCTGACTCTCGGGTGAGCGCACGCTCCCTATAGCAAAAAAGTCTCTACAAAAAAGAATTACAGTGCTGAGAAAGTGGGAGAAGCGGTCACTTAGGACAGAAGGACACCCTCTCCTGCTGATGAAAATGAGCTCTTCTCAATTACGCATAACGCTGCTCGGGAAGCTTTGGTTTGATTCTGTCCGGGATGAGGGAGGCCACAGCATTCTCACGTATCTGCAGTCCTCCTGCTGGGGTCGCCAGGTCTCAGCTCTCGGGTACGCGTCCTTCAGCTGTGGCCCTCGGCTTGGAGTACCGTGCTGGAGAGGAACCCAAGAGAGGTGGTGCCGTGTGGTGTGTCTGGGCGGAACTGAATCGGGTCTGACACGGCTGGATGCAGCCGGCCATGCTGGCCACCGGCTTGGGTGTTTATGGCCCTCGTGAAACTCCCACACCACTAGGGCAGCGGCTGTTTACTGATGCTCTGCGGGAAACCCTGGAAGATCCGTGCTCAGTAGCTGCAGATGTGCTCAGTAGCTTGCCCACCGTCCCAGCCTGGGTCAGCAATCTTTGACATCCTTTTAAATAACCCACACCGCAATCCCCGAACAGAGTATTATCCATCTGGTGGTTTTAGGCAACGTGCTGAATATGCACTGTGTGTATTTGGGCCCCTATTAAGTCTAATCCCAGGGTTGTTGCTAGTTCACAAAGTTTCTGTTTACCTACCAGACCCCCACATCACTAATTCTTGCGGCCAGTGGAAGACAGAGAATGTCATCTGCTTGCATGACCGTAATTCACTTTCAAAGCAACTTACAGATGCTAGTCCTTGTCACCACCCACCAGAGAGGGATGAACGTTTTAAGAAGACCAGAAATGCGGTGCCAATTTTGCCTATCAATAGCTAGGTCCAGCAGGATTGTAGCATCCTTATTCCACATGTTCCCCAAGGTCTATTGAATGCCTAACCATGGACGAGGCTTATGAGAAAGCCTGAGCCGAGGACTAAGAAGGTTCCCTCTCCCTCCTCACACATCTGAGCTTTCTCCTCCGGTCTCCCCACAGCAGTGCTGCCTCATCAGTAGTGAGTGCAGATAAGCCTCCAGGGCAGCATGAGATGCACACGGAGGCTGAAACAGCGCTAGCCACTGATCACAGCTGGGAGCCAGGACACAGAAGCCGTTCGCCCATACTGCAGGGGCCTGGCCGGGAAAGGAAGGGGGCCTCTGTGCTCAGGGGCTTTGTTCTCCTCTCCAGCTCTTGGATTATTCTCTAGACTCACAAGTTTACTCAAGTGGCTCGAGGACTTTCTCAAGGTGATGTTTTAACACAACACAAGGACATACACACCCCCCGTCCACTGAATCCTCCTCTCCGTGGGTGAGTCCTGGAATCAGCACGTCAGAAAAGCCTCCTGCTGATTCTGGCGTGCACTCAGCTGGGACCCACCACCCACTGCAGTGCACATGTTGACCCTTGGCCTTTCCTTCATCTCTTTTTATGTGTGCTTGCCAGAGAGACAGAGAAAGAGAAAGAGTGCACCCCCAAGGGGCAGGGTCTCACTACAATCGTTTTTCCACCCTTCTTCATCCTGTCAGGATTTAGGGCACCCAGAATAGTTGTCAAGCTGCCAGGTCTGGGATGTGAATTATGGTGGGCCATGTGGGATCTGGCTCCCTATACTTGTGCTAAGTGCTGAGCTACGGGGCTGGCCTGGCCGTTGGCCTCTCACTATCATTCTCCCATTTGTAAGACCCCCTTGCTCCCATACCAGTCTCCAGGCATAGGAAGCCGCCTCCAGGAAACCTTCCAGAATTGCTATAGGAAGAAAAGGCAGCGATGCCCAGGGCTCCTTCCATAGCTCATGTGTGACTTCCACCTGTATTGTAGATTTCCATGTTCTTGTGTTATTTTCTCGTGTGAGCTTCCTCAAATCTTGTTCATTGCTCTGCCACTTTCATTCTCTCTCTCTCCCTTTTTTCTCCCATGCAGATACCACTTGTTCCATTGTTTATTTAATATTTTCTCTCATCTGATTTACTATTGAAGACCTAATCTGTGTTTTTTAATTAAACAGAAATTACATATTTTCACCATACATGTAAAGCCATTATCACATTGCAGAAATGAAAGCAACCAAAAAATAAATATAACAGAAAGAAAAGGAAGTTATTAAATTCCAGTTTTATTACAACCTATAAAAGGCTTAAACATCCCTGTTTTATTTGTTTTATGTTTTTAAAGGAGGGAAAGATTAGCTATGAAAAATTATTAGCGACATGGGCCAGCAGGTGACATGGAGGTAAAGACCCCAGGATCCCACATGGCTGACTGCAGTTCAGGTACCCAGCCCTAGTGGCTTGAAAATCCCACCAGACTTGTGTGTGTGTATGTGCCCAAAATCGTGAGAGGAGAATGGAGGAGAAAGGATTGCAGCTTGGCCATAGTCCCTGAGGGATGATCTTTTTATTTTCCCTTTCTCTCTGGTGACCACACAAACCCTATAACAATACATTTAAAAAATTGTTGGGACCAGCAGTTAGCGTAATGGCTATGTCGCTGGACTCCCATGTGGTCGACCGCAGTTTGAGTCCCGGACCCTGTGGCTTAAACTCAAGCTGGGCGCATGTGCGTGCGTGCCCAAGATCCCTAGAGGAGAATGGAGGAGAAGGGATTGCGGCGTGGAGAGAAGAGATCACCCCCTGGGGGTGATTTCTCGCTTTCTATCTCTTTATCTCTCTGTGTCTGGCAAGCACACACGCCCTATAGCAAAAACCTCTCCCCTCCCAAAAAAAAAAATGTTAAAGACAGATTGCCCCAATGCAAAATTAAAAATTATTTCTCACTCCCCTGAAAATCTCACATGCCTTAAGTAGCAAGCATCCTAGTCTTTAAGAAACTCTGCCCCAGGACCAGCAGATGGCATCGCTGGATTCCCACATAGCCTATTGCAGTTTGAGTCCCAGATCTGGTGGCTTCAGAATCACGCCAGGCACATGTGCATGCGTACCCAAGGTCCTGGGGGGACAAGGAAGGAGAAGGGATTGCTGTATGGCCACTCTCCATGGTGGGTAATTTCTCACTTTCCCTCTCACTGTGTCTCCCAGCCCCCCACCCCCAGCAAGTACATGCCCTAAGGCAAAAAACTCACAAAAAAAAAAAAAGAGAGAGAGAAAAAGAAAAAGAAAATGATAAAGAAAGGAAAAAGACACACTGCCCTAAAATTTGAATTTCTCAAAGACAAGGACTGTTTTTATGGGAGATGTGACAATTCGTGGGCAGACATACTGCCACAAAGAAATCGATCTCATACTTTATAGTACTCTCATGTTCAGCTTTACAACCGCACAGGACTTAGCATGAACGTCTGCGTATGGAGTACGCCGAACAGATATTTGTTGAGAGAACGAATGAAGGAATGTACAAACATCCTGGCTGTAAAATTGATTTTGTACCTTTTTTTCAGTTTAACTGCTCCATTAGCCTATAGTGGTTCTGCTCACTGTCCCCCAAGTACGATACAAATTCTACCCCATGAATCCCTTCTCCTGGGTGACACGTTCAATTGCACAATTCAAGTAGGCAACACCTGATTTGCGTGCGATTCGATTGCAGTCCGTTTGGTCCCTCGTAGAGGCGGAAGTGGATTTTTTTGTTTATTACACTTCCCCTCTTGCATGCCAAATCACTCGTTTCGTTTACGCTAGGTCCTGAACCACCCAGCTTTTTGGAGATGCAGTTGGTTTTAAAGTTCACGTTTGAGTTTGAGATTATAAGTCTAGCATCTATCCTCCAGTTGTTGACTGTCTGTACCTGAGGGTTGGTGTTCACAACTATGAAGCCTAAACCAGGTTCATTGAACCTGGAGCTCTCTGAGTTTAGCTCACTGGATAATCTCTTTGTGTTATTATCTTATTAGCTTAATGGTAAATATTTTCATTTCTGGCTCGTGAGCATTGCAGAAGATGCTAGTAAGCTCCATGCATTCCAAATCTGAGAATTCTTCTGAAATGCTAGCATAAACTACATGTACGTACAGTTTGCTTTTGTTGCTAAAGTTCATACTTAAAAATAAAAACTTAAAACATTCATTCTGCTCTGCTTTTATTTTAGAGGTTTTAGGTATAGGGCGCATGCACTTGCCAGAAAGACAGAAAACAAGAAATCACCCCCACCCCAGGGAAAATGGCCACGCCACAATCCTTTCTCCTCGCACATGCGCCCTGCTTGAGTTTAAGCCACTGCGTCCAGGACTTGAACCATGATTGAATACATGGGAGTCCAGCAACTTAACCATTATGCCAACTGCTGGTCCCCATTTTGCTCTGCTTTAAAGTGTATCTAGACCTTCTTTTCAGAATATTTATAATCAAATTCTTTTCTTTTCTTTTTTCATTAGAGAGGTTTTTGCTATAGGGTGATGGGCTCACCAGAAAGACAGAGAGAGACAGAGAGACAGAAAGCGAAAAATCGCCCACCAGGGTGGATGGCCACGCCACAATCCCTTCTCCTCCATTCTCCTCTCGGGATCTTGGGCATGCATGCACATGCGCCCAGCGTGAGTTTAAGCCACCGGGTCTGGGACTTGAATCACAGTTGACTACATGGGAGTCCAGTGACATAGCCATTACACCAACTGCTGGTCCCAATCAGGGAGGTCTTTGAGCTTGAACTGGGAACCTTCCCATGTAGGATTACCTCACAAGGTACCACATTTTATCATTGCACTGTCGTCTGGACTCAGGCCTCAATACATATATTTTAATAGTATCATTAATGATAGTTACAGAGACTTTGGTCATATGAATATACTCATCTGCTTCCTTTCTTTTTTTTTTTTTTTTTTTTTTTGTTGTTGAGAGGTTTTTTGCTATAGGGCACGTGTACTCACCAGAAAGACGGAGATAGAGAGACGGAAAGCTAGAAATCACCCCCCAGGGAGGATGGCCACACCACAATCCCTTCTCCTCCATTCTCCTCTTGGGAATCTTGGGCACACACGCACGCGTGCCCGGCATGAGTTTAAGCCACCAGGTCTGGGATTTGAACTTTGGTCGACTACATGGGAGTTCAGCGACATAGCCATTATGCCAACTGATAGCCATCATCTGCTTCCTTATTTTATTTTTTAAAATTTTTTGAGAGATTTTTTGCTATAGGGCATGTGCACACCTGCTGGCAAGACAGAGAGACAAGTTGTGGATCAAGTTCCAAACCTGACAGCTTACTCTTTCACTTTCATCTCTCTCTCTCTCTCAGGTCAAATTTGAAAATAATAATAATAAATAAAATAATTCTAAAAAAGAAAGAAAGGAAGAAAGAAAGAAAGAAAGAAAGAAAGAAAGAAAGAAAGAAAGAAAGAAGAAAGAAAGAAAGAAAGAACAGCAACATATAACAGCGACTATATGTCCAGGGTCTTTCTTTCTTTCTTCTTCTTCTTTTTTATTTATTTATTTTTGTTGTTGTTGTTCGTTTGTTTTGTTTTTTGAGAGTTTTTTTGCTACAGGGTGCGTGTGCTCGCCAGAAAGACAGAGAGAGGCAGAGAGACAAAAAGCGAGAAATCACTACCCCCAGAGGGGATGGTCACGCCACAATCCCTTCACCTCCATTCTCCTCTCGGGATCTTGGGCATGCATGCACATGTGCCTAGTGTGAGTGTAAACCACCGAGTCCAGAACTCGAACCACAGTGAACTATGTGGGAGTCCAGTCACATAGCCATTACGCCAACTGCTGGTCCCTGTCTTTTTTCTTCTTATAAAACCACCAGGATTCAATCATGAAGGGCCCACTCTGGTGAACGTTCTTACTACTAATTACCTCTTAATACCATAGTTGGGGTAAGTTCCACCCTCTTAATACAATCACGACATCAGCCAAATTTTAACACATGAATTTAGTAAGGAGGGGCACACTCAAACCATAACAACTCATATTTTAAAGAACAGCCTTTCTAAGGCCCCTGTGGCCAGGTGCAAGGAGCCCTTCTTGTCTCCAAGCCTGACCCAGGGGTGCAATAGCTCGGTTTGAGTCTCAGTGTTCTCGTCTTTACTGTGGGATAGTGAGGTTTATTTTGGTTGGTTGCTATAGGATGTAAGACACATACACTGTGAGGACTAAGCCCTGAACCCACATAAGGACTTAGCGCGGTGCCTGGCCTATAAGGAGGGGCATCTAACGGTGGCCTAGTTTTTCTTCATATTTTTGTATCCTATTCTTCAACAACATAGTAACTTCCTAGAATGCCATGGCACCCCGAAAGCTGCTGTGCACTGCAGGATCTCGGCACGTGCACCAGGGACAATGTCCTGTCACCTCCTGGACTCCTGGAGTCAGCAGGTAGAGTTCAAGGGAGTCAGGTCTTGGGAACCCAACCTCTGGAGTCAGCGGGTAGGGTTCAAGGGAGAAAATGAGGAATAAGGAAGTGTAGGAAGAAGGGAGGAAAGAGAGGCAGAGGTTTCTTTCTTCTGACGACGGTGAACACAGTCCCTTCCATCTCCGAAGCCCAGAATTGGAAGCTATCGGAGCTCCAGAGTCTTCAGGTAGTCGGAACGAAACTCCTGACTTCGGGAGCATCGGGGGCACTTAGCCTGAGGGCGGCAGCGAGGGTGGGTTGGAACAGTGGTACTCAGAGTAAGGAAAGGCGGAGTTTTTGGAGGGAAGCTTTTAAAAATCACATACATATATACTCGTCCACATACAAGCATGCACGCATGTGCACATACACACATCAAGTTGGCTGGTGAGAGTGACAGCAGACTGGTGTGATACACCCATTTTACCGAGGAGGAAGTTGAAGTCCACAGAGTAACTGGCTGATGGCCGTAAGTTAAGCCAGATTTGGGTCAGGCAGAGTTTTTGGTCAGGGTCTCCTTCTGCAGCTGCCAGTGGCATCTGTCTGCAACGCCCACAGATGCCCACTCTGCCTTGCTCCCTGAATACGGTGGGTCACATTCGGTTTGCAAAGTCCTGGGCAACTACCTTTCTGGAGCTGTTTTTTGTTTGTTTTGTTTTGCTTTTTAGAACCTAGATTGTTCCATTTGTGTTTGTTTTGTTTTTTAAACCTCTGGGGAAAGCAACGTCGATTACACCTAACGCTCCAAGCATAGCCACTCTTCTGGCCTGTTGATAAGCAGACCCAAGCGATCGGTAGCGGAAATGTCCCCCTCAGGGGTCTTCACTGAGACCACTAGAGTGGCCCTGTGAAAATGGTCTCTCTCCTCATGCTTACGCTTGCCTCATTTGATTCTGGAAATCAGAAAATAATTGCTGAATCATTAAGATACCGTCGAATCAACGACTGACGAAAAGCCAAGTCATCTCATCTGTGCAGACACTGCCAGCGCCCCACCCCCCCAGGCTGGGAAGTGCAGACCAGACCTGGTCCGCCCAGTCATCAAAAGGCAAGAATGTTCTATATCCAGGAGGCCCAACCACAGTCCAGGCTCTGAGTTTCTAAGCTTTTGTCAGTTTAAGTTAATGCTTTAATGCAATTTTAATAGGTAGTGATTTTATTTTGTATCTAATGAAACCAACGGAGCATGAAAACAGACATCGGAATTTGGAAGATAATGAGTCTGTGAGCGTGGGTGCCGGTGTCGCTGAGTGAGGTGCAGTACTTAAGGTACAAAAGATAGACCGCTCCGGAAGAGGCTTTCATTAGCGTCATTAGGATGGTCATCAAATGCACGATTTCAAGGCAGATCTAATTAACCAAAGAATGCGCAGGAGCTGCATCATCTTCCTGCCAATTGGGCAATGAGACGCCCTGGCACAGAGGCTGCCTTAGCAACTCAGTGTGCAGATAAACTTGATAGACTCTTGGTGACAACGTGTTTCATGAGGGGCGTTTTAGAGCGGGATTGTGCACACCATGGGATAAGGAATGGCCCAGCCTTCCAGCTGCTCTGCTGGACCAAGAACACTGTCTCATTCACCTCCCAGCCATAGAAAGGCATGGCTGTCACCAGACCAGAAATGGTGAGGAATCCCCAGGAATGGCCGAGCTGAGAAAACGCCAGCACCAGAGTTTGTAGGGGAGCTAAGCGTCGGTGTAGACCTGCTGAAGGGGGTTCTGGGGAAGCGGCAGGCTCGGCCGGAATCAGTGCTGTCCTGGAGCCAATGGCTGGATTGCGAAGAAGGCGTGTGGGGTGGTCAGGGCTCTCAGAGGAACTGGTTCGAATGCTGCAGAGGCGAGCTGACAAGCTGGAGCCCTGCACCCCACAATGACAGCCTCCAACCGCTGGCTAATGGGGTCTCCAAGGCCACCGCCTGACTTTTCTTGTCAATACACCTGTAAGGTCGGCCTCTCCACATTCTTCACCCACTTACGTGAAAGTAAAGTCTGTTTCAGGAAAATTTGGACTTACAGATTTGCAAAGGCAACTCATGTCAGCTACTGAGTGCTGTGGAAAATGGTCAATCAGAAAAAAGGAAAGAAGAGGGACCAGCAGTTAGCGTAATGGCTATGTCGCTGGACTCCCACGTAGTCGACCGCGGTTCGCGTCCCAGACCCGGTGACTTAAAACTCACGCCAGGCGCGTGTGCGTGCGTGCCCAAGATCCCGAGAAGAGAATGGAGGAGAAGGGATTGCGGCGTGGCCATCCCCCCTGGGGGGTGATTTCTCGCTTTCTATCTCTCTGTCTCTCTCTGTCTGGCGAGCACACGCACCCTATAGTAAAAACCTCTCCAAAAAAAAAAAAAAAGAAAAAAGAAAAAAGGAAAGAGATCTTAGCACTTAGAACAGATGGTTGTGGGGCTGGCAGGTGGTGTGGTGGTTAAGGTGGCTAGACTCGCACATGGCTGACTGTGGTTCAGGTCCCGGACCTGGCAGCTTTCTTTTTCACTTTCTCTTCACTTTCACTCTCTCTCTCTCTGGTCAATTTCAAAAATAAAATTTAAATAACGACAATGAATAAAATTAAATAAAATAATTCTTCAAAAAGAAATACAGTCCCCACCCCCCCCTTTTTTTAGTTTGTTGCTATCAGGTACATGCACTGGCTGGAGAGAAACAGTGAGAGAGAAAATGAGAAATCACCTCTCGTAGGGGATGGTCCCACTGCAATCCCTTCTCCATTCTCCTCTCAGGATTTTGAGCATGCACATGCACCCAGTGTGATTTTTTTCAAGCCTCCAGGTCTGAGACTTGAACCACATAGTCAGACATATGGCACCCAGCTGCTCTAACCTTCACTCTGCCAGCTGGCCTGATCACCCCAAATTTTTAAATAGAAGGAATAAGGAGAGGACTGAAGACAAAATTGTTGGTTTTCAAGGCAGAGACTAAATCCTCCAGGATACAGAAAAAAAAGACAAAGAAATAAAAAAAAAATACAACAGAAAAGTAGAGAAAGAAAAAGTATATTCAGAAAGTATAACAACTAGTAACTTTAGTAAGAGGATACCATTAGAACTGAAGAGAAATAAAAGCAAAATGATAAAACGGAAAGATGATCCTAAATTTTCATGCAAAGAAAGATTTGAATTTTCAGGTTGAAAGTGTTCATCAAGTTCTGAAAAATATTCAAGAAAAAGACCCACATTCAGGCATGTCCTTTTAATATGTCCTGACTCAACAATAAAAAGAAAATCCTGAACGCTTCCAGAAAAAAAAAAAAAGCAAAAAAATCAGATTACCAATGTAGAACAAAACTAAGCTTTTTCAAAAGCAGCACTTGATTCTAGAAGACAATTTTGCACTGTATTTAATAGGCTAATGAAAAATTATTTTCCACCTAGAATTTATGCCTTGGCAGATATTGAGTCAAATATTAGAGTAATATAAAAATATTTCCAGTCAAAAAAGGACCAAAAGATTTACCACTGACATACCCTATATGAAAGAACTAAGCAAGCAAAAATTAAACAAAATAAAACAAATGATATATTATGTAATAAAAGAGTGGCCCCTAAATATGATCTTATAGAAGTGAACAAAATTGAGAGAGGAGAAAATCCTTTAAGCTAAAATCCTTTAAGCTTGAGAAACCTTCCTTCTATGAGTATCTTGGTTTGTTTTTGTATTTCTATAACAGAATACCACAGTCTGGGTAATTTATAAAGAAAAGCAATTTATTTCTCACAGTTTTGAAGCCTGGGAGTTCGTGGTCACATGACAAGGGTCTTCCTGGTGCAGTAGCCCACGGCAGAAAGCAGACGCAGAAGGTCAAGCGAGTGTGAGAGAAGGAAGGGACCAAACTCGCTTTTATGACAAGCCCACTGTCACAGGAATGACCCTGCTCCTGTGACAGCAACAGTGATCCGTTCACAAAGGCAGAGCCCTCATGAACTAATCTCTCCTTTTATTTAAGCTTTCTATAGGGCATGCGCACTCACCAGAGAGAGAGGGGAGAGAGAGAGAAAATACACTCCCTTGGGGAATGGCCACACAGCAATCCCTTCTTCTCCACTCTCCTCTCAGGATTTTGGGCATGCATACGCACACACACACACACACACACACATACACACACACGCTCAGTGTTTCTCAAACCACTGGTCCAGGGACGCCAACCGCACAGTCAGCCATGTGGGATCCAGCACCTTAACCACCACACCACTGTCTGGCCTCCTGACTAATCACTCTTAAAGGTCCCACCTCTCAACACTTGCACTGGGGGTTAAGTTTCCCAACACACGAGCTTTAGAAAACACATTCAAACCATAACAATGAGCAAAGTTCTATTTATTTGGGGGTTCTGGGCGGTTTGGGATTTCATCTTCTACCCTGTGCTCAAACCATAGTTGGCTCTACAATGACTAATACCTATGTAATAACATTACTATAAATGTGAACAGGCTTTGGGCCCAGCAGTTAGCATAATGGCTATGTCACTGGACTCCCATGTAGCTGACCACGGTTCGAGTCCTGGACCCAGTAGCTTAAACTCATGCCAGGTGCATGTGCGTGCGTGCCCAAGGTCCCAAGAGGAGAATGGAGGAGAAGGGATTGTGGCATGGCCATTCCCCCTTCTATCTCTCTGTCTCTCTCTCTGTCTTTCTGGCGAGTGCACGCACCCTATAGCAAAAACCTCTCCAAAAAAATGTTAATAGGCTTTCAATTTTTAGAATTAACCTAACAATAGGAAGAAAGCCTTCACCACAATTTCATGAACAGAATGTAATTATGGTAAAATGTGCCACTGAAAATATTACAATAAATTGAGAGGTAGAGAAGAGGTTTGAAAAAGTGAAAGCAAGAAAAATATAAGAAGAGAGAAAAGAGTGAGTGGTAATCGACAAGGATCCTCTCAGCTACTCTTTAGAATCAAGCATTCTCCTCCATTCTTTTCTCGGAATTTGGGGCACACAACACAGGCCCCCAGTGTCACCCTCAAACCACTGGGTCCAGGACTCAAACTACAGTCAGCCATGTGGGAATCCAGCACCTTCACCACCACACCACCTGCTGGCTCCAGCTTCTAATATCTTAACAAACAATCCCAGAAGCCCCCAGCGCCCTTTCCATGCTTCTTTTGAGAAAATAATGGGAAACAAATTTTCTCTTAATAGTGGCATCTTTGCAAGGCAACAGTAAAAATGTATCATCTTGCTAATCGTAGTGAATTCCTAGAACTTTATGTTGCCTCTGCCTCCATTTTGAAGATAGCTTGAACCTTCTCATATCAGAAGCAGGGATTAGTCCGCCTTGACATGGTTTCCAGTTTTCTGCTTCCTCCCAGTTCTGCCTCCAGGTGACCCTCTCCTCACAGGACAGCCAGGTAGTACAGCCTACTGGAAGGCCCCGGGCCCCTACAGCCACCTGCACTGCATGGACACGCTTCAGAGCCCACCTCAGCCACAACACGACTCCCTGGAACTCACGGCCGCCTGCCCAGGACCCGCCAGTGAGAGCCCCCGTGGGAAACCACCTAGGAAACGCCCTGGACCCCACTGAAGGCTTTGCCCGCAGGCCCCTCACTCCCTCTTCTGTGCCCACCGCTGGTGTCCTGTGTCCCAGACAGCTCCCCTGGTCCCACTGGCCCGAGAAGTGGCAGCTCTCGGTTCTTTGGGATCTATCCATACTGCACTGCTTCT